>OZ022490.1:13716320-14428144 GCA_963989405.1 Trypoxylon attenuatum | reverse complement strand
TTATGCATGGAATATATCTACCATCGCGTATGTTTTATTAATGCCCTTTTAGGCATTGCGCATCAAAGTTACTACCGAGTATTTGCGATACCTTCGCGAACTTGATGCCCGCCAGCAACTTTGGCTTAAAGCGGCACCGCGGAATCGATTTAAACTTTCCTCTAGACTTACACCGGCGCATTATCGCCCGAAAAAAAGAGGGGATGACTGATCTAAATAATCTGTTGATTCTTCTGCCGGTAGCTAAGAAAAGTCTAACAGCTGGTCATAAATCTAAGCTGAACAATTTACTGTAAATAATCGTCTGTCAGGCTAAAGAAAAATATTTTTTCCAATATCTATACATGTATATTAAAACAGAAGAAAAGTTCTGTAAGAAAACAGATGTAGATGTGTTGAAACTGTTCATCAAGATACAAGTGAGGAGCTAAGTGAAAAGAAGAGAGAAGTGAATAGAGAGGAAAAAAGCGGCCGAATCCGATGATAGATATGTATATTCGGATAGAGGGTCACTCGGGAAGATCAGTTGTGATCTACGGCGTTTTGTCAGGCAGCGGATCCCAGTAGCGCAGTGCTAGTGCAGCCAGGCATGACAGACTCGAAGAAGATCTGCCGCGTGGTTGACTCATAAATCATGCAGGGTGACGGAGCTTGCGCGGATCCGCATCCTCGAGGATCCTCACAGTAGGAACATCGGAGCCATTGGTATCTAGAGGTACCTAGCGGTAGCATATACATATACCGTTGAAGCAGGGGATCGAGTTACCCTCGTTACCCGAAAGTTATAATCCAATGTCAACAATTCGGGCTGCCTTTCCACTCGCCGCTTTCCCAGGGCACGCTCGTTTGCCCTTTGCAAACCCCGACAGCCTCGAAAACACGTGGCAAGCTTGCGGTTGCAGCGGTACAGCCAGCCAGCATCACCGAAACCCTTCGTACATGAGCTTTTAAAGACTCACACCTTTTGTTCGCGAAAACGTATTCAGAAACTCTTTCGAATGCTTCTGTTTTTCAACTGTGATTTGCATCATTGTCACTGTTAAGTTAGTCTTTTTAAACCGTTCTATATTTCATTAACTGTTTTAAATTACTCGAGTAATTAACGCTTACTCTAATTATGCACTGGGACGTTTCCTTTGTACCCTGTTAGAATAGTTGTTACGAGACACAAGATAAAATTGATGTGCTCTGAAGAAGAGAGCATACAGGATTATTCGAGAGACTCTGAGGAAGAGGTACACATTGAATCTTCCTCATCGAGTATCGCATTGCGACAAGACACATGAAGCAGAGGATGCGAAGCAAACCGAGGAAAGTAAGGTGAGAGAACGAAGGAGACGAAGAGAGATAAAAGAGACTGACGCAAGGGAATGGTTCCTGCATCGCGACATCAGTCGCTGCCGACGAAAACAGTGCAAGTTTGAGCTGGGATGCTTGAGAGTAAAGTTTGGCGGTGGAGTCGTAGCTAATGGTAAATGGAATTAGTTTACCCTGCGCGACCTGTACACAAGCTCGAACGTACGTGAGGTCTTGTAGCCGGAAGTGGGGAAGCACTAGCTCGACAAGCCCCTCTACCACCACGGGATTCGTGTACCTTGGCCTAGAGAAGCTGTGACGCTACATGGCCTACGCCTTCCTATACCCCAACTAAGAAAAGTGATCGAGTGGCAAGAAGTATAAAGTGCTTCTCGGTTGAACGAATAATATGATTTTAGTGTTCATTAAATCTTTCGTTCAAGTGACATACTATTTCTTTGGAATCAATTGGAACTTAATGTTAACGCAATGGTTATCAGACAGGTTTAAGAAAAACACACAATTTGCTTTTTCTGTGTAATCCATCTCAAATGTCAAGTACGTCAGAATGACTGATCATCATTTTTTCATTGGTGGAATGAACAAAGTTTAATTATACTCGAGTTTCACTGTTGTTCTAGTACTCTTGAACAAGTTACTCGTAAAAACCAAGAGCTGTCCCATCCGAGAAAGTTTTTTCACAAAACAGTTGAAGCACTGCGGTGTGGGACCAAAATTCGAGGGCAGAGCGAACAGTACTTATGTAAGTGAGTGTGAATCGCAGCCGTAAACACGTCGCCACAGAAAACCGTATTACATTCTCCACTGTTTTTTTTCCTGGCAAATGCTCACTGCACGAGGATCTCTGGAAGGTCGGATCTCTCATTTGCGAAAATTAGTCTTCTCGTTGCTTAATGCCCTGCTTAATTACATTTCGTCATTGGCTAGTGAACAGCTGGAGCTGGTCAAACGAACGATTCACCTTTGGGGCCTTCGACGAATTAAACTGAACAGTACGACTAATTGATGAAATTTTGTCTCCTGATACTGGTCAAATACCCGCAAAGCTCCAGATCACGAACGAAAAGCTGTTTAATCAACGATAAATCCAAACTGATGCGATATTAAATTACCGAGCTAGCTGGTAATCGGAAAGCTACTGCAGTCCAATTACGATGAGACACGGAACAGTATATCATAGCACATTGCGGTAAAAAAGAAAGATAAGATACCATGAAAATGGTGCCCGCTGCAGTAAATGTAGAAGCACGATTAAGACGATTGAGAAAGAGGACGTTAGAATTGATTGCCAATAAGTGGCTTGATAATTGATACGTGTGGAAATGATAATTTATACATGTGATACTATGTCGAGTTCAGGGGAGCACATTTCATATACATGTAGAGCTGCAGTGATCAAACTCACTCTTAACCACCAACTTAGAAAATTGTCAAGAATCCATCTTAATACATCACCTTTGAGGATATAATATGACAGAATCCCCCTGTAACATGTAACATATTGGTTACGCGAATGTATTAATTACTTCCCTGCTTATACTATTCCAAAGTAATCCATCAAGTAGTAAAGCATTTAGTGTTCATTATTATAGACCTATGTAAAAGTCCTATTATAGACTTATCATTATTACAGACCTATGTAAAACTATGTAAAAGTCCTCGAAATTCTCAGTGTTCAAAATTCATAGATATTATGTTGATTACTATCATGGGAACAGTAATTGACGAAAGATCGTGAAGTGAAATCTTTTTGTTTTCGATAGAACTAAAGCGTCAAATTGTCGCTACCGGGATGACCAATCCAATTCTATTAGTGCAAGCGCGTAATCCAGCAAGTGGTGTATTACGCTCTTCAATTCAACTGGTCGGAAGGTTCATAACTCGCCAGAATTCCGACTCTCGGGAAAGCCATTTCTCATCGCATTAAAATTCCAGAAGTGCTCGGCTGCTACCTACGAACGGGATTTACGGGTGGCAAAACATTAATCCAATTACTTAGGCGAGTGTACATTCTCGCCCGACTCGCGATGCAATTAACGCTAGCTGCGAGCGTCTTAAAAAGCGGGGAGTACCAGTCGACGCGCCGTGGCATTAGCGTGAAACTAAAGAAGCAAAGGAAGAATCGTCGCGGCACTTCTTGGTTGCTTCTTCTTCTACTAGATGACTTCGAGAATCGGCAAGCAATCGTCTTCCTTGGCTTTCACCCGGTGTAGATAACGAACGGACAAATTACTGCGAGGAAACTTTTTCAATTAGAGTGGCTACTTTCCGCTCGCTCCTGCACCTAAACATCTTTACGCCTCGGACTGGAACTCGGCCGAAACTGCTTATAATCTTGCTTCGCCTTCGCTAATTTCCTCGTTCGACGAAACATCTCACAATTTGCACGGCTAACTTTGAAAGAATAATGTGATTCTGAATTCTACTTTAGAGTGCGTCGTTTTATATGGTGAGCAAATGTAATTTCCAATTACTCGATCCGTTCCATGGAGACAAATTGACTTTTACAATTTTGTCATTTATTTTCAAAGTGTATCACGATGATACATTAATCCAAATTACAGTTATATCGATCATGATTTAGCATTCGCGTTCGGTTAAAAATAAATTAGCGATCTCTATGAATCATGTTATCGGGTAAGGGTCACTAGAGCATCGGCTAAATACTGGTTCGCATTAAGCCTGCGAAACAGTGTGGGACCTCAGAAGCAAGTGAATCATTCGCTGCCCATCTCGCTCGTATAAATAAATGATGGGGCTCATGATGATGACCTCTTCACATTGAGGCAATAAAAAAAAGGAAAACAGAGAGGCGGGAGTGTTCAGAGCACTTAACCGAGGTCAGCCGCTGCTAAGAAGAAACAGCCGCACATCTCCGGCGTGGCTCAGACAATGGACAAGACGCGCAAAGTGCTCTCACACGTGAAAAGGGTTATATAAGTGGGTATAGACGGGTGCCCGTATTCAGACACTGGTCGCGCGAGCCACCAAGTACCTAGAGTATGAAAAGGGTCGTAAGTGTTTATAGAGTACTATATTCATACGCCCGGTGGCAAGTCATCAAGTATCTCCTGTAAAGCTCCACAGAAGTTGCCAGAAGAGCACGCAAATACATTATCCTTCAGAGCTAATTTCAATGTTCGTAATGCTTCATTTTAGATTTATCTACTTATTGCCTCAAGTATTAAAAATAACAAAAACGTTAAGCAGTTGAAGTTCATTTGGAATACGGTAAAAGGGCCTCTTTATTCGTTCGGAAACTGACGACGAACAAGCCACGTTTCAGTATAGCCCTTTTAGGGATTGTACCGTTCTCAATCCTCCAAGCTGAAAGCTCCCAAGTCGTTGTTAAATTGAAACCAGCAATTAAAGCTCCGGGAAGCGGCTCATCCTCGCCATTCTTCTTTTACCAGAGAAAAAAAAAGACGAAGGAGAAGAACGAAAAAAGAGAGAGAATCTTTTTTACGTGACTACCGGATGTATTTAAAGAAGATCCACCTTTCTTCTTTCCACCGAAAACTAGGAATCCCTTCATCCCTTAAATTTCGCCGCGGTGTAAAACCAACGAAAGAAAAGCCTTCGCGAACTTTACGCATTGCTTTTCGGCCGAAAAAACGTGAAGTCGCGCGTGTGCTACCGTGAAGAGCTTTTTCCACGAGGTTTTTCATCCTTATCGTTCCATTCAGACCACGAGGTTCTCGTTACAATTATGCACGAATAATTTGCTCGATACAGCACGGCACCTCCAAAAAGAAAAAATTGCTGCAAAAATTAGAAGAAATAAAGGAGATTGATTTTTCTCTTGAAAACCGAAAGGGAGCTTCAATTTTTCACACAGTACCAGTTATTATCCCCAAAAAACTACACGGATCAAAAGACATAAACAAAAAATATGTAGAACAACACAATCCGCTTTCATGAAATGATTATTGTTATTAAAAATAAGGCCTCAAACAGAAGAACCTAGTAGGAATGGAAAAATGTTTCCTGATGGATTTCGGACGTTTCTGTTGCAGCGTGAAAACGGACCTAATGGAAGAGGGGGCCAATTCGACTCTCAGTATAGCGAGGGTGGGACCAGCAGACAGTGGAAACTATACGTGCCATCTCACAACCATGCCAGATCAACCTGCCACGGTTCACGTGCACGTACTCAACGGTGAGAACAGAATCGCCATTTATTGCCTTGAAATTTTTTCAACAAAAGCAGTTTTCCCTTTGATAGCCTTTCGCGTAAAGAATTGTGAAAAATGTAAAAGGATCTCTTAATAACGTCGGCAGTAATAAACCTAAAGCATTGTCTTCGTAATATACGAGACTTTTTATCGAAGAACTTGCCTATTAATTCTGATGAGTTTCGGTACCACATAATAGAATCCCCTCAGTAGCGATGTCCCTGATCTTCCGAGCGAGTAATAAGAGACTGGCACGAAATCGTTACGAGTAATTATACCACCCACGAGCTTAGTAAACTGTTGGATCGATACGCGCGATTAGACATTTTCTACTCGATGAGCTCGAACAAATTGGTCCCTTCAACCTACCTATACACAATAGCGTAAACTTGTTCGATTCTAGTAAAGGACCACTCAACAATACCTTCATGGCCTTGATACCATTATATTTACACCGTCAATTCTCGTCGAACTTTTTTCTACTACTAACTTGTGTACCGGTAGTATCAAAGATCCTTCCATCCGCTGATTGGTTGATCTCGCATGCCCGTCGATAAAACTTTCCGCCAATTTGAACGTCTGTGCACGCAAGACTTGAACCAACCGGCGAACTCAGTTGCCAGAAGAGAAATAGAAAAACAAGGAGTTTGAATGAAACTTTTTAATCGGACAACTATCCACAGACCGATGCACAAAGTCTCCACCTTGATATTTCGGGCAAATCGAATTAAACTATCTGTATACCGAGTAAACGTTGAGGCACCAGAAAAGAGGATTAAAAAAAATGAAGGAGTTTGAGTGTAGATCCGGATGTTTCAGGAGAAAGCTTAGCCGAGTTACATCATGGTGGAGCACGCCGGTACGCTGCTCGACCTGGCGTTTGTCTATTACCAGTATTGCTCTACTGGTTGCTGCTGCAACTTCAGCATCTACCCAGATGAAGCCTCCAGTGCGTCCGTCGCGTCCCAGATCAGCTCCCGAGGCGAGCACCCTCCGATGTCTCATGGCAGGCTCTCCTCCTCACGTATCGAGACGTCGAGTGTCGGCCATCTCACACAATACGGACTTTTGTATTATTCTGAGCGAGCGGACGTGCCTACTGACATCGACGATTCGCATGAGTGAGTGAGTGAGTAAGTGAGTGAGTGCTTGAATAAGTGAGAAAGAGAGATGGAGACAGAGAGAAACTACAGGGAGTGTGAGAGAAAAAACTTGACGATGAAAGTGTGGAGTCGCCTGTGAGAGAAAGTGAAAATGGAAGCGTTCGAAGAGAATAGCCAGTATATGGGGAAAAGGGGAGAGAGGTTGGCAGAGTTATTGCAATATTGTTCTTCGCACGATCGAAGAGATTCTTTCTACGGCGTCTCCGCGAATGGGTTGCGATTTTCCGTGCCTACAGCTTTGCACTACCAGAAGCCTCTCGGAAGAAGGATTACTCGGCCCTCGCACCACTGATGATTCCAGTGATTTCTGGTGCTATTAAATATTTTAAAATGATCGATCAAGATTGCGCGAGATTTTAAGAAAAAAAAAAAAAAGGAGATCGAGAGACGGGGATCCTAGACGACGTAGCTCGAAGTATTTTTTTAAGACTCGTAATTTGGAAATATTGACAGTGTGTAGTGGATATATCGTCTCTCCCTACTGCGATGCCAAGCTGCGAAACTCTCACAAGTGACTTATGGCAACTGTTGGCAAGTTTTGGCGCCTCTATCCAAAAGTTTCGTAAAAAGCATCGTTTGCCAACTACTTCCACGGTTTTTCGCGAGTTAATCCGACTTTTCACCGCGAAAGCCATAATTACTGGCCCGTCAAGCCGTTCTTCGTTGCTCATGTTAAATAATTGTGCTCGACTCCACTTAAAATTAACTACTTAAACTGAAATTCAATTACGTCGTGAGAGAGTAGGTCCATGAAGTGAACACTCTCAAGAACAAAACAGAAGTGAATCGCACCTGATTATTAAACTCATCATCAGGCATGCGAGGGCCTCTCTCTCTCTACGGGCTGCGTAGCTTTGTTTATTCGAAGCTTTGTTGCATAGAGACGAACGCACGATTAGTCGCACGAAAGAGGGAACACTAGCAGAAGCTTTCGAAGCGAACCTTTTACCGACATTTCTCGAAATTGTGAGATAGTTTACTGTGCGTAACGCGATCCTCTTTTTTTTTTTTGAGTTTCCCCAGCGAGGGCCTCGCCTCGAGCCGCTAATGAGAGACCCCTCTACCACGAACCTTCGCGAAAGTATGCTGCCATAAATGCTGTCGGAATATGCGCACTGCGCTTACCGCATGCGGAATCCTCCGAAAATAGTTTCGGGAAATTTTCTCCCAAGGCAGCATACCCTCTGCGCAATTAAAAATAATTGTATAAACCGATTAAAATACAAAAATCAATACCAGAGTAAGTGATATATCGATAGAAATGACGATACGTGTTATTTGTGTTTGAAAGAGGTTCGCTCTTGAATGGGATTGACTATGCGTGATCAGTGGATATTCTGAAAGAAGAAACATCATTGGGAAAATATGTAAATAATCGTATATAGGATATCCCAAAAATGGAACAGTGATAACAGAAAAATTCTCAATTACAAGGAAATTTAAGAATATCGTACCAGGGGAAAAATAATTGGAAAATCTACGAACCAACGACACCAATGAAACATACAGGACAGTCCTGATTTTACCGTAACTCGCAATAATTTACTAGTCAAATTTACCATAAGTAGTGTCTAGTAGCTTCTAAGCCGAAAATCTCGATGACCAAGGAATAAATTTCTGCGGGCCAAAGTAGAAGCGACCACGGAGGTCGGATTTATGGTTTAGCATAATCACTGAATTCACTTCGTGGCTCGAGGTTACGGTTAAGGTATTCGCTCGCTCCCAAAGTGTCGCGCCTGTGCGCGCGCGCGCTCCGAAGACTGATGGCCAAAGTATATGTTAAAGATGCTCCAAGAAATAATTCGCAAACTGCCAACTCCTGCCCCGGCGTGATTTCGCTCAGCTCTAACGCGAGTCTTTTCCCCTGCGGGTTACCGCATTTCTTCGTCAGGCGTGGCTCCATCGCTGTCTGGATCCCTCGCCCAGACTAATTTACTATATCGATGACTTATCGTGGTAAACTGCGATAGAAGAAGCTGCCCGCTGCCACCAGCGAGCAGATCGCAGATCGGTAACAGTTAAGCTCGAGATAAACTCAAGGTTTTTTCGCTGCGGCGAGATTATGAAATATACGATATGCGTTTTGCAAAGATACGTGTATTCATTTCACCGTGCTCTTCCAGTTGTTAGCCTTTGTACCGTTGGCGAAACAGAGAGAATGAGAGAGAGCAAGGGAAACTCCTGCTAGACAGTCAGGTAAGTGATATCGATCTGTTACCTCCAATGAATGATGATTTCCTTCGGTGTGTATTGTGCTTCGAGTGCGACTCGAGGTCGATATTTGTGTCTCTATTATGTCGCGGATAGAGACTGTACAAGACAAGGGTTCGATAGGCCCAACCCTAGGCCGACCGACCAACGTTCCTAGCAAACCACTGTAAATTATGACTGTAAGATAATAGCTCTTTCTACGTGATATACGAGCCACCACGCGAGCCTTGATGGAATGTTTCAATGAAACGTTCGGCGCGCTTCGATTACATCTTCTATAATGCAAGCCCGAGGAAAATAAAAATTTACGAGCGTCACTCTCAAGTTTCTATCCGGGCGAACGAACTCGGAAAAAACGAAGATCTCTCTGATCATACTGCCGACCGACAGTGTTTCAGACCGACGAAGAGAAAACTTCATCCCGACTCTTGCTCGATGACAGGATGTTGGATTTATTTATCGTTTCATCCGTCAGAGTCATATCGAATGCGATATAAGCAGAGATTAAAAATTTAATAATCTTTGGCTGAAATATATTGAGCTTGATATCCAATTATCGATATTGAGGCACAGAGGGGGAAGTGAAACTTGAAGCAATTTTTCCGGTATATCCTGTTCACTTCAGAAGATTCATTTACGGCGATACAATATCAAGACCAATTCCGCAAGGGATTCGAATATAATATAATATAATATGTCTATATATATCGGATATTATGTTACCGAGTTTGAAGCTGAAAACAATTCGAAGAAGCTCATTCCGCGAAGATCAATATCCTCACTATTCTTCTAGAGAAATTCTTTAAGAAAGTTTTTCAAGCCGCAGTATATTCGGGGGAATGTGTCTCCAGGCTGTTCGTTAGCCAGTCTTAATTGCCTGATTAAAGTTTACTCTCACAAAGCAGTAGAACGGTAAGCTTCAAAGGAAAGAGAAAGCGAGCGTCCAGCAAGATGAGTTTCAATTTAAAACGATACACTGGTGCATCGAGAGAGCTAGCAATCCTAGGAAAATTGGCCACCGTCGTCGCAAATGTCCGTAGCAGCAATGGTGCTCCTTTGGAGAAACGCGGAGGTTTTGCGCAAGGAACCGAACGTGGTGCGGAACCAACGCTTTCCTGCGAAATCCAGGAGGAAATTGAAGGAAGGAGGAAGCCAAGCCGCCTAGGAAACTCTATGGCTCACGGTGGCCACGTCTACTAACGGAAAGCATCTCGACGCCTCGACAGATTGGACTTGGCTTCATTGATCCTAACCTGACCCTTCCAGGAACTCCATTTATTCGTCAGCGGCAGTTGAACACCTTACGACGAGATTCTCTCTCGGTGTCCGACCACCACCATCTCCCGCCAACCTTCCCTAAAACTTCTTCTCTATACCGTATCCGGTACATTCCAGCCGGATGCAGTGCCTGTTGGAGCACCCTGGATAACGTTCGTAACTTTTCACATTCCCTTTCAAGGGACAACTTGTTCAAGCGGCCCTCCTGGACTTGAGTTTCCTGCGTGAGGAAGAGCTCTCGTTCTTCTACTTTCCCCGGAAAAATGTCCTCGGTATCGGTCTTCTTTTTCGATCCAACCGACATGTATGTTTCGATCTAGCCTTTGGGTCTTGTGGTATGTGTGCCTGGAGATTTATCTGCAACTTGGGGGCTATCGACCTTCGGGAATATTGTGACACATGGTAGTGGTTACTCGCACCACGAGATTTTTACCCTTTACGGAGGATTTATTTTACAAAGTAAGGATTAAATATACATGATTTAGAAGCGTGTGTTGATAAAAAATCAAATGAAAGAGAAGAGGTTCAATACTGCTATTTGTAGCAATGAAAAATGTTACGTAAAATCATCATCATATTAATCATTTTGCATAGAAAGGAAGTTCTGTACATGATAACTTTTAGCAAACAATTTATGAATTTTCCAAATCCGTTAAAAAAGCTGTATCCAGCTTTGGTAAAACCGAAATTCCCTTTCCATCTGGTGAAAAAAAATGTCAATTTTGTCAAAAATCTCTCACGCTACAATTTTCCAGCCACAATTAACCAACCAACTCCAGTGCGCTCCAATTCAACGCGGTTTCCAAATTCTTCTCGGATGTGCTATTTTTCCGACCGAAATGTAGAGGCTAATTTTTCACTGCACAATACTCCGCTTTGACGCCCGCACACCGTGTGTCTGGCTTGCCTATTTCGCGTAACAAGCGGAATGTCGACGTGCGCGCAAAAATTCCCAGAACGACACCACACAAGACGGGTCGTGTTTCGTGTGGTAGCTGTACGTAATTATGCATGCACGTATGTATCACCTCACCAGACGAAGCCAAACGACAAAAAAAGGTCACGTGAGAAAGAATGAACGTTAATCGAAAAGGATCGAGTTGTAATCGATCGATTCATTGTCACCGAATACAACAAGGATGAGCAGACCGAACGATCAGAAGTAATAAAAGCGAATTATGGTTCACGGTTATTCGCGATTTCTGTGGCGCGCCGATAGCATTTTATCTGACAGCAGTACACACACAGGGGAAGATTTATTTGCGCGCGCTAAACACTCCACTGGAGACTTCTAGCCAAACATTTGAACACACGAGTGATTCATTCCACTGAGCTGCCTGGTTACGGGCTGCTATCGGCCGCTAGTGAAAATACGACAGACTGTTATCAAATAACATACTTCAATAATTAATGCTCAACTACTCCCAATTCACTATTATTTATCCTCAGTACAAATTCCAGCAACGGGATTTCTCCGTTGCTCCAGCAATATCCATCAGACTTGTAATTTTTCTTGTTACACCATTCCCGTGAAATCTTTACCATTGTTCAAGCAGAAGTCTTCTTTTGTTTGATGAAATTAGATGCGAGATGTTATATCTACTTTCTAACTCTATTTCTGTATTGTGTCTCTCTATCCGTGGTTGTTCGCATGAACGGTCAATTCGCGCAGCAAGTGGGTCACCGAAATTGTAAATCGTTTGACCCAATATACAGGAAAGGCTGGAATTGGTCGACAACCGCAGCAACTTTGTAAGGATCCGATTAGTTTCACTCGGATCGCGTGCATGTCGATCTGATTCTACTGCTCATCGCACCGTTTCACCGTTGCACCTACCTCGCGGGATGACTAGACACGCCGCGCCGCCGTCCCGTCGCTTGATTGGCCCGCGTCTTAAAGCGGATCTACGATCTAGAGCGCAATGGAAATTTACTGAGATTAATTCGGTTAACGGCGCTCGTGCATAGAGCTATATAAAGTGGAAGAGCTTAACGCATCCATTAGAACCTCGTCTAGTATATAGATCACGTTTGATCCATTATGATCGTCTACGACTAATGCAATTTGCTCTGTCATTCGATCCTCATCGTCACTTCGTATATCGAAATTATAAATTACATTAACCGTATAATGGTCACAATTAATAGTAAGAATGAGAATAATTCTATAATTAAAGACTCGTCATTCGAAGTTGCTAAGGAAATCTGCTCGTTCCAGCTACTATTATTATAATCTGCATAATGAGTACGGAATTTAGAAGTTCGCGTATTTTCCCATTGAATTTTAAATTCGGCTTCTGAAACCGAGCCGACCCACCAGAAAACTTCTTAGTACGCGAGATAACTTGTTCCAGTAATAATTCGAGAAAGCTGAGAATTTCATACTTGTTAGGAGTAAAATAATAAATTTTCAATGTGGAGAACTTCGGAAGAAAATAGAGCGAAAAAATCGTGCTAAACTATTTTGGGACATTTCGATATTTGAAGAATCGAATGAAGAGAAGAGGCGTAAAACAGTTTTCTAGAACATTGAAAAAAGAGTGAAGCGGAAGAGGAAAAAGAAACTCCATCGAGTTAAAATGTTTCTCGGTGGTAGAGCAGAACACGTAGAACGAGAGTGATACAGGAATGATACCTCTCCGTTATACTCCTTCTACCACATTCAGCAAGTATTCGCCGTATCTCTATCGAGGTTTTATCTTCACACGGGATAGAACCCGATCAGTTTTCTTCTGCGAGCGAAATTTCTCAAGAAGAGTACCCACACAAAAATTCAAACTGATCGCGAAGGTGATAAGAGTTCGGTCGGATTGCGCGAAAATTATCGATACTCTTCCAATAACCCTGTACTTTTCCCTCTACCACCGCCATTAAAACTTGTAACGATCCTCATTCAATTTTCCACGAGCCCCTAAAAATTCTCTCGGACAAATACAAAACTCCAGAAGCAATATCTCTAATCGAGTTTTCATCGATACACCTTCCAATACAATTTCTAAGCGTGCACTAATATTCTAAGCTTTTAATCTTCTACTTACCCGATACGAATGATGATGCAAGAATTTACACTAACAATAAGACCGTGCAAATGCTACAAAATTTGTATTGCTGTTCTAGAAGTAAGGAGTAGTTTCTTGAATTAGCAAGCAGACAAATAGGCACTTGACACAGTAGTTGCTTTAGTCACGAGTGTTTAGACAATTCGAGTTTAGAGGGTTGGTCTTTACAGAAGCATTGCGTCAGTGGATATTGCGGCGCGGAGGGTATGCACTTACGCAGTCTGATATACATGCAGGAAGGTCTGCGGAATGTGACCCACATAGATGCGAGTTGGGGCGCCATATCGCGAGGGAGCCACTCTCCTGGGGCTGGACGGGGCAAGATAGCATAGACCTGTCGCCGTTATAAATCGTCGCGATTTCATCCGCCAGCGGCTTTCTGCGTTTCTGGTCCACCTACAACTGTTCCCAGAACCCTCTCGCATCCCGCATATCGAGATCCGATCCGAAGAAAAAATCGTTTGTACTCGACTTCCTTCCATCCGTATATTTCCCACGAGTTTACCTTTCATTCTAATTTTGCTCTTATACTCGATTTGCAGTTCAGTTATTAAAACTGAAAGTATTCCGTTCTACTGAAAGCATTTCTAAACCCCTTTGTTAAATCTCTCACTGTTAATCCTCCCCCTTATTTTTTTTTTTTCATTAAAACACTGATTTATTCATTTTTATTTTCATCGCTTTTTCATTATTTATCTAGAAATAACTTTTAATATATTTACATTCCATTATTTTCAAAACCTTGTGTGAACTTCTAATTAATCGTGAGCCTCTCATGTAGGAATATTGTTCGAACCGTTTTTATATGTTATACCACTATTAATTACTTGTTAATATATTAGGATGAAGAGTGAGTAATAATTTATAAAATTAATATTATGAAGTTATTGGAGCGATAACATAATGGACGCACCAGTCAATGCATCAATAATTATATGTCTAATAATATTCGCTATAAAATTTCTACAGACAAAATTTCACGAAATCGGCTCAGCACGTAAATCTGATAGGCAGAATCTTCGGAACGAAACGTATTAACTTTAGTGCGTCACTTACTAAAGAGGAACAAACTATGAATACGCTAAATGGATTGTCGGCAATTAAAAGGAAGCCGAATATCCGGAATAATGATGTGCCAGTTATATGAGAACCTTACAACCGTTATTAAAAATGTGTCCTCACGATAACGTTATCTTCCTGTCACGTTTCAGGATTTTTTAGGATTTTTCCGAATGAC
Source organism: Trypoxylon attenuatum (assembly GCA_963989405.1). NCBI lineage: Eukaryota > Metazoa > Arthropoda > Insecta > Hymenoptera > Crabronidae > Trypoxylon > Trypoxylon attenuatum. The sequence continues at coordinate 14,413,704 of OZ022490.1, read as the reverse complement.
TTCCTTTTTTTCTCTATTTTGGCAGATTTATTTGTTTGTGATAAAGGACCGAATAAAGTCATGGAAAAAAAGGTATTTTTGTAGGAATATATGCAAATTAGAATCCCGAGGATCATGGGATAACACGCGCAATTTGGGCATAGAGTGAACGGAAGCGATGCGTGTCTAAACTGCAATTTATTGGCCACATTGAAAATTCAGCGGTTCAGGTGGAATTATGGCCGCGAATAAAATTACAGGCCGCGCACCAGGCGGTTCATGTAACCGATGGAAACTGAAAATTTTATCCAAAACAAACTGGATTTCTTCAAAATATCACCAGCTTCGGATTCTACCGAATCCAGTTCTACAGCATACTTTAGATTCTGTCTTGTAGTAGCAATAAGAATAGCATATTACCAAGTCCATAGTCTATTCGTATCAAAAATTTATATATCATGACAATATAAAAAGAAAACCTAGATCGTATCTAAATTATCGAGACAATAAAACAAAAATCTTCAAAAGAATAATATTTTTCTAGAACTTCAAAAATCGTAAAACTATTCGAAACAATAGCGGTGCGTGAAATTGTCTGTAAAATTGAATGACATCGATTGTAAAGCGTCTGTCAGCTATTTCAAAAAAAAGGAAGAAATTTCGAACCATCCGATTGAAGTTATAAGCGCGATGCACGCAGGGCGCAATGAAATAAATGTGTCAGTATCCGGTGGAGTTCGGTTAAAGCGGTCGTATTTGATAAAACGAACGAGTGGAGCGTACTCAACAATAAAAATCAAAGATATATTTTTGTTGTGTGCGAACGAGTAGCACAGCTAGAACTAAAGAACAGCTGAGTTCTGTATTTTTAATGGTGTACAGGGCTCTAGTGCCGCTCGAAAGTCTGAGGCAGCGACATTTTTGCTGATAAATAATCGCAATGAGCGCAACATATTCTTCCACCACACTATTCTCGATACCCAGAAATTGCAGCTTCCAGCGTGAACTCTGTGTATGAACGTCAGATTCTACTCTCGTGCTTATGTAATGGACGCGATTTTTGCTTCGATTATTATTACTCTACCTTTATTTTCGTGATTACGAAATTTTCCAATACAAAAAGTTAGATGCTTATATTTCCAATCTATTAATATTATATTGCACTGCAAAAAAATGGAATATCGAATTTTTAAATTTTACGGAGAATAATAAAAACTATTTACTATATATGCTACAAGAAAATACATATCACGCGATAGATGAAAAACAAACGAATGACAGTTTTACGTTTTAAGAACTTGAAAATAGAAAACTACAAATTCAATTAATAGAAAACGAGCATGCCGTAATTTTTTATCATAATTTTAACGAAAAAGTAAAAAAGTAGGGTAATATTTGAACTTTTATTCGAACAAATCAGAACTAATAAAGGGCCGTAAGATTCATTCGGAAAAATTTGAAAGTCGAAACATGGAAAATTAGTGGAATTTCCTGATGAAAATATCAATAGTCGACGATCAACGAACAATGGCAGAAATTCTTAAAGAGCAGAAGAATACACGCCGACCTAATTACCTTCATTCCCGCTGATAGAGTGGCTTTAATGAAGAGCATTTAAAAAGGTAAAGCCAAAGGTCCATACTCCACGCACGCGAACCAAGGATCACGATTGGACTAATTTGAATTTGAAAGCCACTTAGTTTTAGTGCTTCGTTAGGGAAAAACCTCGTATTGATTCGCTCAGAACCTCAAAGAGATACAAATACTTTCGAGCATCGTAGTACCAGAAACGGAAAATTTTTCCCTGCCTGCGTCAAATTACATCCGTTCCTTCACTACGACGATGCAAACGTTTCGACAACATCGTCTCGGTATTTTCAGTCGAAAATCCTTGTATGGATGAAACGAAAATCCTCGAGAACGAGTAAATAGAATATCACATCCAATTTCGTATAAACCAAATTACACTATAATTACCAATAGTATAATACATTTCTATTTAATGTTAACTATATTTAAAATCACCAATAATTTTGAAAATGTATAATTAAAAAGATATTCACTTTATAGTCATGATTTGGTTTTCTCTTATTTGAAACTCTAATTATTTAATTAATTCTACCACAAGCATCTGAAATCTCATATTTCAATATTTTAATCTACAATACATATAATATAATATTATTAAGTCACATATTAATTTAAATGCTAATAATTTTAATATTATTTTCAAGTTATATTTGCAGCAATGAAATTATATCATTCGACTAATGTTCAAAAACGGGAAAATTTGACCAGCAATTGCATAACAGTGCGCCAGGAACATCGCGGAACCTCGATAACCACATTCGGAACCCTTTGAAGCAGCTCGCCGCGCAATTACTCAACAATCAGAAATAAAAGCAGAAAATGATTTCGTGGATCAGTCGGAGAGCAGCAGTCAGATCGACGATCGCGAAGAATAGTATCGAGATACGTGTGGAAGTCGCGCGATACGTGGCTAGCTTACGGAATATCGCGTTATTTCGAACCTTCCTTAGACAGTATTCCCCTACGTGATGGGGAATGCATCGCACGCTCCAAAGAATAGCGAAAAATTCAGATGATATTCGACGTACCCCCTTTCGCGACGCAGCTTCGCAGTAAAATCTTTTGAAGGAAAGAAGAACGTCGCGTAGTAGTACAGAAGCCTTGAGAGCACGCACATATCCATTTTCATGGACATTCGAGACGAGATGAAACTCGAAGAATACACTTCTTCAATGAGATGCCGACAATCGATCTTCCACTCTCGATTGGAGTGTCTGTTATGCGCTACTAAAGCAACGACTACGTAACCACGCGTGGTATGTAAGTCTCTTGCGCAATCCCTCTTAGAACCTAATACACTTTCGAACAATCTTGTTTAGAAGCTTCTCCTCACGTCAATTGACTTCAATAGGAGTCCCTACCACTATTAAACCCACCTTCGACCAATAGTCTCATCTTTTATCCATTGCGTAATTATTTTCACTACGATCTTAATACATCAAAATAATTTAAAATTCTTTTTTGCCGTTGCTAATTTTATTATATAATATTACATAACAATTGTATAATATTACAATATTACATAACTGTAATATCTTAAAGATTCAATTGCCTTATATTCCTCGCAATTTCTACCGATCAGAACCTACTTGCCGTTGGATATCTAAAGACTTTGCGGACTAAAGGAATAGGAAAAAATCCAATCTCGCAGTTTTCGCGTAGATCGAAGCCTGTCAGCGAAATACGCGAGGACTCGCAATCAATTCACTGCTGGCAGAGAGGGTTCGGCCTCGTAAAAAGGATTTACGCCATGAGCCTTGGCGATAAGTGATAAACGGGCCTCCAATATTCGGGTGCAATAATTCGCGTCTGTTCGCGCTCTCACCATTCAGATAAACGGCACAAAACGCACTGATACTCGATACAGACAGCATATGACCACCTAAAACTCGAACAGCGGAACGAGGGGCGGCAAACAACGCTCCAAAACTGAAAGCACTTTTCTCTCAGTGGCTGGCTTGCGGCCCGTTTATTGTCCAATTATTAATTACTGACGATATTTCAACGCGGTATTCAAGCCGTAAATATTGCGAGGAGCGAACTGTCGTGTTGGAATCATTATTCACGGTGAGAGTATCCCTACCATCGTGGGTCAGTGGCCACCGATGGTGACTATTGTCTATTGTGCCTATGCCATGCGATGCGGATGACAATACATTCTAATATAGGTGTCGCTTAATTTACAAATATCGTTCTATCAGCTTGGATACAATATCACGCTGACAGCACTCGCTTCGTTATTGCCAAAATTGGGTCAATAATGGCAAGAGAACTTGAATTATAGCAGCCAACGTAAAAGAGGCGATCAGCCATAAAAACTCGGAATATCTCTGTGCTAAACTGCGACCCAATTATTATCGTGTGGAAAGTGTGACACAGTCCCGTGAGATCAATGGATTCGATAGAAGTCAAATTTTGAAAAAAGGATTTTCTGACTCGGATTCTTCTATGATGTAATATTCCTGCGAGCGAATACTATGGCAAATGTATTGTCGAAAAATTTTACAGTTACTGGTATTGGTTTAAGAAAAATAATATTAGGGAAAATAATCTAACAAATTCATAGTACAAAAGTATTATTCATGATAGAAGCTTCATCGAAGACTGACAAGTGCTATGTCAGTTAGATATTAATCATTGTATCGTTTCAAGAAAAAGACGTATAACAATGTGTTCTATACGTCGAAACATTCTATTTAATATTGAGGATTTCACGATTGGAACAGTCGCGGATATTCACGTCGAGCGGGCAGATATCCGGCCAAAGAGGAAGTTAAATTGGACGAACCAATATTGAGGTCGGAAATCGTTTCGAGATCACGACCACCACTCCCAAATCGTGAAAGTTTCTTGGATCCAACAGTGATACCGGCCATACGGCTGGTCGATCTCGTGGTTCGGATGCGCATTTCCTACCAACTTCCGAGTCGTGTTACCTCAACAGCCTATCCAGAATAGATGCACTTTTCACTCCAGAGCTCCAGGGTCGAAATAGAAATTCCACTGAATCTGTGACTATATCGATTAAAACTCTCAACTATAAAGATAAAATCATATTTGTGGTAAAGCTTCTTGAAACCGAACTTCAACAGTTTTGTAGTCAGTGTGTGTATAATGATATACATAGAACAGTCACATAATGCATCATTAGCACGTCTTCACTGGCTCAAAAGTTTCGACTTCTATCTAGTTCACAGTAAATTACCAGACCTCGCTGTAGTTCCAACACGCGATAACCTCTAATTTCCAATTCTAAATGCACTCTCGACCAAAGTAAAACGAATGCTAGCTTACCTAAGAAAAGGTAGCTTCGTAAGCTGCAGCTTTACTAGCCAACTTGCACGATTCAGTGTATTCACTCACAAGAGACTTGCCACTGTAGCTAAATTTACACCTTTAACAGTCTTTAACATCGCTCAATGCCGCCGATGGAGAATTAACATCGCTGACCTAGTAGATCCTCGCTTCGGAACACAATTAGACACACTCGAGAAAAATTCGAGCTAAGAATAAAAGGGTACTTTGATTGGAACCAGTAACCTCATGTATCAAAAACTTTCCATAAACTCTAGCAACCTTTACACGTACAAAGAGAAAGAGCAGAAGGAGGGGATGGTTTTCCAGTTCTATAAGCACAATGCAACGGGTCCAAACAAATCACTAAACTGGAAGAAATTGCAATAGTAAATCTTATTTTAATGCACATTTATTTAGATATCTATAAGATCCTTGTAATCAGCTTGAGTCTTTAAAAATGTTGGCAGCGGGCATGAATCAGTAGCTCTCGTAACTTGCTATGCAGTCATTTGCAGTGTTTATTAATTACATATTCAAATAAGCTTCTCGAGGGGAATGCGCCGAGTTCCTAACGTGCCTGGCCAATGTTCGTGGTATAGATACGAACGAAATATGGCCTCGTAAATGTCTTGAGCTAATAGCGAAACTTTCGAGCCAGCTCTCAACGATAAATTAGTGGATCTCCTTCCAATTAAGACGCCCGACGCGTTGACTTTAAATTCTCAGTGGACGGGACAGAAACGAGTGCAGTCTACCGAGGGGTATAATGCACGATGTGTTACGTCGATATTGGCCAATGTGCCTAGAGAATGTTCGCCGGTTTCCAATAGCGCGCCGACTCTTTGAACGACCATTGCCTCCGGCACCATAGCCTACATTCTTTTTTCCGTGCTCTGCGAAGCATCACCTCGAGTTCCGAAGCTGTAACGCTAAATCCCTTCCAGTTTCAATTGAATTGCATCGAGACAGAAAACTATCCTATATACCGTTTGCTTTATGAATGGTCGAAAAGAGTCCACGATGAACATCATACCTTCTCTATAGAGGAACTTCAAAGCTTACAATCGATTTTCTGAATTTTAGCCAGAGTAGAATAAAAGACTCGTATACTTCGATCGTTTACAAAAATATACATTTTTTAATTCGGGTCAAATTGGCAGAGTTAAATTGAAAAATATAAAACATTTGATCTTTAGCGTTTTTTCATTTATGTGAATAGCGCTGTTTATACATCGCGTTATTCTATATATCGAGGAAATATGGCAATCAGGATCTCGTCTTCCAGTATTTGGAATCAAGAATCCTTACATTGAGATCAAATAGAGGAGAATATGTTTGTTTACCATAGTTTCGGAAATTATGTCCGGTCACGTGCACCATTCTCGACACCAGTTCGCAATAATCTCGCACGATACGGATGATATATTATAATACAGTTGCGGGAAGACGACGGCTACTTTGGTAAACTGTCACAAGCACGCAAGATTGATAGCAAGGAACCTCCCAGCCATTAAAGTAGCATGAGCTTTTCTGCGGAGGACCCAAGAGAATTTTTAGCAGGGTCCCAAGTATTTTTCAATAATGAATTTCCTTTAAACTGCATCGAGGATTGCGTAAAATCAGTGTGGCGAAGTTTTGCGGACGATAAATGATAAAAGAAAATTTCGGCAGGGATGTTCAGAAAAGAAATTAGAAGGTCCGGCAACTCGGCTGAGGAAAAGTTCTTCGACTTGGAAAACTTTTGCTTTTGCCTACCCCAACTCACATTGAAACGTAAGTAAAGACTTTGAATCGCGCTATTGAAGATAGTTGCGGACACTGCGACCAAAACCATTAACTATCTTAAATCGGATTTTCATCCAGCGCTTGAACTACATTACTTTTCAACTTGTACGTCTGCACATCTAAAATATCTAGAAATATGTGGGAAAGGCTTGGTTTACGGTCGAGTTCTCTTGAAAATGAAATTTCACGTGTAACATAAAAGCAACGTGATCCACTGGAATGCAGAGACTTGTCTGTTCGTTTGTAAAATGTCAGACTGAAAGAAGGAAACCGAGGTAAAACCAAGCACTCGGTAAATGAACTCAATCCAGTGCCTACTTCACTCGACCACGACGAGGTAAAGCTCTTTCAAAAGTAGAACGTCTTAGCTGACAAGCAACCAGGGCTTATCCTTTCCATCGTTCTGTCCCAGACAATCATTTACAAAACGAATTGCACGTTAACTCATATTAGGATAACACATGGCTACGTTAAACGGACTGGTAATACCAGATGTAAAACAACCTTGCAGATTCATTTACATTCCTCCATTGCTTTCACAGTCCACACTATTTTAATTCGCAAAAACGTGGCTCATCCTACAAGAGAACACCATTTACCAGAAACTTTGTAAAAACCAGGTTGAAAGTTCAACCAATATTGTCTGAGTTAGAACTCAATTTCGAGGAAAAGAACTTTGTGAGTTATAATTGCAAGAATAACCATTCGCAAGAATTGAATCACGAAGAAAGATGTTTTCAGTGATGCGAAATAAACTCAACTCCAATGCAGCGAATAAACTAGTAGTAGATACGCATTGTCACTCGTAAAATATGTCATGCGTAATCGAATCGCGGATTGGCAGCGACGTGTGGTTTAGTGCATGGTTCACTCAGAGGCTTCAGTATTTCGAGCCTATTCAAAAAGAGGGAAACGCGTCTCGCGAGGCACATTTACGAGCCGGATAACATTTTACGCGTATGCGATCCGACTACCGTCAATGCGATAGTTTATCGGGGAATCCGTTACGTAAAGTAACGGTGCCCTGAGACATCAACAACGCACTTTAAGATCACATCTTACACTTTCGTCTCTTTCTTCTAAATAAATACGCCCAACCCTTACAACACCATTCAGCAATAATTTGATTTTCTATCTGATACAAAAAGCTGTTTGTCGACAACATTAACAATTGTCATTTATAATCTCAACTACGTTCCCCCGAGTTTTTAATGAGATTTACATTAACACCTGGCAGAGAAAATACGAAACCTTGATTAGAGTGTTAAATGACATAGAACAAAGAATGTATCTCGAAAAGAAGTAAAACAATCTAAGAATGAAAAGGTCCGATGAATTTCAGATGAATGGAAATTAGGGGGAAGAGACCGCATTCCGCAAGATCAGACAGCAGGTTTGATTATCAATACAGCGACTGGTAGACCATGAAAGTAACTCGTGCTTCAGAAGCCTAAGGGTACCTGAATTTCGAGAGGTACTCTTCCGCCGAACAATCAGAATCTATCCCTGGAAGATCTGATTCACCAAGTACAACTTTGCGAAACGACCGAGTCTCCGACAACATAATGCGAAACACCCTCCCAATTGAAAAGTACGAGGAAGGAACAGCAGCATTTCGGAATTTATGTATTCCCATATTTCCACTCCTCTCCGCAAACATTCATATTTTTTTTAAGTAAATTACACTTAACGCAATTTTTTTCATCTTAGAACTGAATCAATGGCCCACTCACTAATGTGATGATCTCAAATGATATTGCTGTTTAAAGAATAACTGAAAATTATTCTTATTAATACGGTAACAACAGAATAATCAAATGATTTAATTATTGTAACTTGATGATATATCATCACGATGTTCATCCAATGGAACATAATATTACGCGTGTTTACCAGCAGTTTATGATGCCATCCCTTTACAAACTTAATTCTCACTTCCCTCCTTATCTCAATCTCAATAAAAACTCCAAAGGGAATTCATTTTCTCAGCTCGAGGATAAGAAAGTCATGATATAACTTATTGAAAGCCCATTCTGTAAGGAGTAAAGATCGGTTGGATTACAAAGACACCTTTTGCCTGAGGCAACCTGTGCTACCCTCCAAATTCGATCTAGTTGCTCGAACCGTCAAAGGGAACCTACCTTGAGTTCAGGCTACAGAGTGTACACAATATTCACTCCCTTACTAGGGCTTACACAAAAATCCTGATTTATTTGGACAACGTTTCTCCTGGTACATTTTATCTACTTGGTCATCTTCCTTTTGCGCGTGCATTCTCCTCGTGATATGCTTTCTGTGTTTCAGAATCTAGCGTGGGCAACCCAAAAGGATCTAAAGGAACGGGGGTGTATACGGGGCCATTCGGTTAGCCGCTCGTCATGGTGCTCTCGCTTTTGATGCACTACAAGCTGCACTCGTTCACCGCTTTGTTGCTCTACGCGAAAGAATACTCTCGGTTCTCCCGCTGTACCCATTTCGTTGTGTGGAAGCAGAATCCTTTGAGTGGTATTGGTAAACGCAGCCTATTCTCAGAGAAACATCGTGCAGATGTGTAATAGAAAAAATAAATTTCTCGATCTCTGTTTACTGATTGTACTTTTTTCCGTGGATCTTGAATCTTCGATAATTGTAAAAAAAGGTAAAGAAAGAATTGAAAAATATATTTAAGTATTCTCTTTGGAGGAAACAGATTCTCCCAATTTTAAATGAGCAGAAAATTGGAAATAAACATTTGTAGTAGGGTGAATATTTTGTGTTTGATATAGGAATAAGAAACTTTTAGTCAAATAGTGTAACTTTACTTAATGGCGCATATAAAAGTATTGGAGTTTCGTAAGAAGTTAACCGCATTTTTAAAGTGTCTCATTCCGCTTGAATTTTTTGGAAAGTGTTCGCGTGGTTCCCCATGGTGAACTTTCAAAGTTTTCCCGAATACATACTCCGAGAATGTCAAAAAACAGAATTCCCAGGTTGCGAATGGATGGACCACCGCTTCAAGCTGAGAATGCTTCCCATCCGAGAAAGAAAATACTAGTTTGTCTATGTATACATGTATATGATGCATTATACCAGGAAGCCAACAGAACACGATGGCATGCGGACACGTTTGCGTTCTCAGCGAACCTAAATAGAATTTCCTCGAAGCGCCGCTGATCGTTTCCTAACATAAGAACAGCTATGTTGCCAGAGGAAACAATAAAAGGGGAAATATCGGTGCATGGTTCTAAAGCAAATACTCGATGCGCTTAAAAAATCGAATAAAGCAAAATTGGAAACATAGGCAGATAGAGAAACCTAAACTATGATTCTTCCAACATTCGGAACAATTGAAATAACATTCAAAGTAAAATTCAATAAATGAACATCGAAGTTTACGAGTGTTTTTTAAAACTTAAGGAAACCTTCGAAATTCTATTCTAAAACTCACGAGAACATTCACGGGCAATTCCAGCCAATGCATCGCGAATTGCAAAAAAAGATCGTTGGACGGATTGGAAAATAGCAAAAGTGGTCAGTGGAGGACAAAAGGTTCTAGTGTTCTATTCGCAGTGTGACGTCAGCTCGAAGCAAGCGAGCGATAGAGTAGAAAATGACACGAAAGCCGAGAAACGAACTCATGGTTTAAACATCCTCGAGCAGACTTAATACGAACGAGAGCATAAAGGGCTGTTGTCGGGGGAACGAGTTGCCACGGAAGAAGCCCACTCATTGGTCAGCTCAAGGAGGGCGGAAAGAAGAGCCAAAAGGTGCTCGAAAAACGAGCTGCCAGGAAAAAAAGAAAAAGCGTGTGGAAAGTATGCCAGCTGGTGACGAGCTCGCTGCTTGATTGGCCCCGATCCATGACGGGATATGGAGCCCGATTGTATACGTGATGTGAGCTGTAACAACGTGTCAACTTGATTGAACCTCGGTTTTACTTCCCTCCTGGTAACGTTATCTAACACACGACTTCACTTTGGAATTTAACTCCCACTGACCTTTACCGGAAACACAAAACCGGGTGAAACTCGAATCGTACTCGGTTCAAACTCATTAATGCACTACACACTAGCTATTTTACCAGGTATCAATTTGTACATACATATTACTTTCAATATGTATCATTCCACAAGATATTGTCGAATGATACATATTGTCGATCCACAAGATATCCGTAATTAACGTTAAACCAGGTTAAACACTGAAATTTACTACATTTACCTTAAAATCAATCTAATTGCCTCTGTTATCCATAAATAGTAATAATAAAAATCACAAAGGATACATAGTCCAAAAATATTTATCGATAATAAATTTAACAGAGTCTAAATAATTCACCAAGTATCTTATGTAAATTCCACATGAGAATCGCAGGGTTAAAATTAATCAAATGTGTTCTTTATTTGCTCGGCGCGATCCGAATGTAAAAATATAGATTTATGGTTTATTGTTGTTGTTGTTTTGATTCACGGCTTTAAGTCGGTCGTTTATATGGAAGAGCAACGAGCGTCGATATTGCGGCAGGAATGCTGCAGATAGCGCCAGTGCACGGTCCAATAAGCAGGTGTACTGATAATGGACGTAACTTCGTGATAACACTGCTTTACCTACTCGGTTGTCAACAGTGAATGCTAAACAATTTACCACTGTGTTTATTCGGCTAATTTTGCCACGAAATGCACGTAAAATACAATTACATAAAGAATTGTCCTATTAAAGTTACATTCACTGGTAAGAAGCTTTTATACCCCTACGTTTACCTACTCATGGTCTAGGCGATATGTACATACAATTGTACAGCCGATAGTGGAATCAGTAACATATATACTAATCATAACTTTCCATAGACTTCTTCAGGAAATAATGATTTATAAAATATAAAATTACGGAATAAATATTTAATCGTATCGGCACGCTTATGTAAATCCGAACGACAGCATTTCTTTGCAATTTCGTATCGTATTGTCATGCAAATGAAAGTATATTACGCAGAGCGCGTTATACCTTGCATTGGAGAAATAAAAAGAGAAATAAAAGCCAGGAAAACCGCCATTGAATGTTTAATGTCTACGATTCCCGTTAGAGAATCTATTAAGCGTTTCTTCGCATTTGATAAAATCGGAATACGAGATCTTGATAAGAATCGATCGATATCTAAATTTGATTTTATCAAAGATAAACAGTATTTACATATGTACGAAAAAATTCGTTAAATAGTTACAACCTGTACAAAGATCACAATGCGTTCGCAATTTCTGTGTTATTACATGCCGATGAGCAGAGATTTTTTCAAGAAGACCGATCAAAACCAACACGAAGCCTCGTAAATCAATCATTGCGTTATCATTGTTATTCGTTCAGTTTTCGGAGGGATCCACCAAGAAGTCGCGTCAACGCGCGCACCTTTCGCACTACATAACGCGAAGTGCGAGGACCAGGTCAGGCAAAAAAGAGAGAGAGAGAGAGAGAGAGAGAGAGAGAGAGACCGCTTGGGAGCACTGGCGCAAGGTAGACGTTGTAGACCAAGATCCTCCGCGGACTGGCTTTGCAATCAGTCGTTTAGTCACGACGCGAATGAGTCGGCGCATCCATCTGGCGCTCTTCTCAAGTGTCATCCAAATTTCGCGAAACTACATAATAAAGAAACAACAGTGTGTTTACATTTACAATTGTGAGACATTTTCACGGAATATTTACGATTTACGAGGAAGTCTGAATGGTGCAACGGATTTATGAAAAAGGATTAATTTAATCGCTTGTTAGTGAAATGTGGTTCGGCAAATTGGACTCGAAAGTGAATGTTTTGATGATAGCTAAAAGTTTCAATCAATGTTTCACTTGTAAACAGGAAGAACTGATTGGATTATATTAACTGAATGAGATTCAGTGTAACATTACGAGACGCAGCAGACAGTTCTTATCCGTGGCTATTCATTAATACAAAGTGAACCGGACTTTATGTAATTGAAAGAAAAAAAAAAAATAGAACAGAAGAAAGACCAGCCAGATTATATAAACCAGCGAGGAGAAAAGATTGAAAGAGAAGAAAAGGAGTCAAAAGACGAGAAGTCAAAAGTCGAGAATTTCACGGTGTAAAGTGTAAACGAATATGATTTGTAGTTGGCGATCCACGTGTACATCGTAAGCTGAAACTATCGATCATTGGATGCTCCCAATAGAACTAATAAAGTTTTGATCCTCAATTGACGCTACGAGTATTTTTGCCGCTACTCGAAATACACCCGCAGACTTAATATTCTTTCTCTCTCTCCCATTCTCTGCCTTCTCCTCATTCCTATATTTTCCATTGAATTACCGCAAAAAGCACCTTAAAAAAAACTCTCGATGCGTGGATTCCACGGGAGCGCACATTCCTAACGTGAGTTACAACAAGTGTATTGCATAAACACTCTGGCAAATTTTTTCTTCGACACAATAAAACTCAGGAAGTTGGCCACATTCCTGTTGGAGATCAAACGAGAACACGCGAAGAAACTTCGCGCGGTGGAATATACTTGAGTTGGTTCGCCAGCTTTTCCAGATCGGTGCTTTTTTGAAAGGAAATAAAAAGAACCATAAACTGCCGGTATATCGCATCAAGGAGACAGTGCGTCCGGAGTGCGTAAACAGGCTGGTCGACTAACATCAGAACGCAGTAGATATCTATGTAGAAGAGTATCGCTGAATTAATGAGAGCGCATTGGCCTTCGGAGAGAACGCGCCGGAAGTCGCGCAACATAGGAAACTTCTCAAATATTTCTTTTTATTCCGACTAAAACGACGACGGACAGTCTCTCGTTTCACGACACTTCGGGAAAAAAGGCGCGAAGAGCAAAAGAGACCACGACGAGTGAAACTCGTAAAACCTAGCGCATGTAATTTAAAGATAGCTTTTTGTGAAAACGAGGCTAAAGTGGACAACGATTGCACAGAAGTGTTGAGGTTGATGCCGTGCAACCCGTGCGATGACACGACATGTGTACACCTCTCTCGTTGATCTTAGTTCTTTTCTATAGAGCGCAAAGTGAATTTTGATCGATTCAATCCTTCGAAAGAATAATTTTCATGGTTTCTACTGAAACGTGCAAAGAGCGAAAAAAGAGGATGGAAAGAGAAGACAGATCTGATGTCCTCTAGAATTTACAATTATTGGAACGGGCTACCCATCAAGCATCGAGAAACACCCGTATGCCTGCAAAGCACGTTACGATGGCGGAAATGCATTCGGAATTAATTCGTTAGTGAGTTCATTTAAATAGAGAACCTTGTGCTTTTAACTGCGCATGCTGCCATTGACAATTAAAGGGGCAGGCAGCTGGGGTTCAAGAGACCAAGAGTATAGTGAGCTGTGAGGAAGTACTATTCGAGATAGTACTATTCTTGAAAGCCAAAAATACAGTTGTAAATATAGAAGAAGTGAAGAGTAATAGTAACACGGTAGAATGACCTTGTTATGATAAATTGACCGAAATAGATATTACGGAACTGTTAAAAATCCTCTCAAGTGCCATAATTTCCAAGATGCAAAATTTGGATGGGCGAAACAATAATCACATTTTTCAAAACCACAACATGTTTTAATGACAACAAGACTACCTTTTGTAGAATCCATTCAAAACATAAGTCGTAACATGGTCGAGTGTAATGTATGCGGTAAAAAAAATGCTGAAATTTGATTTCCAATGGTGCCTAAATCGTGTGAACTTCATTTGAATACAATCTGTAAAATATGCGGATCTAGTGGATATGAATGTTCATAGCGAAATGGAAAGAACAATACTGGCCACGTACGAGAGACCTAAACTCTGGGACACTTCTTCCGACTTATACAGAGACACAAGTACTGCAGTGAAGTAGTGAACTAACTCATTTATGCATGACTCTTCGAAATTCTACTTTTCGTTCTCGTTGAACCCTCGAACGTATCTCACAACACCAGTAGTACTCACACTACTATTATCTGTTACTTCAAGTCAAACTAAACCAGAGAAACTTAATTTACGCATTAAAAGCAATACATATGGAAAGTATCAATCCTCCAGCTAACCAGATTGGTTACATCTCTTCAGCTCCGACTCCACCTGGTGAATCAATTTCTACGCTAAACACCACTCTACTTCCACTTTCCTCTTGATAGAGCATTCGAAAAAATGAGTTCAGAACTTTATAATAGCAGTTATCTATCTGCAATCGTGTTGCCCGCTTGCGACAACCTAACCGATTTAGTGGGTCACCCGCACAGCCTTGACCTTGCACTCTCTGACATACGACCTTGGCGAAACATTACTGAACTCGCGCAGCTGATGCATTTGTCCGGGAGCATCGAGAACATCACCTGCTTGGAACATGCGCCACGCTTAACTAATGGAATATTCTTCAAGGCTGTCGTCCTTGCAGTCCTCTCGGTGCTAACCTTCGCCGCCAATGTGGCAACGATCTGGGCTATTACGAATAAGAAGAAGCGGAGATATAGCAACGGGTCAGCAATCTACACCCTGATCCTACACTTGGCGGTAGCCGATCTCTTAGTGTCAATTTTCTGCATTGGTGGAGAAGCCATCTGGAGTTATACTGTCGCCTGGATATGGGGCAATGCTGCCTGTAAAATCTTCAAGTTTCTTCAAGCCTTCAGCTTGTACCTGAGTACATTTGTGCTGGTACTGATTGGTGTCGATCGCTTCGTGGCAGTTCGATATCCCATGCGAGGACTCAATTCTACTCACGGCTGCCTAAGACTAATCACGCTGGCTTGGGCACTATCCTTCGTCCTTTCAGCACCTCAGGTAAAAGCACTTATGATGAAAAACATTTGTCAGGCTATTTTTATCTTATTCACTGTAATCGAACATTTTCCCGCTCGAAACTTCACTCGAATTTATACATCGATTATTATTGATGAGTGGTCGAATTTTTTATATGGAAATTCAAAGCTTTAAATGCAACACAAAGTTTTACCAAGCTTACTTTATACATTATATATTACTCATCATTCTCAGAGTATTGTAATTGAACGATTCGTATAGAGATTATAAGGGAGTTAATTATTGTCGCATCATATTAGTAGTGTGAATGGTACTAGACTACTAGCACAGTTGCCGCTCTGGTTAATTGCAGACAATTACGTGCGATTTGCGAGGCCTGTAAGTATTATGCATGTTGTTTTAAAGATGTTCGAAGACCAGGTGAAAAAGTTCTCTAAACCAGTTTTCCCTTCCTCGATGACAGACAGTGTGAGTGAATCGCACGTGTTGTATGTATTGTATATTTCCCGATTGATCAGCATGTAGTCTATGTTTCTGATAGGAACACAAGTGGTGTTCACGTTAATGGCAGTTGATTGGCTTATATTGGGCAATTCATTGGTTTTTGTGCAAAAGTAATATGCGCGGAGTTAATATCTCGAGCGTACTTTGTTAACATTTAATTGACGGCCAGTCTGCGATCGCCGATCAAAGTACGGTCAAAGACGTGGAAACGTCTAATCGGCAAAAATGAAGCTTTTTATATCCTGCTAATGAGCTCGTAATGCTCAGACCATGCTTTTTCCACAGTTTCCCTGAAATTGGTCTACTAAAAAAAACTACGAGCATCATTCTGTCCGTAAAAACCGACGAACTAAACAGTTTTATATAAACCCCGTATATTGCCTTTTCTTTCAATAGTTTAATATTTCGATTAAGATATAGTACTACTTAGCAGCAGGATCAATGATACATAACTGGCCTAAATTCACAAGTATCGAATTTGTGGGCGTCAGTAATAGTCCAGCAATTCTACTAAAAATATCCACAAACCATTAGAAGTTATTGCATTTAATTGTGTTTTATCAAAACGATCAGTACAGATGGTGCACGTCAGAGAGTAAATAGAATTATCGAGTAGACAGACAAAAATACTTGCACATAAAACTTTTGGCATTGATACACCAAAGACATTGACAAATTCGTATGAATTCCATTCATTGTTCAATTTTCCGATAGAGAAATGGTACTGTCACTGCTGTTTCCATCCGGTTCAAAATTCTCACTGGTTCCTGGATTACGAGTGACCTCAGCCATTTTTTTCTTCTCAGGATTGGGTGCGTCAGCAGATTTAGGCTTCTCTCCGTCCTTCTTTTCGTCCCTACGACGTCGCCGACCGCAGACGCATTTCTTTCCCCTGCTCCTGCGCCTCCTTTGCTTCGACCTTTTCTTGCACGATTTATTATCACAACCTTGCTTCCTTCGTTGCGGTTTGCACTTGCAGCCCTTCTTCCTTCGAGACCTTCCCCTTCTGGACCTCCTCGACCTTCTGGAACTTCGACGATGACGCCGCGGTCGACAGGGCTCCATCGGGCCGAGATCATCAACGGCGCATTCTTGACAGCTGTCCATACTCGATGGCAAAGCATAGTGCATACCGTTCTTCTTTACAATTCCATACATTACTCCCCGCTTTAGAGCAGTTTGCATCTAATATTACAAGTTATTGTCAATATATAAAAATTTCAAAATTTACTCGATCATTGATTGATGAATTGGCGAATTCATGAATTGTTGTGGTAGATGGTAGATTGAACATTCGTTCTTAAAATGATCCAACAAGGTGCTAACCTCACGGCGAGCCGTTTTTGGTGGGACGTCATACATGGAAGAGAGATATTTGAGAATTTCCTTGGATGTTGAACCTTTCAATTCCGAAAGGTTCTTGATAGCCGAGAGGACGAGGGCCAATGATTTAGCAGATTTATTGATCATTTTGAAATCTATCCTTCGTTTATGCTACAACAGCAATGCAGGAACTTCTGAAATGTTACTTCTTACTTTATCTACTTTTGCTCAATTCGACTTTACTTCTGTTAGTTTCTAGTACTCGGTGGCAGTGAGTCACTGTCAATTATGAGCCAGTTGAATTATCGCGTTAATAAGAGAGTACGTAGTCGCGAGTTGTACGAGTTGCTTGCATAAATTGCACTTCCGAAAGTCTCGAGATATACGCGAACAAGACGATAATTTATTAAGGTTGTTGGCATTCGCTCGCGACTTTCCAAATAAAGGAGAGTCGCGATCATCACATCAAATGCATGATGAAAGGTCTGGCTTCCGGTTATCGCAGATGACTTGTGAGAAATTGCAAATACATACATATATTGTATACGCAGCGAACCATGTAATAGGATCATCATGCATTATTCTCTTGTTACTGAATCCACTGAATTCCTTTTATCAAAGACTATTATTTAAAGGACGTGTTTAAGCAGTTTATATCATAACTATTATCGATGCCTCTAACATTTCCAAGTATCGCTGTTATTCGCATTCTCAATCGTGTAATTGAAAAAATCAAGGAACTTGTAAAAAATTATTTGAGATAATTGCTTTTTTTCGGTATATGAATATTATTCAGTATATCTAGGTTTTCATATGCTAAGCCGAGCTTTTTAGTTGGACATACTAGAATTAGTTGCTGGAAATTTGTATATTTGCTTCCTATTTTTTTGGATAATACTAATTTGCAGATTAAATGTAATACAAAATCGCATGAATAAAAAGAATCTAGAAGCGAAAGCAGGCTCATACGAACCGAATTTCATCAAACTATACCTTTTCAGTCGGGAAAAACCGTATACTCCTGCGATCTTCACGATATTTAGTTCGAAAGTCTTTTTATTCGTATGCAGATATCAGTTACTTGATGTTTAAACAGAGTTCGGGAATAACGAGGAATTTAGCAGGTCTCTCGAAGCGAAAGTCCAAGATCTCACATTGCCGACGGTTGACCGGCAATGTCTTTACCAAAGGACAAGCCCAACATTCATTCGTTAATTTACAAATGAACAACGATATTTTGAGTGGTATCGATACCAATTTTTGGGAGATATAAAAAAAAAGCATCTACCACGAATTGAAGTTGGTGACTTATACGTTCGGAGAATTGGAAATATGTCAAACGTAGAATAATGTTGAATTTTCTTTGTATGGAATCATTTGTAATTTTTAATAACTATCAAAAAGAAGGTAAACACTATCAATTTCTTTACACATAAAGAACTCAAATCACACATTTTTATAAGGCGGATAAATAAATGATATGGAATGCTTCCTCGTAACCTGTGTACTCAGTTTTGCAGATACAATCAATAAACGTACAACAGAATTTAAAATGTAAATAGTAAGCGCTGCGAATCCAGGTTGCATTATTTAAATTCAGTCACGCGTAGCCGATGGTCGATTACAATTCGATCTAATTTGCGTCGTAAATTGGAGATTAACGAAGACGCAATTTTCCTTTGTAGATGATCATATTTCACGTAGCCCAAGGACCGTTTATCGAGGAATTCACGCAATGCGTGACTCACGGATTTTACACGGAAGTCTGGCAAGAACAACTCTACAGCTCATTCACCCTATTCTTCATGTTCCTTCTGCCTTTGGCGATTCTCATCACTACTATAGTGTCTACAGTTATGACAATCTCCCGTAAGTATTCGATTTCCCGACAAGAGAAAACAACGTAGGACGTCATTGCCATTTGGAGTGATCGCGAGAATACGAAACTCTCCTTGAAATGCTCATCTCTATTTGTCCAATTGTACCGTATGTTTATTTACCACTTTTTGGAGGATGCATTTAAAAACAAAAAGTGGCTCTTATAGTTTGTGTAACGCATGGGAAATGCCGCGGTCGACAGTTATGATGGATAACCGGCGGCATAACAATCAGAGTCAATAGTGCAAGCGCAAACCGGTCGCATTGTCGCGCAGCGTAAAAGGAAAGTTTGCTTTCAGGAAGCGAGAGAATGTTTAAGTCGGGACTGCTCGATAATGAGCTGTCCCGCGTTAATGGGGACATTAATAGAAGGAAATTGATGCACCGGGCAAAAACGAAATTACTAAGGATCAGCGTGGTCATTGTTGCTGCTTTTGTCCTTTGGTGGACACCCTACTACACGATGATGATCATCTTTATGTTCCTTAATCCCGATAAGCATGTAAGTTATTGTTTATCATCATTTTAATTCATATAAAGGTTTATCATCAATAAATCCCTTGATTAAAGTATCAAACAACTGTTAAACAATTATAGTTTCTATCAATAGTCCACAGAGAACCATTGTAGAGATATAAGTAACATCGTGATCCGGTTAATTATTATAATTAAAATTATAATCCGCCACTGTCATTGACAAAATAGCAGTCTAAATTTGCTAAACTTTTCGTAACGGCAAACATCCAGCGAACGTTCAACTCTGGCAAAGTCAACTTTTGCCTCAACGCAAATAAACGAAGAAAATATTCTACCACCTGAAAGTAAAATGTTAATGGCTCCGTTCATTTTTCTTCCGCGGTCATTATCATATTTTCCCTTAACGAGATACGTAAACTTAACGATTTAGTATAAATCCGCAGGTGCAGTCGCTCGTGAAATATTTGAGCATAACGCAAACATCGGGCGCACTGTACTAACAGCGGAAGTACAAACAAAATTATCAAGGCCAAAACAGATCTGGCTCGATGCGCAGGGAAGCATTAACGAATCGTCCAAACCGA
Source organism: Trypoxylon attenuatum (assembly GCA_963989405.1). Lineage (NCBI taxonomy): Eukaryota > Metazoa > Arthropoda > Insecta > Hymenoptera > Crabronidae > Trypoxylon > Trypoxylon attenuatum. Next base: position 14,393,546 of record OZ022490.1, on the reverse strand, counting down.
TGCGACCCATACTAATATCCTATTTGCATCTACTACATACATGTCTCTTTATTTCCACTGAACCGGCCACAACTTTTTTGCGCAATGCGTTTGCGAACCTCTCGTAAACAAGATTTCTATGAATGAAAGAGATTACTACTAAATAAAGAAAAAACCAAAAAGGAGGCAGAGTTCAGAAAAACTGTCGAGTAAATTTACCTTAACGAAAGATCAACAAGTCGACCTTTAATCCTTTTCACCTCTAAAAATGTTATCACTCTCTTCTATAGTCATCTTATAAATACGACTCTAATTTAATTTGTAACGTTTAATTGTCATTTATCGTTCCTTCTTCTTAATTACCAACGATAACTTAAGTACAGCCAAATTTTGGGCATTATTATGCAATTGTTCTTAAATATATGTTGTGAAAATATTAAATATGAAACCATGAAAGGAAAGTTCAACACAATCGCAGAGTTCAAAGGATTAAAGGAGCATCGACGCTGGTAATTTTGCGAGAGAATAAAAATAAATGCATATTTTTACTACTTATGACACCAGGCAGTGTGCAGGTGCACAGTCCGCGATTTCTGTGCCGATATGAAAAGTTAACGTACATTGGCATAATCTGTTTCAGTTGAGCGACGAACTGCAAAACGGAATCTTTTTCTTCGGCATGAGCAACAGTTTAGTGAATCCGCTAATTTATGGTGCGTTCCATCTGTGGCCAAAGAGAAGACGCCAAAACTCGTGTCACAGGTAAATTCATAACTTTTCTATCGTGCCACATTATTAAATTGTCTATTTTAAACGAACCGACTATTATCGATTGGATATACACACACGTATGTGTCATATCGAAGCGATAATATACTACAACCGAGGAACTGACTTCTTACGTCTGTACGGACTGTGATTGATGATACAGCTATGAAAAACTTTGACAAATTACTATTATCGTTTCAACGATAGCCTAAAAAACAAACTCCCATAATACATCATATGGCTGCATCATTAGCACTGATACATATATGAAAATAATGAAGAATTAACTGGCTGCATTATTCCAATTGTAAAAATAGTAGCCCAACAATGAACTACTCCGCAAATACCTATTTTTGCTATTTCGCGCGTAACTTCATTGAAATTCTTATTGAATAACTTATCTTACGTTAAATTTATTCAGCATTTGCTTTCTGAAAAGATTGACAGCATCTCCAGGTTATAAAGATGTCTGACTTCGAAATTTCCTCAAACGGGAGAATACGAATAAGATTACCCTATATTATACTCTCCATACTGACCACCGTTTTCAGGGACGGTTCAACTTCCCAACCAAGAAGCGTTCAAACGAATAGTGGAAATGTCTGAACAAAGGAAAATCACGAAGTGCTACATTTCGAATTGAGACACTATTTCCCACAAGAATTGATCAGAGAAAAAACCTCGCCATTTGACAGCGAATCTCATCCCTTTCTCAGCGACCGAAACAGATTCTAATAGTCTGAATAGGGATCAGAATATTCTCGATGTGTTTAATGTGTATAATTGTATAGCTAGCACCTGTATGCTTGTAACCTGTGTCCATTATTTGTAATTGTATTAGAGGTATAACACACCTATTTAACATATTTATTGTCTTTCAATCAGAATATATCTGTAAGTGTCACGGAATATACCGAAGTACTGTAAATCTTGACTTTGTAGAATAGACGCCAATACATTCCAACCCGTTCATATATAAATTCCTTATATTTCGCTTTATATTAGAGAATATTCATTCTTACCTAGTTCCTGTCATTGCTGGACATCAGAAGAAGCCACAGAGCACAACACACTAATTAGAATAAATAAATTACACACAAAATCACAACCGAATTCACGTGTTACGCACTATCGTGGATAAAACCGCGACGACCCGGAATCAACTAACATAACTTGCAAGTGCAGCAGTAAGTCCTTTTGTGATTGGTTCCCTAAAGTTTGAAAGGACCAATGAACAATTGATTTACAATTGCAACGTATAAAAACCTACACAAATGCGCATGCGTCCCCAGGGCTTTCGTTCATTCGACGACTAACCTGTTCTACACGTGTTGTGACTGTACCGATGTGATAAATGTATACAAATTAGTACACAAAGTTTTCACAATTTTCTATTGATGCTATGCTATAAGAATTGGTATTTTTCACAACTTTTGTGTTAGAAAACTGAAATTTTAGTTTATAAATCAAAATAATTTCAATCTTAGATGCATTGGACAGTGCCAAGGAACAATAGGTATTCGCTGTGTAAGGTTATTTAGCTGTATATATATATTCCTTTATAGTGAGTTTAGTCCTATTACAACACAGAATATTATTGACTGATACTCTGAAATTTCTATGTTATAAATAGAAGAATTGATACAGAAGAATTGAATTATAGACAAATCGTGTCATCTACAAATGGGTAAAAACACAATAAAATCTTCAAAGAAAGGCAACGACAGAAATTCAATGAAGACCAGATCGAGCAAACGACTGGATCAGATGTATACTGATAGTAATGATAAAAATGTAGATACAAAAATGAACATAAAGGATAACGGAGTAATTCAAAAATCTCTGGGAGATACGCAGAAAAATACTTCTAAATTAAACGCTTCAGAAATCGATCAGAATTTCAGTGACAGAAGTAGTTCTATAAAAACGGAACCTACAGTTGAGACTCGTGAAGAAAATAGTCGGAAACCTTTGTCAACAGAAATTCAAAAACAAGATGATATATTCACTACTCCCACGAAAGGCTCAAAACTGATAGGTGAAATAAAAGAAGAAAATGTTCAATGCGAAACCCATCTTGGAATGTCTGCTCTACGCAGAAAGTATGAACGGTCGGTCAGTGAATCAGAATCTCATTGTAGTCCTTTTAAGAAAAAGAGAAGAATTAGTCTAGAATGTGACTCTGATGAGCTTTGCGATATTGTAAAATCTGAATTATGTAATACATCTCATATGACTGAATTTGAAGCTATCGACATGGTACATGATTTAGACACAGTTATGAATTTTGATGATATGAAAGAAGCACAAAACAACTATTTAAGGTCTCCTGAATTTCGTGCATGTATAGGAAAAAAAGAATATAATCATGAGACCACAAATGATCCACAATCGGATCCTTTGTATATCGATGATTCTGAGAAAAAAAGTAAAGATACCAAAAAGAAAATACCAACAAAATTTATAGTTAAGAAACAACCAAAAATTAAATTCAAGACACGTGTAAAACCGGTATCAATGACTGCAGTTAAGTACAAAACTAAATTAAGACTTAAATATGAAAATCCAGATTATACTGAAACTGAAATGCACAGTGCGGACGAAGATCCAGATATTTCTACAGATTGGAAAGAAGTGAGTATGTTTTAAAGATTCGTCGCATCAATGTATGAATCGTTTATAATTATTTGTTGTTTTAGACAATGTATAATTTGAACATACAATTATTGCATTGTGTGCCACCACAACACAAAGTTGAGCCAACTGCAGGTTCCAAAGCACCAAATTCCCAAATAAAAAGGCTTTTCGAATCTTACGGACCTATCAAGACCGGCATATTTTCGCCTAATGAGGATGATATTATCAAAAGGAATTGGAACAGATTTTGCAAAGTAAATAAAATAACTTATATGAAATAATTTAACATACAAGCATCTATATGTTTCTTGTATGCGTGTATAGGTACATAATTGGGATACCAATAATGTGGAGCCATTCTTGTACATGAGACACAAAGACGGCTATTACATACGTAGACTGAATGATAGGAAAAAATTTGTCCAATTCCTAGCAAACGGATTACCATGGAGAACATTACACAGTGTTTATAGTAGATTTCGAAATTTATATCAAAAACGGCCAAAGTCATATATAAGGTAGAATACTGAATATAAATTGGAGTAAGTACCAATGCACCACTTAATGTTTCATTGTTTATTATATGATTTAGATATAGCGCTGACGAAGACAAAAAAATAATCGCTTACGCAAGGAAAAAAATTAAGGAAGAAGACACAAGTCGAATGTTTTCTGAATTGGCAAAAATATTGGGCAGAACACGACGATCAATTTGGCTCCGTTATCAGTACCTTCTAGATCAGAAGGATTTGGCAAAAAATCGTATGTTTGATCTGTTATGACAGAAATCAAAAATTGATTTATTTACTTATTTATTCTTTTTTACAGCAATAAACCCCGTTACTTGGACCATACCTCTAATTACTAAATTTATACGGCACTTAATAGATTTAACATTAAGTGAAGATATAAGAGAATTGAAAGATGCTGTGATACCAAAACCAGTTTGGTTGAAACTAGAACAGAAGATGAATGTCCATCACGATGTTTTGCGTAAATTTTGGTTATATCAATTGCATATGCAGTTATTCTGTCCAAATTCTATATATTTAAATGATATAAAAATACAACTAATCGAATAGTAAGTTACTTAGAAATTGATGTTTATCTAAACTGACTAGTTGTATACTATTTGATTGTTACAATTTTTCTCGTAGCTTTTATGGAAAGGGAATAGCAAATACACGTGAAATATTGTGGCCGAATGTTGCTCTGCATTTCGAAGGAATGACAACAGTTTTCCTCTGCAAGATATTTTTCCATCTCGTAAGGGAAGTTGCATTGAAATATCCAAAAATGAGTTTTGCGGGTAAGTTTATAACGTGTGTATTTTACAAAAATTGATATTACAGAATAGGAAACTTACTTTGTTTCTTTAATTGCAGATACAATAGATTACTTATATGAAAAAAAAATTTCCGAAATCATCGGAGAGATAACTGACAAATATCTACCAAGATTGATATATGTAGATGGAAAACTTGAGATAGTTAGCGAAAACGAAAAATCTCCCGATGCAAAGTGAACATGATGAAATAAAATTTTTTTACACGCAGTTACACATATACGTCTTGTAAATTGTCCGAAATAATTAATATCTATGATATTTAAAATGCAAGGAAGTAAAAGCATCTGATTCTTTTAAATGATATCGTTCGTGGAAAGAAATATGCGTTTCGCTTATTGTTACCAGTGACATACACTACACAATTTATTACATTCTCACTTAATTGCAAAATGTACCATTTAAGCTTTACTCTTCTTAGATTGCTTTTCTAAAGCTTTTTCCTTAGCCTTCTGGTACAATGGTACTAATTTACCGTCTTTGGCAAGTATTTTGAGTAATTCCATAATAAGAGGAAGATAATTATGTTTTCTTCTGATATTTTCGATCTCGTATCTTTTCATTTTTCGTTCCTCCTCTTCGATAAGTGACTGTAATCGTTCTAATTCTGCCGGATCGCGTACGAATGCTTTTTGTCGTTCGTAAAGGGCTTTTTTGTCTGTGATTATCGCCATTAAATTAAAATGTATTTCTTCCTCGTTATACCTGTAAGATTCAGAGTTTACATTGACAACAATATTATATATGAATTAGTAGCTTCAGCAGCCTTCGTATTCTTAAGTTCAATAGTTTAACGCTTACTTATTGATACGTTTCTCAATTATTGGCTTCACAGCTTGAACCCACTGATCGCCACTGGGACATGGACCCAAATCCATTGGACCATCTTTCAGTCCATCCAACTCGTACAGTCTTCCGTCGATAGGTACATAACTTACAAAGTGAAAAACAAGGTCGTCTTTGGATGGTGGTCCAGACTGATACTCGAATAGCGTTGGCCTATAATTACATTGGCATCGTATGACTAAATGCTATCACGCACAAAGTAACTGACTATCTAGCTGTGTATTACATTGATAGTACCTTGCAAATGCATTATGTACTTCTCTTATCACATCTGAATTACTGAGAGCGAGTCCTCTCATATGTGGATCAAAACTTTGACAAAAATTTTTGAAATCTTCTAAATTGGGTCCTATTGAGATACTATCGTGTTTGCAATTTAACAAGACACTCAAAATTGCTTGCGTGGCACATGCATTGTTAATCACCTAAAAATTATAAATTCACTTAATTATTTACTAAATCTATTCTATACGCATAGTATAATACTCATGAAGATTTATAATATAAAAGTTTTAGGAACCTGTTTTGCAAAAAATATTTTTTCCAATCTGCTGTCCCGTACAACATTACCAGCAGGTTCATCATCCTGGACCCATTTGAAAAGGAATATCAGTCCATGAATAGGTCTAGAATACAACGTTAAAGTATTTAAAAAATAGGTGTTTTTTCATACAAATATAAATGGGATTACATGTTTTTCATAACCACAATGGAAGAGAAGAAAATGTTAATTTCGATTTAACATGACTTTTAGCTTTAATCAAAATAACAACATACATAATCATTTGAACGAGTAGGTTATGTTAAACTAAACACGTACTCACTTTAAATCTTGAAACTGATCATCATCTAAGCTCCATAATTCTTCCACTTGAACACCTTTGACGCCTACAATCATAAAAGAAAAATACCGTAAAAGCAATAACTCAAAAATAAGCAAAAAGCTGTCAATACTAAATAGTTTTGCAAACAACAATGTCAGATTGTATAAAAGTAAAGAATAAACGAATATCGCCAGAGTATATGAACATATAATTATGCATGCGAATAAACATAATCAATTATGAAAAACTATAAGTTATTACTTACCAAATCCTTTGATTAATGCCGTAAAAACACCGGGATCACTCTCGATGAGACACCAGTTTCCTGCTGCAAACGCCATGTTTCACCTCTGGCAGGGCTGTGGTGAATGGTGGAGACTGGCCCTAACCTATGATTTTACTTTATTCCGTTTTACATTACCGACACAGCTCAATGTTTACAGAATCGAATACTTCCTTGTCTATATTTATACGACGCTTTATTTGAGAATACTTTTAACGATGAAAACCTGTCGAAGGAATTTCAAGATTTTCTACTATTTAATCAATGAACAAGAAATTACAGATTCAAATAAATTCTTTTACTTGGATTTATAAATTCTAATAAAGTAATCACCACGCTAATTCCACAGTAATTTAGAATACAAAATCTTTCCTTAGAAAAAAAAAAGATAGACCCGACAAATTCATACTCTTCATACACAATGTTTACACTCATTACCAACACAGTCTATTTTATTACATGACTGGATCAATAAAATGTTAAAAAATTATACAATTCATTTGTAATTAATGTTATAACAGTAAAGCACAATTTACACTATGTACAAGCAATAAATTAATCAAAGTCTTCATGGTACATAAACTAAATTTCATTCTGGATAAACATTTCTTTTATGTTTTCAGAGCTCATTGTACAATGTGCTTTGCGGCACATTTATTTAACCATTTCAACGAACAATAAACAAGTTAGAATTTATAGATAAATTTCAAAAGACAATGTATCATTAGTAACAGAACAGACACTACGGGAAGCAGGCGCGACATTTTAGCCAAACTCGTCCCGCGATGCATTAAACTAATTGTTTTCACTGTAGAGATAAATGTCGTACTACATTAAATTTTATTGCGTAAATCCATGTGTCAGAGAGTGCATCCGAAGGCTTAGTAGATTGGAAAAATTACGAATTGCTTTACAGAGCGAATGGTGTACTGAATCGAATGTGATGAAATTCACATAATTCCATGCCTGACACAGGTATGCCATTTGGGGTAGTACATGCTTATGAAGCACCAAGCATTTACATTGGCCGAAATTTTCATGTTAGTTATTATTCTCTGTCTGACAAAAGGACGACAGAATATCTTCGTAGTGCTGCATATTTGTTTCAAATGTTTCCAGTTGCTTAGTTAGGTCACCCACTTGTTCCGCGAGTGTTCTCTCTTCCATGAAAGCTTGAAGCTGCGGAGCGCTTTGACATTCACGATAAAACGCTCCTAAGTCGCTATTGGTATTCGTAACAGCGAAAGGAGTTTTCTGCGATAATGTTTCAAAGAATTCATTAGAAACGCTTGGGATCATAGCTAAACTACCAGACTAGGAACGTTAATTACCAAATCTACCATAATAAAATCATCGTTGGCACTGGTCATTGAGCAACTACTTCTCCTAGATCCATTTTGCGAGTTGCACTTTGACGCTGTGGTGTCGTTCGTAAGTCTTTCATTGTTTCCATTGCTGCTATCCGTAGCGGTCGCAGTTCCTGCTGTGGTTGTGGTTGTCGCTGTTGCAGTCTTTGTAGTGGTTGTCTCAGCCAAAGAGACTGGGGGAGGCGAGGCTTGTCTAGGCGTTAGCAAAGAACTAAAAGGTACGTCCGGTATCACAAGATCTTCTTCGTTCACCAAAACAGGCTTATTAACGACAAATGCTCCAACTTTAATGGTATCGCTGAAAGATTTTGAAGTCTCTTCGCTGAAAGAAGATGCGTATAAAAATAGACGAATAAACTTTCAAAAATTGCCATTGAAAATATAATATTCTTACCTCTGCTGATACCTTGCGTGTCTTGGACTTAAATCTGAATGAAAATGATCGCTCTTAAGCATTATAGAATCTCTCCCTGTATGGGTTGGAGATATAGTTAACTTTGTTCTATAGGATACCGATAAATGTATAGTACCCACTGGCGTACAAAGTTGACCTACTCTGACATGTTTGTAATTATCTCCTGAAGGAAAACAAAATGAGGAACAATTAAAATTTTGAAAGTCACAATCAATAAGAATTATTGGCTGTATTTTATATACAAACCTAATGTATGAAGTTGTGGTTCTCCCATATAAATTCTATAACAAATGACATACGAATCTGGCCCTTGTCTTCGACTTAACTTATACGCAGGTGTAATTCTTGAGACTGACAGTAATGATTTCAACAAAATACTCATTCTATTATACACTGTATAAGTCACTCTCACTGCTGGATCACTATTTTCAGGTAAAACACCAAGGCTCCACGTTTCTAGAACCATCGTGTCTCCTTCTACTGTTCTTAGCGAGATCTCTATGCATAAGGGTATAGTTGAGTTCACAATTTCGCAGCACAATGTTTTCTTAGCTTCGATCAGAACTTCTGGCAGATCGTGTATAGCTAAATTAAACTGTGGAATAAAATGACAGATTGAAATCTTCGATAGAGTAAGTTATGCATGTAAAAATTGATCCGATAAGATATTTTTCATTCTTTATCAAGATGATTCGTTTCGAAGAATAGAAGTGAGATTTTAGAGGTCCTATGTCAATAATTCTACTACAGAAAGTTCAGGCGAACGATCTGAATTGATAACCGGTAGATAAGGCTTATAAAATGCAAGTAAGAAAGAGAACATTAGGAATTATGCGTGACTCTTCCTATGAGACGGAACAATAACAAGTGTTCTATATTTACAACAGAAACAAAGCACTTACCCAATCAGTGCCCGAAGAATTTGGCTTGCACTTTGTGCTGACCTTTTCACCCGATCGTGACTGCACTATGATCTGTGCAGCTTTTAGTGCCAAAAATTTGGTAAATTTGTCCAAATCCTTCTTATCTTGCATACTTAGTTTCAACGTGGACATTGTAACGGCGCCGTTCTCAGATACGTAATGTTCGTGAAAGAGTAGAGAAAATGTTATTCCGAAAAGTAAGCGCCACTAAACCAAATAGAAATTTGGACACAGCGAATCATCGTATCATTGACTACACGCGAAGCTACATGATAGAATTGTCTTCTTTGAAATCTCAGCACGCGTAACAACATCGCAGTCGACGAACCAGTTAGCCCTTCCTGGTGGTGTATTACTTTCTGGCCAACCAGCACATTCGCCAAGAAAATGATTTTTTGACAGTAGCAGAATACTCATCGTATCCTCGCATCACGTTCTGAGTTACACGTTTACGTGGTTTCCGTGCAACTTTCAGTTTAACTGCGTGGCACAACCTGGCAGGTGGCACAGTGGCACAGCACTTCGACAAAATCCTCTTGATAACACTTCGTGGTGCTTAAACTCTTAGCTTGCAGCAGTATATTTCTCGGTTCGTGTTATCGCTGGCTTTCTTGCGATAATGCGAGCACGTAACATCTATAGTTCGTCTTTCACTGTCTTCTTTCACTATTTTCATGACACGCAACGGATCGATTCTAACTTCTGGCTCTCTGACTGATCGGCTGCAGTAGCGATGCTGCCGTCACTGGCATCGCTCGCATCAGCTCGCATGGTCTCGCGACCAGGTTCAGATTTTAACTTATAAGACCTTCACTTTGATTTCTGACCCTCGATGTGGTCAGTTGGTGATGTGGGCTTGCTGTCTGCTGTGCAATGTGCGATTCACCGATTCTGCCACTATGCATCAACTGTGCATTGCGCAGCAAATCTGCGGCGATCCATAAGCTTAAAGTTAGTTCAAGACATGGAAATAAAAAAAGTGTAACATGCTAATTTAAACGATCGTGTATATTATACTGCGGTGAGGAATTGCAGAAAATTTGACTAATACCCCATATTTATATGTGCAATTATTAATGTAACTCCAGCACATAAAAGGAAACAACAGATTTCACGCGCAAAAAAAAAGTTCTTTCCATCATTAAATCGGAATAGAAATAAATCTTGCGTGATAAATCTAGTCTAGAATAAATCATCTCTGATATTCATAATTAAATAATTTGATAACAATTCACAAATTTGTCATAACTATAATAAACGTGTGATACGCCGTTAAAATTCACTTGCTGTCGTCGTGCTCATAAAAATTGGCGGGAAAACAACAACGCGCCAGTTTTGCTCGTTTACTTGGGTTGACTGACATGAGTGTTGACTGAAGAATTGGCATTTGGCGGTCATCGAACATCGGGCAAAGCCGCAATTGAATAATTCTGTAAATTCTGAAGAACTTATTACAATTTGAAAAAGAACATCGACACAATGGGAATTCTAGGCTTAGCAAAACTAATTGCCGATGTAGCACCTAACTCAATCAAAGAATGTGAACTGAAACATTATTTTGGTAAGTTCGTTAGCTTTTTCCCCCTCATGCTAATCGATACATTTAATAAGTAATTTTTATGTTGTTATTCGAAATGAAATGCTGATAGAATATCTGACACCTGTTTCTATTTCCATTGTAGGACGTAAAATAGCTATTGATGCGTCTATGTGTTTGTATCAATTTCTCATCGCTGTTCGAAGCGAAGGTGCACAGCTTACGACTGTTGACGGTGAAACTACAAGGTGTATATTCAGTATCTTTATTGCGCATTTTCTTGAAAAATAAAGATTAAGAATCTTTGTATAATATTCTACATAAAAAAATGTAACTATTCTTTCAGCCATTTAATGGGTACCTTTTACCGAACTATACGCTTGGTAGAACAAGGCATCAAACCGGTATATGTATTCGATGGGAAACCTCCAGATCTGAAAGGTGGCGAATTAGCCAAACGTGCGGAAAAAAGGGAGGAAGCTCAAAAACTTTTGCAAGCTGCGGAAGAAGCGGGTAAATTAAAATTCTGTAATTAGAAATAGTTTTTACTAAATCATATTTATCAGTTTGTGATGTTTACCCTTGAAGGAAACGTTGAAGATGTTGACAAATTCACACGCAGATTGGTAAAAGTTACTACAACACATGCGGAGGAAGCTAAACAGTTACTTAGTCTTATGGGTATTCCTTATGTCAATGTAAGAGTTAATAGAATTTTCTTCATCGTCATGAATTTTCAGGCTTACGTAGTCACTTATTTCAGGCACCATGCGAAGCAGAAGCACAGTGTTCTGCTTTGGTTAAAGCTGGCAAAGTATTTGCAACAGCTACAGAGGATATGGATGCACTGACGTTTGGTTGTAATGTTTTACTTCGTCGATTAACATTTAGCGAAGCAAAAAAAATGCCTGTACAAGAATTTCACTATGACAAGGTCTTAGAGGGTCTTGAATTATCTAGCGACGAGGTACCTCTAACAGTAATACTTATAGAAAATTTGTGTCTATGCTAATTACTGATTCATTTCTAGTTCGTTGACTTGTGTATAATGTTGGGATGCGATTACACGAATAGCATCAGAGGTATTGGTCCAAAAAGGGCAATCGAATTAATTAAGACATATAGATCGCTTGAAAAAATCTTAGAAAACTTAGACTCTAAAAAGTATCCTGTTCCCGAAGATTGGAATTACAAACAGGCTCGATTGCTGTTTCAAGAACCGGAAATAGCAGACCCCAATGAAATTGAAGTGAGAATAAGAAAATATTAAGCTTAAAGAATATATGGATACTGTTTCTTAAATAATTTAAGGATTGTATGTTTGACAGTTAAAATGGTCGGATCCAGATGAAGAAGGCTTAGTAAAGTTCCTGTGTGGGGATAAACAATTTAATGAAGACAGAGTTCGTAACGGTGCGAAGAAACTATTGAAAGCACGAAATACTTCAACACAGGGCAGATTAGATTCCTTTTTCAAAGTACTTCCAAACCCGAATCCAACAAAGCGTAAAGTAAGTAAAACCATTCCGTGTAGATCTATTTAATAGTACATTTGATGAATTTTCTCACTTATAAGTTTCCGATAAAATCAAACAGGTGGAAGATAAGAAACAAGATCCCAAAAAGGCAAAAAGAGGAGGTGGCGGCGGAAAATTCCGCGGAAAAGCTAAATAATTGTATTCATTATGTTGAATCAAACAGTGTCTTTGTATTGTTGTGCCGTGTACTAATTTAAAATAATAAGCGCTCTAAACTGTTTTTTATATTTTACTGCATAAAATAAATTGTTTACATTTGTATAACATTATTCACGGGTGTGTATCACCTTACTATCTACTATACAATTCTGATTTCAGATACATATATCATTCATCGTATTGTCTTCTCCTTTTACAATTTGTGCACTGAAAACATTCTAGGACGTTACGAACTGTGCGATTAGAAAAAAAACATAACGTTACCATTATGTTCATACGTCTGTCAGTCTTGATTTCAGCACCAAAGTTAACAAATTTCTTAACTATTCGCTACCGTAGTGATACACAATTCGTTAAGTTGACAATTCGTTGATTTAGCAGTAAGCAGCAGCCATCTTTCATATTTCAAAAGTTACAATATGAATATGGATGGATTTTGGCAGTGACTTTGTGCTAAAATATATAATATACTATATACAACTTTTGATCTTCAAGTATATCAAAATTATAATTTTGATTGTATTATCGAGATAAATTATTGCTTATTTCGAGCCCTGAAACGTTATTGAAACGTTATAATAGTACTTCCAATTGCATCTGGATCCAATACATGACGCAGAGCTTGTTCAATATTGTGCGGAGCATACACTCTGTCTACGACAATTTGAAATTGATTCGTGTCGACTAAGTCAGACAGTGATTGTAAGTATTGAACATTTAATTTTGAGCCGTCCTTCCACTGAGAAACTTTCAATCCAAACATATACTGCAATATACAATAATATACAGGGATATTATCAAACTTTGAATGTTAATAGATATTCGTAAATAATATTTTCAAATACCTGGATTAGTAACTTGATCCTCACGTAACTGGCAAATAGACTACCAGTTATGAAACCTAAGGAGTCTGATATTAAATGTTCAGGAACGGTTGATACATAGGAACCATAAGGCGCTAAGTGCTTTTGCAAAATCCATTTGTCAATTGGTGGTCCCCCGGTATAAAAAATCGCATCAAATCTGGAAAGTGAATCAATGATTAGAAAACAAACAGTATAATTAATATGATGTCTGTTTTGAAATGGAAATAAGTATACTTGTCATGAAGTTGTAATTCTTTATCGAGGTCCGAGTCTCCTAATGAAATGGCATCATCAGCACCTAATGCTTTCGACACAGAAATCGCTTGTTGTCTGCATATTGTTAATACATAACCACCCCATATTTTTACAAGTTGTGTTATAATACAACCGACCGGAGTAACACCACCGTATATAAGTACTCTGAAAATAGCCCATATTAGGCTTTTTTCCTGTATGCCACAAGCATTTTATTTCTAAACGCATACCTTTTGCCTCTTGCATTGCCTTCTTTAATTACGGATTTATTCACTAAGGCATCCCATGCTATACATCCATTATATGGAACGCTAGCTGCTACTTCGAAACTAAAATTCTCCGGTCGTTTTACTGCTTGATTCTCTGGTACAACTATGTATTCTGCCATTGTCCCAGATGCCCATGACGGTACAGCTAAAAAAACCTTATCGCCAATATCAAAATTTATAACGCTTTGGCCAATATCTGTCACGACTCCTGCGCATTCTCTTCCCAAGATTACCGGAAGATCCTTGTATCTCTAAACACAAAAAAGCGTCGACTAATAGGAATTGTTGTCTTACCAAATTTGAATTACTAAAATAATGTAATATTTTCTTACCCCCGAATTCAAAAGATGTCTGTACCCTTTAGAATAGCCATTACATATTTTCGTATCGATAACATTAACGGAAGCAGCTTTCACTTCGACGATGATTTCATCAGATTTTTGAATTATTGGCATTTCAACATCCTCCGCCAATGATACTCCCTATGAAATAGATGAAATTTATAAAAGCTTTAAAAATTATACTGTCGAAAAGCGTTGGACTAAACAAATACCTCAATACCAATGAAATGATGGCACATTAAGGCCTTTATGTGACGCACATGGCGAACGTTAATTTTCCAATTAATTCCCAAATAGTAGCCAAAGAGTGTTCCTGCCGTTAGGCCACCCAAACAAAAGACAGCCTCTCTTCGTGACACTGAAAGGAATATTTTTAATGAAACATTTATTTACTATGTTATTTGTCAGACTATAACTTTTTAAAATGTTTCACAGTACATTCATTGGTGCATGCGTTGATCACTTGGTAATATAGTCCTGATGCACCAAACTGCATTGTATGATACTGGTGTAGTAGGTGATCCCAGCAGTTTTGGACAAAAATTAATAATCTTTCTATAGTACTTTTAATATATTGGAAACTATGTCCAGTAAAAAGTTCTTGAAAATATTGTTGTGCCTGAATCATTAATGTTGCAGCCCATTGTTGTCCGTGTTGTACTAATACGAACGATTGGACCTTCGCAAGAATACCAAATGTTAGAGAGGATTTCCAGAACTTTAATACTATTGTACGTTATATAAAACATACATAATAAGAAATAAATACGTTAAGAAGTAATGTGAATTTTATGAAAACGCATGAAATAGTGTGTGTCATTAATTGATGTTAATATATTTGTTAGAAAAAAAACGCGGGAGTGAATGGAACTTTGGAAACTCGAATTAGTTGAAAATTAAAAATTATAAATTACCTGCAATGATTCCAGCTGAGTAGAGAGGCGAAATAGAATTTCGTCCATGGTTTTTAGATTACGGCTCTTGGTATAAAAAACTTAAGATAACATTGTTGCATTATGCATTTTGTTAATCTAATTCGATGCACAGGCACAAGTCAGCTGGAAAAGAGGCACAGTCGTGATATAAATAAACGATTAACGCATTGCGTATCACTCGAAATAGATACCAAGTTTCAGCTTCGAAATATGAGTTTTTTTACACATTTCACTTCTTTAAGTTTTTCTCGTGTTTTCTCCTCCCAAGAACATTTGTGACATATTCGAATTTTTTTTTACACCGTCCAAATTACGGTCAGTTATTGTACCAGTATCCCATTGGGCCAAGTTATTCAGGTTAGATTGATTTGCACACTTGGAATAAATTTGTTTGATTTTTGTACATGACGTAACTACTGTTGTGTAATTCTTGTCACGTGCCTGTTGTTACTTATCCCGTAGGATATTGTAGTAGATGACATTCTTGTGATACACAGTTGTTGCAACAAAGGAACGTCGATCGTAAACAAGATTCTGTATGCACATACAAATTACAATACTAGATGGACTTTGGCACGTATACGTTCCATACGTGAATTCGTACGAAATACTTACGTTGAACTAATATTACAAGACTATGAATGTAATATATCTGATTTTTTTATTAGTATATGCGGTTCTGAAATATATAGTTCCAAAGAGTTCGTCAATTCCCTTTTAAAAATTATTAAATCTAGAAAAACGATCGTACGAAATTTTAAATTTGTCGGCGATGCTAGAAGTACGACTTACGACCTAAAGATGGTAGCAGGACCTCGCAACAGCTGCAGTCGGAAGTACAGTTTCATTTTACGTCTGTTCGGAAATGTAATTTTCTACTGTAAGCAAGTAGATTCAGTAAATTCGGATACCTGCTAAACCTACACGCAGCAATGGATAGGTTCGCAAGAGTACATTTTTCGACCAGCGAACGGCGCTGTTCGATGTTTTCTTACAATTTTGATTGCCTGTAAGTTAGTGCGGCTAGTTAGTGCTTTGCCGTCAGCAATCGAGGCAAGGTCGTACTTCTTCGCATGTTACATTTCATTCGATCTCTTTTTCATTTTTGCGCTCACAGTGTCTCCTATCATGCAACAACAAACAAAGGCGTAAAAAAGGCATATGCAAGAAATAGCGAAATACGGCTTGGAATTTTTATAAACGGGTTAATTTTACATTTTGAGCGAGCGCAGTCTCATACTACTACGATATTGACTACGTGTTTTCCATGTACGACTTTTCAGTAGAAACTTTTACCTATGACAGGTGACGTTTTTTATTTGGCTAACAATTTATAAAATTCTATTCGCTATCCACTATTTGTCCTAGTTGGGTCAGTAAAATAGAACCAGTATTTCCTTCATTAATACATACCAGAGTTTCCCAACTGATTCACGAATTTTTAATTGCGAAACATATCTTAAAACTTTTAATTCATGTTAAGTTAACAATCGTACTTAACAATAGAAACCGATATGAGCATAGTTTCCTTTGACCAGATATTTTGAATTCTAATCTCTCAAATCGTTGATTTCTTACAGACGATAGTTATGAGTAGACTGCGGATCTTTGCAAATATGAATTTTATTATTCATAGAAAATTGTATGGAGTTATTTTTAAAACGTGTTATCCACCTTTCTGAAATTTATACACTGCAAGAAACATTTTAAATTGTGTTTTCAATAATCATTCGTAATTTGTAAAGAATTGTAACATCAAATTTTGGCCACTTTGCAAATCCGCAGTCTAGTTATGAGTATTGTATATTTGTAAAACAAGTGTCCTTCTTATAAAGAAATATCGTTGTGTATATTGACTATCGTACTGTCTAAGTAAGTCATGCAGATTGCCGTGAATATGTATGCGTGTATTTCAAGGGGTAGAGTCGGGGCTCGCGCACATTAGCGAGTTGGTAGCTGTCCAGGCACGTCCTTCTGGATGAGTCCTGGCTCCTTTCCAGCAGGCAGCCTATCCTTTTACGGGATACTACGGCCCTTGAGTCCTCGGAACACAGCACCCATCATTGAGGCGTCGAAGGAGGACCCCTGGCAGATTCCTGCCAAAGGTTGGCATGCTCAATTATGACGAGCTTCCCTCTTCGACTATACATATATTGTCTCTCTCTCTATCTCTGTCTCTCTTTCACCCTTATGAGCCTACGAACTTAACCGAAGTCAATGCATTCTCCTCTTCGTTCTGGCATCCTCGGCTTTCGCAGATGTGGATCTTTTCAGAAATATTCAGACCTAAATTTTTGATTGCATTTTTCAGGTATATTTTGACCGAACGATACTTCAAGGAAGCGCTCGGCGTAGAAACTTCACTGCTAAAGCTGCACTGTTGAGATCATTCTTGAAGGTTCTTGTCGAAGGTCGGTGGGTGCAACTGCGGAAATTGCATCGCATCCGCGAAACAGCTGCAGTTGAAACTGTTGACCCCGGAGTCGGGGTTTGCTCGAGCTACTGCACATGTATAATCTTAACGTAGAACAATTTTGTTAGCGATAGATTGCGTAGGCGTGTTAACTGACGATCCCCTCACCGGTAGATACCAATTTCGACCGATGGGTCTACGACTAATCTTTCCGAGCTATGATAAAAATTAGCCGTGTTAAACCATGAGCGATAGGGCATCGTACGCTACCTTTCCGGGGTTGAGTTTCTGGCTTCTTTCCAGGAAATGGCTTACCCTTTTACGAACAGATATCACTGCGCCTGGGTGGTTAAAACGCGGTAGACTTGGTTTCGGAGCACTCTATAGCCACGTTATCTCAAATTCTTGGTTCGAGCTAAAGAACGACACACTTCCAAATGTACGCGACAATCGAATACAATATCAAACTGTTGGTCTACAATTAACCACAATTTTCTTGTTTTGCTGTTTGTTAGGAAATTCTTCCTATAATCAAATTGATTATCGAGCAACAATTCACGTTTTGTACGGAAATTCTACTACTCGATAACGGGGAAAGAACACATTTCTTGAAAACATTCAAAACCACTGTGCGCTTGGTTGCAGAGGGTTATTGCTCCGGCGGAAGAGCCAAAATAGGCGCGCATGAAACCGAAGGACGCGAAAGGGTGGTGTGTCAGGAGCGGATAAGTGCGGAAAATGCGACGCGTCCATAAAAGCGGTGCACTCGCACTCGCACTGTTCCAGTGCACGCGGCGTCGCATTTGCCGATGCACGAGATGGGCGCGCGTGTGCACGGGTGGGTGCGAGGGGAGAAGTCGGAGAATTGCGAGAGGGAGGTCGAGAGAAATAGAGCCCGAGACCGAAGACGGGTGCGGACTAGTAGACAGAGAGAAGAAGACGAGAGAGATAGAAATGGAATAGCATCGGGGAACGGAGACAGAGAACTGTGAATGAAGGGAGACGTGGGTGAGCGAGCAAGGGAGAACGAATGAGTGAGCGAGCGAGTGTGTGTGTCTGAGAGAGAGAGAGAGAGAGAGAGAAGAGGGTGTGCAAATGTGCACGGCCTATTATACGATAGGCGAGGCAATAGCGTCTAACCGCGTGTACATAGGTAGAGACGGGCGCGCGCGGTCCTTTATTGTCAAGTGCATTCAGTTTAGGAGTTGCTGGGGGGTAGGCAGCGAGGAAGCGGGGCGAATGTGGGCTATCGCGCGGCTGCCAAAAAGCTGACGACATCGTTGTGCGCGTGTATGCACCCGCCACGCCATGCCACGCCACGCTACTCCACTCCACTCCACTCCACTCCACTCTACTCCGCGACGGCAGTAGAGCCGCGCCCGACAATCTCATATTCCCATCGTGCCGTCTCGTTACGAAGGAGCGTCTTCTTGCGGCGCCGTGATAAAGGCGCCAGTAACTCATTGTCCATGCCCGGGACAATGGATCCACTAGCACGGCCTGATTCCCGAACGAGCCTCGCGACGCCCCTAAAACGCTTCGCGACTTCTCTGCCGCACCGGCGCGGCTCGGCACCGCGCGGCGTGGCGGCGTTCGCTGCATCGCGCCGCGCGTTTCACCCTGGCAGTGCAGCTGCCGAACCGTAGATCTCCTTTATTTCGACCTCGCCGCCCCGAAAAACGTACTCCCTAATGGTCCCCCGCTTCCACTTCACGCGCATTAGTTCCGATCCTCTCGCTATAGACTCTTTCTACTGCTGCAGATCTTTCAAATTAAAAATTGTGCTCGCTTTTTTCGAACGAACAGTGCACCCGAGTTATTCATTTGGAGGCCAGTCTGCCGTGACAGCAGCTCGACCGGGGCCGTTCTGTGCTGCCTCTCTTAACGCTCGATTATTAGATGCGGTATATTGTTCCCGGCGCTGCGTTGCCTCGCTATTTTTGCCAAGTCCAGTATTCGTGAAACCTTCCATGTGTGATTACACACCGACTATGCCGAATGGATGCGTAGAGACAAAGGGTAGTGATCGAAAATTCTCCCGGTGATTTGATTTGCACTGCCGTTCGATGATAGTCGCGGCTGAATCGCAGGTTTACTGCGGGATTAACTTGGTTGAGGGAAGCACGAGGAATGTATTATCTTCCCCGTTCTGTGCGAGGCCACGATCGGGCGGAATTTAATGAGCCGAGAGATACGCGCATCGAAGCACGGATACGTCTTTTCAACGGGACAGCCAGTCCCTCGTACTCCAGTTGACAGTGGACGGACGAAGCGGAGGCGGGAAAAAAGAGGCCGAAGGAGATCCCGTGGTCGCAGGAAGCCTGTGTTTGGCCATGGAAATCGGCGAAGGAGGTCAGCGTATGCAAATAACAGGGTCGCGAGGGTTGCCAGAGCCAGGAGGGTCCCGTGGGTCAACGGACAGGAAGGTATAGCACCGCTGTTCAGCCCGCTCCTCTATCTTCGCCGCTTCTAGTCGGCTCCATCGTCTTCTTCCCTCTTCTCTTCCTCTCGCTCGGTTTCTCTCTCCCACGCGTTGCTTGCGTGGACCCGCGAGTTTCGTCTCTCTCGCCGCTCTTTCCCTAGTCCCGTCTCGATTCCTCTCTCTGTCCTTTCTACCCTCTCGCGTTTCGATTCGAGCCCTTTCTCTCGGCATTCTGCTCTCTTGGTCCATACACGAGCTCTCGCACCAGCGAGAGACTGCACCAGAGGCAGAGACAGAGACAGATAGAAGCTAGAAGCAGCCGCATCGGTACCGGCATACTCGCTAGTAGCGGTGCCAGTGGCAGTGGTAGCGGTGGTGCTGGCGGTAGCGGCACCAAAGTCACGTCTACAGATATAAAGGTGGCTCTACTACGCCTCCCATGCCGGTGTTCGTCTACGCTCGTGGAAATATTCGATTTTTACGATACGAGACGCGAGCTAGGAGAGAAAGAGAGCAGGGGGAAAGCGAAATAAAAAGAGTGGAACGAGCGACTGAGCGAGCAAGGGAAACGGAGGGAAAGAGAGAACTTGAGCCAGGCAGCCCGGCAGCAGCGTACGTCCCTTGTACCAGCCCCCGTTTTTACGTCGTACTCCCTTCCTGATTCCGCTGGAATTCCTCTCCGCCTGCCTTCCTTCCCTGTTCACTGCCCGTTTTCCCTCTCTTCTGTCTCTCCATTCCCCCCTGCGGCTCTGTTGCTCGCCGCTCCTATCTTCGTGTTTCCTTCCTTTCCTCGACTCGATCGAGGAATTAAGTTACGGGGATGGGAAGCTAGAAAAATGGCGATACCGGAGGACGATGCCCGCTTCGCCAGGAACGCGTATTGGTATCACCGATGCGGGAAACGAACTTACGAGGTTTACGTTTACCCGGCCGCCGTCTCGCGGCTTGATCGTCTTGTTTTGCATCTCTGCTGGTTGACTGGCTGCCCGATCGGTCGGTCGGTCCATCCCCCGGAGATTCTCTTAACCATCGACTCGTTAGTTGCCAACGAATGTCCTTCTTCCATCGTCGCACTGTAATATTTATTTATGACGATCGCCTGTAAAGCAAATTTCGTCTCTTTTCGCTCTCCGATGTATTTCCCGCAAAAACTACGAAAGGAGGAACGTAGCTTTGTTAGTCGGCGTCTTACGCCGAATATTTGTGGTTTTCCTGACCGAGAAACCACTCGAGACTTATAATTCCACCATCTCGTCTGGCAGGCGCGAATGAGAGAGAGAGCGAGAGAGCTGGAGAAAGAGAGTAAGATTTAGCCACCACGAATACCGCGAGGTGACTAATCTACTGAGTGTTAATTAAAATAAAGGTACGGGCTACGCGAGCGCTATGCGGGTAAGTAGAAATTAGCGTCGGGGTTTTTGCGGGGTTGACGGCGCTGCAGGGGAAGATGGGGGATGGACGAGGGAGAAGAGAGCAGAAGCGGATAACCAGATGTCTGTCCACCCTTTCGGTGGCAGTCGCGTGACACATCCCTCTCGCATTTTTGAGCCGCGCAGGGCCATGAATGCGACGCGTTGGTTAATGCGACTAGCTATGGACGCATGCTTAATTGCTTTAATTAAAATTCACGCTACGCGTCGGGATATCGGCGCGAGGGACAGCGAAACAGGCACGAAACGGAACGCGTATCGGTGGCCGCGTTCATTCTCTCGCCCACCCCTCGTACGTGTTAGTAAAAGGAAACGCGGCCAGCTCTCTTTCGCAAGGATTTTCGTACTTTGTTTGGGCAGAGAAAACTAAAGCTTCCGTTTCGTATTACTCGCGACTTTACTTACCTTCCAATAAGTTCGGGGTTTTTGCAACTCGGAGAACAGCCGTGTTCGAGCATTGTTGGAACGTGGCATTTGTTCGATGTCAGTTTCGCCCAGGCTGTCTACGTTCGAACGACCAATAGGCAAGCTGAAAACAAAAAGATCAATGTCCCAGCCAATGTGGATGTAATCGAGAAAGCTGAAAAAGCATCTGAATGTTCTTGTCACGGAATCGATCACGTTCCCCGAAATGATTATGTTCTGCATAGTGTGTACCGTACACTAACACGTTTCTTTCAAACTTAGGAATCCGAATTGGATTTATTTAACGCCTTCGCACATTGCCTAATCTCTCGAGCTTGCTCTTTATAACGCTTTGGCGTACAATACATAGATACCTAGCGTATGTTGAGCTGCTGCACCAGGATCGATGAGTAGCCGCTAAAAAATTCCCCGAGGGGTGGTGGTGGTCTCGCTTGTGCAGGAGCACGAACCGAGAGGAGCAGGAGCCGAAAAAATCTCATTCCGTAAATCAAATAGAATCGCGAGGAGGGCATCTCGTGGTGTTAGCGGTGTCGTGGTCTTGCGTGCGCCGATGGTGGAATAGTAGCGCGGAAAAATCCGACGAGCCTTTTCTCGGGCGACGGCCGATCGAAAGCGGCGGGCGTGGTGCGTTAAGTTCGAGGGTTTTCTGTGGATCGGTGCTCGGTTTGATGGCTAGGGTTGGGCGGTAGCCACAAGTGTCTGCCCGAGCGCCCTCTCTCATTAATTCTCCACCCTTGTTGCTTGTTAAGGTAGGGGTGGCGCGCCCCTGCCCTCCGGAACTCACACCACTACAACTCCTGCGCTCGGGCTCCTATTCCCGTAGCCGTATCCGCGCCCGTATCCGCGCCCGTATCCGTGCCCCCATCCGCGCCCCATCCGCGCCCCTATCCGCACCCCTATCCGCACCCTTATCCGCACCCGTCCTTGCCTCTCTGGGCCAACTCACTTTACTCTCGCTGCCAGGAGGGTGGAAATGCTTCCTCGAGTGCGCGGCCTCGCTCCTCACGCTCTCTCACTCACTCTCTCTCTCCCTGCGTCTCCTTTTCTCGTCGTTTCTTCTTTCTCCATCTCCTCACCCTGTCTCTGTCGTTCGTTCGTGGATCTCGACGCTCACAAGGGAGAGTTCGAGGCTACGGGAGAAAAAAGGACAAAGCTAACGGAGTCGAATCGAGAGCGAGGGAGACTGTGCGACGCGGATGAAGTGATGCGAGAGTCGAGAGATCGAGAGAGAAGGAACGAGAAAGAGAGAGAGAGAGCGGGAGCGAGAGAGAAAGGGAGACGAATGCCCGAAGCTGAAGCGACAAAGAGCCCACCGAGGAGGAAAAAGAGGCGGCACGTGGGGAGAGAAGGAAGGACAGACAAGGATATGGAAAGTGGGCGAGAAAAATAGCAGGGAAAGATGCACGAGTGCAAGGGAGAGAGGACGAGTGAGAAGGAGCGAGACGGAGGAAGCAAGATCGAGTGAGCTGGGGAAGTCGAGGGTCGACAAGGACCGGAGGGTTCGGCGGTGAGACATAGGAATTGCGGTCGCCGCAGCCGCGATACATATATTATGTACACCCGTTAAGTGGCCGATGCAAATCGAACGTCACCGCCGGACGGTGGGCGTGCACGTGACTGTAAACGAGCCGATTAGCACGTCGTTTCTCTTATTCGACGCCTTTTCCACCGCGCCATCGATATCGAAATCGGTACGTGCGCACCACCGGATTAGAGTTTACAATGCATTTAGCTCTTCGCGCGCTGCGCGGCCAGAGTGTGCCGCTCGATGATTGCGTGCATTGGATTACTCGAGCGACCACGAGCTCGCATGTAGATGTCAATCACGTTTCTGGGTATGGATGGTAGCGTTGCCGAGCTATGCAATGGCAATGATACCACAGCATTTCTGCCAGAAGCGCTGCTGCGTCAGGGATGCTACCAGGAGTCCTGCTGCCTTTCTGACTGTAATTCCAATGGGCACAAAAGCTACAATAGTTCAAAAGATATCAATACTAACGACATAGATGAAAGATCCGTGTGTCAATTTTTGACGATTTTCTCGGATTCCCCGCGGTCGTTCGCAATCCCCGCTCTACCTCATGCTACATATTTTTTTGTGTGATACCATACGATGCTTGCGTCGCCTTAGCCTGCTCTTTTTCCTTCTTGTCCACTCTCTCCCTCTATTTCTATCTCTATCTCTATCCATCTATCTATATATCCGTGTCCCTTCTCCTCTCTTCTTTCCGTTCCACGAAGCCCTTCGCGCTACGAGGGAAAATTTACGATGGAAGTAGCAGCGGTAGCAGCAGCAGCAGCAGCAGTACAACGCAAAAGTGAGACGGAGGGAGAGCAGCAGTGGGAAGCACAGAGAAAGGAAAAGAGGAAGCGGAAAATGAAAGGGGGTGGCGAGAAGCAAGCGGGAGGAAGAGAGCGAGCTGTGCGCTGAATTAATTCGCGCTTGGTTGAAGGCTTCTCGTTCGAAGTTCTCTCTCTTCTTCGTAGTTCTCTGCCTCCCTTGACACTACAGTTGCCCGCCTCAACTAAGGAGCGAACCGGCGACAGCGAAAGTACCCTGACCGAGATCCAGCTTGTCCTGTAGTTAAATACTGCAAAGGACCTGCGCGATGAAAACGAACCATTTGGGAATCCAGCTGGTTTCTCCCGACCAGGAATTAAAGAATCCTGTGGCTCGTTCCTTCGTCGTTTCTTGATCTCAACCTCTTTCTCATTCCCTCTTTCTCTCTCGCGTCCATTCCCTTGCTTTCTCGTTCTTTTTCTCAAGAGAGACCGCTCAGCGTCTGACGAATGTGTATGCGCGTACTCCCTTTCTCCGTATAGCGCTGTCACTCCCCTCTGAGAATCAGCTCTGGGATATGCGTCCGGTCCGGTCAGTTCGAGAAGGACTGGTCCTGTTCTGGCGGTCGCTCCTTCCTTGTGCTCTTGGAATCCTGTTATCGTTACGGCTATCTTCCCCCGGCAAGCGCGGCGACCTGTCGCGCGGAATGTCTAGGATTAAGCCTTTTTCGAGGCCGCGAGACACACGTGGTGCGTGTCTTTTCGAGCGTGTCCCCTATTTCTCTCCCGGTTGGTTAAGAATCGGGACTCGAGTCGCGGATACATCAACAGCCACGGACTAGATTCTATGATAGTTTTTCGGAACACCCCTTGCGGTGAACATTTATTCCCTCGCGGTGGGTTGAGACTCGTTAGAAAACGAAAATTATGTTAATGCTTGAAACATCGTACGTCGGATGATTCGAGATTGTACTAGTGGAATTCCTAGAGTTTCAACGCGAATCAATCCTTTTTGCGGTGTCCAATTCGACTACGGGTTATCGGACATACAATTTTCTGAGTTTTTGTCGCGTTTGTCTTTATTGGCAGAGCGCAATGACTTTGGGTGGAAATTTTCTAGACGGTTCTAAATATGCACCCTTCTATAGGGGATATTATTTTTTTAGGACCAGAAACTGCAAATCCCAGGCTAGGTGCCCCGGTCACTAGAGGTCGTTTATCATTTCACTGTATCACGGCCGTCTGCCTCCAACAGGGTTACGAATTTTTAAACTTTTCATCGAATTCACATCCCAAATTAATCTTGTACGCATCGAGCCCTCGCGCGTTTTCCCTGGCCGCACTCAAAAATGATGCATGAAAAATAATAAATCATCCTGGCATCAGTTCCCGTTGGTTAGTTCTAATCAAACAATTAAAACGGTTGCGTACCGCTCACGGTGGATCGAGGCAGTTTGTCATCAACGTGTCCAACTCATTTCTCGCTCGATAACATGCATTAATGACAAGTGCAAGTCGTTTGGACGTGTTTCGCGTAAGGATGCTCGCGGAATTGGTCTCGATTGCGGTCGACAATAATTCATGACATTAAGGAGTTTACGATTCGTTCAGGGAATAGTCCCGCGATATTACGCCAATATTTATTTCGCGCATAAAACAAGTAATGTGCATTAAAGTATTTTGAATGGCGTGTTTCGAGTGAGCTACAGACGTTAAGAGAACTTTGTGCGGATGTTGGATTTCTTGACCACCCACATTCTCGGCTGTTTAATGTTCCCGAAGGTACCTCAGAGAATGACAAAGATTCCATTAACGCTTATCGAAATGGTTTCGGCGTCGACGAGCCAAGACATTCCGCTTTGGCTTCCGAATAGTCGCGTGCGATCGTGTTCACTGACAAGCAGAGCTAACAGCCTGACCATCGTAATCCAATACAATCGTGCCTTCTCTTCGCATTACCAAAAATTCCACAGTCAAAGATACTCAAGCTCTTTAATAAATCCATACTCCCGGAGTTTATTTGCTTTATCTTCAAAGCGTCTCTTCCGCCTCATTGCATTCGCACAAGCTTCAGGGAATTACGGAAAAATTTTCACGGTCCGCGGCGTTAATAATTTTGAGGTAGTTGAATTTAATTCCTCTCGTATGAATTATTGCGATATCGTGAATATTTCAGTTCGTCCGCGTGAGCTGGTGTACGCGCGCGCGAACGCACGGACGCATTCCGCCGTTCATAGCCGACGAGACCCTTTCGGTGCCCACCACGGAACCTATAATACCGTATCACGTAATTGAAGTAGCTCGATTTCAGATAGCCGGCGCGCCGAATGTAGCGGAATTGCTCGAAATTGCGAGCAGCGGCAGTGGTGTCCTGCGGGCGTAAGCATCGGAAGCGTAAACAGGAGGACTGCTTGGCTGCGCGCGAATGAATGGACGGTGTTAAGCCTCTATTATTAGCAGATGGTAGATTACATCGATTTTTTTTTCCTATCGCTTGGCCCCTTTATCTCTTCTCCCCTCGTCGTTATACTTGGCCAATCCACAGGGTATCCCTTCCACGGCTTCCACGGTTTACGCTCGTACGAACGCATCGTCGCGCTGCCAATTACTCGGCGACATGGGGCGTGTTTCGTTGCTAATTAATTTCTAGCTCGCTAACTGGAAGCCGAAACGAACGAGATGTTGCATTGAGATTCGCGTAATGTACCGCTACGTGACTTTGCGCTGCTGCGTTACAGTTCTAGGATCGGTCAAAGCCACACGTTTACCCCTTCGTTTAACTGGGATTTTTAAGTGTGGCGGTATGACGTTCCGATCGTCGATTCGGATGACTGCGTTACCGCTTTCGTGACATCGATTGATTTTCGTGAGTCTCGGAGAATTCTTCTCACTCGATTTCCTGATGATTTGGAATATTCATAGTTAATTGCCGGTGAATGCAGTTATCCCCAATGGCTAGCGTCCAGATGAGCCGTGGGGCAATAAATAATTTATATGTTGTTCGGCTGTCACTTTGCAGAGATCGCGAACCACGATTAGCAAACGGACGGCAAAGTGTGATTCCATATTTCTAATTATTCGTCATCATCCATGAGCGAAAATGTCACGGTTGCCCGACCCCGTTAGACGTAATAACCGATAATTAAATTTGACTCAGCGAGCGGTACGCTAGCACCTCGTCGAACTGTCCGGCGAAAATCAACGATGATGCGATGGACGCGCTTTGTCCTTCGCGATCACTAGTCATTATACTGTAAAGTACCGACAAAATCAATAATTATTAAGCGCGATCGTTTTTATGCCTGAGTGTAGCATACTTCGTTGATCTGGGAATAAAAATTTCCTGCCAGTTGGCAGGTTCATGACCTGTCATGACGATATCCCACCGGTTCTCGCGACTGGAACAATTAGATAAATAAATAATGGATCTGACGTGTAGAGACATAAGGCGCCTGGGAATATCCTCCAACCTCTGGAGGACGTCAAGTGGGAAAAAGGATAGGGTAGGAAGGAATGAGAAAGGAGGAGACGAGAACGACAGGAGTACGCGGCTGCGATAGTTGATGGGGGCGAATATGTCGTGAGCGGAGGGTGGGCCCAGACTGAAGGAAGCACTGGGAAGAAGCGATGGGTGTCGATACCAATCGTGGCTGCAGCTTTTCGAGTCTCGAGAAGCATTCAAAATTCAAAGGGTGCCTTCGTGCCGGGATCCACCCCGAAGTACACGCGCGTGATACGCAAATTTTTTTTCCTCGAGAACTTTCTTCCCGAGAAAACGGCGTTTTCTCGACCCGCATATAAGATCCAGTACGCAATTGGAATTCAGAGAAATGCGCGGATTTCGAGACCGTGTGCTGCTACGCCATCAAGACCAGTTCTCCGACAATGAGAATCCAGCGAATATCATTCTTCGCTTAGGGGACTCTAACCGACTCGTACTTTAACCAACATTTAAAGAGGGTTAGATACTTATGGTAACCACTCCAAGTACCTATCGTAATTGTACGAGTCAAAAGTATCGTACCGTCATTTCCGGATGCCAATATAAATGTACAGAATTTTTCATGTTATAATCTTTTACCAAAATTATTCTTCCCAGAGGTTGTCAGTCTGTTTAAATTAAGAATCGTGTAAGTTCCAGTATCCACGACAGCATTGGTATAAGTAGACCAATTATGGAAGCAGATCCACCGATCTTTAGGGTCACACGTTCAGGAAGGATGCAGTCGGGAAACGACGTTAGTCCAAACCGTTAGAAGTTCGTTGACGACATTCTGACCCGGAGCACGGGATCAAGACTTGCCGGTATCCCCGATGGTGGACCACGCAGCATCCCTGAACTGGACAGGGTAGTTCTCGCCAGTGGGGTCACTCAGTACGGTGTTTCGCCCCTGGGCTTCAAGTATGAGGGATGAAATCTCCAGAGAGTAATGGGAGCTGTTTTCTATTAAAAGTTCTGCCGAGATGTCTCGGAGTTCAAGCGAGAAGCCACCGAACAGCGTTTGCCAGGACGCGCAAAGATCTCCTTTAATGTCAAACTTCTGACAGCGTCCCGCGTAACCTTTGCGACTTTATTGATGCGCCCTTTCACGGTAAACTCTTATGCGCCACTCGCCACTCTCTGCCTCACTGCCTCTCTGCGTAATTTGGAAGAGTGTACCGCAACGTTCTAGCTGGAACCCAATATCCGGGACCACAACCTGAGTAGAACTGATAACGATACCCTGCCGAATAGCGAATCAATAGCAGTTTGCATGCACTATTTACCGGTGAATAATGAAACGAAACCGGATGCCTCAGTTTGTGTGTTGAGTCACTTGCATATACTTAGCGATTAAAGATTATATCTTGGAATTTGACGCATAGCTCAAGTGTCTGACTTTTGCAGGATGCGACCCGCTGGTTTGTCTAGCCCAGTAATTAGCAGTGCTCTCCGGGCAGAAAGTATCGATGATGGCTCGCACCGACGCAAAAGCCAATAACGCGACCAATATCTATTTACGGAATGCTAGTTTCGGAGAAAGCCGATAATATGGCCGGCTTCCATTTGTGAAAAACAAGTAATCCGCCCCGTTTATTGGTCAGGATTAGGATAAACTGATAGCCCACAATCCTAAAAGACAATCCATCAGGGACGGTGGCTGTCGGTGGTACAATTAACTGCACTTAGCGCGTTCATTATTCCATTTTAACTGGAAAAATCGTTGCGTAGCCGAGTTGCGAGAAAAAACGTACACAGTGTTCCGCCGATTGGTTCTGCGGGACTTTATCCGTAATTGCTCCGGGACATTCAAGACGGTCAGAAGAGTCCATTCAGAGGTATAATTTGAAATCAGATCTTGAATCCCCGATGCAGCAGGAGTCCTGTACCAACATTGGGGACCAAAAGCTAATCGGACATCGGGTGTGTGTGTACGTAAGTCTATACGATTTACCCGGGCAGCGTTGGGCTCGCGCATGGCCGTATGCGCGCCTAGGGAAACTCGGCTTGAACTAACGCACACGTGGATTCGTGTGTGCGAATAGGATTGCATAGCAACGCCAAAATCTCGCGCGCACGTCCTGTAATCCCGTTAGAGAGCCGAATCGGGCAAAGCACATTAGCCACCGTGAAGGGGATAGTTGCGCTTAACTGCTCTAATTAATATAAGGGCTTCTTTCGGGCTACTCGACGATCGAGAGCACATGGAAGGTGCACCTACTTTTCTCCGGAGACGAGGAGAGAGGTTCGCCTTTTTCGATAGAAGCGCGCAACCTGATCGACCAGGTCACTTTTCCCCGGGAAAGATTATCGATGGGTTTACTGAGGATTGAGGACGTCGAGCACAGGGCACCGAGAAGCATTTTGAATGAGTTTTCGGAGAGATAATAATCTGCGCGAGCGGACGCCACTGCAGATATTGTCCGATATCGCGAAATTGTTTTGCAATAATGGGATTTCCACTTTGTCCCATCTTTCGAATCCGCTCAATGATGCTCGTCGAGTAGGATTGGGGATGGATGATGGAATGGTTCGCGATACATTCGTAACAGTGCTTAATAAAGCACCCAATAATGCGAGAGAGATACATAGGTCGCACTGGGAGCAACGGAGCTTGTTCCATCGCCAAAATCCGTAATTACATCTTGGCCGCAATGATGACAAATGTTCGGCGTACTGAATAGATCACGGCTTGACCCGACTTCCACTTTTACGCTGTCCGACGTGTCTGGGCCATCGATCGCAGTACCTCATTCCCATGCATTTCGATTCCACTTGTGCATTCCTCAGCCTCACGTCCGACACCTGACTTTAATGGCATCCATAAAAAGGAGACAATTAACGAGGCGAGTTCCCCTCCTATCGTCATTCCCGACTGCACACCGGCCGCTTCGTTTCATTCGGCCGCAATAAAAATCCCCATTAAATTCATAGGGGAGCGTGTAAGCGACCAAGTTCGTAGGTGAGAATAACCGGCAATCGTAAAGAACATTCGGCCGTGGAGGCCGCTGCCAAGAGCCCTGTGCACAGTCCTCTCTTTCAGCGCTGCGGCTCAATAGTACGGCTGAGAGCAGTCGGGTTTCTAACGAGATCGTGGCTGGCGAGAGGCGGAATTTTCCGCGGAGCAAATCCGCAGAGCGAAGCATGGATTGTAGCTTGGCTGTCGGCATCGAGCAATGGGCATTGCCTGCAGGCTGCTTGCAACCAGGCAAGCAAGTTGGCAGTCAGGCAGGCAGGCAGTGAGGCGCATACCTGTCGGGAACGGTGCATGCATAGCGGCGGTTAATAAGGCAGCCAATAATGCGAGTCGATGTGTCGCACCGTGGGCGCATTGCTGATTCCGCCGCCGAAACGTCCGTAATTACATCTTCATTAAAATGATGGCAGGCCGTATTACAGCGGCGAGCTAGAGGTAGAATTGTAGGTAGAGAAACGGGCTACCGGTGCGGCGACACTGCGGGGCACACGGGGGCCGCAGGGATGTTGCACGGACGGGTGTCGCACGGGTGTTGCACGCGAGGGGGGAGCGTCACATAACACGCACGCAGGGCGCAGCCGGCCGCGCGTAAACGCGCCCGGCCCCGCTCATTCGTTTCTGCAGGACGCGGTGGAAGTGGATTTCTCCTATCTGTATCATGGTTAGCCATCGTAGGTAGCGCGCGTGTGGTTGTGCAAGTGCACGAGTGCAAGGGTGTGCGGGAGTGCGGCAACACGGCCGCTCGACCGGGTGGTCGGGGGTGGAGTGGTATAAATGGTCGGTGTGAGTGGAACGCCGTGGTAGGATGAGGTGGGTCAGAGGAGAGGGGTAGAGGGTGGATAGCGGATGGCAGAGCAGAGCAGAGTAGAGCGGAGCAGAGCAGGGCAGAGCAGAGCAGAGCGGAGCGGAGCAGAGCAGAGCAGAGCAGAGCAGAGCAGAGCAGAGCAGTGAACAGAAGAGAAGAGAAGGGAAGAGGAGGCAAGAGGCGAGGAGAGGAGTGAAGAGTAGGTGGCGGCAGAGCTGTCAGAGAGAGGTGGAAGTGGCGGCAGAGGTGGAGGAGAGCCAGCAGAGAGAATATGACGTCGAGGAGAGTGAGAGATAGAAAGTGGGATCGATGCGTCGCGCCGCGGGCCGATGCCTGCTCGCACTTTCCAAGTGACACCGTCATGGTGTATGTGCTTTCACGCAGAAGAGGGATGTTTCGTGTCCAATCCCTTATGGTTTGGATCAGGCTCCGTGCTGGCGTCTCTCTTAAATCATTTGCGTAAATCCCCCCTCCCCCATACCCCCTTCTCTTCTCGATCCACACAAAATTTCGCCGCTTTTCATTGTGCCAATTAATGATCCACCACGATAACTATCGGTACGCTACCCTGATTGGACTCCTTCTTCTACTCTTAACGACATTTCCGTCGAGTGCCACGATAAATTTCGCTCACTCTGTTTTCAAGTGATTTTTCAAAATTAATGGATCGCGAAATATTAAGCTTCGTAAATCCTTCGAAAATCCTCGGTCTTTCCCGGCAGGTGCGCGTATTTATTGATACGATAAAGGAGCTGTGGCAGAAATAATTGAATTCATTTTCAACTGTCAGGCACGCAATTCTGAAATCCTCAAAGATCAACGTTGTTCTTTCGTCACCGATCGAATTGGTATTTTGTACCTTTTGATCCATAGCGGATTTCTTACTGGTCCTTTAAGTCCCGCTACTTTGACTCATAAACAAGGCATCGAACTTTACTGTTAAAACTCGACGGTCGGTTAAGACCGACTCGTCTTCTCGGCTATCGAACAGTCTTTGAAGTTTGCGGATTTTAGAAGCGACGATTAAAATACCTGACAAGGGTGAATCCCGGACTTGGCGGAGGCGGAACAAAATGGTCAATCTGCATCTTAATCCGTTCGACTTGCGGAAACTTGGAATACGTTCACCGTCAGAAAGTCTACGTCAAAGCTGTCGAAAACTGCTGAAATCACTGCCAAGCATCGATATTCAGTGGGCCACTTGTTGTTTCCTCTGGTCACCGACCGACGGAACTTCTGTTTGGCGGTTTCAAGCATTGAGTGCAGCTGCCACATCCGTAGAATGCCCTCCGAAAATTGTGCTCGTTTGTAGGGCATAGAGGAAATCCTGTCGGCCGAGGAAGACGATCAAGCGGAAGATACGTACTTACATACGTACGTACTGCGTCCAATTCTGGTCTTTGCACACACTCGAACCTTTTTCCACAAAAATCGATCGTGGACCTGGGCTTCTACTTTCCCGCATGTTCCTGTCCCTCTCTTTGCGCCGATCGAAATATAATTTAACTTTGTGGTACGCTGCCCGTCACAAAAATCAGTATTCCCAGTAACGAATTTCGTTATCCTCCCTTCCGATTTTTTATCCGTCGGGGTGGAGATTCGCGGTGTGCGTGAACGCATGGAAAAAAAAGAACCAGTGAGCGGATGGGGTTAATAAAGGGTAACGGGTCCGAGTCCCGATGGCCACTTGTTGTCATCGGTTGAACTCGGTGAAGAGTGAGTACGCGCGAGTATCTCTTGAGGTCCCGCAACGAAGCGAGGGTATAACGGAACGTGGTCTCGCATCGGGCAAAAGGAGGTTCCTCCTCTTTGCGACCAAGAATTATATTCCGCCGGACAACAGAAAAGCCACGGCATTGGGAGGGAACCTCGGAAATCTTCCCGGATGAGGAAGGATGCTGACAGGACGGGCGAAGGGTGGATACGAGGGATATCGGGTGCGGGGGTTCGAACGGAGCCTCGGCAAGCAGTCGAGAGCAGGCCGAGACGAGGTGAAACGGGTGAGCAATCACATTACCAAGGGAGCGGTGCTCCCCTAGCCCTATTTCGATATCCCCTGTCGCCCTGTTCACCCTGCTCGGCCTGTTCGCCCGTCTGCACCGAACCTTCGACCCTCCCGCTTCGATCCACAGCTTCGAGCCACCGCTACTCCCTTCTCTACCGGTACCCAACCTACGCTACATCCGCCCACTTACTTCCCATCCCACTTTTCATCCCGCTTCCCTATCCAACGATCGGCTGGCTCGCGCTCTCGAATCGAGCCGTGCACCGCCGACTCGTTGGATTATCAATCGCGAGCCACTTTCGGCCAGTCCTGAATAACTCGAGTTTCCCGGCCCGATAGAGACTACAGAGGACGGTTACTTCGTAGTAGACTGATGACGGCACATGACCCGGAATCTCTACATCTCCGTAGATCGCGCGCGCGAAAGTGCGAATACCGCCCGCTATGGATCACCCTCGATACGTTTCCCTGAATGAAACGTTCTCTGCCCACCTACGCTTCAACGTCCCGTTTACTGCCGAGGAATTGGGAGGAAAATAAAGATTTGATTGGCACACGTAGAGAAGGATTATTCAAGAGACTCCAGTAAATCCACGATTCAAGTGGGAAAGGAAATTCGGTTTTTTTTCAGTTTCTGGGACACGACTGTAATTCCGAGGATGATCAATCTCTTAGCAGCGATTTTCAGCCACTTGCGGTCAACCGCAAACTGTGACCGCAGTAGAGACAGAGGGGTAAGGATAGCTTCGAGGGTCGGAGGTCAATCGTTACGCCGGAGATTGGGGAAAGGGAGACGATAAGGGTTGTAAATTTTATCTGACCGCGATCTAAGACTGAATGGTTTTGTTCCAGTCTTATCTCGAGCGTTCCTCGCGTCTATTATGCGGTAGAAATCTGCCGTGTGAAAACTTATGAATCACATGTACATAATTGCAAATCAATCCTACCGCATGAAATCGTTCGCGAAACGATTCGCAGCCGCTTAAATCGTGTGTTACGCCTCAGTGACGATGACGACAAGGATGACGACGGATGCGATAAGATTTTCAATTCTATCCCTCGATCGCTCAACGATCTTCTCCCTTCCTCATCAATTACCTCCTAATACTCACGCAAATTGGCTGCGAGGTCTCGCTCGAAGGACTCGAAGGCGGCACTCGATCAAGTAGGAGCACCACCGGCATCGCCGTAACTGTCAAGTTGCCGGCAAACTCGGCAAGATAAATATCGGCGCAGCTCGTCGGCGGATTAGCCTGACGCGGTGTGGCGGTGCCGCGTGCACGAGCGCGCTCGCGACAGGAACGAGCGGCCTATGATTTCAATCTAGCCCTGGGGTAGGCAGACTAGTGCGCGGATCTCTACTCTCTTGACGTAGACCATCCAATTTCCGATCGCTCCCTCGACGGTGCGGCAACTGCAGCAGTAGCAGCAGCAGCAGCAGCAACGTCAGTAGCAGCAGCAGCAGCAGCAGCAGCAGCAGCAGTAGTAGCAGTCACGATCGACGGTTCCGAGTTCGCCCGAGCCCCGAGGTTCACAATTAAGCCGTCGGCCCCTGGAAACTTCCAGTCGGGCTGACTGTCAACACTTCTCGTAAAAACTTCATCCTCCAATTTGCACCCCCAATGCGGAGGAGACCTCGGGCACTGAAACGATCCAGGCCAACGGCTGAAAATCACCGATTCTGGATGGCTGGTAATCAAATGGTAACGGGGACCTCGTACGGATAGACGCTCGGACGAATAATAGATAGAGTCGAGGACGAAGACGATGGAAAGCGAGGAAGGGGAGAGAAAGAAGGGGAGAAAGAGAGAGAACGCGAAACAGGTAGACCGAGGTGAGGCGAGACGAGTAGGGGAGGGATGGATAGCGATAAGGCAGAGCGGGAGTAGGAGGCTGGAAGGTCGGCGGGAAAAGATTGAAGGGTGGGACGGTAGGGCGAGGGTGTGAGTACGACAGAAGGAGAGATTGCAGCCGACTAGGAAGGCCGCCGTAATGAAATCAAGAGTGTAATGGCCCCGTCAGAGCGCAAACCCCCACGAGCAGCCTCGTCTCTCTTCCTTTATCTCTCTCTCCTTCTGTCTCTCCCTGTAGCCGCCCTCGTTTCCACTTCGGACAGCTCCCATACTCTTCTAGCTTTGACGTACCGTAAAACCATTGCGCTTTAAGGTCGCCGGAGTATCGAACGTTTGAATGTCACAGCGCGTATCACTTTCCGCCTACTTAAATTTGCATCGTTTTGCTCGCGTCGCCGGTCTGTGTCCCTCGTGGACCCCTTTTGTCGGAGGCTTGGTGCGGCCAAGCGCAGCACGGCGTCCCTTTCGCCGAAACTACGGGTCGACCATGGAACCATTAACAAGAAGTGGTCCGAATGCAGAAGGATGCATGTAAAAATATCGATGTATGTTTCATGACGCTCCTCTCTGTGCAGGAGTATTGATTGTGGCGCGGTGCGCGTCCGCGAAAAGTTCATTCCACAAATTTTTCGAGATGCACATGACTCGCGTATAAATTTCTCGGTGGCCTGGGGCAAAAAATAAGGGAACTCCTCGACATGGTGCGTGCTGTATTATTTCGCAGGTGGAAGAAATTTCGCACCTTATAAAATTACCACAAATTACGGCTGCAGTAAATTCTCGGTGGGGCGTCCCATTAATATTACACGGTGCAAAAATTGTTGCGATTTTTGGTTAGCCAAGATTTCGCGCGCGGTTTCGCTGCGATGAATATAGCGGTGGGATCATTTGCATATAGTATTACATTATCATGCGGATATTAGCATGCCGCTGGTTGTAATGATCGCTGACTTTGTTCGAATGAATCAATAAATAAATAAATAAATAAAATGACTATCGAGTGGTTTGGCCGAGCGATCTCGAGCAGCAGCCAATTACGATGTCGTCGTGGCGTGGTGGCATTGGTGCACTTTGCGCTCGCGACTGGAGTTGCGTGTAGTGTGCCATGGCTGGTACGTAGTTGTATGTACAGACATGGAAGAGTACATAGTATCCACGTATGTACATTTCGTATGTACATCAGGGCGCAAACGAGACCGGGTACCAAACCAGTACTGCACTTATCCGGAGACGAACGATTTCGTCGTTCCCCGGAATCGTCGTAACCCATTGATTGCAATAGAGGCAAACGATCGGTCCCTGCCTTCCCTTAAAGGGTCTGTTTTTCTCTGGCTCCGTGCGTGGGCTATCTGGACCGGTGTGCCCGTTTCTCTCCCTCATTCTCACACGGGGAGTTTTGCACACCATGGGTTTCGTGCTGGCTCTCATCCAGAGCTGGGTTACGATTTCATCCTCCGTCCTTGTCGACGGCCTCTCGTCCTCCCATTTCCTCTTCGCGAAGCGCGCTCCCTCTTTGCCGCTACTCGACACCCCCTCTACCCCACTCAGTCTCGCTGTCCCTCTGCCCCTCTCTCTCACTCGCAGTCTTGTTCTTTCTCTCTTTAATCCGTTCTCCAGTTCTCTGCTTCTCTCCGTAGCGCTCGCCGCGCGATTCCCATCCTACCGGCATATCGCGAGGAAGTTTTGCACACTACAGAGAGAGCGGTACCGGCTCTCTCGCATCCAGAGTCAGAATTCCCTCCCTTCTGCCGCCACCGCCCCCTGGCCTCCTTCAGCGTCTCTCGTATTCTCGATATATATCCCTGTGCATTTCGTTTCCTCTCGTTTCGTCGGTGCATCGCGCTCTCCCTTTCTCGATTCTCTCTCACCCGTTCGCCGCCCGTTCGCCGCCCGTTCCCTCCAGCTTTGAACGTGTTCGAGCTATAGCTACCCTCCTCGTTGCTTGCTCCTCTTCACCCTTTCCCTCTTAGCGGTACTGCTCTCGTTCTTGCGCTCCCTCTTGCTCGCACTCGCTGTCCGTCTGGTTCGCGTTCTCCCTCGCTTTTTCTCTGTTGTCCTCGTTACCACTCGGTGCAGCGTGGCGCGGCGTGGCGCGGCTCGGCACGGCACGACGCGGTGGCTCCCGCTGGTTCTGGCTGTCGGTGAGTCTCACTCCCTCGCGTGACCGCCAGCCAGCGAGCCAGCTCGTTCTCGTCCTTCTTTTTGCCCCGTTCTGTTTCACCACCAGTGGCGGCCCTCTCCACCCTCCTGCTTCTCTATCCAGGTTCTCTCGGTGGCCCGGCGCCCTCTCTGCCTCTGCTTCTGCCACTACCTCAGCCTTTGCCTCTGCCTTTGCCTCTGCGTTTGCCACCGCGTTTGCCCCTGCCTCTGTCCATCTCCCTGTCCCTGTCCCTGTCCCTGTCCCTGTCCCTGTCCTTGTCCCTCTGCCACCTCCTCATATCCACCCTATACTATTCTTTCTGCTCTTCCGTCCTTGCCATCTCGCTTACTCTCTACGTCCGCAGCGTTACATCTTCCCTTTTCCATTCTGTCTCTCCCGTTCCCGCTTTTTCCCTCTCTGTCGCTCCCTCTTTCCGTTTCTCCGGTTCGCTGGCACTTGGCTCTCTTTTCGGGGCAGCAGCGGCATCGGTGCGTTCCTCTCGCTCCTCTCACTTTTAGAAGTGGTTCCAGCCTCGGCCGGCGCCGGTCTCGTGTTTCGCGTAATAGGTCGCCGTCTATAACACGTCACCCAGGGGTGGCTCCCTTATTATTATTATTATAATCATTATCCCTTCCTTATACGGTCAGCACACATGCGTTCCTGGCCGCGTGACGCTAATTTTTCGGATCCTGCGTTCTTCGGGATCCGGACCCTCCTCAACCCCCTTGCTTTCCAACTGGACACACTCATGTTGGCTGACCGGCTTCTCCATTCGCGAGCAGGACATCGCGGTGGCAATGACACTGGCGGTAGCAGCGTTGAACAATGCGATGAACAGAAATAATTTTACTCCTCTTTGTCCGCAAGCCTTCCGCCTTTGCAGGTATGTGGTAAAGCAAGGCCCGGCAAAGCGAAGTGAGGCGAGGCAAGGTAAGGCGCGGCTCGCACCGGCAGTACGCTAATTTCCGAGAGCCGTACCAGGAGCACGTGCGACCCCGTTGAAACAGCTGCCTCGGCCATTCTCTGTTTCGGCCTGGTCAGCCTTTCCTCTCCGTCGCGTCTTTCGGAGTCACGGATTATCCACGTTACGGGCCGCGCACGCTCGACCCCTTTTGCTATACTTGAGAGGGTCTGTGCGTGGTGTAGTCGGCCTTTGTGCGTACCGCACTGCCAGTACGGACGGATAACTAGGCAGTGGGCAGTAGCTACAATTAGATTCCTCGTAAGGATCGGTTTTGGCCGGGTAGAATCGTTAGCCAACCGGTGGCGGTTGCTGGCTGGCTGGCTGGCTGGTTAGCTGGCTGGCTGGGTGGCTGGCTGGCTTTCTCTTTTTCTGGTTTTCTGGGCGGCGAGGTCACTCGCCACACCCATGGTAGGTGCACTACCACTCGCCGACTAAATCGATGGAGGACACGTAGGGTCGATGTTAATGGCCTTGCAACAGGTTGAACGAATCGGTCGGTGTCTTCTGCCGCTGACTTTGGACGTCGCGACGCGACGTACGATGGGTTCGATTTGGGCGTCACGCTGCATCGTGTCGGTGACACTCGGTCGTCCGCGTTTATACTTGATGCGGTATCTGGTGTCGCTGCGATAAGAGGATTGCGAGGAAGGAGCCGCGCTCTTCCGGTGTGCACTCGATCGATATAGCCATGAATTATATCGATGCACCAACGGCGCTCTCCGCATTTCGAGGCTACAGCTCCACGGCTGCGCGCACCACACGACCGCACCGCTGCACGTCCTTTTTCCTATATTTTTAAACTATACTCCGAACGTTGTTTAATGTCCACGTGCTTTTATACCTTTTCTGGATGAGTTCGCCGAGCCAGCCTGCAATAATCCCTGGCGATATCATTTAAACATGGCTAGCTGCGAATAAAATATGAGAAATCCGTTGAAAACAGATCAGGGCCGGTTTTGCCTCTTGGACGAGACGATGATGCGTGTGCCCGGTTTCGAAAACCGCGACATTCTCGCGTCGCCGTCCTTTCCCATCGATCAGCTAATTTTGAGATAGGTCCATTAAACTCGAGCAGCCAGGGGAAGAATATGTACATCGATCCCACTCTCGGGATATATCGACCACGCCGATGGCGCAGCTTGGCGCAGGAGCCGCTACTCGGGCGATGACTAAACTTCTTGGTTGGAGATTCAGCGTGTTCCCCGTTTCGTTTTTCGCGGTGCGTCCGGGTCCGAGTCTGGTCTTCCCGATAATTTCGCCCGAACCTTTTATGCC
This sequence comes from Trypoxylon attenuatum, assembly GCA_963989405.1. Lineage (NCBI taxonomy): Eukaryota > Metazoa > Arthropoda > Insecta > Hymenoptera > Crabronidae > Trypoxylon > Trypoxylon attenuatum. The sequence goes on along the minus strand of OZ022490.1, from coordinate 14,353,788 downwards.
CCGGATTGGATTGGCCGAACGTGGGAGCGGTGCAAAGGGGATCACGGTGGGAAGCGGCAGTACGTGGAAACGCGTCCGTGTTTCTTCCACGCACACATTGAATTGCTTCGACGAGTAGCCGCACCGGCATGGCATGGCATGGCATGGGATGGCTTGGCATGGCTTGGCTTGGCATGGCACGGCTCAGCCATACGCGCACGCCGTCCCGATCCATGAATATACATGCTCTTGTGTTTGCCGGCAAATATAATATGTACTGGTGTGCGTGACTAGATATATATAAGTGCGCATAGGTGCGGTCATGGCGTACACCCGCCCGTGTTCGCGCACACAAGCGAACCACCATAGCCATTTCGTTCATGAATATACATGCTTATATATTTACGCGTAAATACGTATGTATTCCCGCACGGATCGCAGAAGCATGTGTGTTCACGTGTGCATATGTGGATGTGTGCAAAGCTGCGTCTCACACCGTGCCGCAGCTCGTAAACAAGTGCATACATAGAGACCCAGAGGGTTTCGCTTGGCCGGGCCGGGTCGAGTCTGTCGGGTCGGGTCGGAGCGTATCGGTACACAAGAAAATGCGTGAGCACCCTTCCACAGATCTACCCCCTGGTCTCTCGTTGCTGCTACCGCTCATTTTAAATGTACGCAAAGCTGCACGCGCGGTTCTCGCCGCGCGCTCGAATATTTCGCGAATACGCGCGCGTGAATGCGCGTATATTTCAAGCCGTAGCGCACGATTATTTATGTGTTTGCGCTGAAGAACCTCCATAGACGCATATTTATATGCCGGGCTAAAACCAGGTGAAATAAACCACCGAGAGATTTAAGGGAATATAACGGGGAAGTGCTTCGAAAAATCGCAACGAAACCCAGGATAGTGATACGGCTGGATTTAAGAGCGCGACATCAAAAGTGCCAATTGGCATAACGAGTCTTTGCATAGAACTGTGAGAGAGATCTAAAAGCATCTAATCGCTGGTACGTAATCTCGTTTTCCACCTCGGTTCCGCTCGCACCCTTCCCACCGAGGAAGTATCGATCAATTAATGTTCCGTCGCAGAAAAAAGGTTGAAATACGTAGAAAGATACGTAGGAGAATGAGAACGAGAATCAGAAGAAGAACGAACCGGAAGCTAGTGGTGACGGTGGGTCACAGGGTGGGCAGCAAAGTCCAAATCCTCCGCAGGGTTTTCCCGGCGTATTTTCCAAGCGGAGGAAATCCTGTTAACTCATTAATAACTCGGAGCGGCGGCCGTTGGATGGTGGTGCGGTGTCGGGTCGCGGTGGGCCGCGGTGGAGGATGAAGAAGGGTTCCTCGGTCGGCACCGCTAGCGGCGCGGCATGGCACGGCACGGCGGCGGCCCAATGGTGCTAGTGATGGTGGTAGTAGTAGTGGTGGTAGGACGATGCGTCGTCGTTTTGCTCGCAGGATTAATGGATGAACATCCAGGATCCACGGTGTGCGGATAGCAAACGAGAGGGTCGCCTCCCTGCGGCCTACCGTTTGTAACCGGCCCCTAGCGCAGTCTCTGCGCTACGTGTACACACAGAGATACGCGATATCTGCGCTGCTGTGTCAGTTCGTATGCGTATGCGCGCGCGTATAAATACATTTTTAGAGCCGGGTTGGTGGGACCAGCGTAACGCAGTGCAGTGCGCTGGGACGACAGGGGGTGGTGCACCCTGAACCGCGAATTCAGCTGGGAAGTCACGCTTGACCTATACGCAAAAATAATATCGCAGTCGCGTCGCACGCGGTGGGGACGCGGCCAGGCGCCGATCGTAATTCGATTGTATCGCGAGCGCTTGCGAATTCATTGCGATTATGCGTTAATAAAAATCACATTAAGCGCGAATCTACTTTTCGAATCGGATATGGTTAGCCGCGTGGCGGAGCCTGGCTCAACGAGAGGAGGCACGGTGAAAACGTTCTTTCCCAAAAATCTGCCCCTGGCTTCCTTCTCGAAGTCGTCAGAAGAGAAAAGCGTTATGCAGTGCTGCCAGAAAATATTGACGACGCTTCCTACGGCGCTAGAATGTTAACCTTTGACGGTTAATTATTTCCCTTAATTAAAGTGAAACCCGATACGAACCGACGCGGAAATTAAACAGCGTTTTCGTAATCGAGCCCTACCTTCGCCCGGACTACTCTTACCCGGATTTATTTGCGAGGGTAATCGCTCAGTTTGTTAACTCGCGACGTCGCGCGTTAAATCTCCCTGCGAAATTGCCGAGACACTTTGCTCGGAACGCACTATCATTAATAATTCTCGCGCATTTCTTTATGTCCCCCGCGTACCGAGAAGCCGGTACGCCGCGCCGGTCGCTTCCCTCGCGGCGTTTCCCCTAACGGCCCTTCCCCCACGATACCCATGGGTTCGCTCGTAGATTTGCTCGAGCGGGACGGTCGCCAGCCCTACGTGGGGAGCACGCCGTTACCAGCATGATTAACTAATCTTTCTCACTTCTAATCCAATTAATAAGACAAACGGAGAACCCGGCAATTACGCTTCGGCGCGTTTTCTAGTGCGTGAGGTGTACGCGATCATGATCACGACCGCGACCGCGACCAGTTTGCTCGCGGCTATCTCTATTTGCAATCTGACCTATTAGGATCGCAATCTAATTAACGAGGCATTCTCTTTGAACGCCACTGATCGCGTTTGCGTCTACCAATGCGCTCATTTATGTCGACCCGTCGCATCTATCATTTCGCGAATAGGGCGCTAGAGTGCTTTGCTATGCTATCCCTTTCGTTCTCTTTCTCCCTCTCTCACGTGCGGCTTCCTTGACAGCTTTCCCCTTCAATTACGATCCGGCCAAAGAAGCAGCCGCTGACACGAGCGGCCTCGAAATCATCGCAGGCCGTATTTTATCGCGAATTGAACATTTTTCCCCGTGGTTGGCTCTCCTCTCTGCTCGCCGCGGTACGCGTACGTATAAATATCCATGCCTGGGGCATGGCGCGCGGCAAAAAACGGTGTTACCTCGTCTCTCTCGTACTCGGGTTTGCGGCATTCGCTTCCTGCTGGCATCTCGGTTCCTCGAGGGGCTCGACTGGTGCTCTCGGCCTGGTTCCCTGGCTCGGCGCGGCAGGTCTCTTTACGGAAAGGGAACCAAGCCGAGAGCGGACAGGCAAGCGGGCAAGCGGGCAAGCGGGCAAGCGGGCAAACGGGCAAGCAGGGAGACAGGCAGCCAGGGAGCAAGGTAAGCAGAGATAGCGCTTGCCAGGAGAAAATGGGCAGCGGTGGGGAACGAGGGGAGACAAACTCCGCTGAAAACGAATGCTCCCTACGAAGCCACGTTATTTTAGCTCTCCCTCGAGAGGACCTCCGTGGTACCGAAAACCTCGTGGCTCGTACGAAAGCGGCGCTCCCTGCGGCGCGGTACGACGCGGTGCGGTACGGAGGGACGTAGAGGATCGAGAAAAAAGGGGCGCGCCGTACCGCGTCGCACGCGGACCACCGAGAGAACCGGGACGAAGCGAGTGGAGAACCGAGCGAAGAAGCGAGCGCGGCGAGGACGGAGGAAGACGGCGGTATGCAAGCGGACCGATAAGCCGGGGAATCGATATCCGAGCGAGCGAGGTACGATCCGCGCGCGGCCCATTCTCGGCAGGCCGTTGATAACCGGCGCGGAAACTTTACCACGGTGTGCGTGAGTCCCTGTAGCGCGACTGGTATAGTGCCACTAATTATTACACCGGTGCCGCTCGTTAACGCACGCTCGTGTAAATCCGCGCGAGAAAAAAGTTTTGTAGGAGGCGCCACTCCTTTTTCCCTTATTTCGTGCCTCGGCTCTCTGGCACTCTTTGCTCTCCTCGTCTCTCTTTCCTCCTTGTGCCTCTCGGTTGCCTACCTTCAGCCCCCCCCCCCCTTCCCACGCTCCCACCCCCCTCCCCTCACCCTCCCGCCTACGCCATCTCTGCCGCCCTCTTTGCCTCTACCCTGCACCCTCCGGACCCGCCACGCCGCACCACGCTGCACCACGCCGCACCACGCCGCACCACGCCGCACCATGCCGCACCATGCCGTTCGACCAAGACTCCGAACGGTCGATGATGAAGTTTAAAACGTCTGCCACCGGTTTTCCCTCTTCTTCGCTCCCTCTTCGCTCCCTCTTCGCTCCCTCTTTGCTCGACCATCGTGCCTCGTCCTCCAGCTTTTCCCTCTTTCTCCCATCCTCTCCCTCTCTCTTGCTTTATTTTGGTCCGCGGCTTCCTCCTCGTTCCTCGTCCCTCGTTTCTCCTCTTCTCGGAGGCCGGCATTCTCTCACTTGTAAACTACTGCCTAGCATGGAACGCGGCGGAGAGAGGTTCCGGAGCGGTCTGGCAAGCACTCTCTCTTTCGCCTTCTCTCTTTTGGTTCCTCGTGGGCGCGCGCGAGCCTACCCCTCCGTGCCTCTCTCGCATCCGTCGACGGACGCGCGCACGGCGGCTGTCAGCTCATTAGCAGGTGATTAATTAAAAATTCGTTTGTTTTCGCGGTCCCGGCAAGGGCACCGCCCACCTAAGCCGGCTCGTGGTTCGTATAGGCTCGAGCGAACGAGCCTCCACGCTGCCCGCTTTACCAACGCTACCAGCTACCGGCTAATGTTTGATCCGCGTCCGCCACTCGCTTCCCTCTACCCCCTTTCCGCTAACGGAGGGATAGTTCCAATTGCCAGTTTAGTGCAGCTGAAATACGGGAGCGACAGTGATATATGTAATTCGTATCACGAATTTCGCGCTTCCATCAAATGTTTCGTGGTACACTCCCAGCAAAAACCTGACCCATAATCCTCGTGGAAAGGATTATGAGCTGAATCAATAACCGAAGCCACCTCGCCAGTGGAATCTACGGAAAATTTACAGTTATAACAATCGGCTTTCGAAAAGTTTTGGAATACGCGGATACGTAGATACGCATGCATAGGTTTGCCCTACAAAAGACTCATGATCCTCCTCTTATGTTTCCTTCCTCTCTGCGTTTGGTGCGAAGAATCAAGCGCGAAACACTTTACAATGTCGGCCGCTCTAAATATTTTCTGCCAAATGCTTGCCAGTCGCGACGCGACGGCAACCTCTGCAAAGAGGGTTTGGCCTCTCGCGGCAAATCGCAATCCGCCGAGCATTCGGAATAAAACGGAAGATTGATCGTGCTCCTTGAAACTCGGTGGTAGAACACTGCCAAACGTTTCATTCGCGGTTGCGGCCATGCCAAGCGTTGCGTGTAACGCTTCCAGAATGTCCTATTGTTCTCAAGATGTAGTACGGAGTTTATTGCGTGATGCCAGGCGTCTAGATGCACCAGTTTATTGCACGGAGCAGAATCTGCGAAAGTTCACCCTATAGAAATTTCTGCCACGGCACGTTATATGTATCGAGGGATCTTCTTCCACGCCTGATCGCCACAAAACTAATACGCCGGTTATTATTGAATTTTTCCGAATTCGACAAAACGAACTTTTCGACCGGTAGAATGAATTTCTATATTCCCCGGTGCTCTACCACTTGCATTCTTAAATACCGAGCTTTAACTGGCGAAACGAATTTGATTGGCCGGGCAGAAATGGTCTGATATTTATTGCGCGAACTTCGACATGGGGATGTACGTCGAAATCAGCCGCGCGTCATTAATGGGCTCGTATAATTAGTTAGCGGGTGTTTAAACGTACGTACATTCTGCATCGTTATTATCGAGAAAATGTTTCATTAAAGCGCTTAAAATAATATGGGGTGAAAGTTATACACGACTGCGATTATAGGGAAAGAAAATGCAGGTGGACCAGCTCATTATGCGGATTATTAAACTTTAATAATCGATAAATATTCCTACCATGATTTTCGACCGAAGGTCAACAACGCACGCTTTTTCCCTCTGCGTCTCTCGATTGACCTTTGACTGCTGAGCTTCTCCGTTCCTTCCGCTTCCTCCGCTATCCCTCACTTTTACCTTTACTAAATCCCGAGCCCCAACGTTTGCACGCATTCCGCCGAAATTTTACGAAATTCAGACGTAATCTGTTCCTGCAGATGTTGAACCGCTCTCTAAACTTTCGGCTCCTCTTTGAGCAGAATCCCGATGCTGCGTGCCAAAGGCACGTGGCTCTGGCCAGGGTCTACCCTTGCCAGAGCAGTCACGGCAAATTTAATTAAAACATGCCCTTTTTACGCGTCTCGCGCCAATTCATGCATTGTTGCTTGCTTGCTCGCGCGTGCACGCGTTTGCGCACTCACGAGCGAACGAGCGAATCTCTCATCTTCGTTGATCGGCGAAGAGGATTGCGAGTTCGCGAGCGTCTCCTAAAAGCGGATAATCGAGTAGCGGTGGTAAGGCATTAAATTCTTTCGCAGACCGGTTCTCCGGAGAAGGTCAACAGCCGCTTCAACGAATTTAAGGAGAACACCCTCGAGCAACCCCCGCTTCTACGCGCTCGATTGCGTAGATATACAAACGCCCGCTTCACTCGCTTCCGGCAGTCAGAATAAGGTGGAACGACGCCCAGGCGTCCCTAATGACTGCGGATCCGTCGCGGCGCCCGTACGCCGATGATTATAATCGATAACCAGCCGGCCTCGCACTGCCATCAGTTCCTCCTCCTCCTCCTGCTCTTCATCCTCCTCTTCCTCCATCTATTCCTCCTTCTCTTCCTCTTCCTCTTCCTCTAACGCGCCAGCACGACGCGACGCGCGGCTCGTTTCTCGTTCCTCGTTTCTCACTCGTGCCCTACCCTCTGGTCTATCTTCTTTCTCGCTCTCCCTCTCCCTCTCTTTTCCTCGCTAACTCTGTCTCTCTCATTCACCCGTCCTCTGGCATCCTCTCTTCCTCTTTGCACCAGGGAAAACCAGCACACGTGGGCCCTCCCACCGACAACCCTCGACCGAGTCACCCCCGACACCAGCCCACACCAGCCCACACTAACCCACGCTAACCCACACCGACCCACGTCAACCCACACGCACCCCGACACCAACCCACGCCAATGTGAGCTTCCACTCCGCCACTCGCCTCCGCGACCCGATATCAGCCAGCCGCTGCTTATGTTTATCGCCTCTTTACAACCTCGTAAGCAGCCCGCGAGTCGAGCCCTCGCGGCTGCGACCCTCCGACACTCCGCGCGACTCCTTCTCGCGCGCTCTTCTTTTCGTTCTCGTCCGACGTCGTTTTTACCACGACTCTCGGCACCGTCTGTGGAACAAATCATTCGTTAATAGCCGATAGCTATTTTCGTCGGGCCCTCGATTGCAGGTGAATTTAATCCTCAGCCAGGGCTTATTCCGAAACTTTTTAAAGGCCGATGCCGATTGGAAATATAATATACAAGCCTAGGTTGAGCAAAAGTTAACTCGTCGTCACTAGTCGTTATCACCTTGACTGCCAATTACGAGATAACTCGTGGTTTGCGTTCTTACCGAGGATGCCGACTACGAGTTAAGGATCTTCCTTGGAGACGCTGATCGCAGTGAGCGCCCTATTTATGACATCGATACTGCTTCGCAGGATCAGGTCGAGCTTCGAGCTTCGAGCTTCGAGCTTCGATGTACGCCTCGTAGCCCAAGGTGACGTAAAGGCTGCTGGGTGCTTATCGGCGGTCTTGACGGTGGCATATAAGCCTCAACGGCATATTGATCGATGACGGCGTTATCTCGCTTCTAACTACACGGTAAAGCGGCTCTGCGCGTAGCTCGGTTTCGCTTGGAATTTGGTCTAGTTGCGCGGTGGAATAGTTAGGTACAGCCATTTAGGAACTTATACCCACATTTATGTCAGCGTTCCCGAACAGCTCGCAGGAACGAGATGGTTCCTCTTTTGACGCTGCTTCACGCTCGCTTGCCGGACCACTACGGATAATTGTAGCCAAATTCCCGAAAGTCAAGAGGGACACTGACCCGCTTATTATTGCTTTGAAAGTTTCAAGATGAACTTCAATCGATCTAAGTTTATCGCGATACTGCGACAAACAACGCTTGCTACTATCGTGCACGCACACATATGATTTTACAGGCTTCCTGACCATCCGGTCATTAACAACATTATTGATCGATGGCATCGTCATTTTATCTTACGGTTACCAACCATAACGCAAAGAAAAATATTCAGGCTAGAAATGAACATAGGTGGACAAGTGTGCCGGTGGGAAATCGGTTGTAGTAACGTATCAACCTTGGATTCTCGTTGTAAATTCATCAATCGACCTGGATCTCTGAAAAAGTCTTATTTTTCTTCGATTCTTGAGGGAGGTACCTATTAGTACCTACCAAGTACATATATGTACATATGTAGCACGTACTCGAGCGAGCACGTATCATCTGTCGGAATGCTACCTGAGACCCGTGTGTGTCGCTCGTCACTATTATGACGTCACGAAGAAAATTTCGAAAAATCGGGAAATTGCATTATTGGCGTCACAGAGCAAATTCCTTGAGTTTGCAATTTTGTGGAATCCCTGAAATTTTCTCTGTGACGTCATAGAAACAATTTCTCGATTACGAAAATTGGCAATAACGTCGTCGAAAGTTTTGTGATATTACAAAGTTCAAATGTTTCGACAATGTTATACTTTTTCTCAAAAATTTTGCCACTTTGAAATATTTTCATCTTCCAACTATAATTAAAACAAATGCTAAGCTAGAATTAAAAACTGCAAATGCAACTAGAATATTAGTTACACCTGTCTCGGCGTTTTAGAAATGGAAAATTTCGTACTTGCTTCAACGATTTGGCGTTTTGCATTTTAGGCATACTCTGTACACCGAGAGTGGCGTTTTTTCGTTTCCAGCACTGGCATTTCATCGACATAGGTCGAGTATCAAGACTGCAAATGTACAGTGCGGTATGTCAAAAAGTGTTGCTTATGTTTATCGCTTCTTTAGAAGCACATAAGCAGTCAGCAAGCTGGCCAGTCTATCAGGGTGCCTATACTATACGTCACTTTGCGAGCTTCCTCCATAGGCGCGTCGGAGACACATTGATCGATGACGTTGTTATCTTGGCTTGCAGTCAGCAGCGACACTGGCTAAAGGACCACGTGGAGCGATAGGGGAAAAGAGCTGTTCAAAAAGCACTTGATGCTTCTCTCATCCGTTACAGAAGCATTCCGCGTTCAACTGATCTCTATTATTTAACGTTACGCTGTGAAGTATGTCACATTACACTTCTGTGAAAGACTGACAATGACTAATTTACGGAACCGTTTGACTCCCTCTCGTGTGTTCACTGACACATCGTGGGCGACGCGAGGAGATTCAGACTCGCTTCTACCGCGGTAATGTGCGATAAGCCACTCTGGACCACTCATTATCAGAGTTAGGAAAGGTGGGTGCCGAAAATTTCGAACACTCACGATCATCACATTTACGGTTTGTTTTAGCGAGTCGTGATGTGGTAGGTTCAATTGAGTTTCGGAACTTGCAGTGGAAGAACTTACGAGCCAAGCCATTAGCCCCGCGTGTGGGTGAAGGTACATAAAATATTAAGTCACAGGTTTGAAGCCCGCACAGCGGTCTTGACGGTGATATGATGAGCGAGCAGACTGAGAGCGCCCGACATAGTCAATTAATGATTAAAGCTTCAGCCAAGAATTCAAGTGACACGTCTGAGAGCCAAACTTAAAGCCGATTTCGAATCGATCATAACCACCATACTTGAATTAAAAATGTCTTTCTAAATTCAATCGAAATTCCCACACCGTTAGACACTCATATCGAGAAGCTTGCAAGATCGTATTCCGCCGTAAGCGAAAATTAAAAGCCCGCAACACTTTTCCGTCACGCAATTGGATCACGTGTATTAGGCGTTCCCGTTAAATAGATCAACGCTGTCGAAGGAGGGTCCAGCGTCGAGGCCGCCAAAATTAAATTTAATGGGGTGAATCGGAGTCAGGCATCGCGGCTCGTTCCTGAATCGGGCGTCACATGGAATAAACGCGGAACAAACGGGCACGCGAACGAGGATCTGGTGCAGACGTACGTGTCCCTCTGAATAACGTAATCGCCAGTCATCCGGACTAGTATCGCTGGCTTACATCGAAGCCATTCGTCCCTCCTTGTCGAACCAACCTTTGCTGTCTCGATCGTTCTCCCTTGCTCATCCGCTCACTCTGGCTTTCTCACGCGCCACCACCCGCACGGCACCCTTGTTCCTCCTCGTCGTCTCTCTATCTTCGCCACGCCGTTTCTCTGTCTATTTCTCTCTCCCGCTATCGCTGGCTCGCCGCCCCCTTTTGCGCCGCGCGTTCTATACAACCCCCGCTGTAACGCAACCGGGACACGGGCGGGATATAAGGGATGAGACTCGAGAGTGGCGCGGACGGTGTCGGCGTGTGAGCGACGAAGAGGAGAGAAGGAAACACGAAGGCGAGCGAGCGGTAAAAACAAGGGTAGAAGCGAGAAAAAGAAGAAAGAGAGAGAGAGAAAAGGTGAGTCGAGGGCTGCAGGGCAAACGTGGGGGTAGGAGTCGAGGACTCGTATGCCCTGGGGGCTTACAGCTGTCGCGTACCCAACACCTTTTTTCTGCACGGGGAGTAACATGCACGTAGGTTGCAGTGCGTGCATAGAAATTGCCCGTATAGAGGTAAATCGCATATTTCCTGCGTAACACGTAGAAATGAGACGCGGCGAAGCGTGCTTTCCTTCGGAGCTTTCTCCGACCAGCTAAATTATTACCATTTTCTAGGTTACGATAATGTCTTCCACGAAGCGAGCCACTGATGTCGGGGGGGGTGACACGATGCACGAGACAGCACAAAACGGCACGGCCGAGCGAAGCTTTGGGGCTAGTGAGAACATGCTCCAACTGTACTCTGCATATACCCGAGCTCTCGACCATTCAAAACACTCCTCCGCGCAGAGATTAACGGGTGCATACGCGACATAGGGTCCAAGATGCTAATGCACTTCGAACAATAGACTCCGGAGATGATTCCAATTAGTCGCCCCACAAAATTTCACTAGTGGTAGTGGCAGTGGCGCTAGGCGACTGGAGCATCGAGGATCGAATCTCTCCGGCCTCAAGGGTCTCGTTCGCGAATCTACGCTCTCCCGTCAGCGATCCATCGAAGGTCAGATGTCTGGCTGTCATTGAAACACCCTCGGGCCTCCGCATCGATTCATCCTCGCAACGAATCGTTCGACTCAGGAGGGAGGAGGACAAGGAAGTGCGGTTTCACGGTAGTCCGGTCTACTGTACTAGGAGATGGGGTGAGCTCCCCCGTTCAGGCTTAACTCTGGGCACCGGCTCAGTACGGCACGGCGCAGCGGGGTCGGCACCAACCGACTGAAGGAAGGGGCAGGGGAGATCAGTAATAGGGGTTCGCTATAGCGCTATGGGATTATTGAGTGCGGGAGGGCGGCTATGCCAGGCTGAAAAGTCCCGGGACCCCGCCACTGCCACTGTCGCTGTCGCTGCCGTCACTAACGCCGCCAGCCCGTTTGCCACCGCAAGCTTTATGATCCCGAGGAACCAGATAAAGATAACGCGATTCTGACCGTCACGCCGGTATCTTTCCGAGCAAGGGACTACCTGACGGGAGTCCGAGCACGAAGAGGAAGCGAGGGCGTAAGACGAGGAGCGAATAAGCTTGGCGGACGAGCAGAACGAATTAACGTGACGATTTCTCGTAAAAATGCCCTCGTGGGCGGGCCTCCTACTTACTCTGTCTCTCGGTGTCTCGCCGAGGGTCTTTGTCTCGCCGCTAGCGGCCTCGTTCCTTCTCGCCGGCCGTTAACGAGCCCATGCACGCGGGAACTGAGCGGCGCGCCGCTCCCGCAAGGCGACATTAAAACTTTTTTACTGACGACGTTTTATCAGGCGCGCGTTGCTAAAACCGGTGTGGAATGGAGGGTGCTTTCTCTGCCAGAAATCGTAGAGAGGAGACCGGAGAAATGGAATAATTATTAAAATAGCGCTCCGATTATTCGTCAATTAATATCAATCACCGAGACGGGTTGCCGGGAAGGCGGCACATAGTCCCAACAGACTATGGGGTAGACTGGGACTCTGTAAGAGCTTCCAGTTTGCGAATGATGCCAGAAAAAATTCTCTCTTCCTTTTCCCTTTCTTCCTCTTCTTCTTCATCATCATCTTCTTCTTCTTCTTCTTCTTCCTCGTCCCAAGCATCACCGCCCAGAAATTCTGCCATGAATCAAAATTAAAGTCGCTTTACCGTAAATTTCCCGTGGCCGCTTCGCACCCGCACCCGTACTCACGCCTTCGGGCAGCCCGGGGCTTCTTCTCTCCTTATCTTTCTTCCTCTCGGGCTGCCTCTAAGCAAGGCAATTAGTCATCCTCGGCCACGATGGTAAAACATAAAAATTGCCGCCGCCATTCCGCCAACGCTCGCTACTGGGGGCCAGTGTTCCGAAGTGGCTGAGAAGCCAAAACCCCAACGGAGAGGAACGGCTCCCGGGTGGTTTTTTAAACGATTTCAGGAAACGGTGAGTTACTTAGCTTACCAATGGCGATTACTTAGCGCGACTGCGTTTGGATTAGGATATATGTATGTATAACGCTCAATGGGAAAACGGCGTCGCGATCCAAAGATAAAACTATCCACGTAATTTCTGCGCAACGCCTCCTTAAGCTATCGCTTTTTAGGATCGTCGGAAATGGTATAATCGAGGGATCTTGATCTTATCTCAAGCGCCTAATATGCCCGGCGCAGCTATGCCTTATCTTAATCTGCAAGAAAAACAAGCGCGGCAGAGGTGCGGCTTCTTCGCGGAGCGGCTTACTAGTAAGTATCCGATCGGAGCTATCGGTCGAGAGAAACAGAGAGAGAGAGAGAGAGAGGAAGAGAGAGACGCCAGCACGAGCCCTCGTTTATACCCTCGTCAGAATTATTAAATTTAACTGCCTTTTCGACACGGATCTCCCGGTCGACGAGTCTCATAAAACCTGCGCGAGGATAATCCTCGTCTGTCAACGCACCGTGCCACGGGCCCGCGAGGGTAATTAATGGAGGACGCGTTAAATAATTCATCGGGAACTTGCTGCGATACGTAACTAGTATCGCGCAAACGGCCTCGTGTAACTTTATCGCACGGCAGTCTTCTCTGCTTGCCGCTGAGCGCGATAAAAATCGTACTGCAGCCGGTGCAAGGATTAATACTCCGCGTGCAGTGGCGGTAGCAGTAGGATAGAGATTCATACACCGCACTCGATTCGCCTGCCCTCGCTTCGTCTTGCCTCGCCTCGTTTCGCCTCGTTTCGCCTCGGATTGCCTGGCCTCGGCTCGCCTTAACCGCGAAACCGCGCTACCACGGTATGTACCTCGAAACCACCGCATCGTCCCCGTACTTTCGTTGATCACAGAATCAACACTTCTCGGTCCAATCCTCTCTCCGCAACCCCTTATTGCTGGAAGTCTCGCCCTCTCACCCTCTCACCCTCTCGCCCTCTCGCCCTGTCGCTCCTCGAGATCTCGCCTTTCTCGAGAGCCTATATACTCCTCGATTCTGATCCAACGTGTGGCGAAGCGAGACTCGAGAGATTCGCACCGATCCGTAAGCGTTTCTAGCGCTTCCTCGTTAATTCGTAAAATCGTCGAACGGCTCTCTTCCGTATCGGTGCATCGACTGCTGGTGAGTGAGTGTGGCTGCGGGCACCCCGCGCACACGCCAATCGAAAAAGAGAACTCGAGCTGTGCTATCGGAGGGAAGATAAGCGGCGAGAGGGAGAGCGAGAGAGAGGGAGCGAGAAAGATAGGATACGGATGCGAAAGAGGGAAGAGCGAGGCAGGAACGGCAGGATCAAGAAGGACGGTGAATCCGAGCAAGCTGATGGTAGGCAAAGGGCAAGGAGGCAACGGCGGCGTAAATGGGCGAGGCGCTTAATTAAAATGTTTAACACAGCCGCGAGTACGACGTCGAAACGCGAAACTTAATTAAATTGGTTATGACAATAAAAATAGAGGCTGGTGGGAAGAGAAAAAGGGCTGGGGCGCGATGGAGGAAAAGGACAGAGCTGACAAGGAGACCGCAGAGAGAACGAGAACCGGCACTGTGCAGTGCAGCGAGCCAACCGCGCGCGCGATTATCAGGCAGAAAAAAGATGGTAATGCGCAACGGAGAGGAGGGAACGAAAGGGAGCGCAGAAACGAGCGCACGAGCGAGCGCACGAATTCTAAAGCAAGATGAGAGGAGGAAATGTGAACAGTGGCAAGTCCGGCTCGGGCGTATGTGACGCGAGGGTATGTGCAGTATGCGACACGTATCCGATATATAGGCATGCGCATATATGTATGTATATAGGTTTAATCCGGCTGGCATATACGCGGATAGGAGCGTGTGTCTGAGGGGATTTGGGGCTCGCAGTGGTCGGACGACCGGGAGCGCAGTTAAATATCGGCGAGGTAGAAAAGGGTGGGCGTGCGGCGCGGGGGAGAGGCCGAGTGTCATTCCAGTTTTCCTCCGTCTGGTCGGCTAAAGGAAGAGGAGGCGGCAGGCGGCAGGCGGCAAGCTGGTGTAGGTAAGCGGAGAGGTGGATGGCAGATTCGAAGCGCGCCACCGCGCGCCACAGCGCGGCGTGGTTCGGCGTGGCGTGGCATGGCACGGCGCGCCGTGGCGCGGCGTGGCTCGACGCGCGGCATAAGCGCCGGCAACAGCAGAAAGGGCAGGAGGTAGGTAGGTAGGTAGCTAGCTAGCTAGCTAGGTAGGTAGGTAGGTAGGTAGGTAGCGAGGAAGCGAGGAAGCGAGGACGGACGGACGGACGAACGAGCGGGCGGGTGGTAGATGGTCGCAGGATTTGCGAGACGTCACTGCGAAAATACGCGCAATTGAACTTTTCAACCCCGTCGGCTTTCCCCGGCAACCAATCCCCCTCTCCAGCAAGCTGCGACGGCTTCCATTTACTCTGTCGCCCTCGAATCCTCGGCCCGGCTCGATGCCACCCTCCCGCTTCTTCCTCCGTTTCTTCCCTCTTCCTCCCACGTTCCGAGACCCGCCACTCTCCACCAGCGTCGCCGGCCGCGCCGCGCTGCGCCGCCTGTCGCCCGCCACCCACCACCCACCGTGATGCCGCCCTCTTCCTCTCACTTTCAGCCTCTTCTACCGCCTCCACCTCTTGGGGCCTTCGCTCTTTTGTCACGGCACCCTTGTTCGCGCTGTCCCACTCTATTTGCCACCCCCCGTCGTTCCATCATCCCTCAAAGCCGTCGAGTCTAACCGGTGGCACAGAGGGTTGCCGGTGCCGGAGCTTCGTCGGTGGTGCTGGTGGTAGTGGTATTTATAATGGTAGTAGTGGTGCTGCTACTACTGCTGCCAGTGCCGCTCCTCGTCTTCCTAATGCCACTGTCAGTGTGCCGCTGGCGGAGGCGATCAGTGGTGTTAGTGGTGGTGCCGATAGCAGCGGCCGGAGCCGGGTGTGCTCCCGTCTCGCAACGGCACCGAGGCGAGGGCCGCATCCTCGGATTTTTCACCACTCGCTACAGCCTTCCTGCCTCGCCTCGCCTCTTGCCGCGGCTCACACTGGAATCCCGAGGTGGGATTTCCAGGACCCGGCAAATATGCGTCCGATAAAGGCTACCCGCACCGCGGCTGAACCCTCCACAGGGATTACCCGAAGCCTCCGCTGCGATGATCTGCTTCCGGCGGAGCTCCACAGTAACCGCTTACCTCTTTACTCTCCTCTCCGTCCGCCTCAAGTTTGCTTCGCCGCAAGCGCCTAGTGCATTATGCCTCTGTGTTGTTATCGCTCCACATCCTTGCTAATTGACGTCAGTCTGACCCCGATACAAAAATATTTACCCCCGGCGCTCGCCTGCAGATTAATCGGCGAATGCAAATGAGCCTATTCAAATTTAAGATCCGCGTGGATGATGGGTTTTCCGCTGACGTTACGTAATCTGATTTCGGGGTAATGACCATTTCCTGTCAATCCGATCGAAACGACACCGTCGAATTTTTTTGCTCGAGATCCGAGGTCTCGTTAGGAATGCGTGAAAATTTCACGGATCAATGCGCGCCAGGACGAGGGTCCTCGGTCTACCGGGTAGGGAGAAGCAGCGCGTATCTGAATGTCGATCTTTGCGGTCAGGTACGAATACAGTAGAAAAATACTAATGAGAAGTCACAATAATTTCCACGCTTTTCGGTGTTCCACTACCGTGGAATCGATGCCACGCTGTGCCTCGGTGTTTGTAACACGAAGGATTCTTATCCGACATCTGTGTCAAGGAAAAATTCTCCGGATCCCTTTCTCATTTCCATCGGTCTCAGTCTCTTCCGTAATCCTTTTCGAGCCGTGTCGTACAAGCTGGACCATCGCGTTCCCCAATTCTCGAATCCCACGTGGCCCTGGAGATCGGTCTGATCGGTCTGATCGGCATGCGAAAAGAAAACGCGATCGTTACAAGGGCTAGACTTCGATGAAGCCCAGTTTTACTGCTGTCTGAGGATTCGTCGAGTTGCCGGAGGTCGCGCGACGAAGATTGATCGATGCCAATGCATCATCAGCAGATGGAACCAGCACGTGAACAAAATGATCAGCTTATACGAAAAAACTGCACCAACACCAAGTTTCGCGTCCGCTCGTCCACCTTCCTACATTCCATTCCAAGTGTGCCCACGACCGTAAAATCGCCACGTTGCACTGCCACGTGTCTCCACGAGACGGCCGTAAACAAAACACCGTTAAACGGAAGATTAAAATACGCTATGCAAATCGCGCGGCTTTTTCTCTCTTTTCCTGCCCAATCCCATAAAAAAGGCATACGGCTCTAGACGCACGACAAAAACCAGTAGAAAAAGCGAAGAGCGGCCCGCGCGAGGCGATATAGGGCCGTACCCGTTCATTAGTCGAGTCGCGGCCAGTTAAAGCATAGCAGGTAAACGCTTTAATTAAAATTAATTATCCTTGCGTCGGTGCGCTCATAAATCATAAATAAGCAGCGTGCCGTTTGAATGAATCGTACATTTGGCATCGAGCGAACGAACGACCCAACGATCCGAACGATCTGCACGATCGAGCAATGGACCGAGCGATCGGCCGATCGACTGGTAACCCTTGCCGACAGCGTCGAACAGATTCTGAGCTTGTGGAATCGAGGGAGGGCGACGCGACGGGTGCCGCGCACGATCTCCGGCCGGTGTCACCGCTGACAGTGATTGATCGCCGCCAGCGGAGCACGAGCAAGAATCTTTCGTTCGACTACCGTTTCTTCCCGGGACACGCGAAGAAAACAAGCAGACGATCTTAAGAATACGATGTGACACCGGCGAGTGTCAGCCACTCGTCTCGGCCGCTCGAGATTCCCCGTCAGCTCCTCTGCACGAGAACGGGATTACGTACGATGTATGTAGATACATGCAATACTACTCTACTCTCAAGCTTGAGACCGGCCATCGGTAAGCAGTTAATAAAAATGTCGAGGTACGTTTCTAACAGGCGGGCCCAACGGCTACTGTACTCTCGAGTATGCCGGTCACTCGGAATTCTACCGCTGCACTATGCCGTGCCGCACCGGCCGCTGAAGGCACGCGTATACCCATTAACCGGAATTCGGGATACCGCCGCCCCTTAATCGAGTTTCCAGTTATCGAGTTAGCCATTTCGTAAAATTCAATTTTACAGACCACATTCGCGTCGTTAAAGTACATCATAACTCCATCGTTTATGACCTTTTACCCGGGGTATAACGACCTCTAATTGGGCGAGCTAGGCGTCAAGAGGGAGAATGCGATGCGCCCCTCCTAAATCTTCTTCAGGCCGTATTAACGCATGTGCATAATGCACCAAAAATGAACCGATTTCCAGAGCGCTTCTGATGCATGTTGCTTCGCAGTAATGTCCGACGAGTCGGAGAAAATGAGTACCTCTGGCTGATCAGACTCGCGTTCTGGCAAGGATTTTTCACACGCTATAATTATCGGTTCGTGGTGTGCATACGTTAAAGCCAATCGCATTAGCCGCTCCCGGGAGACTTTAGGTGGTCATGCGTCCTGCCGAAGGTAAATATTATTTGAATTCCGCGTGCACGGTACCATTATCCGAACCCATCGTTTCTCGGCCCACTAATCTCCCAGGGGCTAACGAAACACGGGCCGACCGTTATTAGTGCCGAATTTAGAATTAAGCGTGGCCACGCTGCTGCCGCCCCTACACTCGCCTATTCGCCTGTTCGCCTGTCCGCCCTCTCGGCCCTCTCCCTTTGTTTTCGGCAAAGGGAGCTCTACTGTGCGAACAATGCCGACTAATTCTTTCTCCCTCAGCCCGCATCGTGCCGTCGACTTATTTCGCGCGACCTCTTTTAACTTGCATTTGTTATTGCGTCCACGATAAGCGTCTACTCGTAAAACCGATTCGTAGTAACGTGCATTTGGCGTTCACGAGGCCCTTTGTCGACTAACAATTGGAATGTAAAGTCGAAAAGTTTGAAGTTTTCACTGGCCGATCATTTCTGTTCGTCTTCCAAAAGACTGCATTAATTTCACACTACATTTCGAGGATGCTTCGGATCGAAGAGATCCCAGTTCGAAACTAATGGATCAAACGGCTGGTGCCTAATTGCAGGAGAGTCCAGGGACTAATTACGCTCGAAATTCGACTTGTTCCGGAGATTCGGCGAGTTTCACGAAACCGGACAACAAAGTTATTTGATCGTCAGATCAGCCGGTATCGAAGGAGAAAGAGACGGAAGTGGTCGCGCTGGTCGAGAGAGTGGCGAGAGTGGCAAGAGAAAGAGGGAGAGTGACGGGATAGAGGTCGAATCGGAGGACCCTTTCTCACGCGAGGGCCGAACCACCATCCCTACGGATCAAACCAGAATTACTCTCCAACCCCTTCCGATCTCGGAAGATTTAACCCCTACACCGATGCTCCATCCCGATGGAAGCCCCCCCTGCTCACCACCATCTCCTGACCACGCTCGAGCGGAACGGGACACGGCTTGACCGTTGTCCAGTTCTCAGCATCACCATCAGCATCCCGCTCTCCCGTCCCGTGAGAATAAACCGGGAATCGAAAACTGGTCCAGAGTTCCGCGGATGGTAGAATCCGACGTAGAATCGAAGAGTGGGGTGAGACGAAGACCGAAAGAAAGAATTCGGAGGCATTCGGGGTCCACCGAACAGTAGTACTAGTAGCACGGGAAAAATAGTTTTGCGTTCAGTTCCCGAATTGCGTAGCTCTGTGTCGTATCGCATATCGCATCGCCGCGTCACGCGGTCGGTTCAGTTCGTAAACACAACGCTAGTGTTTTCCACTGGTGGAGAGCAGCCGAGCGTAGACGATAAAAATCGCGCTGGCCAATGCGCGTTTGGTGACCGAGTTAGCCTGCGGCGCGATCGCGTATCGATTCTAATTGAAGATTTCGCTGGAACTGAGCACGGTCTCAGGGGTGGCCGGTCGAACACGGCGCTGTGTCGCCTCGTAAAAGTTCCTCCCACTTGCGCTTCGAATAATGCACGATCGGAGTTTGCACCAACGAGAGTGCTTCTGATTTATGCCTGGCTATTATTGCGCTTGGCTACTAATTGACACCCTAATTGACCCAGATAGCCGAATGTTTGACGGTGCATCCTGCGCCAACCGGGGCTACGGTTAACTGCATTACGGTTCAGCGTTCACCACGATTTATAAATAATCCTGACGCGCCGTGAAACCGAGCAACGTTGCGCCGAGCGTTCCACCGCGCACTAGACCAGCATCGAACTAACGTTCGCGGAATTCTACCACGAAGGCAACTATGAACCACGCCGGAAGTCAAGTTACGGTGGCTGTGCATGAAAACTGTGCATGAGTGTCTCGCGAGTTCTATCCTAAGCTTGACCCTGACAAATCGCGGTTACGCTCTCAGAGTACCGGAGTAAATAAGTAGTACTCTTGGAGCGTACTCGCGGCCTTTCGGCTTTTCTTTCTGTTGCAGATGGCCGTTTACGCTTTGCACTTTCAGGAAAGCAGCTTGAGCTCGCACGCGCTTACTGGCATGCTTACTAGCACGCTCACTAGCTTCTATACCCTCGCACACGCAACTACCTTCCTCATTACGCACGACCGACGCTTCTGCTCACGGTCCTGATTTCCTGGGTGTATCGTTCCATCTCGATACGGGTTGATAACAGCTGGAGCCATTAATTCGACCCGTGCAAATAATTCCGGCGAGAACGCGCCAATGCTCATATTCTCTGAATAGTGGCGTAATTTACAACCGCAAACGGCCAGTTTTACGGTCTATTCATTCGTTTCTGTCACTTAACTAATTGCCGCTTACTGCTGGCCCTAGTGCGGTGCATTTTGTTTGGCCCGCGGATAATCTACTTTCTGTCTTATCTTTTTCCACGTCGATAATTAGCTTCGCTCCGTTATTGCCGTTAATTTATTAGCCGGTCGCGTTTGCTTCGAGGAGGCGAGGACGACTCAGGCGGCTAGAGCAGTCTTAACTGGTTGCGTTGAACGCGTACATCGCCTTTAAACGCTTGTTTACTTCAACCTTGTTACTTTAAACCAATTCGTTAAACTGAAATATACTTTCCAAGTAATCCATCTTAACGTAATTAGCCGGTTATACGTTGAGCAGTTAGTGGTAGCTACTAAGCTATACGTCAACCGCTCGCAGCCCAGTGATTTTTCACTTCGTGCCGCTGCACCGCCCTCACTATTCCATTTTCCTTACTTTCCTTCTTCGCACTTTCTACCCCGAAGCTCCGATCTATTTATTTCACTCGCGCAGCGTCGCGTCGTGCCGCGCCATACCGCTGAAAATTATTTTCCATGTCCCGCTATCGATTTTGCCGCTCCTCGCGACGCCCTCGATTATGGACCCTATCGGGTCCGAGAATTCTACCAACGTTTTCGTCTGCTTTGCCGCTGTCACGCTTTAAGTTTTAACGCTGCTCTCTTCTCTTTGTTTCCTCACAGGTGTATACCGCTCTTTCCGTTGACACTTGTCAATAATAACTTGCAAATAGTTTTCTTTTGCAATTTCGCACTTTATCGATCCTATAAATCATTATCTTTATTCCATTGACAAGTGCTTTTGTTCGTTTCATTTCATTTCGTTTCGTTCCGTTTCGTTTCGTTTCGTTTGATCCTTCGACGGAAAAAGGCAGCTGGCAGACAGGCTGCGTGCAGTCCGAGCCTCGAGTGTCTCGTTGCGGCAAGGCATCCCGCGGTTCGATATGCGAGCGCGCGCATAAATACCCGACATACCAATCCCATAAAACGTCGAGGTGTTGCAGCTTTTTCGCGTCACGAGCAAAGTAACGCGAGGAGGCGTGCACGCACACTTTGAGTGGCGTACGGATTCTCGGGCGCGCGCGCCACGTCGGTGCCAGCCGACACTTTATTATTCACATTGATTGCGACACTATAGATTCAGCAAAAAACGCATCCTCGTCCGGTCTTCGCGACATCGAGCACCCGAGTCCTCTATCTTGAAGGAAGATCTCATGAAAAAGGCGGATTCTTGGAAGCAGAGTCGGGAGTGTCGATTACAGGAGAGTAAAAGACACGTCGGAGGATACGTCAGAGGATAAGGCGGATCGCATGCCACCGTGTTGCGTGGTAGGTGTCCCGTGGCCGGATGGTCGCGCGTGAGGGGTAGGTAAGCGCGTGTGTGAGCCGTGTGAGGCGTGTGAGGCGTGCGAGGTGGGTAAAGCGGCGGGCTAGCCGGCCAGCCGGCCGTGGCCCATAAAGAGCCCAGGCGTTTCAGCGTTTTCAGATCTTAGCTGAAGCAGGACGTACGTAGCGCGGACTGGAGTGGAGTGGAGTGGAGTAGAGTGGAGTGGAGTGAAGTGGCGCGAAGCGGCACGGGCTGACTCCCCGACGTGTGGGGTCCTCAAACCGTTCATGTGACTGCACTGGTGTGGGTGAGCCTGTGGGTGCCAGTGGGGAAGCTCGTTGCCGAAACGAGGGCGGAGGAAACGGGCCGAAGAGGAGAAGGAAAAGGAGACGAAGAGAGCACGCGCTCGGATTCCGGAGCGCGGGGGCCTCGAAAGGAGCGTCCTCCGTGGCATGCCACACCGCACCACGTCTCGCCTCGCCTCGCCTCATCTCACCTTGCCCCGCTGCGTTGCTCCGGTGTGAATGTCCATGAGGAAGTCCCACGAGCCTCGACGATAGCCAAGAAGCTTTTAATCTGCCGAGAGAATTGGACGCAAGCCAGAGCCCAAGCTAGAGCCAGAGCCCGAGCCCGAGCCCGAGCCCGAGCTAGAACCAGAGTCGGAGCCAACGGCAGAGGACGCGAGGGCGCGCGCGGATGAAACGAGGCAACGAGCGTGTGTCGGTCTAATGGCTCATGTGTGCGCTCGCCTGTGCAGAGTCGCGCTCGGGGAACCCGATCCACGGTAAGGATAAGCGCACGACCGTGCCTACGCGGCCGTGATTGCGCGAGGAGAATGTAATTAGTGACGGGACGTTGCTGTTGATCCTTCATCTCCGTCACGGCAACCAGCGCTTTCGGCGTTGCCTGCCTGCCCCCTCCCGCCGCCATATCCGTTCCCCATCCTCAGTTCTGTAGTCCTGCTCCCGTTGTCGTTACCGCTGCCGCATCGAACGATATTCAGGGCAACTTTGCCAGGATCTATGGACTTAGCTCGTGATGATGCCGCGAGGAACGGAATTGTTTGCGGGGAGTTTCCATGCGATTATCCTCGATGCTTCGAGGATACATATTCGAGCCAGATGCGAAGTGTTACGCGCTTGGCGAAAGGTAGGATGCGAAGTTGCAAGGGCACCGCTGACTGTCACCGTCGTTTTTTAGAGAAATCCTTGTCCTGCTTGGACAAGCGCTTGGCAAAACTGGTACGAGCGACCACCGATGCAGGTGCTAGTCGCTCAAAAAGACGCCGTGAACTAACCGCATTCGGAACGCCCTTAACTTCCTTCAAAATGAATATGTACTCTAGAAATCGGGACGTATGTTCTAGGTCAGGGTAGCCTATGGGACACCTGCAGCGATTTGTTCGAGAATCCAAGGAGCCACAATCCGAAGAGGTTTGTCGCATTGCTGATTTCGGTATCGAGTTTAACGAATCGCCAACTACGTACTTTGTTTTATACGTACCAAGCCAACCAGCGGGCACGTATTGATTTTGGGATAAGAATATTTGGAATATTTCGCAGAATTCCAGTTGCTTGCATCGCAGACCGGAAAGCTTACAGCTGCTGCGGTATCATCACTAGTCGAGCAACCGACCAGCCTCATCCGTGGAATCGCCGCATAATTGCATCCTCCGTAAAAAGGTAAGTTAATAGTATGATTGCTGTTGGAACAAGTCTTTCATTACATACTCCGAAGGCGTGCATAACGCGCGGTGCGTTGGTCACGGGATTACTAATACTTGTGAGCCATGTTGTACTTCGATAGAGCGAGGATGATCATGAGGAGAGATCCTTCGGGACGAACCTACCTGTAGAAGCCTTCTAATGGCTCAAACACGTCGTTATGCCCCTAACAGTGGATTCGCCCTAAACAAAGTATTAGGATCCTTAAAGCCCGCGCAGGTAACTTGTCCCCAGGGACCGAGTACACGTGCTGGTAGATTCTTTGTGACGTTCGTATGCAAGGTGTTCTCGAAGCCGCAAGGTGTCGACGTGTCCTACTTTTCTCTTAGGAAGTTCACTCGAGCTATGGTGTTTTCTGCTCATTGACTCGATGCACCGGGGTGTCTTATCGCGTCTCGCTGCACACTGGTTTGTGCTTCGCGAACGAATACTCCAAGTTCCTGCAGTTTCGATAGTTCTGCCTGTGCGAACTGTGTGCACACTGACAACCAACGCGATCGCATTTATCGCGTGCGCAATTAAGAGCACCGCGCCTAGATGAATTTCCACAAATACGCCGAGAGTCCCCGTATCGCGTTGCCGACGCAATGCAATTCAATGCAATGCAAGCGGGTTTTTCCTCGGGTCGGAAAGGAAAATCGACGGTGAAATCCGAGAAATCGGAAACGTAGAAATCTCGATCGAATTAATCCGGTATTTGTGCCGTGCAAGATCAAAGCCGAGCTGATTGGCGGAGGCCGCGCATGAGTGGCACACTTGATTGGTATCATTGTAGGGGTCATTTTATGCAGCGAACATGCACCGCGGGCCGAACTTGAATACCGAATCAGGGTAGGGAGGGTAGAGCGGAATGGAGAAGGGAGAGGCGAGCGAGCGGCGCAGAGAAGTGGGTAGGGGAGAGGTGCGCCGGCCAAGTGGGACGACCGGGGGGTTACCGGTTTCGTCCCGGAGGCCTTGCCAGCGTGGGCCCGTAACAGTAGACGGCTTCCCGACCCCTTCAGCATTTTAATAATCCTCGACCCCCTTTAGAGCAGCCCGAACAAGGATAGAGCACAGCTGGGCTCCCCCTGTTGCCTCGTGCCCGGTGTTAAGGGGTACCGCCCTCCCACTGTGCGCGTATTTCTCTATTTTTCCTTTTCGCTCGCGGGCCGCTGCTCGACCCATCCCTTTCCGGCGTCACGCGCCCGCTCACTTGCCTCTCCTTTCTCGCTCACCCTTTCTGCGGTAAATGTTTCATCGTTTTCGAGACATCGGCCGGCAAGTTTCCACGGATGACGATCATCGGTGACAATCATGGACGAGGATCATGGACGACGAACAGGCGGTAACCCGACGCGAATGCATTGGCTACTCCCGATGCAATCGTGTCGAGCGTAAAGGCCCGACTTTGCCGGCGCGAGCCTTTACCCAAGGTGGGCTCTTTCTTCGGAAGGAGACTAGCGCACCCAACGGACCGTATATCGCGCGCTAGACGCTATATTTTACCGTTTTGAGTGGCCCTTTGTGCGCTCGCTGCACCACGACTCAGGTATCCCTTACCGTCTTCTCTTCCTTGCTCTCTTTCCGGCTGCTTTGTTCCGTCTGCGTCGCGCTTCCTGCAGAACTGCTCTCCTTTCTGCGGTCCTTTGCGCGCTGCTCTCGGCACCAAACGCAAAGTCACCCTCAAAGTCTGTCGGTCCCAGTGACGGGGAGGGCGCGGCGAATCGAGATTAAGGCAACTTCGGAGACTCACGAACTGGTCCGTGCAGCTGTGTGTGCGGGCATACTTTGTTGGAATATCTAAGCACCTTGCCCTCGCTTGGAATCGCTGCGACGAATTCCTAAAAGTACCAAGGAGCTCTTCCGATGGCTGCATACTTTGGAGGTTTAGCCTGCTATCTTCTGCTCTGACGTATCCCCAGCTGCCGATTTCAAATGGTTCGTGCACTCGATTGAGATTTCGCAAAAATTACGCCCACGCCCTTCGCACAGGACGGAATCGTCCGCTCATTCTAGGATCTCGAATCCGATCTCGGTCAAGTTTCTCGCGAATTTGGAGTTTTGCCGGAAGACCTAGTTCGTACAGTGTGCCACAGCATGGTATGTACGGCACGGCATTGCTCGCGGGTAAAATTGCCCACTTCCACGGGTTCGAGCGTTGAGCCCTGAGCGCCGGGTGCGAGTACTCGGCCGTGAAGCGTTGCGCGCTTATACGCATCAAAGGGTTTGCGCCGCTAACGAAGCGAGGCGTATCAGATATACGCCCCGACCGTCTCCGAAAGCTGCGAACCCGGGAAAATCCCTGAAACCGATTCGCACCATTATCGCGGAATCCAATTTCTTCCGAAGCCATTTCCACGCCCCGAGTCCCTGGAAACTCATTGTCGACCAAGCGGCCGAGTATAGCGGCGCAGAGAAAAATTCGTGAACAAGGCGCGAGCGATCGTCCTGGCGGCAGTCAGTACACACACACACACTCGTTACATCCCGTGCGCTGGGATCACTTTTTCTCTCAACTACCTCTTTTTCCCCCGGTCTCGCTTTGACGAATCCGTTCTCTTCGCTCTCTCCCCATCTCTCTTTCCGGCCGTTGTCTGTCGCTTGTCACCCATCGCCCGTTGGCGCGCGCGTTTGCCATTCTCGAGCCTCCGCGCCCCTTTGGTCTCTGAAAAGCTCCGGTAGATGAGCGGACCTACGATATGCTACCGCTCGCCGATGCCGGTATAGATGCATGAACGAGCGAGCGCTCGTGCGGCACCGAGATCGAGCGCAGATCGGAAAGGACGAGCCGGACCAGGACAGTATCAAGCTGCAAGGAAGATCGGTAAAGAACTAGAGATGGGCTAAGAGAAAGAGAGAGGACCGTCGCAATAGACGAGGAGAATCCGATATACGACGACAGGGCGAGAGAGTGACAGCAAAGGGACCAAATGCGAAAAAAAGGAAAGAGAGAGAGATAGAAAAGGCGAGAAAGCCGAGACGGGAGAAAAGGAGAGAGAACGGATCGGGTGCGCTTGCGGAAGAGAGCATCGGTTCGGGGGAAGAGCGAGATGCAAAACTGGCAGTGTGTGTGAGAGAGGTGGAAGAGTGCGGTAGAAACGCAGAGGAGAAGAGGGCCGAGAGACGAGATGGGCAAGGACGACGAGGACGGTTGTTCGAGCTCGACAAAGATGCCAAAGTCGGGCGAACGCGAGCGCCCGAGCGAGACCGAATCGAGCCGAGGGCAGGCATCGCCGTTGGCGTAGTAACGTACCACCTCCCCCGCCCGCTCGCCCCTCTCTATCCCACCCACATTCATCCTCTCTTTCTCTCTCAACCGGCTGCCTGTGCCTGCCTGACCGCCTTGCTTGGCTGCCTGCCTGCTTGGCTGCCTGCCTGCCTGCCTGCCTGCTTGCCTGCTTGCTTGCTTGCCTGCCTGACTGTCCGTGTGCGAGAGGGCTTGTGTGCTGGCGCTTGTACGCTGCGTGGCGCGTCGCCGGCACGGAGTGCGCGCGTCGAGCCGCTTGACGCGCTTGTGTGCGCTCGTATACATGGATGGGGGTCCCGGCCCGGCTCGGTTCTCGGCTCTCGGCTGTCGGCCCGTCCCGTACCGCCACAGCGCCGCGCGCCGTATAACGTCGTGCCGCCGTCCCGTGGAGTATCGCACCGCTCGCCACCCGCTATCTACAGCAGTTTCAGCCAGCCCGCCCGCCCGACTGCCTGCCAGTGTCCCACCGCACGCCGAGCCGTTTGCACTCAGAAGCGATCAGGGAGCCCTTCTCTCCCTCTATTCGGCTTTCGAAGGAGCGAGCGGGCGCGCGCGCGCTCGATCGCTCGCCCTCACCCTCACCCTCACCCTCACCCTCGTCCTCGCCACGCCTCACCCTCTCGCGCCCTAGCACTCGCCCTGGCACTCGCTCTTCGGCCTCGTCGGCCCCGCCGCCCGCCAACGCCGATCTGCCGAGTCGCGCATCCTATACCGCCACCGCCAGTGCCACCACCATCGCCACTATACGGCTGCCCGCCGTGCCGCTTCTCCCTCGCTCCTTTGCTCCGACTCGCCGACTCTACGGCTCACGAGCACTCTTGCGCGCTCGTCACCACAGCCACCACTGCCGCCTCTTTTCCCTCGGTACGCACATATTTTCTCCTTCTTCCTCCTATTGCCGATCATCCTCTCCCACCCTCGGCATCCCGCTAACCCCCTCGTCGTCGACCGCCGGTGTCGCTCGTCAGTCACACTCGGCGGAACGCACGAGCACCGGTTATCGTTGTCCTCCTCCCCCTGAGCGCGGCTATCTCCCATCGTTTTCTCTCTTTCTCTCGTTGGCTCGGTCTTCGGTGCGTTTAACCTCCCCCGCGCACCCTCCCCGTCCGGGTGGCCGCCGTCACTACTCCCTTCTCCGCTCTCTGTCCCTCCACGCGGCGCTTGGCACCGAGCACTCCATCTCCCTTGCGCACGCCACTCGAGCGCGCCTTCCCTCTCGCACTCCTCGGCTCCTCTCATTCGCGCCGTTCCTCTCTCTCCTTCTCGCTCCCGAGTAACGCGCCGCCGTGTGTACTCCCGCTGTCACCTGATCGCGGGACGCTTTTCGTGGGTGAGATACCGCTCGGCCACCGAGTCAACCGAGTCTACCGCCAGCACTACCGTCACTGCCACCATCTCCGCCGACCTCCTCGTCCTCACCAGCGGCGTTGTCGGTCGTCATCGTGGCTGTCACTATCGTTGGCGACATCCTAGTCCTCCTAGTCCGTCGTAATCATCGGCGCTCGAGGTTCCTCCTCTCCTACTGCGCGCACGATCTCTTCCTTCGGCATCTGCTGCTACTCCTACTCTTCTCCTTCTTCCTTGCTCACTCCACGCTCCTCGTCGCTCTTGAGAGCGGTGCTCTTCTCGCTCTTCTCTCGGTCCCGCCGACACGTCTCGTGCTTCTCTTCCTATACTCGGCTGGTTGCCGCGCGCGACGTCAACGCGGCTAGTTGGTGGTTTTCGAGCACAGCCAGGAAAAAAGAAAAACCAGTGATCGAAAGCAAAAGAAGAGGAGACTAAGAGCGGAAGAAAGGAAGAAAGGAAAGAACGAGCCGAGTGCGGGTTGGCGACGTCGTCGAAGCGCAACTGGGTATCCTGGTCCCTCTCGAGGCTCTTCCTCCTTTCACGGAGCTTTGCCGGTGCATCGTGTGTCTGGGCCGGCTGGAGAGGGAGGTGACACTTTCGGAACGTGGACACGCGGCACGCACGGATCGTCACGCTGGATACGCGAGGACTTGGGAGAGTCGCGCTCGCTACTGCCGTTGCTACTGCGCTTGCTACTGCGCTCGCTACCGTGCACCACAGTGATAGTGCTCGCTCAGTGATCCGCTCGTTTTTGCCGTCGAACTCGCGGCCCGTGTGCATCGTCGGCCGCTGCTCGCTATCGGTAGTGCTTCGCTACAAACTCTTCCGCACCCGAGGCTGGATCCTCGTGACAACGAGCAGCACACGTCAACCCATCAACAGTGAGTGTCTTGCTTTTTTTACACGACTTACGAACAAGTGACAACCAACCATGCCGCCGTCGATCAGTGCCGAGGGATTTCAAAAGACGGCGGTAAATGCCGTACGCTACTCGTCGCGACTGCGCCTTTTTACGCTCGTTAAAACTTATAGAATTATCGTGCTCTGGCATTTCATGAATATAAAGTGTCTTTTTCCTTTTCGCATCGGCGACCGCCAATCGGAAGCCGTTCGCAATTTCGCTGGCAACTCTGCTCGAGCACTCGACTCGCGTCTGTTGCTTTTCAATTTCGTTAGGCCGTCTTTTCCTGCCACGTTATTTCGCTGAGTTTGCCTTTTCCGTGAAATTGGTTCGAATCCCACGCAGGTACTTTGCGTGGACGCGGTCAAAATGGGCCAGTTTGCCAAGAAAGATTAACACTTTCATCTTCAGCGATCGCGACTACTGCGGACAGTCACAGCGTGCACGGCTCGGATTAATGTCAATGCTTTGTGTTTTTGGGTGAGGCGCGAGTGTAAACAAAATTTCGTCTGTACCGCAGTGGCACAATGGATAAGGGGCCGGATTCCCGACACGAAGTTCGTAGGTTCTCAAATTCCCAATATCGCGGAAATAATTTCTCATAATTTCCCTGATACCCAAATTGCGCGCATGGAGGTGGTTCGGATGCCACCGAAAGCAGTAGGTTCGTTAAACGTTAAAGCAACAATAACCAAATTTCGTGGGACCTTAGTTCGGTAAACGAAAGTGAGTAAGATAGTGAACGAGTGTTGCTTGAAACTTGCTGTTAGTGGAAAACTACGGGCTCCTTTGCGTCTCGAGGTGCGATTTTTATGTAAAGTCATCCTCTCGTGTCAAGGAGCAGCTAGTATTTCCATATTTCAATGAATCCGTGTGGGAGTCGTTTGAAAAACCGACGACAGTGCAATCAGCCTTTGACAGGTGGAAAGTACAGCTATAGCTTCAATGTCGCGATTCCT
Organism: Trypoxylon attenuatum; assembly: GCA_963989405.1. Taxonomy (NCBI): domain Eukaryota; kingdom Metazoa; phylum Arthropoda; class Insecta; order Hymenoptera; family Crabronidae; genus Trypoxylon; species Trypoxylon attenuatum. The sequence continues at coordinate 14,324,145 of OZ022490.1, read as the reverse complement.
CCTTGAATCGTATCAGTGATATCGTCCATAAGTCCATCGATATGTAAATCGCTGCACCGATCATTCAGGATGTGCAATGGTTTCGAGGACTCGATTCGACTGGGAATCTCGAGTCGCAAACTACTTACGACTTTCTTCGTGTCGTCCTTTCCAACGTGAATTTTCGCCGAAGGAAAAGGAATATGCAATGAATATAGGATATGGAACGTTGGCGTGACGATGCCGAAGAAGGCGTACATTCGTTACGAGACGTGACAGTGAGAGAAGTAGCGGTGGGTGCCCATGTCCGTTTGATTGTTCGTTTGGGTGCCCGTTGCGGGCCGGTCGCCACACCCGCCCGTTTGGGAATTCAACTTATTGGTACTCGAGGCCGGGCCGGGCCGAGCCGAGCCGGAGCCTTCCACGTTTTCTCCCTGGTCTAACGGGTACCAGGAAAGGCACCGTGCCGCGTCGCGTCGGTTCGCGGCGGATTAGGAGCGATAGTCGTAGGGTCTGTCCGGCTCGCATTCTTCGCGATGCCGTCAGGTACCTGGTTCGTGACTCCCCTTAAAATTAATAATTCCCATGCAAATGCAGGCTAGCAGAATTCTCCACGGTAATCGCGAGACCGTTCGAGGTAGAAGAAAAGCTCGTCTCTCGCGACAATCTCATTCGGGATGCGTGGCAACTAGATACAGTCCAGGGTAGTCCAGTGCGAATACGAAATCCATTGGATTTTTTCGTGATCGATGACTTAGATTTTCAGCGTTCCGCGAATTCCGTGGCGACTCGTAGATAAACGGTGTCCTGGGTCCCACCGACATTCCGTGGTTAATAACTTTCGGCCCGATGCTAGTGGAAAACGACGAGAGCCGGAATATCCACCGACACCGCAATTTCGGGGAGGAAAATAAAAAACAGGAGTTTCGGTGGCCGTAATAAAAATCCGATCGGCAGAGGCATGATATCGAGAAGGCGGAGCGGGGCGCACGGGCAATTGAGAGCCTCCTGCGCGAAGGGAGTAAGGGGAACATTCCGTGATCGGCGTGGCGCGCTTGGCGGCTTGTCCAGGAGAACCGTTTGGTCCAGTCTCTAACGACGTAAGAGCAAATCGAGTAAAAAGCGGGCCACGAGAACGGCTTGGCGCGGCGTGGTGCGGTGCGGTGCGGTGTGGCACGGCACGGCACAGTGTAAAACGGCGCGGTCCGTCTCGGTCCGGCTGAGCGTGAGGAGGATACGTAGCTCGAAAGAGTCTGTTGCGAAAGCGATTGAGCGACGTCGGACAGAGGGTCGTTCGGGTCGGGTCGGTCGGGTCTCGTGTTCTGCGCGGGAAACGGACAGTGCCCGAGCTAAACCCTCCTCGCCTGCGCATTTACGGGAGCGTAGCTGCCTACGCACGCACCTATACACGTACGGTGGCCCCTAGGGTACGGCACGGTAGGTGTGCGCGCGTGGTAATACAGTGGCCCTGCGAGCTTGATTACACATTGCGATCACGAGTGTTCCACGAGCGGGCGGACATAAGGCCTTTTGTCACACCATGGCCTGCGGGCAGGAAGCACGTAGCGTGACACCGGGCTGCCTCGCTGGGCGAGTGGCACCCACATTATACGCCGCGTAATATGTATATGACGACGCGCGACCGGCGAAGGAGCTGGACAGGCACGAACGGGGGCGGACGGCGGGCGGACGGCGGGCGGTCGGAGGCAGAGAGGTGCCAGACCGGAGGACGCGCCATAATACTCGGTGGTCCCATGCCACTACGTGACTTGTGTGCGGCTTTGAGCCAAGACGTACCATCGTCGTTGCCATCCGCACCGTCCTTGTCCTCCCTCGTTGCCATCGTCGTGTCGAGGAGGAACCCTTTTCTGCTAGCCAAAGGAGTCCTGGCGGATATATTGCTCCCGGGCCACTATATCCGCTTTCCTGCCGTCCGACACCGCGATCGACCTCGCTCAATTAAGTTTCCTCTTTTGACTCAAACTTCCGCGCTCGCACGCGCCTGTCTCTTCGCCTTGGGAGCTCGGACAGTTTCTTCTCTTTCTCTCCCTCGGCACTGTCAGATAACTTACTCGAGTCTCAGGAGTGCATGCTCGTTCCTTTCTCACTTCTCTCTGCCCTAAACAAGCTGCGATGTAGGGCAACCTGGCGACTCTGGGCTCTCGTCTGCGCTCTCGTCTGCACTCTTGCCTGCGCCGGTTCCGTCCCTCGTATGCTCTCGCTATTGTCCTCTGTAATTTTGATTCATCGATGTTCTTATAACTTGCGATAACAATGTTGGCGAAGAACTTGCAGCGCTTCCTCAAGGGAGCGCGTATCGCATCGTGTCGCCTCTTCTATTTCTGGGCCGAGCGAATTCGGATTGGTCGCCCTCTCGAGTGTTGCCTTGGACATGTCACCTCCTTTGACACAGTCGTCAAAGGCGGCCCGCGGTAATTTTCGGGTCGTCGATATGATCGTCGTGTACACACCTCTTTATCGGTGCTCAATCTCTCACCACACCCAGGAGAAAGTGGCCTCGGCGACGCGCGGCACTCGTTCCAAAACACCGCTCCCAATGGAGACCGTCCTTCTCTCCCGACGCGACGTCGAGTTGATGAAGATTTTCCATGAAACTGTATACGCGCGCCGTGTAGTACCGCGCTGCCTGCATAAATGGAGACGTTGCATCGTTGAGAGCGTGGCGCTTCTCTTATCTGAAGCAGCGCTGGATATATCGCAGCAAGTTCATTATGGTATCGGTACTATCGGGCGGCGGATAGTCCGATCATCCTTATTGAATTAGCCTCCGCTCTTGGGTTTGCTTCGCGATTGTCCAGACCACGGCATCGATACCCTCGCCGCTCTACAATTGGCAGCGCGCGGCGGAACAATCGATGAATGGACGCTCGCTGGAATTGTTCGCGGACATCACAGGTGGTGATCGAGTCTCTCTTTTAATCGGCACTTGCTCTTTCCCTCTCCTGAAACCGCGTGCGGTCTTCCTCACCGTCGATTTATTCTCGCGGGTTGTATGCGATGATCGAAGCACTTGGTTAGTTTTCGGCGCTCCGGTACCGACAAGTGCACCAACGGACGAGCAGCACCCTCCGAACCGTTCGGTAATCGTATCCGAGGGGATGAAATACGTCGGGGTGGCTCATCGCGCGGCCTGAGTTGATCTTGGATAGGGTCGCAATTATAGAGCGCAACTCTAAGGAGAAAGGTGGAAAATTTGTCAAAAAATGGCAAACGTTCGATTTTGCGTTGTTACATTTGATTATTTCGGCGATTCGCCGAGCGCGATTTTCGCTGGAACACATTGCGGAGCGTTGTCGCTGAGAGAATCCTCTTGGCGTTCGACGAATTTTCTGAATATTATGCGTAAGGCTGAAACGGTGAGACACCCGCATAGCATTTTATCGCGCCACGGCGTTTCGGCCGCCGGTGCGCTCGACTGCATTTCAAAATGGCGAACACTCCGCACGCGAACGAAGTTAATACCTATTAAATAACCGGTTTCCTAATTCGGCGAATCAGGCAAGTCGCTCATCTAATTGCAGGCCATTTATGTCGCAAGGTATCGCGCGCCATTCCAACACCTGTCTTACGAAAATCCATTATCCCAGCACATGGGCGGATCCGAATGCTCGGGCGACAGAAAAATTTGTACTACTTCCATATAAGGCTCGCGGTACTCTGGATTACGCAACGCTGCCGTACGATCGTACGAAAGCGAGAAAGAGAAGGAGCACTCGTACTTGCGAAGGAGATCGTCCACGCGAAAAGGTACACGCGACAATGGAAGAGCTGAAGCTTTCGCGGCGCGAGCAATTTCGCAGCTGAATTTAAGCCACATGCATGTATTATGTCTCGGTAGCTGTAATCCGTTCGTGCCGGCAGCGCGGCAGTCTCCACCCACTTGACTGGTAGTCCATTAGCGGCGCCCTCGTTTAAACGTTTCCGCCGCTTAATCGCGCATGGCTAATCGTCCTTGTTACATCTGGACCTTCCTCTTCTTTTGCAGGACTCGAAGCATTCATCCTCCGAAGGCGACCTTTCCATTGGACCGAAGCCTGTGACGTTCGCAGGAATTGGCCGAGTCCAGGAGAGTGTACGACTCCAAACGATGCGAGTCACCGTGAAACAGTAAAAGTGTGAGTGGAAGCGAGAGCTCACGCAAATCGTGTTGGTTTCCGTGGCATCGCGGTTATCGGCGAGAATGTGCCCGCCGCTGGTGTGCCAGTGATAGTGGATCGATCGATCGTGCAAGCACGTAAGCGAGACCGGGCGGTCGTGCATCCTAATTAGAGAAACGAATAATGGCCACCGCGACAATGGGTCTCCGACGCAGAGTACCGGTAAACAATTCGCCGACCCCCTCGAGCCAATCGCCGTCCGGCTCGACGGGTACGACGTCGAGTAAACGCTCGCGCACCGAAAACAACAACAGCCCGTCCCAGGGTAACCTGAATTCGATGAACAGCGGAGCGCGCGATGAGCCGCCAACGAAAAAGTCCCGCGGGACCTCGACCAGCGGCACGAAAGCCGCCGCAGCAGCAGCAGCAGCAGCAGCGGCGGCAGCAGCCGCAGCAGCCTCTTCCGGCTCCTCGAGCTCCTCGAGCAGCACGACCGCCTCGAGTAGCGGCTCTTCGGTATCGGAGTCGAGCCCACCCTCCAAAAGCCGCGGCGGGTCTTCCGTCTCGAGATCCTCCACCCAGACCAAGAACTCGAGCGGCAGCTCGTCCGTGTCGACGAGCGACGCGAGCACCAACGCTGCCAGCAACAGCACCGGGGTCCTGTCGACCAGCTGGCCGGTAGCCTCCTCGAACATGTCGGACGTGTCGAGCTACGCTTCCGTGCCGGGGTTGGGCATGACGCCCGGCCAGAATGGTGCTCTTTGTGCCGGAAGCCTCAGCATGCCCACACCGATACCCCCCTACATGGCGACCTTCGTCGGCAACGCCACAAACCTCGGCAAAAGCTCCTCCGTCTCCTATCTGGATATTTCGAACATGACGGGAGGCTCCTTGAGTGCGAACGCCGCCAGCACTCTCAACTCCGGATATTCCGTTGGCAGCGGCAAGACGGGTTCTGCGATCGAGTCGAAGAACGGAGTACCCATGCCGTTTCCCGGAATGGCCGCCGGGGTGGCTAACCGAAATTCTTACGGAATGCAAAAGGGCCAGGGCCAAAATCAGGCTGAGAGTGTTGGCTTGCCGAAGAAGTTTCAAAATGACGGAATGTTCAATGCGTACCAACCGTGGGTGATCAAAACGTACGGTGATCTCGCGAAAACCAAGACCATCACGATCAAGAAATATGCGCGAATTTTGAGGACGCTACGGGGTGAGGAAGTTAATAGCGCGGAAAACAGTAAGTTCCGATTTTGGGTGAAGAGCAAGGGGTTCCACATCGGTCAACCGGAAGGGTACGATGCGAAACCAGCGGACAGGATTATCGGGCGTCACGCTGTCACGAGTCCTGGATTGGATCCTCCGCTCTACGTGCCCACGCAGCTACCGCACAACAAGGTGAGTCTGTCAAACTGGATTATCCTTCTACCTTACCGTTCGCTTCGTTCTTCTCTCCCTCACTCAGTCTCCACCGCCGTCGTCCTCTTCTGTCTCGGACGAAAAAGTTTCTACTGCGGTGGAATAGCTAAGTGTGAGAGAGTGGAGCTAGCTGCCCGGTCGATACGTCTCCTCCGTACTCGCGTTGAAATTATTCGACGACGGTACTCTGGAAAACATGAAGTTCCGCGCTCGATTGCCTCGGCGCGCAGTCCCGGCAAATTAAAATTCCGACGGCGTGCCAGATATCATGGATAATATTCGAATCTATATTCCGTCGGACAGTCGGTATCGTTTGGGTTCGTTGCGGATCTTGTGCGATCCACGGTGACGAAGGTAGTGACGATGGTGACGGCGATTCCAGCGGTCCACTCAAGTGCAGGGGTTATGGTTCGGGAATTTATCTTCAGGCGAGTAGAAAAACTGCGAAAAATCTCGGGCACAGTTTGCAAGAAAAGAGATCGGGACGAGCGCGAGAAGTGCGCACAAGAGATGGGAGAGAGAGATAGATAGCGTTCGGTTGGCAGAGAACGGCTCCGCGCCGGCATAGTGCGGCGCCGCCAAGGCAAGAGAAAGAGCTCGTCGCTCAGATAAGGTGGCTGCTTAATTACGTCTAATTATATACATATATACGTATCTAAGGTTGAGTCGAGTGCTCGCATGCAAACGCACACACGATCGGACGGTGCACTAGGTACTGGGCCGCGCGCGCGTCACGAAGGGAAAAAACGTCCAAGCAACGGCGCTTCGATCCAGTTGCCGGAGCTTTGCCAAGCCCGTGCCATGCCTCTGCCATGCCTCTACCATGTCTCTACCATGCCTCTACCATGCCAACCCACTCGGTAGGCTCGCGGCCTCGCCATAATACGGCCGTCGGCCTCGGTACGCTAATGCTTCCGCGATTTCTCACCACACTGGCCAAACTTTCGTCACGGGTCTAGCCAACGATTCCGACTACATAGCTCGTAAGTCATCGTTCTAACGAAAAGCCGGCGGCCCGCTTACTCGTGCAGAAAAATATAGAAAGCAGGAGAACGCAGAGGAGCACTGGCCCGCACAGCCACTCTGCCATGCTGCTTCGCATCACCAATTCACGCTACCGTAGAAATTCCAGCAGTAAGGATTGAGGATCTCTTCGTTCTCTTCTCTTTCTCTCTCTCTCTCGCGCTCTCTCTGTTCTCCAACCATTCTTATCCTCTTTCTTTCTTTCGTTCTTTTTCGTCGGCGCGCGGCAGAAGAAAGCTATCGTGGCGATGGCGGTTCGACCCAGATGTCGGAGCTTTATCAAACTCGTAGCAGTTACTCGCTACGCTCGCGGCTCCGACGTAATGCGGCCTTCGATCTCTGTGCGGTAATGCCTCCACCATTTCTCACGCCACCACTGCCACCGCCGCTGGAGAGTTCCGTCACAAGTGGGACGGAGAATCCCGAACACTTTGATACTTCGCAGGAAAAATTTTCATGCCAGGGGCTGTTTGATAAATAGCCAATAATAACTACGGGCCAGTATGTATACTAATGTGTGCGACCGATAAAGTCGAACATTCTACAAATTATATCTGCTCGCCAAGGGAAGGCACGAGGAAACGGGATTTCGATCCGGTTGTCTGAACTTAGACCGCTGTGTAGCGCGCGGTACTATACTGTGACTTTTAAGCCCCCCCCCCCCCCCCCCCCCCCGCGCACTCTTTCCCCTCCGCGAAACGACTTTGACGCATCTTGGTAGACTGCTGTGGAGAGTTGCCGCAACAATGCGATTTCTGCGAACCGCGGAGATTAATCTTCTCACAAATTTCCTATGCGCGAGCCGCGAATCCGTGGGTATCCGGGGTCGAGTTAATTCAAGCTTAAAAAGTGCCGAGTACGTTATCCGAGCAAGTTCCCGAGAAAAAGGAAGGAAAGCTGCGGTACGGGGCTTTCAGGTATCATTAACGACGCTTTGGCAGCGATCTTCCAGAGCCGAGCTCCGAGGTTCGTTTGGATTTACGGTTCTGACGTACGCGCGGAGGTCCGCAAGCGTGGGATACCGCGCGCGCGGAAGCAACCAGCTAAAGCGCCCGGAACGAGGTGCCCCGACACAAGAGAAGGAAGATTGCCTCTTCTTCTCACGGAAGGAAGAGCACGCGCATAAAGTTCCCTCGCTCTCTTGTTCACTCGATCCGGATTCAGTTCCGTGTGCCTCTGCCGGAGATCGATCAGACTCGCTCTCTCATTCGAATCGTCTTGCTGGCTGGTTGGCTAGCTTCGCGAAGACGATCCAGCACGTCGAGAACGTCTCTACGATCTCTTTCTTTCGCAGTCTTACTCTCCATCCAGTTCTCCATTTCTCTCCTTTTCTGGCTGCCCCGGTTCTTCCTGGCAAGGCTCTTCGTCACTCTCCCCGCGGTTCATTCGTCCTCTCGCGCAGTACGTAACGTTGTGTCCACACGGTGTGGTGTGGTGTGGTGTGGTGTAGTGCGGCACAGCACAGCACGGCAATGCAAGGCAATGCAAGCCAAGGCAAGGCAGGGCAGGGTAAGGCAAGACCAGGCAAGGCAAGGCAAGGCGCCCGTAAAATATTTCTTCGTCGCGATAGTCATTTTTCACGGTTGACCGTCGTCGAGGGCCGCGAGATAACAGCAGCAGCCGCGTGCGCGCGCGACTGAGAAAGTGAGAAGCATGCAGAGGGTTTGAGAAAGAAAGGGAGAGAGATCTTAGCCTCCCCGATATCTCTTGCGGGTCTCTCGACGGCGCGAGGGAGAACACGGCCCGTGCTCTCGGGCCTCGGTCCACGTTCTATCGTGGCGTGGCACACCGCTCTTCGGAGTGCGCTTCTCGTCGTTCTTTCTCTGTTTGACTCTCTGTACCTCCCTCCCTCCCTCTGCCTCGCTCGCTGGGTGGCAGAAGAGTAGGTCTGGCCGGCTAGTCATTAGTCACTTTCCGAAGCGGAGGCACAGACAGGCTGTGGCGGTATCCTCTCTGTCCGCCTTCTCTCTTGCCCCGCGGGTCTCGCTCGCTCTGGCCTTCTCGCTCTCCGGCGGCCTCACTTTCCGATCGTGGCTCGCGCCGTCTTTTTCTCGCTGCTCGCGCCTCGGCACCCTTGTTTCCTCTCTTTCTCGCCGCGGCTGGTGCCGCGCCGCACCGTGCTGTGCTGCCCCGCACCACACCACACCACACCGCACCGCGCCGTGGTCTTTATACCGGCCACCCTTCTTGCCTCCCAACCCATCGAGACTCCGGCTCGAAGCGGTAAGTCTCCCTCTCGGTTCCGCCGCCTGTGGCTTCGGGCCGTTCTGCCGGTCCCGCTTGCTCGCTCTCATCCCACTTCGGCTTTACTCCATCTCGCTCTTCCTCAAGTTCTCCTCGTCGCGCGCGCACGAGCGCTCGAGCTATATCCCTCGTTCCATCGCTCTGGCGCGGCGCTCACTCCCTCGAGTCACGGAGAAATTCTGCCGACGCTCTCGTGTTCGCCTCCTCTCCCGGTGCTAAGCCTCTCGCGCCCGTCTATCTTGATTGAGAGTGAGGGAGAAGCAACGAGCCAGCCGACGCGCTACGGACCGAGACCAAGTGATCCGGCCGCCGCGCCGCGCCAGGCGAAGCGCACTTGGCATGCCGGGGCGAGGTGAGGCAAGGTGAGGCGCGGCGAAGTGAGAGACGGAAAAGGAGACGCTCGAGAGTGGGAGCGAGAGAGGGAAGCGTTCTCTCGGAGGCCCGTGATCCGGAGCGAGAGAGCGTTTATCGTGCCTTCCGTGAACACGGCGAGGAGGATGGGCGAGAGAGGCGGGAGTGAGGTTGTCATTGATCGTCCCGACTGCGGCTCACGAGCCGCTAAAGGTCCCGTACAAGTATGGGCCCGCGAGCGTCGAAGCTCTCCACGTAGGCGTGCAGTTGTGTATAGCGCGAGAGCGGCCGAGCGGCCACGCATGCATGCACGCGTTTCTCCATGCACCAGCACCCATCGCACGCAGTGCACACCGCACCGCACTGTACCAAGCAAAAGCTATGCTTCAGCTTGACGTCAGGAATATTTCGTGGAACGTTACGTACGGCACGGACTTTCGAAATGAAATGCAGACCGCCTTTTAATAGCGTTTTTAGGTGACGGCTCCAACGTTCTAGTACGCCGCGGAAAAATTCCGACGCGCCTCGGGAAAAAGCGTTTAATCTAATTCAGCAGGCGCCGCCGAGCGCGGAAACGAATACGAGGAACGAGCGCGAGAACGCGGTCGTGCGCGAGCATTCGACCGCGCGAATTAATTTCCTTTGTCGCACGCTACCCTGTTGGAACTTAAGGGCTGGTCTAGCGGACGATTAAACTCGTTCACCCTGCAATCGATTCGAACCGCGAACCACCTAACTCGTCTTTCGGATACGTTGTGAAACTTTTTATGTTGGGCGCAACCAAGTCAAACTCATTGCTTCGAAACTATGTACTTCAATTAACGCAGGCGTGAACGTCATCCTTACCATTGCACTTTGAATGGAATGATCGGTACGAGAGAAGATCCAGAATCTGGGAGAAAGGGAGAAATGCGTGAATACATTCTTTCGACGATTTTACCTCACGTTCTGGGAAAGCACTCGCGGAAGGACGATAATTTTCGCGCAGCTTCCACGCTTTTTCTCTCGCCATGATCCCCGCATTGTGTCTCGTGCAGAAGATTGCGGTTGCTTTTTGCTGCAATAGAAAGCGCCCGGTTCGACACCACAACCGTGGCATCAGTGTCGTGACGATGGCCCGACAATTTTCGGCCTTCCTTTTCCCTCCTTCGCCTCGGCTAATCGCCTACTGCACCGCTTGCTTTTCTCGCAGATCCAAAGGCTTCTTCCCCCGACCTGCTAGCCTCTCCCGATCCTTCGCTGACGCTTTGTTCCCTAGGGCCTAAGCGATTCGGCGAAAGTCTTTTTCCACAAAAATATCCATTCCACTAGTGACTCTGGTGACGATAATTCGCACGAAACAAGAAAGCAATCACCGTGATTGAGAAAGAATTGCGCCAGCAAAATATCAGCCCAACGCCGAAATGTGCAAAGTGCTGGTGGAGCGATAGGTATAGATAGCGAGCGAACGGCCGCATGGAAAGGCCACGTATCTATAACTGGAGAAAAAGAGCAAACCGAGTGGAGTGGAGCGGTGCGGCTAATGTAAGTGAACCGATAATTCCTCCCCGTGCGATTCCACAGGCTTGGCTCGGTTAGCCATATCCGTAGTTTCGGGTCCGCGCACCTCGACCTCCAGTCAATAAAACAGCTGACCTCTTGCCGAGCGCCGCGCGAGCTGGAGAAGGAAGAGAACAGAGAGAGAGAGAGAGAAAGAGAGGGAGAGAGACGAAAAAGGAGGGGTAGCACAGAGTGCGCCGAAATACTAGAGCCACCAGCTGCGTCACCCGAATTTTTGGCAAATGTCCTAAATCCCATGCTAATAGCCCGACTGCGACGCCGGGAGTCCGAGGTGCTGATAAACAGTAGCGCGGCGCAGTCGGAGCGCAAACAAATCGCCCTCGATCACGAACTGCGAATAGGTCAGCACAGAAATAGCGGCTCCGAAAAAAGGAGCGGAGAGGAAGGCTCGCGGGAAAAATATATATCGCGGCGTGATCCCCGGTAATGGTCTCGAGCCCCTTGGCTCAATATATCCCGCACGACGGATCCGGCCAGCCCTTTCGAGGGCTCGTCGTGCCGCCGCACGATTATTATCACTAACCCAACCCCGATAATGAAAGTACACGCACGTGTTGGTATTAGTGTTGAGAGCAGCGGGGTTCGCCGCCTGGCTGCATTCGGCTTGGGACTCGGGAGAGTCGGGAACTCGGGAGTCGGGACGGGATGGAGCTGCCGACACAATGAGGGTGGCTCCGGGCCCTGCGCTGGTTCGTTCGCCCGTTCGCCCGTTCGCTCGCTCTTTCGGCCCCGCTGAGTCACGCACTAAAGCGAACCGGCGACGCGATGGTACGGTGGTGCGGCGGTAGCACAGTGGCGCGCGGCTGGTTCCGAGAGGGCCACGCCAACCACATCAGCCGCACCAACCGCGTCAGCCTTCGATCCCCCGTTACCTTCAGGAATTTTTATTTTCCCCGATATGCCAGCCAGCCAGCAGCTCCTGACGGACGGCTGGATAGAGAGAAAGAGAGAGGATGCGAGAGGAGAAGAGAAAGTCCTCGCGTTTGGCTCCGCCGCCGCCGCCGCCAATTACTGGACTTAAAATCCCAGGGAGAAGTGCAACAGCCGCGATTTACCTTCGCCACGGAAGCGCATAGCTAGAATTTTTCGCGCGAGTCAGAGAGAAAATAGCAGTACATACCGAGTAGCAGCCTTGCAGGCTTCCTACAGATATACATTTCTGTGGGATAAGGATCGTTATCGTTACCGTTAGTTCCGGCGTTCGAGAGCGTCTCGAGACCATTGGTACGACCCTTGGGTCGAGTCGCTCGAGTTCGAAGTTGGACTGAGTGAGTGGTTCGTAAAGGATGCGACGAGGGTGGCTTTCGGCGTCCAGGCTGGGGCAGCAACCTTCTCCGCGTTCGCTGAGTCATGCGTTAAGGAGAAATGCGTGAGGTCCCAGCGAGAGAAAGACTACACGAGCGATAAGAACTTTTTCCCGCCCCTTTCCTTCTGTGGCTCAAACGCATCCTGCTCGACATCCTGTTCAACATCCTGCGGTGCAGCCACCGATTAACGCAGCGCCGATGACCGCGTTGCGTTACTCGTTCAGCCGGAATTGGCAGCACAAGCAAAAAGTGCGTGTCGCGATCGATAATTTTTCGGGAAAAAAGTTAACGTGGCCAAACGTAAGTCTGCGTGTGAGTAAGTATCGCTGTAACGCTTGGCGGCATCGCACACGGATTTCTTGACCTTAAACTCGATATCCTTACGGCGTAAATTGGCGCAACGAGCTGCTTGACGCGTCATTTATCCTCTGCAGTCTCTGCGGCGGTAAGTTCCGTCGTCAGCTAATTAGCAGAGCACGCTCCTCGATTATCAAGCTGCGCACGGGAATCCGGGTGTCTGCCGTCGTCTTTGGCGGGTGATCGATCCTGCGGGCTTATGACCTCCCGGCAGGGGGTAATCGCGCGGATAAAGCCGAACCGAATATACATACATGTTCCCGATCACTTCGGCTGCTTATCTATTTCGCACTCGCTGTTCGGATTAGCCAAATGAACCGTAATATCGCAACTTCCCGCGTGTTCAATCATTCAATTTTACCGTACGCCTAATTTTGCGGACCGTGCAGACCCTGCAAATCCGCGCTCGCGGTTTCCGCGTCAGATGGTTTTCAGGATCCATCCAGCCAGCCGTTCGAGTTCATCGCCGTCAATCAATAGTACTGGATTCGAAGCTCGACATCTGCCCGCCCGATTTTCCTCACCGTCGGCATCGTCGCGAATTTACATCTCCCCGAAGTCGCCTTATACCTCGAAAGCTGAAAATATATATTTCATCGAACCTAAGCACGTATTCCCCTGCGGTGCAAAGTCGAGCGGTCGAAGCCCCCTTCCCCAATGATATCCGAGTAGTTGGCGCAAATCGTTGTCGTTCGTTGCCCGATACGTTCCTCGAAATATCCGTACTGCAGTGGGCAGGCAGGCAGGCAGGCAGGCTCCGAAAAGGATGATCGTGGGGTATCGGTGTCGGTCTCGTAAAACGAAAGGATGCACCTAAGCGTAGGTAGAGTGTAGGTACGCGCGAGTACTGGTACTCGGGCCACGGGTATAGAGTCGGTCGGGCTATAACCGAGGGAACGGGAACATAACCGTGGTGGCTGTTGTGCGTGGCGCGATGCTCAGCGGCCCGTAGCCAGGAGCGGCCGGCGGCAATTAGTAGCGGGCCGCCAAGGGAGCCTCGGCCTCAGCCTTTTTCCCCAACCCACCGCCATCGTCACTACTACTACCACCACCTCGCTCATCCTACTATCCGTCCTGCTCCCACTTTAACATCCACAACCTCCCTTTCCTCTTCCTCTTTCTGCCTCTTTGCCCTTGGCGTACCCATCGCGCGCATCGCGCACCACACTGTTACGGCTACTGCTCGATCCTTCTCGCTCTACCACGACACGACCTGACCCAGCCGACTCGATTCGACTCGACTCGACTCGGATCAACCCGTGGGGCGGCGGTCGGACCGACTCGCCTGGACTCGACCCGACTCGAGTCGACTCGACCGTGCTCGGCTCCACGCCGCGCCACGCCGCGCCACGCCGCGCCGGGCTCTCTATGTACGTATTCCTCGAACCCCTCGCTCGTCGCAACCCTCCGGCTGTCGCCTCTTTCTCGCATCCCCGCCCGTAGCCGGCTGGCTGGTGGTTCTCTCCTCCGGCAACCCTTCTCCCTCACTCACCCCCTTGTTCTCCCTCTCATCCTCTCCCTTCCTCGCTCGCCTGCTCGCTTCTGATTGCTTCGCGCATTGGTGCTAGCGGTATCGTCGTAAGCTCGACTGAAACTATCGGCCGCGCTGCAACGAGCAACTGCCAGGAATACGCGAAAATGGAAAGGAATTGGAGAAAGGGAAACGGAGAGAAAGAGATGAAAGCATAGCGGTAGAAGGATGAACGGAACGAAGCGCGCTACCGCACCGCGCTGGTACCGACAGTGGCAATGGCAATGGCAGCGACAACGGCAACGGCAGCGGCAACGACGGTCGCGTAAAGAGAGGCGCACGGAGTGAAAAGAGCGGAGCGAGCGGCGGGGAGAGGCCGACGAAGCGAAAGAAGAGCGCGGATGATAGAGGAGAGAGGCAGGAGGGTAAGAGGCCGAGCGTGCTGGGAACGGCGGAAAGAGAGACACCAAGGACTAGGGTGGAAGCCGCAGGCTTTTTGTCCCGCCACCGCCGCCGCCACCCGACAAAAATAGAACCCGCGTCGTTTCTCTACCCCGCAGCCCTTCGCTTTCCTCTTCTGGTTCGTCTGCTCGTCTCGCGCGCAAGTACAGGCCACTACTGCACCGCAGAAGCCTCCTTCTTCTCGCTTCTCGCTTCGCAAATCTCGAAGCCCGACGGCGCCAACGCGTCTTCCGTTCCCGTTTTCATCCTCTTTCACTTCGGCCACTTTGCTGGCCCGCCAGACGACCAACCGACCAACCGACCAACCGACCAACCGACCCCGTTGCTGCGCGCGGATTTAGCTTCCCTTTTCGCGGTCCTCCTGCCCCCCCCCCCCCCCCCCCCCCCCCCCCTGTCGAGGAATTATACCCTCCGCTTCGTTCCACATTGCGTTGATGTCCCGCAAGCGAATCGAGCGATTTGCGCTCGAGAGTGCTAGGTTGTGTTAGGGTGCTGGAGATGAGAGCGATAGAGCACGGCTTGATAATCCCTATCTAGTCGGCGACGGCACTGCTGGTGGCGGCTTGGTGCCCGACGACGTGGGCGTAGACGCGGAGGTGGGTCGGCACCACGCAAGCCGCGACACCATGCTAAAGCCCCCCCAGTGTTGCTCGTGCTCTTCCCCTCGGCCGATATACCTATCTGATAACCCGGCCGCCCGGCAAATCGCGATACGTATCGACCCCTTTCTACGACCGCACAACCCCCTTCCCTACAAATAACTTCCCAAACTCCTTCCTCCAGTCCCACGGATGGAATTCTCGAGCATATGCCTCGACGACACTTCTCCACTTCGCTCGCTCTACCGCTCTCGCGCCTATACGTTAGCTCGCTCTTGAATCGCCGATTTGCTCCATCGTCGCCGATGCCTGCCGAGGATTACACCAGCTACCCCCATTGCTCTGCTCCTTGTGCTTGCAGGGTGTGGTGCTAGTTGCGCGTTGCTTCTTCGAAGAGCGAGGTGATGCACGGCAATTTTGCGAGGGTCCGAATCCCCTCAGTCAGACACGAGACACGAGCCCGTCTCGATGACTGATCTCCAAATGAAGTTGTTTTCCGAGCGCAGTCTCGCCGTTATCCGAGTTCTGCGGATGGGGCGAAAGTTGGATTGCCAGTGTCGGCTGTAATGACAAAGACTGACGAGAAAGGGACAGGCCGCGGAATCGGGGGATTCGTTCACGGATAATGATCAAGTGGGTTCGTTCTTTTAGCATCGTTTCTTGCGGTACTGCTATCTCTGGATAATCAATGCGAGCAGAACTTTGCTGAATGCAAGGAATCGTGGTGGTTAGGAAAAATAGCATTCTCCCTTATCTTTATGCGTTATGGAGGCGAGGAGTCAAGACGGCACGCCACAGCGCGGCGCAGCGTAGTACGCCACGACACGATATCTCCGAGAGTGGCAGTGTTCGAGCAATAACGCCAGCAATAAGTCCATTTTCCAAGTCCCGCATCGTACATAAGCACCCCCATGTCATGACATACCAGAATTTTTGTGATCGAGCGGATTTATCAAAGTGTTGCACGCCTAACTGCGGCGACCTCCTTTCGAATCAGTCTCTTGGTTGGCCAGCGGCTCCGTGGATTTTCCAATTTGCC
The DNA here is from genome assembly GCA_963989405.1 of Trypoxylon attenuatum. Lineage (NCBI taxonomy): Eukaryota > Metazoa > Arthropoda > Insecta > Hymenoptera > Crabronidae > Trypoxylon > Trypoxylon attenuatum. The sequence goes on along the minus strand of OZ022490.1, from coordinate 14,308,219 downwards.
GGAAAACGGACCCTTGTCGACAATCGATGCAAAGCTACGGTCGAGTATCCGGAACACGTTTTCCTCATTCCCCGGGGGACGGCGAGCGCCACGAGAGAGTGAATGTCCCGGGGAAAGGGAGAGAAAGAGGGAAGCGGCAACGAGCCCGAGTGAAACTCCTCACACTCGGTCGGCATCCGGTATCCACTAGCAATTAGCCGCACCTTAGCCGCGCTCTTTTATCACTCCCGTACTCCTGTCGCTCTCTTTGTTATTTGTCGGGTGCGGCACGGTGTGGAGGGGTACAGTGACGAAGGCCGCGCGCCACTCGTCGCGTCGTCTACCACCGTCTGATCACCCGTTCGGCTCCCGCACTAATCCGAGGGTCAACCATTGGGAAATAGTGCTAATTCATCGGTAGCCCATTACTTTCTCCACGTGGGCCATGGACTTGATTGAAAAGCGCGCGTACGCGAGAACACGCTCGTTCGATCAAGCTATTCGGATGTTGTGCTTTCTGCGGTTCGCTCTTACCTGGGCTACGTTGGCCACTTTACAGCGCGAGGTGTCCTCTCTGCTAGCGGGTACCAAGAGCGATTACGTAAAGCTTGCGTAGAGGTGCGACAGAAATCCATTATCGACCTTGGAAAGTGGAGGAAGGGTCGGGTGGAAGGTGCCGCGCGGGAGGGATCAGAATTTCCATTGATTGTGGTCAACCGGAGGTTGAAGCCTATTGTGTCGGTGTACACTCCGTGGATTGCCCTCGGTCCTCGTTCTCCGTATATCCACAGTTTGTTTGCTAGCTTACACGTGACTGTTGTGAATTAGGATTTAACCGCACGTATCGATCACTAGATTGGTCTTTGGCCGACAGGGTAAACGTTCGATCTATCGGTGGTGTTAAGGTTACAAAATTTTATGGGTTAAACCCAATTTTTGCTGAAAAATGCACCATCTTCCTTTATTTTTCAGTCTTTTCCACCACTTGTCTCTCGGCACAAAAATTTCGCAAGTTTGGGCGGCCAAGAGAATTTCGCAATATTTTGATTCGAGACGATTTCGTCGCATCCGAAACACGGAGCACGCAACCAACACCCACGAGCGGTATTTTTCCCCACAGTATTTTCGCCAGCACGTGACACTGTTTTGCTTTTGCTCGTTTATTTGTTCGCCTATATTGTAGGTCCGCGAAGTTGACTCGCGTGCTCTTACGTGCGGGTGCGGATGCACCTACCCATATGCAATATTATATGTATGTGTGGTATATCTACTGTATGTGGGTACGCGCGCTGAGACCGAATCCGATTCTGGCTGATCAGTTGGTGTCTGCTACCACTGGCCATGCTGTCATGCATATGTAGGCGCTCACATCAGTTGCTCATCCAGCTACGGTGCGCGGCTCCGTAACCCGTAGGTGGCAATTTACGTTATGCTCTCTCGTTCCAATTATTTCAGGCATCCCCGAATCTCGCGCTCGCCATGCCATTAAATCCAATCTGAGTTTACGATCAGGAATCATTTCTTTCACGTCACTTGGCTGGATTCCGAGCTCCGCATCTCGTGCCCTCGGATAATCGTAAGCTCGGCTGGAAATTCACCTCGCCGAGTGACAGTGATAATGTCGTCGGCGATATAAATGACAAAAGCATAGAGAGAGAGAGAGAGAGAGGTAGCGTTGAGGAACGAATAAGGGGCGGGAGAGGGGACGAAGGGTGGATAGTTATCGCCTCCGTGCGCGGCGGCTACCTTCTGCTTGAGAATTATCTTCATCGACGGCGGATATCGATTGTCCCACTAGATAGGCTAGCGTGACTCGACACTTCGTCTCGGTTTCGATTCTTTACTTTTTTTGATCGAGCGCTGGGATAAGCCGGCTGTGCGGTCGTTCCTTTGGCCGGTCCGTCGGTCGGTTGGTTGGTTGAGTTGGCTGGTTGGGTTGGCTGGCTGGCTGGCTGGCTGACTGGCTGGTTGGATGAGACCGCGGATCCGTACCCATCGGAGCACCAGCATGAGACCATTGGAAAGCGATTCCGGGCACACGTCACGCGCGATTTACGGACCACTGACACTCGCTCCCCTCGACCCATTATATCATCCCGAACCGTACAAATTTAATTTCAGCGAAAATCCTTCGCGAGGCCGCACGAGCGTAAGCAAGAAGTGCCGCTGCCACCGCTTCGAAATCGCACCAGTGCAACGAAAAACCTTCCAATATCATCCGGTTCTCGGGATCGCGAACCGATTTTACCGCTGCTCGCTCGCGTCGGAACTCGCGCCTTCCGCGTAAGTGTTTTTGCGACGCCTTCCTGGAAGGCGGAATTTCCTGCGGCGTGGCATGGCGTGGCGCCGCGCCGCGCCGCGGCTGGCTAAGAGCAGGGCGTACATATAACTCGAGCGGGAGCAATCGAAGTCACTCTCCGACGCTGTTTCGTTTCGCGGCGATCAAGCGGCGAACGAAGTCGGGGGCGAGGCAAAAGGAGCAAAAGGAGCAAAAGGAGCAAAAGTCTGTCGGCGAAGCGAGAGAGCGAAAAAGTGAAATAGCGCGTCGTGGCGAGAGCGCCGGAGGGTGGAACGAAGAGAGGCAGGGTGAGAGTGTGTATGTGTGTAAGAGAGCGAGCAAACGAGCGAGCGGGCGACAGAGAGGAGACACGGGGGCGGGATCATCGATTTTCAACAGGCGTCCGATGGCGGTAGCACGCTGGCGCCGTGAAAGAAGTCGGCGCACGGACATTTAAATCTAAAAACGAGCGGACGAAACTCGGCCCCAGGGTAATTGGAGGGTCGCGGAATTTGTTGCTCCGGCGACGTGGTGTGAGGCCCGGCCAGGAGACGCTAAAATACGAGCGACGGTTAAGCGCGGCCGTGCCGTTCCGTGTTGCTCCGTGCCGTCAGAGGGAAACCGAGAAATGCCGTGAAAAGAGAGGAGCACAACGTGCCCATGGGAAGCCCGAGTAAGACCGACAGACGGGCCGAGGAGTGCGCGGAGAAAAAGGGACAAGTGTACGGAGCTGGAACGAGGAACCGCAACGGTGCAGCGCGAGAGAGTGAGTCGGATAATCGAGGCGCACCGCAACTCCACGTGCGTGTAAGCGAGTTAGAGGAGAGCTAAACCGAGCCGAGGCGGCCGGAAGTAAAGCAGAACAGAGAAAAGAGCGTGGCGGCGGAGAGTACCACGGTGAAGGCAAGGCGTATGTTCTCTCCCCTCAGCCTCCATCTATACATCCACTACATCCACCGGCAGTTTCCCTGCAAGTCCGAGAAACAGAGAGAAAAAAAGTAGAGTTCCGAAGGAATTGAACGGATAGTGCGAGAGTGAGAGCGTGGGGGAAAGAGAAAAAGGAGCAGACGTAATGGGCCGTAGGTGCGAGGTTTGCGTGTAATTGGATTCATCCCCCTTCCTACACGTCCGTCCCTTTCTTTGTCCCCTGCCGGGGTCAGCACGGTTCTCCCGACGCGCATCGAAACGCTCCAACTGCAGCCCCGGACATGCCGCTCAGGCCACGCACGCTGTGTGTCCCTCTCAACCGAATTAACCCCGCGCAATCAGGAGACAGACGACACCGGGGGTGGTTACCGGTGGTGGTTGGTTCGGGTGGTAGTTCGGCCAGTGGTTGGGGTCGTGGTTCAGGTGTTGGTCGAGGCGCGGCCACTCGGCTCGCGTCTTTGCTCTCTTATCTTCCTAACTTTTCCGTAGCCGCTGACGTCAGTCCTTTCCTTTTTCCTCCTACTCCACGGCTGCTCGAAGCTCGGAGCTCGGCCCTCAGCTCAGCTCGCTTTTCCTCTTCTCGACTCCTCTTTCCGTTTTCTTCCTTTTGCTCTCGCCTCGTTCTGGAACGAACTACTCGACGGCTTTCCTGCTAGCTTTACCACCGGCGCCTCCGGCATGGCACGGCACGGCATCGCATCGCATCGCATCGCACCGCACCGCACCGCACCGCGCGTCTTCTTCTCGACCGTCTTCCCCGGCTCGACTGCTTCTTTGCCGGAGGTACTCTCCTCCCAGCGGCGGCCACCCTAACGTGCGAAATTTCAAACTTCCACCGCAGCGCAGGATCGTAAAACTTACGGTGGCTGTGGGAGCGTTGCTGGCTGTGCGCGACAACGATCACCGAACGTACATGCTCGCACCGGGATGGCCTCGTACGGCTGGCTATGTACTTACGTATGTATACGTAACCGTACCCACGTAGTATGTGCCAGCGGTATGTGAGTGTCGGAGGCCGCGTGGTAGAGAGCACGCACACCCGAGTCGGGCGGATGTAAAAGGTTATAGTGGGACCCGCCTTGGAATTGCTCGTACCCGAGCTCTTTAACGTGGGCGCGTAATGCGCCGATCCGTGAATCCATTGCGCGGTCACCGTGGAATGGACTTCTCAAGTTTTGCCCTTTTTCCGGCTCTCCCCGCGCGGAAATGGAACCGGATAGTAACGACCCGGACGAGATGAAACTTCATTGGAGAAATCGCTTTAAGGGGATGTCTCTAATCATCGCTGCTGGGCGAGCGACTAAATTTACCGCAGCTAGCCGTAACAAGCGGGTGGCACGATTTTTCCTCTCACCGTTCGAGGAAGAGCTCGGCTCGTTTCGACGGGCGAAAAGATTCGCGATGATCGCGGCTAAAGGTAAAAATCGCACGGCATGGTCGAGTCGTCGTTGAGTGAAATCGCTCAGAACGCGAGACGAGTGTTCTGCGAGCACGCCGAAAACAGATAAGAGTTGACATTGATCGAGAATCCGTCGGTACCCCGGATCAATATGCAATCAGGATTTCCGACGGTCCGCTGGAGATCCTTAACAAAGCCGGTAATGCCCGATCGATCTCGGCGTGATCGTGGTGGAAAGCCCTCGTGGAAAGAGAGGCAATGAGCCTGGAGCAAGCCGATCGACGACGGTGGTGGTGGTGGCGGCGGCGGCGGCGGCCCGGCATCGAAATTCGAACCAGCAACGGGACCGATCGGCCGGAACACTTTTCGAAGGATCGATCGCGGTGGAGTGAGGTGGTGCGGTGTGCGGAGGCTGCACGGGTGCCGGTGCAACGAACGCGCGCGGCCCTCGGGGTCACCCGGTATAAGCGTCGCCGCTTGCGGGATCGTGGCTTCGGGCGTTTAGCAGCCCGCAATCGGCCGACTGGTGTGTTGATTCCCCGCGCCGCCGAACGCTCTCGCGGGCGATACGGAGCCAGACGGAGGAGGCAAACCGAGTGAGAGCGATAGCGAGGGAGCGAGGGAGAAGAAACCACGAGCGTCGAGTCGGGAGAGCCGAACGAGCCAAGCCAGGCCAGGCCATGCCATGCCATGCCATGCCATACCATGCCATGCCATGCCATGCCATGCAATGCAATGCCGGGTGAAAGGGGCAAGAAGGGTAGAGCGAGAGAGCAGCCAGCCGGGCAAGAGACCGTCGCGGCGTGGCACAGCGCGGAGCGGCAGATAGAGTGCGGGAAACGGAGAAAGGACGGCCGAGTAAACCAGCGGACCGGCAGTGAGAGGGTGAAAGAGAGAAAGAGGAAACGAGCGGCACAGCAAGGGAGAAAAGAGAACCGCGGGCGCGCGCTCGTCGGCAAGAGGGAGGCAGAAATAGCGCCCGAACGAGAGAGGGTGACGACAACGAGCCAGAGCGAAAGAGGAGTGGGGGAACGAAACCGAGCTTGGAGCTTGGCCCAGCATGGATATCGCGCGGTGCGATGCGCTGCGCCTGCCTGGCTTTGCTTGGCCCGACCCGTCCCGGCCCAGTCCGCCACTTGCTCTGCTTGGCCCAGCTGCGTCGGCCTGGCTTGGTGTGCCGCGCCGATGCGGTGCTACGCGGCTTCAGGCTCGTGCCTGCCTGGCCTGCCCGCCTCCCGCTCGTGCTCGACCCTGCCTGGCCTCTGTCTCTAGTGCTGCCGATGCCGCTGCCTTATTCTCCTCACTCCTGCTCCTCTTCATCCACCAACTTTACTCCCCCTCTGCCTTCTTTGTCGCTCGTCCGTCCAGCCGCCTGTTTTCTCTCTCTCTCTCTCTCTCTCTCTACCCTCGTTCGACCTTCCCTGTCTCTTCTCCTCTCCTTCTCACTCCCGGCAGTCGAACGCAAACGTCTGGTTAATGAGGCGCACGCACACACGCTCGCGCGCACGCGCATCGTACGTGTCACCTCGACGCCGACGCCCTCCTCTTTCGCCTCTCCACCTCTGCGCCAGTCGCTCCTCTCTTCTTCTCTATCCTCTTGTACGCGACGTACTGTCCGTCTCCTTCTCTCTCCTCACCTCTTCATGCTACTCTTCTCTCTTGCTCTCGCTGGCGCTCACAGGCTCTCACTCGCTCGCGCGCGCGCTCTCCATTCGGGCACCCCTGTTCCCCCGAGCCCACCTCATCCTCGTTCTTTCCTCTTCGCCGGCCGCGAACACAATGCGCCACGTCGCGCTGCCTAGGCGTCACGGTAATGACATACTCCCACATGCACGTTGTTCGATATCGTGCCGCCTAGCTACTAGCGGTAGCGGGAACGCCAGCAGCAGAGCGGCTCGGCGCACACCACCACCTTCCTGCTCAGTGCTCATCGTCGCCGACTGCTACTACTACCACTACCACTACCACTACCACTACCACTACAATTACTACTATTACTACTACCGCTGCCGCTACTACTGGTACCAGTATCAGCATCGCCACCAGCAACGCCGGTGCCGGCACTGCTACGCTGACTGCCACCAACAACCACCACTACCATCGCACTATCACCACTACCAGTAGCGGCGGTAACAGCAATAGCACCGGCGACAGCGTCGTCGGTAGCAGCTGCAATCGGCTGTCCGGGCAGGAAGCTACCGTGCAAACTGCCTGATACGAGCGCATCGTAATTGAACAGACCGCGAGTGCGTATAGAATAATTTTTTCATGAGCAACGGTAGGGTTGCAACGGGAGCAACCCGCTCGATACGCCTCGCGTTCAACCCCGCAACATTTTTTTCGGTCCGTTCATACCATATACATGCAGTGTATGTGGCAGTTGACGACTAATAAATATCCTTTCGTTTGATCAGTACGCGTTCCTAGATTTTCTTCCAAACACACGGATGCACCGACGAACGATCGGTAGCGGATGATTCCGCGCGATTTTGGAACAGAGAACGGCAAAACCATTCTGGGTACAACGAATGGTTGGGCACTGCGGCGACGGTGGCGGCAGCGTATTTTTCATATTTCGAAACTCCTCAGGGTGGGGATGGTGGGGCGAATGCGCCGGAAGTGCTCGGCACGCATTCTTCTGTCTTTCGGGAAAACGATGGTGGTCTCAGCAAAATCGCGCATATCCTAAATTGTGAGTGCCGAGGCGCATAATGGGCGACGAAGAAGGGGGGGGGGGGGGGCAACGGGGGATACATTTAAAATCCATCGGAGGATGGCACGATGCAGTGCTACTGGCATGCATCAGCGTAAACCTGCACCGCATGCTCCGTATTCCATAGAGATTAATATTCCCACATGCAATCTGAGATGGTACGATCCGGCAGCAGCCGCCTCGTCTCTCTTCTCCCTACCCTACCCCACTCCGCCACGCTGCGCTTCGCTTGGTCTGGTCTCGCTGGGCGATTACAGTATCGATGGAGCTGATTGTTCAAAGGGGAAGCCACCGTGAAAACTAATCGATGCGTCGGATCTTAACATGCCGCACGGAACGAAACCACAGAAACTGAGCCGAGCCCTCGAATCATTGAACGAGGAGAGAGAAAGAGAACGCGAGGAACACAGAATAAGAGAGCCCCACCCGCCAAGCAGACGTCCGGGTTACAGAACGGACGGGTAACGGATACGCCCGTTTCAGCATCTCGTTTCATTCTTTAAGAGCAATAGACCTTCAGAATCTCATTTTGCATGTTCCGTTCAAAAGAATTGGGAAGTGCCGCTATTAAGTGCTTCCGAACTTTTTTGATCAAGCGATCACGAGCCTGGTATGTCCGCGCGTTATGTATATGAATAAAGTCTCTTGATACGTATACGAAAATCATCCGCCAGAGCCGAAGAACGGGGACTGCGATGGTGAGAATGCCACAAGGATGAAATTACGCACACCTTGAAAGCACTTCACCGGCCAGTGAAAAAGAGAGAAAGAGGCGAAAGAGAAGAAGATTTCTACCAAAAACCACGGGTAGCGCGGCCAGCCGCTTCCTCAAGTCGCGCTGGAAGATTAATTCCAACGGCGATCCCTCTTCCTCTATTTTCCTGCCTGTCGGCAGACGGTGTTCCGCCCGCCCGCCGCTCTCCACTCCTCTGCACCCCACTACACAGTTCTCTGGTGCTCTCGGCCGCTCTCCACCAGTCAGTCTCCATCCCTCTCCATCCCTTTCCATCCTTCTTCATCGCTCGCGGTTCGCTCCTCATCATCGAAATACCGCCGGGAACGCGGTAACTGCGCCAGAGGTATTTTCCCTGCGAAAAAAGTCCAACAAGGGAATTTCTTCTTCATTATACGATGTTGATCTTGGACGAACTCTTAGGGATCCGTTGAGACGCGATCTTGTTGTTTCGTGAGCAACGATTACAGTGGGTGCTGCTCCTATACTGGTGACGCGTTTGTAGGTTTCTAGGCTCCTGCTGCGGTCACACCGCATAGTTCCCATTACCATTTTTTACTGCTCGTACTTGCGAGTATCCTATCGAGCGAGGTCTTGGCTGCTAGCGTCACCGTCGGTCTATCCGTCTCACTTTGTTCGAGTGAGGCCAGTATTGGCAATATCTCCGATTGGCATATCTCCCTCTCGTATTGGACGCTCGCCGGAGTGTCGAACTGCTCTGGTATCGCGTTGCTCTTCGGTGCAATTAAATGTCAGAATCACACGGCTCCCTTTGGCGGTTTTTCGCGGTGTGCTGAGACAGCGATAAAAAAATTATATAACGGTCTAGGTTTTCGTGTACTGCCGTTCGCTCTCGTGTCAGCCAGGTTCTGCTGCTGCTGCCTTTTCCCGGCGCCGCGTCCCGTCGAAAAGTTAGCCGAGCGGGATGGGAAGTCACGGGGAGTGGAAGGATGGCTGGGATGATATGGCAAGAAGTGAGAAAAACAAAGTGCCAGAGCAAAAGACGAAGCGAGAGGGAGACGTCGAGTGGCGTAAGGTGTGAGGAGCGAGGCGAAGGACGAGAACCGAGTACGGAGTACGGAGTATACCGAGTACCGCGAGTCGAGCGTCGCGGATAGATGCGCGTTGGATCCTGAAGTGGGATGGGATGGGAGAGTGGAACGGATGAACGAGTGGATGGATAGCGCGGTGAAACCTTTGAAGAGGAAGCATGCGTACTAGTGCACACGAGCTGCTGTCGCTGCCTCTGCTTCTACCTCTGCCTCTAGCTTTGCCTCTACCTCTACCTCTGCCTCTGCCTCTGCCTCTACCTCTGCCTGTGCCTGTGCCTGTGCCTCTGCCTCTAGCTCTACCTCTACCTCTACCTCTGGCCGTGCTTCTGCCTCTACCGCTACGCCGTCGTGCCTTTTACATTTTCCGAGCTGTTTCCATCAAGTTTTCAAACCATGCGCGTAACGCCCTTTGCGTTGCGTACCAGAATTCGAACTCATTGCTATCGTGCCCATCACCCGTCCACTCGCGTCCTTTCTTTGCCAGTTGCGACGTCATTTTAGGGCGGAGATCGAAAATTATTGGAAAGAGGACGTGGTGAATTTTCGGCGGAGCAGAGATCGCAGTAGCCAGCGATGAACTGTGGTAGTCGATATCGGGATTAGTTTGCACCGCAGTAGACTCACCGTAGACACCGACAAGATATATGTACACGCGCGCACGCGAGAAAGTACTGGCATTGCAAGGACGCGCGCGCGGCACGACGCGGCGCTGTACGGTCTCTCACTCCCGCAACGTAACTTCATTCTTAGCCCAAGATTGCATTAAAAGCAGCGCGAAACCTGTCCGCGGGTGTAAACATTCGGATTACCGAGGCGCGGGCTAATAAGGGGCGCACGAGGAAAAGAGAAGGCACACACACGGAACGCCGAGTGCTCGCGATTATATAAAACCGGTTTACCTTATGATCTAATCTAATCTGGCGCGCCTTCCGCATCCTGCGCGCACCCTTTATCGCGAGATAAGCGTAACCCCATTTCATCGAGCGACAACTTTTTCGTTATTAAACGACCGATACACACAGATCTTAGGCGATTTTTGCGTTCACTTGGTCAAGTACTACTTCCTTATATGTACATCACCTAAATACATAACTACAGATCCAGTGGAAGGAGATAGAAATGCAGAGCGGACTGTTGGCTCCGCATCGGCGGATGGCGCGCCACACCGCGTCGGTCGATGCTCGCCACTAACCCGGCTAATCCCACGATCCTAAGTATCGGCCGAATAATTTACGCGCTCTCGAGGTCGAAATTGGCCGGGATCACACTTGAGAGGCTCTGGATTAGGGACGGGCGTGGGCGCGATCGAAAGAGGCACGATAGAAGCAGAGATAGAGACAGAGACAGAGATATAGGCAAGTAGGCAGACACGTAAGGCAGGCAGGCAAGTAGGGAGGAAGGCCTGCCACCGTCAAATCTGAAGCGACGGGGTTCAATGCGTGACACGGTAACGCAAACAGAAATCCGACACGGCAGTCAGACAGAGAGCAGAGAGAATGCGGGACCGACGAGATAGACGGGACAGAACCCACCCGCCAGGATAGGGGAGGGCTTATAGCGACCGTGTTGACTGTGAATCGTGCTCCCTACCCCCTAGCCCCTGACTTTCAGTGTCACTGAACGAGGGTGGAAACGGGAGCCGACCCACAATAGAAGCCCTTTTTCACCGGGCAGGAAAATGCGCGTACGCGCGTACACGCGGGCCCACCATAAGAGTTCACGAATTGCAGGGTATGCGCCTTTTTTCTCTCTCTCTCTCTCTCTCTCTCTCTCCCACTCTCGTACTCCCGTACTCCCGTAATATCGCCCTTGGATCCACACATCATATTCTGGAAACGACACTCGCAAAGTGAAGTGGCATGTAGCTGTTTCAGTTTGCCAGACCATCGATAGATGAATTATCGTGACGAGCCAACGAATTCATCGCATAAGAAAATCCAATGTCCGGTTTGTGTCTGTTATCGGACACAACAGGTGAGCTGGTATGTCGGGCCAATTTTTAAGGGAGGATTCCGCCTTGGAAGTCTTGCGCTAACGAGCGGGTTGGCGTGCATCCGCGATTTTGGATGCAGTCCCGATGTCGGTTAAACCCAGTGCCGAAGGATTAAGGACTCGGTATTGGAAATATTGGCCGATAGTATATCCTGCTCCCAGACTCAACAGACGCTTTTCATATACATTGCACGATGCGCGGAACGGCTGTTATCGTAAACTTTGGATCCTAATAGCTTTGCCGGGGGGAAAGCCGCGACTCCCAGATCCCGTTCTTTTTCGGCTCGTTTCTGGTACAGTTCCAAGATTGCGAACGGTTCCTTGCCAGAGTCGAGGGTAAGAGTTCGCGACCTTTTTCAGGACAGGGTGACCCAACTGACTTGTCTAGATCGCTGGGCCAGGTTTGAGGTCGGGACCAGAATCGAGCTTGGCTATCTAATTTTTTGCACCCAACGATCGCATGATTCAATTAAGAACTTTATCCGCGTCTTGGGCGCTGCTGTTGACACCCACTCTTAGTGCTCGGTGACCTGAATTCTCGCAGATAGAATTCCTTCGTTCGCGAATCTAACAGGACGCGCGCCAATGCGAATCGCAGTACCGCCACGATCGTTAGAGCATCTCATTAAACTGTGGCTCGGCTCGACTCGTTTTCGATGGTGGTCTTGAGCCAAGTTCTCTATCTCCATTCTCTCTTTTCTCTTTCTTCTCGCCACTCCCAATTCCATGGTATAAAAAAGGTAGTATGTACATGTATAAGGCCGGCATGGAGGCCGGTGCGGGATCGTAATTCTATGGTAGAGGCTTCTCAGTTCCTACCGATTTATCTAAGATTTTTTGAGCACGCAGCCGCGCAGCGGACAGGTAGTTTGGTCGAGACGGCTCTCCACTCCATGTACTTTTTAGTGCTGATCTTTACGGGACAAGTAGCAGCTCGTGTCCTCCTCTTCCTTCCTTCTTTGGCTCTCTGCACGCGCTCCCGCTAGCTTCGTCTCGGTTTCCGTCCTCCTACCCTCCCCCGTAAGCCGAGCACCGGCGCGAGGGCACCGGCTCTTCTCTTCCTCGCACAGCCGGCCGTCCCGTATAATGCGCGTTGCCGCTCCACACCCCTCCGCGCCGGTAAGCCGGCTGGCAGCTGCCTTCCGTGCAGTGCAACCAACAAGCCTGCCGGCCTGCTCTGCCCGCTTAGACCGCTCTGCCTGGCCCGTTCCACGACTCTCCATGCGTGGAATCTCCGGAGATTCCTCGTCCTCCACCATCTCCTCATCCCCCTGCAATGCTCGAGCCTCACCCTCGGCCTTCCCACTACGGCTCAAACACCAACACCGCTATACACCGATCACCGTCTCGCCTCTTCTCGCTCTCGTCTCAGCTCGTTCCCTTTAAGGTCTCTCTTTCTCGCCTACGCTCTTTACGCGGCGCGGCGTATCTCTCCGTGGCTTCCAGTCAGTCTCACGCATACCCTATCCTTTTCTCTTTCATCGGGGCGCACATACATACACGTGCACGGCTACTACGGGTCTCTTTCGTGGCTCTCGGTCTTTCTCTCGGTCTTTCCCTCTCTTGCTTTCCCTCTGTTGCTCTTGTTGGCACCGCGCCGCGTTCCTCCTCTGCGGCGGCGGCGTTCCCTCGGCACCGCACCGCAGGCGGCTCCGAGCGCCCGTCACCGGGAATGGAGAAGGGAGAAGGAGAGAGAAAGCGAGTCAGAGAAAGGTAGAGTGACGCGAGTGGGCGAGTGGGCGAGCGACCGTGCGAGGCAGACAGGCGTGCGGAACGGAGCGGTATGAGGGGTGAAGGGTGAGGTGACGCGGAGAGTGGTGTAGTCAGAGGATGCCGAAGTTTGGTCGTGATAGCGTGGCTGGTACGGCGCGGCAAAGCGCGGTGCGGTGCGGCCTGCCGGTGGCATAAGTATTGCCCGAATCCCGTCCCGCTTCGGGCTTAGGGGTCCCGTTCGAAGCCGCGGCGAAGGGAAGACTTGGAAGGCTTCGAGTCAGATATGAATCTTTGTGCCGGGAGGGCGGCCCGCGCTCGACTGCTAACGGCAGGGGGCATCCATCCTCGCCGAAGGAGGCCGAGGGATTGGAGCGGGTTGCGACGTTGCGGACTAACGCACTCAGTTGGCTGGCTGATTCTTGGCTCGCTCGCTGCAACGACGACGTGCTCGAGGACGAGGACGATGTCGACGTCGACGTCGGCATCGACGTCGTCGGTGGGGTTTGCGTAATAATTCAATTGGTTTGGGTTCACGAAAGTCGGTGCTTTGTCGCCGGCACAGGAGGATCTCCCTCGTGCACGTAAGCGGCTTTGGCTTTGCGCGCGACTCAAGATATCCGTCAGCTGCGTCAAGGACGGTCGCGTCGTTCGTAGCAGCGTTCATCGCTGCTGCTCACTGCTGGTCACGACGACCAACTATCTACACTCTACAGTACTACTCTACACAGTCTATTCTGTACATCTCTACACGGTTATCCACGGGTGACTATCCACGCACGTGGGGGACACCGTCAATGCCGCTTCTCTCTTTCTGTTTATGGATCCTGGCGGCGCAGCGTGGTAGGTACGGCACGTCCCCGGCCTTCCCGTACCCTGCCTCTCCTTTTCTTTTATTCGTGTCAGCAGCGGCAACGCCAGTGGCAGTGGTAGAAGTGGAGACAGAGGCAGAGGCAGAGGCAAAGACAGAAACAGCACACATCCGTACTGGCAGCCAGCTGAACTGCCCGCTACTCACCAATCGTTAAGCGTCCGCAGACGGGTAACCTCTAACGATAATGACCGTATCGTAATTGGCACCGATCGAGAACGCCGCTCGAGCACCACCGGTCTCTCTGCGCGCTACCGCGATTCAGAGTTTTTGTTCACCGTTCGAGCATGCTGGTACGCGTACCGTGAAGAACGGAACAGGCCGCGTGACGACGAGCCTTCTTTAGCCGCTCGTTCAGCATTCAGATATATGCAAGTGAAAGAGGCCGCCGTGGGTTCCCCTTCGGACTGACAATTTGGCCCGCCCGCGCATACCTTCCCACGAATTTCACTCTTCAAAGATACCGAGCACGACGAAACGAGATTAGACCGACCGGCGAAAAATGCTTCTCTCTCGAGAGAATTCCTCGTCCGTATTCGGGGCGGGCGGGCGGTGCGTTTGCTGGTGCGTGGCGGGGACGCATCAGAGATCTACCCCGCATCACGAAATCTTCGAGCGCGACTGGCACGCGGTGATCGAGGAGGCCATTCGCAAAATCTGGAAATCAATCCGAACTCCAAAACCACGAAGCGAGGAGTCGTAAAACGCGGGGTGGCAGGTCGATAATGCACGCGGATAGCCGGGAATACGTGTTCCTGTCCAGTATCTTGATGGGTGGGCGGTTGAACAGGGTGGCAGCGGTTCAATCCGTGCCTGTGGGAGCAGTCGGACGGTGAATCGGATAGCGAGTCGGATGGCGAGTCGGACTGTGAGTCGGACGTTCCGGTTTTCCGGGATCGGCGTTGCAGACATGCCGGACGCGGCTTTTCGGATGATTGGCCGAGCCGCGCGCGCGGCCGACACGATCGGTTTCCGGTCACGGGCCGGCGGATTCCAGGTCGGCGCTTCGGTGTGAGTCGAGTGCGCCGAACGGCGAGAGCCGAGGAGAACCGAGAACCACGAGTAGAGAGAGGCAGCGAGACGTGAGGCACGAGAGGTGTGAGAGAGGTAGCAAGAGAGACGAGAGAGGTGACGGTGAGCAACGTGCGAGCGAGTGAGCGAGTCTCTTATCGATTCGCGCCTCGTCGTTAGCGAGCCGACACAAGAGCCACTTTGATGGCCCGGACGACGATGACGGCCTCGAGGACGAGCCCGAGTGGCTTTACGAGTGGACGGACGGCGGTTAGGGTCGGCGTGGAACGATGAAAGAGTCCTCCGCGCGATTCCCCCGAGGGGTCTGCGTCATCCGGGGCTTCCTAAGTACCCCGAGGAGGTGTCGGAACGACGTCCAACGACCGCCCCTCGCCTCTTCCACCCGCCGCCGCTCTACCGACTCGCGACCCCCTCACCCGCGTTTCTCCTTTTTCCTGACTTTTTCGCATTCTCTCTCCGTCTTCCTTTTCACCCTGGCGAACTGGCTGGCAGAGAGGCAGGGAGGCCGGGAGGTAGGCAGGCAGGCGGACTGGCTGGTTGGCCTTTCGTGCTCTCTCTCTCTCTCTCTCTCTCTTGGCTGGTCTTTCCGTCTCTCCGGTGGCTGGCGGCGCGGCGTCTCGATATAGCCGCACGATTTGTGGCTCGAGTGGGAGCGATACAGCAGAACAGCGTCGATACTCATAAATTTGGCCGCCTCTCCGCTGCTATATCCATTTTACGCAGCTATCGATTTTTTTCACACCCGCTTCCAAGTTGCAGCAAAATCTTTCGCGCGCGCGACATCCGCGGCTTGACGCTCCAAATTCACCGGTAGGAACTTTTTCGAGTGAAGTGACGGCTGCTCATTTTTTCGACCAACAAACGTAGATCTTGAGTAATATCCCAAGTAAGAGAGAGAGAGAGGAGTAGGGTGAAAGTCAGAGGGTGGTTGGGGGTTGAGATTGGTGGCGGTTGCGAGGGGACGGGAAGTGTGTCGAGTATCTAGGGTCTAGGGGGATCGATAGTCGGAGCGGCGAAGCAGCGAGGCGCATTCAGCTATAAATAAATCAGGAGTTTCTTCCAAGATGCCCGAGGAGCAAGAATGCTAAAAGGTTACTCTAAATTGGTTAAAGTTGGCGCGAGCCTCCGGGCGAGAATTTCGCGTGCGTCATCGAAAAGTGACGCTATTACCAGGGCACGATCCTAAGTGCGCCGATATAGGGGCGTCGGATCGCCGCATCACGCCGCGCGCGTTCGCTTGCTGATTCCACTAGCGAGTAGCCACCCCAGGGCCACCCTGCGGATACAACGTATTCATGCGTGATACGGATGGGTGCGGTGCAGTGTGGCGCGGTGTGGCGCGGCGCCACGGAAAAATATATACCATCGGTATTCCGAATTGAAATATGAGAACGCTTGACCGCGCAATTACACTTTCCCCCGCACCATTTATAAACCTTAAGCCCGTTGGCTCGCGCGTTTTTACAAAACCAATTTCGCTAACGAAGCGGAAACAGTCGCGCTTCTCGGCGAATGCCATTCAAAGAATTCCCGATGCAACGCGGTGCAATGCGGTGCGCCGTCTGAAATTTTTATAAACCACTGGATTCTGCCGCGAGCTAATTCTTGCGCAGAGTGAGGAGTGCAGGACCGATAAACTTGCAGCATCCAATAAGACAAATACACACAGTTCGATATCTCCTGACTCCCAAATGACTTGCTCGCTCGCGCCAAGATTACCGGGAGGGTTGCCGGGTGAGCGAACCGTACGTTTCCAGTGCGCGCGTTCGATACCAATCGAAGCGTCTCCTCGATCGAGCACAGTCCGATGCCGGCGGGATTCCGCGGCAAGATCAACAAATATCGTTGGTTTGTGCGGAGTGGGGTCAAAAGAACTTGCTCAAATAAACGAGAACGCGAAAGGATGAGTCGCGGTTGTGAGGCCGACGGAGAGAGGGGGGGGAGAGAGAGAGAGAGAGAGAGAGAGAGAGAGAGAGAGAGAGAGAGAGAGAGAGAGAGAGAGAGAGAGAGAGAGAGAGAGAGAGAGAGAGAGAGAGAGAGAGAGAGAGAGAGAGAGAGAGAGAGAGAGAGAGAGAGAGAGAGAGAGAGAGAGAGAGAGAGAGAGAGAGAGAGAGAGAGAGAGAGAGAGAGAGAGAGAGAGAGAGAGAGAGAGACTCTTTGTTCCGCTACCGAAACCTAAACACTTTTTATCCCTCCGTCAAGTATGACCTTACCGCTCATACCTTTGTCTTTTTCTTCGCGCAGCCTCTACCGAAGAAGTCCACCGTTCGTTGTGTTCTCTCTCGCTCTTTTTTCTCTCTTTCTCTCGCTTGCTCCCTCGCAGGCTTACAGGCAGCGGTATCCCGCAGTACTCAACAGGGGCCGCTCGTTTATCTAAATGGCTACTGGGTGGCCCGGCTCGCAGTGTCCTGTCCCAACAAACCAAAACTAACCCAATCACACGGTTGCGAAGCAGCCGGCCAGAAGAAAGGAGCCCGAGCGGTGAGCGGCAATCGTTGATAGTCGAGTCTGCTGGCCGCGTGGATTGAGGCGTACCGGTTCCGGGACCCAGCTCTTAAAGTCTCGAAGGATTCGAAGGACTCGTGGGAGATTCCTGAGAGCGAAGCGGCGTAAAGCGTAAGTCGACTCCTGAACCGAATGCCGCGCGCCGGTCCAGCTCGTGGTGTTTCGCAGACTCGCTGGCGCTCGCTCCTGCAGCTCGTTGCCGCTCCTTCGCATAATAGAGGTAATCCGACCTCGTTGAGAATATTTAACGGGCGCTCGCAATGATACTGTGCCACTTTCGCGGTACTTCCTAGTATCGTTATTATGCAATGATAGTGTGCCACCTCGGGACAGTTTCAGTGGCTGCGACGAGTCGTTAGCACTGCTGTTACCCGCTCGGGCCTTGGACAAACCACGGAGCCTGCCTAACGACGAACTCGCCACGGGATTATTTCGAATCGGTCCCGAAGTGCTCGCCCACTCCTTCCTCTTCTCCTTCAACTTCTGAAACAGCCCCATGGCCGTGGCACCGCGAATCGCCAAGATGCACCATTCGCAGTGCAATGCTGTGTCCCAGGCGAGCCAAACAGTTAGGTAATCGTTGGTTCGTCGATATTAGTTTGAGAGGAAATAAAATAGGCAAACAGGTGGAACGCAGTGTCATTCGATATGGTCGGGAAACGCGGACCCACCGGCGGAATCAGTCGTAATACCAGTGGCTTCGGTGAAGCAGCTTTCCTATCGGTTACAAGTATTGCTCACTGACCTCGGTGATATAGGTATCCGTGGCGAGAAAAAATCCATTTTCCGAGCGCGAATTTTCAGCATCTGCTTCCTGTCCCAGAATTGGGGTTATTTCATCGATATCGGAAGCGGAGGCTGTTTAGCCACCCGGTACGTGAGTTCCTCGACGCCCTCCCTCCTACGCGATTCACGCGCACTGCCCGTCCCGTTCCATCCCGACCCGACCCGACCCGACGGGATGTGATACGATGCGACGCACCGCGCAACGCCGCGCAACGCCGCGCAACACCGCACCGCGAAACGCGAAACGGCGACTCCCTCGTGAATTTTTTTAATCCGATTCGCTGGCGCGTTTGCGTGCCCGCCGCGTTGTTTTGCCCCGCGCCTCACTACCACCGACGTGTGGGTGGCAGAACGTGTGCGGGCGTGTGCGGGCGTGAGCTAGCGGCGCGGTAAGGGTGGTGCGGGTAGGCGAACTGCCGGATGGTTGCACGGCCGGGCAAAAGGGTAAGGGGAAAGGAGGGGCACTCGTTTAAAATGCAAACTCGTGGTCCGCGGGGTTTTAAAACACCCGCTACACCCGGATTTCGTTGCGGCGCAAACTTGGCTCGTCTCGCTCCTCATACGGATTTATGGCGCCTCTGACGTGCTTCTATTCTGGAGCTCATCGCCGGAGATTTTTCTCTCCCGTTGCTCTCTTTCACTCTTTCTTGCTTGCGAGCACCTCGCTCAGGAAATTTTTTTTCGGAGCGACGATTCCAACGGTGAACCAAAAATCAACTTGGCTTTTTGTACAAGAGGAAATTGTCTAGCTCAACTCGCCTTGAAACAGCCTCTGGTTGGTTGGCTGGTATTAACTTGTGCGCGTGAGCGCGAACGCGGACATTCGCGCACGCTCGCGAGAGATACCGCTTTGGTAATTTCGCACGGGATGGTAATTATCGCGTTGTTGCTGCGTCGATGAAAATTGCTGGCGTTTTTGTGCAGTTAACGTTGGGTTACGTGACATCGCGCGCGGAACGCTTGTCACCGTTTTTTTTGTTCGCAGCCACCGCTGCTATTGCCGTTGCAATCGCCGTCACCGCCGACACCATTGCGGAAGGCTTCTTCTCTTCGGGACAATCATTTTCTCTGACGCGGCTCCTAGTTATCTTGGGCTTCTTTGCAGGAGGTATTGAAAGTACGCACAACGAGGAGGAACTCGAAATCTTGGTCCACGAACGCTCGGTCTCCCGCTTCTCTAAAACGCGACTACCGACAAAAGTAGCCGAAACTTTTGTTGAAGCATTCAAGAAGCTCATTTCGAGTTTGCTGGGAGATGCTAATAATGTTCTGTAGACGGCTGCGCTTGGTGCCCGGTGTGTGTGCAGCCGCTGCGGCGCCGGCTATGCCTATCGCGGTTCTTTGCTCATTATCGTCATTGGGAGCACGCTGCCAGTGTATGCGAGAAACGACACCACGGTGTACCGCGAGGACAATTCTTCTCCTGACCACATGGTATTTTTCTTTCGAGTTTTGCATCCCGTAAATCGGCTGCAGCTTGGCGCAGCAACCTCTGCCGAGTTATGGAAACGCTCTCGAACGTTACCTCGATATTGCTAACTTGGGATATCGATCCTTATTTGGTATGCCGGATGGATGCCTGGGGACCGCGAAGACGCTTCGAATTACGCTCGAATTACGCTCGAATTACGCTCGAATTACGCTCGCCTACTTGATTCCAGTTTGGGGTCGCAAATTCTTACTTGCTTGATCTTCGAGCAAATATGCCTTCTCAGTTAATTCAAGGAATCACACTAGCTTACGCAGCGTCGTCAATGCGGAGTGTGCTGATTTCATAGATTGAACTATCTCAATGCGTAGTAGTCTTAGATGGTTATACGGTTAATACGGTGTTGGGATCGGTACGGGGCGTTCGCGCGCCCAGGTTGAGCTAAATATTGAAATGACTTTGAGCCGCTTGCGATGCGGAGCCTTAAATTGGAATACATATTCAGCATCGGCACGGGAGATAGGCGGGTTCTCGTGTTCCAGAGCTTTGTGCCGAGAATATGCTTGTTATATGCCAATACGCGTTGCGTGACACGGCTATCCATAGGCGACAGAATGCCGAGCTCACGCTTGCCCGTATTCACCTATGTCCTATGAAACGCACCCCTCCGCATTTACGTAAGCGTAAGCGCGGACCAACTCCGTACGCAGTACGTCGTACACACATAGATTCGTGGAGGACAGAGGCACGCATTCACGCAAACATACATAGATCCATGCAAGCGTACGCGCCGGATAATCTCCTCCTCTCGGTTCGATCGCGTGGAGCATCGCGGCTCTCCGCCGGATTTACATAGGTTCATGAATAATTTCTTAGCCATCGATACTTAGCCTAACACTGCGTCGCTCGGCTGATCGAAACTCCCGGGATAGGAATGGATTTGTGCGGCTCGCCAAGCAAACTTTCTCAGCTATGGTTCGCTCGCTCTCGCCTCCGAGCGACCAGGTTGGGAAATCCTCGTTGCATGTTTCTCACGTCGATATTTTCGTGGTACGGGGTGCCTCTCGTGATTACGTTCAATTAGGAGTATCGGCTAGTGGCGTGGTTCGGTATAGTGTAGAATGGTGCGGCGCGTCGCGACGTGGCGCGGCCCGCCGCGTTATCTTAAAGTGGCGGTCACCTAGATATCGGTATTGTTATCCCGCCTGACCACAACCACTTAAGCGAGCCGTAAGCTCCACGAGTTCAACTTTACCCTTCAACAGGTGTTTAGGGAAATACAATAATGTCGCGCATGCGCGTCGAACTTCTTAAGGTCGCAAAGTTCGTCAGAACAATCTGACCGCCGTCGCGGCCATGCTTGCGGACCGTAACGACGACTCCAGGGGGTGAAGTCAATTGAATTTGCGAAGGACTTGGATTTTTCCCTTGGGCGAAATTGCATGGGAAATATATGTCAAGAATGCTTCTGCGGGTGTGGCCTGAATGCTGAGCACCACCGTGCTAGGCTGTTAAGTTAATTTCAAAGTTAGACACAAAAAATTAGGGACTCTCCAAAAAGACTCGAGACTTCTTAAATCTGCGACCCGTACCGGATGTAATTACATCTCCAGGTTTTATAAAATTTTATCGCATTCATAACTTAACGGATACTAAAGTACCGTTCGTAATTTTTACGGCCATTCTTTGCTAAGATCAAAGTTTTTGACAGCTTTGCATTTTTTGGTAACGCCACTGTCACTACCCTCGGATTCTTGCTGTGTCTCAAAGGGTGTCATTTACCCCTGTGGTAAAGGCATCCACGTTACCGACAGTAGATATGCCCAGATCTGAGGATTCCAAGTATATCAGGAGTCGGTACAGGGGGTGGACTCTGCTGTTGGTAAGGGAAATGAAGAGCCCTGCTAGGCTTCTAGGGGTAGGTTTCCGGCGGTTCCGATGTGTTGCACAAGGGTTGTTAGATGGCATCAGCTCATGCCATTTCGGTTTCAAAGATAGAAGTTTGAGATGAAAATTGAGTTTATACAATGATTTTTCATGACATTCAATATATTGACTTGAGCGATAGGGTTCAACTTGAACAGAATGTATTTTATATGCGATTCATTATGTCATTAATTTTCACGGAAATTCTTTCGTTACTGACTTTTCTATTCTTTTATCCGTTTCAGGCGTTAAATGGTGCGGAGGGGACCGTTCCGCCTGGAAGGGTGTACAAAAAAGTGGCTATCGTCGAGAATTTCTTCGATATTATTCATGCGGTCCACGTCGATCTCGAGGGACGTCCTGGAAAGCACGCCGGCCAAAAAAGGACGTACCGAACGGTAAGAAATCAAAATTAATATTTTCATCAAGTATCCAATGGCAGAGTGAGAGAGGAATCGAATGATTATTTCATGACGAGAAAGCACTTTGATGCGGTCATCTGGTTTTTCGATCCAGATAATTAAGTTCGATAGGCAGCCTGGACATCAGTCATATAGAATGCGAAATCGTACGGAAAACAATTTTTCGGAACCAAATGCACTATCTAAATTCAATCGAATTGATGGATCGGACGGCCGATACCGAACACATATAGATTATAACGCGAACAGCCCCTGTGCGGCCTCCATGCGGCCCCCAACGCGGTCCCGAATATGTCTGGTATCGTCAGCGCGCCGAATTCTTGCATGGACGCTCGCGACACGCGATATTTACCGTTCCCGAGGGAAGGCATTGAGGCATTCAAGCGTCGAACACTCGATACCACACGTCATCTCACATGTTCCGGCGCGCATTCGCGTAAACCTCTCTCCGGGGTATCATATCTGTTCTCTGCTGTCCCTCGCCCGTCCCTCGACCACCTCGTGTCCCGATCACTTCACCCTCTCGCTTCGATTACCTATCTCGGTCTTTCTCTCTCTTCTCTGTTCGTTTCGTCCGCCGTTCTATCTCTTTTGGACCGTTCTCCCCCATTCATCCTCTTCCTCAATCTCTCGTAGCTCTTCTCTCCTCTCCCCTTTTCCCAGCTAATCTTCCTTCCTCTTCTACGCTCTATGGTCCATGCTCTGCAATGCTTCTCTATCCTTTTCCGCCTCTGGTCTCCTACTCTCGCGATCTGTCCGTTCGGCTCTCGCGCGAGTCTTCTCTTTCTCTCCTTAGTCACCACCACCGCCACCGCCGCGATCTGCTTGTGATTCAAAACCTCAGGACACTTGTTGCATTGGCTGCTTACCCGTGCGCGCACACGTACACACGTACACATATACATACGTACGCATCGAGTGTACACGTTCGTTCGCGGGCGGACGCAGACGCGCGTGCGGGCGGGCATTCGCGCGACGCTGAAACTGTTTTACGTTTAAGTCAACGCTGCACCGTACGATTCATCGGTTCGCTCTCTCTCTAACGCGAACTACCACTGCGACCACCTCCTACCCGCCGTCACCACCGCTGCCGTTGCCTCGCGCCTACACCCTCGATACCCTTGCTCGACTCCCGTCATTCTCTCCACCACCCTCTGCCACCCTCCTTCAACCTCCGCCACTCTCTTCACCGTTCTCTCTGCTCGCGGTATTATGCCACGCGAAACCTCGCGTAACGAGATTTACGTTCTGCCGACGCCGCGTGCGGAAAGGGCTGCTTTCCCGCGTGAATTTCGTACACACTTCGAGAAGCAGAGCGACTTAATTCGATTCCCTCCTAGGCCCGATTATTGCTTCCACATCTTTGCTTCCGATGGGTAGAATTATCAGATTTGCATCATGCTTGTGCGTCTTGCTGTTTTCATGAAATCTCGAATCATGTTCAAAGGCGATAGGAGATCCGTGGGAGTCAGGATAACTTGTGTTTCTTACATTAAAGTTCGGAATGAAACTGTCGTCTACGGTCGGCAGTAAGTTCGCTACTGTATCATGTTGATCCAAAATCCATTATCTTGGTCTCGTACTTATAGCTCTTTTCTGCGCGCTATCGTGACTCGCCACGAAGCGAAACTCGCTGGTACACAATTTTATGTGGATATACGTGTATAGTACACGTAGATACGTAGACGTCAACCATTGCCGTTCACGGCACCGGCTTCCATCCTTGATTAAGTTATGCTGCTTCTCCACCGCCTCAGAGAGAAACGTTTGCTATTAAGAGGCAGGGAACGTCCCCCGGCTAAGTACTTCCTTGCAAAGACACCGAAGTTCCGTTACCGCTCATGAATTTTCCCCAGTGGGCGTAGCGTGTAAAGCCGCTATGCTCCGTGTGAGGCCGTGACGTTTGACAGAAGGTGGAAAGGTCACTCGTATGGGCTTGACGCGTCTGACAGAAAACTTGATGAGCACCGTGCTTTCTAATTGTAATCGTTCGGTGTCCTCCCATCGACAGGAACCTGACTTTAGGGATATATATGTATATATTCGCGTCTATTCGCGAGCAGAAAAGACATAAAAGATTAGGAATTTGCACCTTGGCTACTTGTATGTTTCAGATAACGGAGACGTACGCGTTCCTGCCTCGAGAAGCCGTAACACGATTCCTGCTAGGGTGTACGGAGTGTCAACGTCGTCCCCGAACGCCGAGCCCCACGAATCTCTCGAATCAATCGCAGTCTACGACGATGACAACGGCGACGACCACTACGACTACGACGAGTACACCGATAACGAGCACAACGTTGCCGTCACCGACGACTCCGTTAAGCCCCAACTCCAGTGGCCCCGCCCTGACGACGTCGAGCTCGGCGCAGAGTAGTCCGAAAACGCGCGAGGGAAGCCACAGCAACGAGAGCAAGAACCTCTACAGTTACAGGCACCAGAAGCATCAAAAGGGGAGCAGCGCTGCCGTTTCCGCCGCTTCTACCGCTTCTGCCGCCTCTGCTGCCTCCGCCGTCTCTACCGCATCAGCTGCCTCTACTGTTGCCGCTGCTGCTGCTGCCGCTGCTACCGCCGCTGCTGCTGTTGCCGCTGCCGCGGAGAAAAACGAGAAGGAGAAGGAGGAAAAGTATAACCCGTTGAGCATCACCAACTTACTGAAAAAGGAGCCAGTGGGCAGTGGCAGTTTTTTGCCGGGTGGCGAGACTCTACCCGATTCGAGGAGGACCCCGGAGTCGGATCGAGCGAGCTCAAAGAGCTCGGCGTCGTCGAAGAGGAAAAGGATGTTGCCAGAGGGCCGGACGCCATCCCCTCAGCCGAGCCAGCCGTTGCCAAGGCCGTGGAGCCCTGGACTCGATCCCAAGAACACGCCCATCGACTACAGTCTTCCCATTACTACCTCGTACCTGAAGCACCAGCAGAGGCTACTGCAGGCAGAAAAGATCAAGGCGGCGAAAGAGGCCGAGGCCGTGGCAGAGCAGAAAATCGCCGCGGCGCCACTCGCTGCCGAGGAGGTTGACAGTATCGAGAGGGAGAGGTTTTCGCCTGCCACGGGACTGATCGACACCAATCTTAATCTGTTGGCCACAATTCAGCATCTCCACTGCCAAGTGATGCTGGCCCTAACCGAGAGACTGAGACCTTCGATCACGATGCCAGGTCCCCTTGTTCTGCCCGCAGCGACCAATGTTTTGTCCAGCGGCCTGATGGTGGGCTCCGAGGTGTCGGTCCAGACCGGGGAGAACCACTCGTGAGTCTAAACGCGGAAAGCGGACAGACCCATGGACAGTCTCCGATGGAGTTTCGACTTTGGAGGGTTGCGAACGCGACATCGCATCGCGCCGACGATCAGACAGGGAAACAGGGGGAGAGGGAAGGACTTTGTATCTCTAGCTTTTTCTTTGTCATGCAAATTGTTTTACACGAACCACAATGGATTTTTGTTTGGACTCGGTTTAGTCTACCGGGGCCGACTGCTATCGGACATCAGAGGGGAGGATCGAGCAAACTCCGGCAACCGCGTCATTGCCAGTATACCGAACTAACAATAACCCTGTCGATATTTGACCGAAGCTCAAGTTTAATTATTGACCGGCGCGAGATCGCCCATTAAATCCGATAAGATTGATTACTTCACTGCTGCGCCGCAGCATCGACGTTCGCCAGGATCGTTGGCAGGATAAATGGGAACGATCCCACGCTGGCAGTGTACATAGATATACCGATAGCCGCGGAATAATTTCTGAGTCTGTCAAAATATGGGTCGGCCGTCGCATGTCACTGATTTACCTAGGACAGATCGAGCCCCGAGTCTCCCGATCCCCGATCCCCGATCCCCGATCCGGGAAACCCATCTGATGCTGCAGGAGGATCGTTCGATATACTATATTTAGACGTTCCGAGCGAACAGGACGATTCGAACGATCGTCGCAGCGCTAGGCGGAGCCGAGACTGGAATAGAGGATCCATTCGGTAAAAGCGATTGTCACGCGGAGACAGCTCCTGAATATTTAACCATCGCAGTAATATTGCTGCTGCTGCTTCTGCTGCTGCGTTCCGATCCGTTCTCGAGTAGCGAGTCACCGGTCCAGAGCCGACTCTCGATGAATAGGTCGTCAACGTGCTCGATCCTCTAAAGACACTCATAAACTGACGTTCCCCCGAATGCAATCAGCAATTTGCAAGAATCGTGTGGTGCAGTATTATGTTCCAATTCGATAAGCTATTTTAATTGGAAGAAGAATGGATATTCTGTTCCTAGTCACATTTTCGTACTCCCGACCCGAGTAACTATGAAATTGATCGATTGACTTTTGCGGTTGGAAAATTCACGCCAAGTCTGTAATCAATATGCGCACAACTAAACGTAAGGGAATCAGTGTCAACGACGTTACTCGACCTTTCGTGTATTATGCTTTTTGGTGAACCACTCCTGCGACTAAGCGGTAAGCTTTTCACGTTCCTCGTCGTAGACGTGTCGTATTAAATGTGTTCCCAGAGGACCTCAAAGATTACCTTTCGATTTTGATAGTACCGTTTCCTTTTTTTCCCCTCTTTTTTTAATTAAGGTTATCCTATAGGATTCCATTCGACTCGGACGTTATAATATACCAAAGGCAAGTTGATTTTTATGCATACCGATGTCCGATCGTCTTCTCTTATCCTTATTATCGGTAGATTCCAAGAATCATCCGAATTTAGTTGTGGACCGGTAGAACGGCCGTCTAACGCTGAATGTTCGCGAGTTTGACCAATGTGTGAGATCGTTTAACGATACACTTTTTCGTATTTGACTGTGTAGTCTAGCCTTGTGTATGATATTACTGTTAGAGGTAGATCTTCGTGTATGATATAGCTTGTCGTTAGCCAATGAATCCCAGAGAAGGTGCATAGGCTCTAAGACGCGATTCTACAGAAACGTTTTTACTAGAAGTTCGATAATTGTCGTGAAAGTAGGCACGAGTTAAAACTCGACGATGTTGTAGCACCGGATCTATAATTTTGTATATAATCGTTGTAAAATAGCGTACATAGTTGTCGAGAAAAAAGCGCGCGATTATGCATACTAATGCGAATATGACTAATGTTACTATTCATTTTTATTATTATTGCCGTCGCAGTTACGTCCTCATCGTCATTACGGTTATCATAATTATTTTTACGGTGATTAATTATGAATTATTATTATTATTAATAATTATTATTAAATATTATTATCATAGTATTATTATATTTAAATTGCACAAAAATCAGATGGGAAAAATATATAAAATGAAAAATTATAATCTGTGTTATTTCCATTCCTCGATTGTCGCACAACGAAATCGTCACTTTACCCAAGTCATCCAGAATGCTCTATTAGGAGCGGTTCGTTGGACCACGATTAGCCCGAATTCGCCAACAGCGGATCCATCGAACGCGAATGGAAGAGGAATGGGTTTGTAACCCGCGGAAAATCGAGGTGCACCGAAGCGCGGGATGTTTTAGCGCTCGACAGCGGTAGCCCCAGCCCGGGAGAAAATGAGAGAAAAAGAGTACCAGGGGCAGCCAGAGGGTGAGCGAAAGGGAGCGAGAAACAGATCGGTCGATCCTGCGCTCTATGAACGAACAATGAACGCAATTGACACTTCTGGGCTCGCAGCTCGCGGGGAAGCGCCGCACTGCCGCCTTGACGTACTTTAATATCGCGAACAAAGAGGATGGAATCATCGCGTTGCTTTTAACAAAGGAGTAGCAGGCAGAGCCAACTTACCTGCTCTCCCAATAAGGATCGTTTCTTGGAGGCACCATAGGTAATGCAGTCTCCACCCATCTGGCTGTTGTCAGCGTTGTAGCGTACCCGTTCCATCAACTGGTCCTCTCTCTTTCCACCCCCTCGATCTCCCGCTCGCCTAGTTTTCCCTCTCCGTCCCTTTCTCTTGCTCGCTCAGTCACTGTCTTTCTGTCTTTCCTCCTCGAGCAGTGTGCCCACCTCTCTGATTTTCTCTTGCAACCTATTTCTTCCTTCTTTACCCTTTATCAGCGGCCCTTAGGAAGGCTCATCCTCCTTCCTTCCTTTCTTCTTTCTTTCCTTCCATCCTTCGTTCTTTTCCTCCTTTCTTCCTTCCCGGCCTCACCGATCCCAATAAGGTTACTTGGTTGCATGCTTTCGACCTTCGCCATCTCCTTACCCTTCATCGTCAAAGCGCTCCTCCTCTGCCACCGTTACCGTTCTACGTCTTCCAGTACGGCAGTAGTGCTGCGTCCTCGGTACTTGTACGGCCCTCTCGCTATCTTCCCTTTTCCAGTTAGTCTTTCTCTCAACCTCTCTCACTTTTTCTCTCTTAGCCTCGCTCACCCTAGCGCCACTCGGTGTCTCTCACCCTCACCCTCACCCTCGCCCTCACCCGCACCGTCATCCGCACTCTGCCCCTCACTCGGGTGCTTCCTCCCACTGTGCTATGGCAGAGCGACCGAAAGCGCCCCGCACCACCCGGGCCAACCCACCCTAGTGCTGGGAGCTGCTCGCAGCCACCGGTACGGACCGAGGCCTCGTGCTTTTGCCACGGCATTGTTGCTATCGATTCGGCTCTGGAAACGTGTTTTTCTTCGGATATTTCGTGGCTTTCCCCGGATACGGCTAGCTCTGCTCGTCTGGAATAACGAGGATTCTAAGAAACGGTAGGGTCTCGGCCCTTCTTTTCCTTCTCGGTCCGTTGCTACTCGGTGAGTCCGACTGGCTCTCCCGCTATTGCTGCTACCATTGCTGTCGCCACGTTGATCGTTGGGTTTTTTTTGTAGCTGATAGTGGTAAATCGGCCCGTCGTAATCATCGTTTTTGCCACCGATGGCTTGGCCGGAGACGGCGCGAAGTGGCAAGGTTCTCCTTTTGTTTTGTGTGAAACTTTCCACCAAGATTTTGGATCCCGTCTGCCACTCTATGATCGCGCAGAGTGATCAATCTTCCTGGAATGTCTATCGGAGGATCTGATGATTTCCCCTAATTCGGGTTTCTCATGTACCTTCATACGTTCCACTACCTTTAAGGACTCACTATTTTCCATTTTGCAAAGAATTATTTGTACTACTGTGTATTAGGTCGAATAGGACATTATCTTATAAGTGGCTAAAGTGTCTGTCGCCGATAGCTTATTGGTTGCTATGCGTAACTGTACTAGCCAATGGGGTGAAATTCAAATGGTCCATATATACTGATACCGCCTGCCCTGAGTAATTCAGTTTGAATTAGCAGACACCTTTGCACAAATCATTTTAATTACAATTTATAATATCTAGAACAGCGATCATTTCGCATGACCGCCAGGCGTACTCGTATTGGATAAGCGTGGCATAAGCATGCTTGGAAACAGACTTGAATGGGTCTTTGTTGCGGTGAGATTCTTGCCGATTTAGTCTTTTCGATTATAACTCAAAAGTTATTCGGGAACGCGGAGAGTTTACCAATGTCATGCCACCTTGTTCCGTAGGTTTGGTTGTGGTCAGGCCCGAATAACAAGTATCGAAATTTCAAGGAGACTTCAACGAACGGATAGATTTACCCATCAGCATACGGATACACCGACTTCCTTCTTCCCTTCATGTTTCTATGTTATTCAAGATCCACTTGCAATCTTGCTCCTATGATTATTTACAACCGTGCTCCGCGCCAAGATGCAAATATATGCGTGAGCTTTTCAGTTTATTCCGGCTACCATATTTGACCGAGCTCGTTCCACACGCTCATCCACACAATTTTACCGCATGTAAATCTGCCTGACACGGGTAGCTTTCGCTTCGTAAGAAAATGACAATGCGCACGTACTAAACTTACTAAAGAATGAAAAGAACCTTTGAAATAGAAATACACAATCTGTAATTCGGTGATTATTCGTTTGATACTTCCATGTGAAATTTTCCACGAGAAAATTGTATTATTGATTTAGAAAAGAGTCCTTGTCGTCGGGCAGAAATGTGTTATGCGTAGTTAGTAGTTCCTTATTTCGAAATCGATAGCAGCGGCAGTGCCCACGGGATTATGAAAGGTAACGGCGTAGCAAGCCTCGAGGCACCAAGGGGGAAATTAAGAAGCACCGAATCTCGTCCGGAGATTTCAACGAACGGTTACACTTTGCCGGGTCTCATATGTAGTATTCGCTGGGTGCCGTGGCATACCGCGGCACACCGTGACGCCTCATTGTGCCGCTATTTATTCCACAGCACTCCTGTTTCCAGCGGTTAGTCCGACCGATTAAGGCATCATCCCCGGTGGTCCCTCGTACCGAGCATATTATTGGGGCTTAAGTGGCGTAACCCGATCGAGAACTGCGATTTAACATTTTCCGTGGTCGGTATTCTCGCTTATCCCGGAGCAGGTTCGTGACGTCCATTGTTCCTCGGTCGGTCTCTCTGACCTCCGTGTCAGGCTTCCTCAACGTCGAAAAAAACCAGTTATGTTCGCGCACCTCAATGGGCTTTCACGCGGGGGACAATGCCAATCCCGCGATACGTTCGTCACCGCGAAAATCTATCATGGACTGGACGCGGCGTTAGATATCGACATCGGTCGGCTCCAGTATGGCCGGCCTTTCGGCGGGGTGCGCGGTAAATTGGAATTCAGGTATGACGCCGCCACCACCGCTTGCTCTCTCCGTCCACCCATATCGTGCCATCTCCCTGAAGAGTATGCGATTTTTGTTTTCTTTTTCGAGGACGTAAATGGTTCAATTATGGGAGGCATAGCGTGCGAGCGCAATACGGTCTTTCGATTGGTGAATCAATCTCAGCGAGAGGACGTCAGTCCCGAGCGGATTTGTTATGGATTTGTTACGCTCGATGTTCCTGGTTTGACCCGAAACTTTCCACGATAAGCATCCCCGAGGATGAAACTGAAGAGGGAGGTTGAGTCGAAGGTGTTTGCCGTTAAAATGTACATACCTAAATGTATACCTTGTAACAAGTATTGGGAGGGGGCTTGTCCTCGAGGAAACAAGGTGTTGACCAATTCCTCGGGCAACACCAACCCCGGCGAACCTTGTTCCGGTAGTCCGATTAAAGATAAAGATCCGAGGGATCGAGTACGATAGGAGCGCGGGCGCGAGCGGCGCCGGACGATCTCGGCCACCGTCTGGGAATGTTGGCCACCGCAGGCCGCTGGAAATCGAGTGCACCGGGTACAAGAGGTAGAGGGAGGGGGAGAGGAAGGTAAGAGATCGCGGGACAGCAGAAGGCGAAGGAGATCGCCACCACTCCCAGCAGCCATTGTAATTCGTATCGCGAGTCGTGCGAGAAGATCTCTTATTTTCTCGTAGTATCCAGTATACCCACCTATATCCCCCTAGTGTCTACCCTCGTTTCAACCTTCCTGCCTCTACCGCCGCGCTTCCCTTTTCAGGCCCCTCGTCGATGTCGGACGTTGCGTCTATCCTCTATGTAGGATAGCGCGCAGCGAGCTCTAGAATGTAAGGGATGATTTTGGAGATAGCTCGAGGGTCTCTCGGTACGTAGGAGTTGTAGGTTGCTGGGTGGGTGGATGGCTGGCTGGCTGGCTGCTGGCTGGATGGGCGGATGGTCGGGTCGAGACGAGTAGGGTGGGGAGGGCGGGCGGTGGTGCTAGAAGAGAGAGAGAGAAAGAGAGAGGGAGAGTGAGGGAGAGGGTGCCCGAGAGGGTGGCAGAGAGGGAGAGCGGCAGCGGGAAAGAGAGAAAGATAGAACGAGCGAAAGACTTTGGGATAGAGGGAAAGCTTTCAAGAGAAAGCGAGAGGAAACGTCTAGTAAAGAGGGAGGAGGAGAGAAAGATAGAAAGGGAGTTTGGGGGGTGGAAAGAGGTTGGTAGATGTGGAGAAGAGGGTGTGGGTTTGCGAAACGGGGGCTGCCATTGGGATGCTTCGCCCGCGGGGTGGTTGAAAGGGTGCACGATGGGGGGATGGAGGTGAGTCTGCAGAGTCTCGGGAGGGTGAGTTTGGCGCCGAGGTGTCGGCCTTTCTCTCCGACGTATATATATATACTTATATACGGCATGTGCGCTTAGCTCCGCAGTTGGCTTGTTTAAATCTAAATAAATAATTTTGATCTTACCGAAGCTTGACGTTGATCTGGCCGATCGGTGTGACATTCTCCAATCTAATGCGCGTCTTGTCTCGAGCAACCTCGTGCACGCCTGTACACCAATGCGATCTATCTGCGTGCCATTATCATCGAATGGCTCGACATCCATGCAAATTCGATTAAGCGACATATCGTAATTGTAACGGTAATAAATGGGAGTGATGGAATATGATATGGATGAAATTGTTGAAAACGGAAAACCACAAAGTCAATTGCGGTTTTACGCGATCATTAAAATAGTAGGGCTTTGGGAAGCGCGAACCGGCGTAATTGCTATTGATATTTCTCACAATTAGAGCTGTTAGAATCGGCAAACATGGCGTGTGTGAAAAATGTAAACCTCGAGGGTGGCTGTAACGGTGGGATAACAAGAGACCACAGATTTGTGGGAATTCAATTTAAGTGGTATTTAATTTACAGGTTGAAGCTCGGATTAGCCGGTAATTGGTATTGGGTTTTGCAGGGACTTTTACTCGATTGTACGGCCACCGTTTTAAAAATAATGCAGAGTCACGGAAGCAAAATCGTTAATATACGACATTCATGGTATCTCTCGACATTGCGCAATGTATCATCAGTTTCATTTCTGAATCGTCCAGTTTAATATTTCGGCATTGGAATACGCTACGAAATGAAATCGTCCAATTGAAATCAGTTTCCAACCCGATTGAGGATCTTTCATTGTATCGAATATACATTAATACTTATACAAATTTTCACTGTCACTTACCGAATGAAGGTGAAGATAAAGGTTGAAACAAATGCGAGGGGAGACCAACTAGGAAAGCGGCCTCGACAACAGCGACACGTAGGATCCCACCTGTGGCAAATAAAGTGGCGAGGTAAAAACAGAAGGCGGAGTTTAAAAGTAGAACTTGAAGATACTTTTCAAGGACGCGCTCGTCTCCGGCAAACTTCATTGTGGCAGAAATCAGTTTAACGGATATCCGTTTTAGCGTTCACTGGGTACAATGCAGCGAGAGAAAAGGCAGAGAGAGAGAGAGAGAGAGAGAGAGAGAGAGAGAGAGAGGGAGAGAGGCGCGCGGACACGGAGAGATAAAAGGGTCAGGGTGTAGGGAGGGAGATAGTAGGGGCGAAGTACGAGGAAACAGGGAAGGGGATGCGAAATGGGGTTACTAATTCCCGAATAATGAAGGGATGAATCGCTAACCCCTCTCCCGTGATAAAGGGGTCGGCACGTCCTGCATTGTTGAAGTTTTACTCGTGTTTTTTCAACCACATGTCAGGCATTAGTCGAAACAATGTAACTCAAATGAATGGTCCTTTAGTTTCCTAAGAGCACCGTTGATGCTAAAGCGACCCCGCGTATTTGTCATGCGTTTGTCCCCTCAAGATTTACCTCTCTTCTTACAATTCCTGGCTATTTTCACACTTTAAATTCGCACGTTTGAGGAAGAAAGTTACCGTGTCTGTACAGCGAAGCTACCAATGAGATTCACTTTGCTCCCTCAATTAATTCGGAATCCAGAGGTTAACGATTGGCCACGTGTTGCTAACCCAGTTTTTAAGGGGCTAATCGATACTCGGTCGTAGCGGAAATGCATTATGAGATTGTGCGATAGAGGACAGGGCTTACGGAATACCATAATGCGGTCTTTCTAAATGTCGTTCGAATCGAAAACCACGACACGCGGACTACATCGTTCGATGCTCGACTCCATAAATGGTCGAGAAACTTTCTTTCGAAACTATACCGCTTGGAATATGCTTAAACAAACGAGAGTTTTTTCGAAGTAACTTTCGCCGGGGCAAGTGGATTCCGGGCGGACTGTTTGCAGAGCGCTTTGTTCTTCTTCCTCAGGGGGCTTCCACCCCTCCAGGCTCTCGTACACTCGACGCCTACTTATATTGTTATGTAATTTATCTTGGCTACCCCCAACGCGAAGGAATGCTCGCTCTTGGACCGTGGGATTAGCGACACCGGAGGGTGTCTTTACTTTTCACTTTTGCTAATTTCACTTTACCCGCCAACCAAGAAAGGGGAGGAGCGGCAATTTTGTGCGCTTACCGACCACTACGTTCTTGACAAACGTGCCTAGCTTGCTTATACTAAACTTCTCTCACACCACGAAAACTCGACCGCGAATCCCAATTCCGTTTAACAGCTAAGTTTGCTGTTCTTGACATTGAACTATAAATTTCGTATATAGTTATGTCGTCACCTGTTCTTGTCTCTTACGGATACAGCGGAGGACTGTTGAATTGGATTCGTGTTTCGCTAATTTATACAGAATCAGTGGAATAAATTCGTAATACATATTGTTAAGTCGGAAATGACGTGGCGCCGGATATTCATAATATTGGTTATTATCCTGATTATGTTTAGCGCAATTCTTCCGAATAGATCGATGATTAATTTTACAAAGCAATTTATACATTTCGTATCTAGTCATTAAAAAGTTTGAAAAGCTGGCTGCTTCCTTCGCTGTGAATGCGACACCCTACGTAGAAGAAACCATATTAATTAAGGGAAGAAGCCATACCCTCCCCTGCTGAGTTGCTTCCAGTCCAATTTTTTCTTCGAAGACCCAATGTCTGTCATAGAAGCTTTATCACTTTCTAGATAATGTGCCGTGAAAGTGTTTTTCTATGCGGGACGGAAAACGCAGTCGGGCACGATGTGCGACGATACAAGCCGAGGTTATCGTGCATTAGCTATCCACACGCGAAAAGACTTTGTAACGTGATAATTCCATCATATTCTTTCCCTGCTGATTCGTTCAGAGCTAGGGGATAGTATGCAGTCGTTTTCAAGATTGCAGATTGCTACCGAGGTCGGTCGCGCTTAGCGACTCGAATGAAGAACAGTTTTCAAGTCCACGAACAGTTTTTATACGCTTCGCGGAAGAAAGCTGTTCCGTGGAGAGGCGAAAGAAAGGGTGGCTGAACTTAAGATACGGTCGCACGATTTTCCACACATATCGGGCTGCCCGGGCAAACTCGATTCCACTACGCGACCTTTCTTCGAGGTTTCTCTTGCCGGAGGCAAGCAAACCCATATCCGCACACCGCGGCGCCATCCACTCTCGACTTACCATCTTGACTTTCCACCAGCTCAGCTGGTTCTTTCGCATTTTTCTCCCGGATTTTCTCGCCCCACCACCGTAGCGCGTCATCGTTCCCCGATCTGTCTCACGCGTTCGCAGATAATTCTTACCGCACAATGCGACACCCCGAGATTCGGGTGGCTTGGAGCTAGCTGGCGGTTTTGTTTCCCCTCTAATTGTTACAAGACAAAAGTGCGAAGTTGAGTTAGTCGACAGAGCCGAGGGGTGTTGGTAATGGGACATAACGCCTTTAGCGTATGACGCTTCGTACCGAAACTATTGTGCCGAGTGGCGAAAGCCAGCGGGCGCGACAGAAGTGTGCTAGCGGGGGCGGGACGGTTGAATCGAAAAGGAGAAGAAGAGTCGAGGAGTGAGAGACCCAAAAGAATCGTGACCAACAGCTAGGACGTTCCTGAAGCACGCGACCCAACGAGCGTCAAGTTATTTAGCCCGAGTCATAATTGATATTTACCAACCACGAAAGATAATCTGGTGTGGTATCTGTTAATGAGCATCCAACAGCAATTCATCCCGTACTAATTCCATGGGTGCACCTAGGGGGAGAAAGAAGAGGAGGTAGGTGATAGAAGCGAGGAGCACGAAGCCAACAGCGAAGAACGAACGAAGCGAGAAGCGGTTCCCTCGTCAGCGGCAACAAAGCTAGCCCTATCTCCACGCACCGCATTCCCCTTGAAAATGCATCGGTACGTGCACCTGCTCTGAGACTGCGGCACCGTAAAGCGTGGAAACGGAAAGCGAGAGAAAAGACAGGGGGGCGAATAAAAGGGGGATAAAAGGGGGATAAAAGGGGGGTAAAAGAGGCCGCGAGAAGAGAAAGAGAAGAGGAGCATCCGAGCGGAGCGGCACGGAAGCAGGAAAATAGGGAAGGAGAGAAAGAGCGAACGCCGGTCGAGGGCTTCACGTAGCACTTTTCCTTGTATTACTTAGCCCAGGATATAACCCACCACGGCGTCGGTGGTGCCTATATCTCAGCCGAGGAAAACCACCCTCCGTGCGCGTATCTTCTCTCTCCCTCTGGCCTTCCCGTACCGTACCGTGTCCTAGCCTGCTCTGCCCTGCCCTGCTCTGCCCTGCCTTGCCCTGTCTGCTGTGCTCGCTCTGCTGCTCTGCCCGCTTTGCCCCATTCCACCTTCCCACCACCCTCACTAGCTCACCTCCCTCTCTCCCACGCTCTCCATCCACCTTCTGGCAGCCCGCTTACCCTCCGTCCTTCTACCCGCGCACCTCTTTGGCGCCCCGTACCACGACCCTCCGCGTCTCCTCCGCGTCTCCGCCGCGTCGGCCTGTCCCCTTCCCGCTGCCCCCCTGCCTCCTCGCGCGCACCTTCCCTTCCGTTCCCGCTCTTCCCGCCCGTCCTTCGCCTCGCCGCCCCCTTCGATCCTCACCCTCCGTTCGTTCCGTTCCGACCCGACCCACCGGCACGAAGCGGCGCGGCACTCTCGTCCTCACTCGCACACCCTCATCCTCGCTCTCACCCTCATCCTCACCCACACCCTCGCTTTCACCCTTACCCTCGACCAAGCCACCCCACGCCGCCCACGCTCTCTTCTCTCTGTTCTCCCTTCGATTCCACCCGCCAACGCCCACCTACGCCCACTGTCAGCCACCCAGGCTGCGCTGCCTCTCTGCCGAGAGAGGGAGAGAGATGGACAGAACGGCCACCCTGCTCTCACCTCTGTGAGCTTCATCCGGTGCGCTCTGACTATTACTCTCCCCAGAGCGCACCCCAGAGCGCACCCCGAGCGCACCCCGAGCGCACCCTGAGCGCACTCCCCCGCGTCGAAGGTGGCTGCGCCCTACTGGCGCCTGAATCATCCCGCCTGAGGCTAGGCCGCGTCGCGCCGCACCACGCTGTGCTGCGCCACACCGTGCTACGCTGAGCCCGATCGTCCGCTACCACTGCTTCTGCCGCCGTCTCTGCTCTACAAGCACCACCGAGACTGCCAGCCGTGCCGAGGAAAGTGCGAGCGAAAGATTAGCGAGCGAACGAGGAAGAGCAAGCAACGGCAAGACGCCAAGGGAGGAAAGCGACAGTAGAGAGAGCTGGCGGTGACTGACTGAGCTAGGGTTTTGGCGGTAGAACGCTGATGGTGGCGGCTGCTAGTGCTTTTGCCGCTGCTGCTGTTCAGAAGGGTGACCCAAGAGAGGAGGTGAGGATGGAGCCAGAGTTGGTGGAGGTGGAGGTAGCGGTAGCACAGGAGGTCGCCGCCAGAGGTGGGATTGGACGGGCAGGGGATGATTCGTTGGTTGGTTGGGTTGGCAGGGAAACGAGGGGCAGCGGAAGGGGCGCTTCAGGAGAAAGAGAAGGAAAAGGGGCAAGAGAAAAAGTAAGATGAAGAAGGGGGAGAGCGCCAAGCAAGAAAGAAAGAGAATTTGAGCGCAAGGTAAGTTCCCGTAGGGTTGAAAGCGGCCGTCGAGTCGTCGCCGTCCTCCATATCACCGTCGTAACCAACCGAGGACAAAGAGTCAGGCGATGACTGGAGTAGACGTAAGCTAAAGGTAGACGAAGACCGATGAACGGTAGGAACGAGGTTGGCACGCCGGTATAAGGCTTCACTAATTATTTTTTGTCGGTCGCACGACAGGGGTGCGACTGCCAGCAATGACTGAAATTAAATGAATGAGCACCCTGGTACCGTCAGATCGAAGCGCGGAGGAGGGTGGACCTTCCAGTAGACCCGCCAGAGAGTGCGGATCGCTTTTGGCGGGCTTTCGTGGGCGGACGGGGAGTTGGGCCAGATGATCCTGACACGCGAATAGATTAGGAATTGAGTCTTCATTTTTCTCCAGTGCGATACTGTGTATTAAAAATGGCTGCAATCCGCGAAGTTTTCTTATTTCTGTCGGATTCTCCCGAAAAGGGGCGTCAAAGGTACGGGCAAATGAAAATACATGTACGTATGTACACAAGCTGCATTCGCTTAGTTGACGCACTCATGCAACCTTGCGTCCAGTTCGGGTGACCGAATGCTTTGTTTGTTTTTCTACCGTGTTGTCCATTTCTGGTGTACACTTGCCCTCTCTTTCTATTTGAAAGTGTGTTAACGGGATAAAGTTCGCGCTAACGTCACTTCTTTATTACTATTATTATAGGCCTCATTATAAGGACTTTAATACTCGAAAGGAGGGTTACGGACTGTCGAAATAAAAGGATTCCGGAGTTGCGCGGGAATAAGGACAGAAGCGGAAGAATGGATTGTAAGCGGTATTCTCCCGTATTATATCCAGCACCCCTGTCGAATCCTCACTGATTTCAATACACTTCCACGCTATTCGGCTTTGTGTTCCTTTCATTGACTTTCATTGACTTCCTATAAAGTGGCTGTTTAACACCTCTGTACTTCCTTTCTCATGTTTTCATTGAAATCGTCTTGCAATTAAAGCAGCAAGTGACCTCATGCGACAGACACGTTCCTGCTCCATTACTTCCGTCTTTGGCGAGTTTCGCGCTCTCATGAAAATGCCAAGTCTTGGCAGATGCAATCGTAGTAGCGCTGGCAGTAGCAGTATCAGTAGTAATAGCAATAGTGATTTTCCGCAGGATCCTCCCCGAGAGAGAGTCAGCTCGATATTTCATGGGAAAGCGGGATACGCAGGGGTGAATTCGAAAGAGGGGAAAACTGACTCAAAGACTGAAAGTGTATAGTCGCAGTCGGTGCTGCTTGCCCGATGTTTGTTGGGAATACGAACTAACGAGAGTTTCGTAAAGGAAACTTCTTTGCCTTTCCCCGAAGCGATCTTACACCAAGGATTAAAGCGTTGGTTCGCTCGCTCGTTTGCTCTCTTACGCTCTTGGCGCGCGAGTGCGGTGCAAACGAGGGGTACGAGCGGCGCTAGAGAAGGCAAAGAGCGGCGGGGGATGACGCTAGAGGTGGATGGTCACGGTTCGCGTTTCAAGCAAGGCGGACCGCGGAGGGTGATCGGAGGGTGACTCTGAATTATCTTTTCCCTCTTTTCCTACCGTAAAGTCCAAAGTACGACTTTGAGGCGGGGATGAAGAGTGTTGTCGAGATAACTGATACTTCAGCCTTCCGCTATCGATAACACAAGAACCTAGTGCTCTACGAGCTACCAGTCCATCGGCAGTCCGCGCTAGCTTTCCTTCGCGGAAATATTATCCGCACCGTTTCATCGATCTTTGCGATGCACTTCGTGAAAAACGTAGGAAGTTACTTCCCCTGGTAGAAGGTTTCTATAACTTTCTAAGTAATTAAATTTTAACGCCACCGGCGTAACGTTTCAGGCAGGTTGATGCACTCGACACCAAATTACGGTGATAGTAAAGGGCACGTTTATGTCACCTCATATTTCCAGGTCCTACGTGGCGCGTGGTTACAGAAGCATCGCTTTTGCATAAATTACATCGCGAGAATCTGTATGCTTTAGCGTGCGTACGTCAGCCCGGTCTAATCTGCGCGTCCTTAACAAACCCGTTGAAATCATGCTCTGTTATTTTCCATTTTACGCTAAAAGTTCTTACTCTCGTTATGCGCGTTCTACCGTCTTATGAATTAGTACAAGTTTAAAAATCATTTTGGACGTTCTTTGTAATTAATTAGTAGCGAATACAACAAATTCCAAGGTCCAATGCTTACCTCGTCTACTCGAGACTTTAATTACACGCGTTGCTGTCAATTTATTAAATGACGGGTCTACTTAGGTCTTCCTAAAATTCACGATCGTTCAGGATACAGGTCTATTTTAATTAATTTCCGCGCAGTTAGTCCCGAATGTCCCTATGAGTGTGGCATGGATGACCTTATTAATTTCAAGGATCAATGTATCGAAATTTAAAGAAGTATACTCGATTACTCAGTCTTCTAAGCGTAGGTACGTTTCGCATTGTAAAGATGCAACGGGGTGCAAATCCTCGGTGCAATTCGAGGGCTCTTTGCACAGTCTCACGCTTGCCTTAATTGCTCCAAATATTATTGCATATGTTTCAATTGGAGGGCTCGATCGCGTACACGCGTGGGGCTTCTCCGCGTTTCCTGCAAAATTCAGTGACTAGCGGCTTCCCCGACGATCTCAATTAATTTCCGAGCAATTAACTTTCAATGCCTGGAGCGAGTCTCCGCGCTTGAACTTCTCGCCGGTAAATCACGACGATCGGGGAGTGCGTGTATGCGTTATTCGCGCGCCTCCCTTCGTGGCTGAAAAGCTGCCGTTGGTTCTGCTGCTGCCGCCGTCGTCGTTGCCGTCGTCGTTGCCGTTGCCAAGCCCCGCCGCCGCCCGAAGGTGTAAGTGTTCCGCGAGGATGCGCAAAGCAGGGGTAGGGGCAGGATTTAAAGCTCGTGCAAACACGCCGGATCTCCATACTAACATAAATACGAAGGAACAAGGTGGCAAATGGAACAGGGGTAGTTCCTTCCTTTCAGCGCGTTCTGCGCCATTCGGACTGTTTAGAGGTATTCATGGATTTGGGACAAGGGACGGTACGCAACCCCGAAGGAATTAAAACCACCCTTCTTACTCCGAATGTTCGGCTTTTGTGATGCGAGACCAATGACGATGCGCCTAACTATAAGATCAACTGATATACCGAGGGTGTCCATTGCCGCCTGTGGTTCTAATGCTCCGAAGAGGGTTGATAAACCGCACCGGCTGACGCAAATTGGCTGAATCCGATTGACTTTGATTTACCAGGAACGTCGGTTGATCGATCACTCGTCGATTCGGCAAGTGAAATAATTAAACCATCAAGAAATTGCTGAATCAAACCTACGTTTTGTTTAATGTTAAATATTTAAATGTGACGTTTTCAGATTTTGTAGAAATTTAACCTTTCTTGGTGTTTTCACTTGCGTGTAATGCCACGTCCATGTCCAATCAGTGTTGTCACCGGACAAATAAAGTGCAGTGAGTGGCGGTTCCACTCCTTTATCCACTGAAGTATTAACGACTTCTTTCGAAGGACGTTCTTCGTTCCCTTAAATCCCAGGAAATCGCGAGCTCGAAGCGTACTTATCCAAAAACAGCTCTCGTGCCCATCGTCGCTGAGCGAGCGAGCGAGCGAGCGGCTGAGCGCTTCTTCAGGACGGAACAAGGCACCGCTTTTTTCTCCACATCACATTCTGCCTAGGTCAGCTGGATCTTCCTGTCCCCTTGCTCGCCCTTGTCTTCCTCTACCCCACCGCATCCCCGCTCCGCTCGACTGTCAGAGTTCCAACCCGAGAAAACATCCCTTACGTAAGAATCGATACGAACAGGAGGGGGACGTGCAGAGAGCAAATGAGCCAACTGCAGGGATAGCTGCAGAGGGACAGGGAAGAAACGAGCACCGCTCGAGAGTTCCCTCAGCGATCTTCCTGCCGAGCGCCGGAAACATCCCTTATCCTAGAGGTACCATAAGATTCTACTTCGCGTCTGAACTCCGCCACGTGAGACGGTTCGCCCCCTCTTAACCCTCAGCCTTCACCCTCACCTCTCTGCTATTTCCATCCCTTGCCGTGCAAAACTCCTCCGTCTTCTTCTCCCTCTCCTTCCACCGTCTTCCATCCAATTCTTCTTCTTCCCTTTTTCCGTTCTCAGCAGCCGCTTCCCACGCGGTGCTCTCTATTTTTCCGTTCGTAGCATGCCTCGAGCGCGTGTACTCCCGCACGCTGGTTGACGGCGGAAGTACGACTTTGGAGAACGTGGGAGTTGGTGAATCGGCCTAGAGGCGAGCTACGCGTACCGTAACGCGTATGTACGAAGACCGTCGTCGTCGTCGTCGTCGTTGTCGTGCACAAGGAAGGATGCTCAAAGCTCGGGTTGCCGGCACTGCTGCCACCGACGCTCAGCGTAGATAGGAGATGGGAATAGGATCGGGAGGATGCGGGGGTGGAGACGATGGAACGTAGCAGGCGTCGGGCACGAGGATGGGTGGAAGAGAGGTTGGCGATGGTGGTACCGGGGTTGAGTCGAATCGAGTAGAGTAGAGTCGAGTCGAGTCGGGTCGAGTCGAGTTGAGTCGAGTCGAGCGGACAGGAATAGAAGCGAGGGTGAGGATGCGCGGGACTGGGAATGGGGTGTTTGTTCGGGACGATAGTGTAAGACGGTGACGTGCACATCCCCTGCCAGGCTGCCAGTTCGCCAGGCAGAGTCTGCTTGCCTCTACCTTGGCTGCCACTGGAAATGGAGGGTGGTTTCAACCCTTAGATCGGGCGCAGCATTGGTGTGAGTGAATGTGGGAGGTGGTGAAGGCGAGGAGAAACGATGGTACGATGGTACGACACGGCTTGGCAAAGGGGTCCGCGCGGCAGGCGGGTGAAGGACACCGAGGAGAGACTTCCAAGGGGGAAGAGAGTAACGAAGGGAACGAGGGAGAATGAGAATAACAGACTCGCCAGTGCGACGTAGTAGCCGGAGGCCAAGAAGGACTTTCGACTACTTTCGAGGTCGGCAGGGCCGCCTTAATTATCGTTGCGCTTCGGGAAAAGTTTGCCTTTATTCCGGTACTCCTCACTCGATCACGTCTTTACCCGTTGCGAGACTTTCTCACTTTCTTACAGTAGCTATTCCGAATGGTATCACCGACTCCGACTGTGGACGCGAATATGCGCTTTCCACTAAAGGGTTGACTAATTCAATTCGTTAGTCGTTCTGTCATCTTTGATTCTCGAGTACGAAGCTCGATGATCCCGAGAGACCGTTTCGCGCTTTTTTATGACATTGTGTTTCATAATGGGTGGCAATTATACGGCTGAGTAGAACGTTAGGAATGAATGAAAAGAGATGTTTGGCTTGGGTTGCTCTTTGTGTTGGCAGTTCCATTGTTCGTCTCGGTGCAATAGATATACAGAGCGAACACCTTGCTTTACGTACGTGTACGGGTGGATTGTACAAATTGTATTACTTTTTAGAAAGGATTCTAACCCTCTTTCATCGACTTGCGCGAAGAGGATGAATTGGCGAACAACGCTAGCCGAACTTTCAAATAGCTATTGCCATTTCTCATACGCTTCGATTCACCGAATCAACTTGAGTCGGTAAATCTCGGGTACTAAATCAGATCTGGTCTTTGATAGCATTGATAAACTCATATTGCGACATCAAGAGACGTGGCCGCGTCTCGCGGCAAGTGCACATAAGCAGCGCAATACGAGTTTGAGCGGTTACGTATTATTTATTGGAGCGCTTGCTGAGGCCCATATGTTTTCGCCTATACTAATATTTAGCAGTCCAAAATTTCTGCAGCAAAGGATTTGCTAACAATATCAACTGCAGAGACGTGCTTTTGCAGATGCTCTCGTAAGTGTTAATTTCACTAATTTTTTATAAGACACATAGTATATCAGTAGAATACATTTCCTTAGATTCGGAACATTATTCAATATATTACAGTTGCCCAAAATGACTTTTTTGACATTTTATAATAGTCTAATCGAAAGGTTTGACTCGCAGCTTTAATTCTAAGATACCAAAGCATTACAAACATGATATACGATAAGCCGTTCCTCATTTTAAAGTGCTACTGGTGCACTAGGTAGCAGGTGTTCTCCAACATCCAACACGCTTAATAACATAAATAATACGCTAACAATGAAACTTTTGGTATTATTAGTTTTTCACATAATTACGTTGGTACCTATCGACGTTACAAGGATATTTCATCTTTTTTCCAAGCATCGTCTAACGGATTCTCAAAGATTTCTGGAATTTCTCAAGAGAGGACACACAACTCTTGGGAGTTTGGTATAAAAGTTGTGCCCGCCTCGTCGGTTCATCGCTCCACGGAAAGTGACGAATAGGAAGTATAACATAAAGAAGAGGAAGAAGAACAAGAATAAGAAAAAGAAGAAGAAGGGGAAGGGGAATAGTTGAAGAGGAGTAGCAAGAGGAAGGAAGACAGGACTGAAGATTCAGGTGGAGCCGAGGAGTTGAGAAGGAGCCGAGAAGGAGCCGAAAAGGCGCCGAGCCGAAAAAGCATGCAAGCTTCCCGGGATTTTGGAATTTTACGACCACGCCGTGCGTCCCTGAAGCAAGGCGAAGGCAAAGGCGAAGACGAAGACGTAGGAACGTACGATGTCGGAGTTGGGTGGTGTAGTGGAGGGTGGCACAGAGGGATGGTGAGAAGGAGGGTGGAGTGACGCTCGTAAGGGTGTGGATTGGGGGAGGGGCGGGGGGGGGACGAAGAGGTTCTAGGGTGGCTAGGTGGATAGAGCCAGGCACGGGGGAGCGGTAGCGAGAGAGATGGTTTTCCGCGTTGCTCGAAAGAAGAAGAGAGAGAGAAGGAGCGGGGGCGGACAACGTAGAGGCAGATGGCGAACTCAGCAAGAGGGAACGAGACAGAATGGGACAACTGGAGTTCTGGCGATGCTCTACGGCAGAGGGTGAGTTACCGAGGACTCAGAGACCTAACCCTCTTTTCTGGACTCACACTCTCGCATCTCGACTCTCTGCCCCAACCACCTGCACCAGTACCCACCTCCTCGCTTGACGGCGCTCTACCTACTGCCGCCTTTCCTGGCTCCTCCACTCTGCTGCTACTGCTCCAACTCCTTTTACCCCCGTTACTCTGCCACGCCGCTTCTACTGCCTCTGGAACCGCCACTGCCACCGCTGCTCCCACCGTCACCACTGCTAGACAGGGCGCATTGCACGGAGTGTTGCGTTGTTGCCTTCTGAACCACCCCAACGTTCAATTTTGTATAACTATCCGGCGTGCATTACGAAAGTTCCCGCGAAACTTTTACCGCTCGCTCGCTGGGTTCGCGCGCGCTCTTCTAATGTCACCCTTGCGCGCGTATTCGCCCATCCTACCTACCGGCAACCCCCACGACTGTTCGATTAACTCTCCCGCGCTTTTCACGCGATTCATTGCGATTGTTTTCTCCTCTACTTTCCTTCCTATCACCGTCAGGCCATCCATATTCCGATGCTGCTTATCCGACTCTCGACCGGAGACTGATGTCACCTTTGCGAGACTGTTTACAAGTTTGAGGTATGACTACGAAATTGATGCAATGCTTTCTACCTCGCACTGGTTCGAAAGTTATTATTGCCGAATAGACGGA
Organism: Trypoxylon attenuatum; assembly: GCA_963989405.1. NCBI lineage: Eukaryota > Metazoa > Arthropoda > Insecta > Hymenoptera > Crabronidae > Trypoxylon > Trypoxylon attenuatum. The sequence goes on along the minus strand of OZ022490.1, from coordinate 14,263,298 downwards.
AAGCGAATAGCGACAGCATGCGCGCGTCACCACCACCGTGATTATGATTGTTTCTTTACAGTAGCAGATCGGTTTCGGAAGCTTGTGTTTCTTAAGCCGTTAGATAGTATTCTCGAAAGTGTTGACATACTTACGTATCCGAGCGAAATTTCCAGACAAGCAGCGCCGCAATTCCCGACATACATTTATTTCCCGCGCTCTTCTCCGCGTCAGGCCATTCAATATTATTTAAAGCTGCGCGAGCAAGTGGCCGGGGCGCTTTGTCGAAATTCGTTTGAGCCGAAATAATCGATAAACCGCGTAACCTGCGAGCAAAATTGCATCGTTGTCGTTGCAGCGCTCGCCCCAGCCGCCTCTGGTTACGCGAGCCGTAATACAATTTTTTTTTGCAGCGCGGACTGCCCCGCTCAACATTTCCGTATCACGATGCACCTGCCAAGTACATCATGCTATCACGGTACAGCTTGATGTCGGCCAGCGCGATGTAAACCCATCGAGAGGTTAATCGGGAGCCCAAGGCGCACCGAAGCCGTCTCCGATCTCTCTATGTATGCATGCATGCATGTATGTATGTATGTATGCATTTTTCTATGTATGTATGTATATATGTATATGGAACAGAAGCACGTTGCGGCGCATCGAACTCAAGCACCCCTTCGGCCTGCCAAGCAAAACCCTTCCGGGCTAGACGTAGCCCTTCGAAATCAGCTCCATATCCGCGTATTTCACTCTCTTCCACCCTCTACCGCTGTTTCCTCCCCCGTGCACCGGTCGCAGCGCATCATTCCTCGACGCGTGCAGACACGTGTGTGCGTCTGTTCGTTTGTTCGTTCGTTCGTTCGGTCGCTTGCTTGCTTGCTTGCTTGCTTGCTGGTATAAACGCACCCTCGCAAGCAACGACAGTGGTACCAGTAGCATAGACTGCTTTGCAGCCAACGGCGGCTGCGGTGGTTGCGACGGCCTGCGACGGTACCACTACCATCAGCAATTCACCGGTGCACTGCCGCTAGCAGCAGCCGGGTGAAGGCGGTAGCGACAGCAGCAACAGCGTGCGTGTTTCCCGGTGTGATGCCAGCAACGCGAACGGGAACGGCAACAGCAACGGCCGCATGAGCTTCCTCGATGGCAGTGGAGGGTCTTCTGACAGCAAATCGATTGAACGGTATAATTTATACCACCCCTACTCACTCCCCCCTGGATGCCCACCTACGTGGCATATAGAACCCCCCGAACACCCCCGAACACCCCTGGCACCCCCAACACCCCCTGCCTCCGCCTACTGCATACGGCCTCACCTCCCACTCACCTTTCGGTCTCTCTGTCTCTGCGTCAACCTTCTCTCTCTTTCAATCTCACTCGCTCTCACTGGCCATCCTGTACCCCTCCGTACACCCCCATTCCTGGTAGCTTCCCTGAATAGTCATCATGCGAGTATTCCGCCTGTTGGCGAGCGAGAGAGCGGCTGGATAATGGGGAAACTGGTGCGGTGGAGGGTCGCGCTGAGTGTGTCACCGCGTGCGGCACCGCGCGCGCTACCCGCGCTACCGCCACCGAGTGCTCGGTGTGCGGGCGCTCGATTATAAGTATTTATAGTATGCGCGTAGTGGTACCGGTGAATGTAGGTGAGTCGCGGTGTGGCGAGGGGCGGCGAGGCACGGTGCGGTGCGGTGAGGTGGGACAACGCGAGGCGAAGTGAACCGACTCTTCCTGTGCGCGCAGCCTGATGGCCATGGGTGCATGCCTGTCGCCTGGCCATCGCGGTGCGGCCTGTATGCTCTATAATGAGATACGTTCGGCGGACTGTGTGGCTTTGCGGGAATATGCGCGCGCTCTGCGTGTGCAGTAGTGTGCACGGTACGCGCGTAGTTATAGGTGGCCCCCGACGAGCCGTGGATAGCAGCGGCAACGTCTGTGAGGAGGACGCTAGTAGATACGGAAGGGTGCATCGCCGTCACACTTGATCGGTCCACGCTAGGCATACCACGGCGTGTGTGCACGCGTGCATGCGTGCGTGCAGACATCGGTACTTTGCCGCGAGTGCCGCTGATTGCGGTCACTGGCAGGGATAGGAGGAAAAGTGGAGCGACGCGACGCGGTTCGCTCCTCATGCCGCCTTTACCTTCGCCGCGCCGGTTCCTCCCTCGCCCCGTTCTCCCTTGCCTACCAATCTACTCCGAAGCGCATGCAAATACGAGCTACGGGCGAGAACGAGCCCCAAGATTGCTCCCCTTTGGCTACCTGGGCGGTCGCGTCTTTTAGACTCTTTGTAATGCTCCTCGATTGTCCGCTCGCCGAACAAGCCGCCGATTATCTATTGTTTGGAAGAACCTGCACCGACCAAAGTTTTTTGCGAACATATAGCTCTTGCGGAAATAAGGATTGTACCTCGGGTGCAAAGAGGATGTCGCGACTATTCCAGTACGCTATTGCATCGCTCACGAATTCTATTAATCTGGGAAACTATCGTTAACCGGACGAATTAATGGATGGCCCGTTATCGCTCTTATCCTCGGCCAGTAAATGAATATAAGGGTCGGAAAAAACGTGGTGAGAGGAGGGGGAATTATTATCGGTACTAAACAGGTTACGCAAAGGGCGAATAATTTATAACTTGGATGATAATACTACCGTTTGACGTTCCTGATTTATTATTTTGCTCTATGCTCGTGTTTACCGTATGCAGCTTCGCACCCGTGGATCCGTTATTATTTGCAATACTCGGCGCAATGTGTTATCGCGCACGGGCCGCTTGACAGAAGATCAACCAGAAAAAAAGTCTCGACAGCTAAACTGCACAATGTTGAAATACGCGTGTTTTATTGCGCGGAGAACCGCATCGACATCTCGTCGGTTTGACTGATGGTCGATCGAAAGCGCGCAACGATACGTACGTCGATTATGAGTCCTGATTGCGAATCAGCCCATTAAATACGAACGCCCGCAACTTTTCACTCGCTCCCCTGCGAATACTTTCGCACCCGGCAATATGTCCGCGGCAACACTGGGCTGCGAGGTGCTTTGCATTCATCATTCCACGATTTCAGGGAATTAGACGGAATTTCATAGGCAGCCTGTAATGAACGAGGGTCCCTTGGACCATTTTTCAGCACCATCGCCAAGCAGAAATACGGGGTCGCATCGAATAGCCGCAATTCGAAATGCGCCTCGAAATGCAGTTCAAAATACAGTTTGAAATGCAGTTCGAAATTCTGCGCTGTACTGTTCCAAACGCAGCTCGGTCTTCTGCCTTTTTCCGAGGGTCAGAAACGAGCACCGGTCGCGTTTCGATCCATTTGTTTCCCTGTGCCCAGCACATCGCCGTGCACGCGTATACTCACTCTACCCCTCTCATCGGTGAATTCACACGTGCACGAGTCAGCGCTCGAACGTAATTCGAATCATCTTTTGCAGATTGGTGTGCGGCAAGCGTGTACGGCACGCTGCATGTACCGCACCACACTGCACCATGCTGCATCACACGGTGCGCTTCTCTCTGTGCGTGTGAGTGCTGTTTGGCATTGCGCGGTCGGATAGACTTGGAAGCCCGAAGCGGTTCTCAATTACTCCCCGATGGCTACTCTAGAAGATCGCGTTGCTTCTCTTTCGTTGACGCTGCCAAGTAGCGGCGAATCGCATCTGCCAGTCTGAATGTTATGTTATCCTTAGCTCTGAAACCTATGAAAAGCAGTTGGATGAACGTTTAATCGGAGTGAACGAGCCTCTCTATACGGAATATTCGCTGGTATTGGAGATCATGTTTGGAAATCTAATGCCTTTAAACAGCCGCAAATGTGATAGTTTTTAAGTACTAACGATCCGACCGATCGCTGGAAAAAGAAAATGGAGCTCATTTTGGGGATACGGTAAAAGTTGTTGAAAATCCGATTTTTCCACAGTGCTAAAAAACGCAGGTAAATATCGGGCGAGGATTAATCCCTTAACAATTGGTAAAACTCTGGCATTCAATGTACACACACATACGTATACGTATGTGCTCTCTGTAAGTGGTGTGTGCTTGGCACAGATTCTGGGATCCGTGCGACCTTGCTCTGTCTGGTCACACCGTAAGGAGAACACAATTAAAGCAGAAATTTACTGCCCGTTAATAATTAGTCGAAATCGGAGTAGGGGAGATTGGGTATGCCACATGCATACTATACATACAAAGCAGCTATACATACATACCACGCAGGATACGCTACCATAACAATCTAATAGTCGTAACTCCATTTTCATCGTCCCACTTTACAGCGTTATCACGTTACCATAAAGACAACTGTAAAACCACGTCGTACACGACCTTCTCCGTTTCCCTGCGATTTATTAGTTGCACCGCTAATTTTATTGCGCGACTTCTCCTGTCAGTCCGTATCAGCCGATTCTTGTGCTTTGGTAGTTCAATAAATTCGCGATTCCCAGAGTCACTCTACCGTCAAAATTACTATTCCAATGTCAACCATCGCACTTACTCCGGAAATCCATGAGAAGAATCTCGACGGCATAGAAAATTTTCATTCTGCCCGCAGTGCGAGTGCCAGAAATTTTGAGGCGCGTGCTCGCGGGAAATTCACGATGGGGGAGAAAGAGGGGTGACGAAAAATTCTACTTAGGGCTTAAAACACCCTGCTATGGTGGATCCGGTACATTGCTCGAGTTTCCCTGCCATTTTGATTCCATCGTCGGCTAATAATCTCTTGAGCGCGGTGTAGGTCCCTCCGCGGAGCCAGGTGAAATCGGCTGGTGTGAGAGCGCTGTAATTATGAATATAAATCGGCGCATGACGGTGGTGGTAGTGGCCGGGGAGGAAAGAGAATGACAGTAGAAAGCTAGAAAGAGAGAACGAGAGGAGTGGCGTCCAAAGAGCGACGAACGGGTGGCACGGAACGAGGGTGGAAGGCTTGGTAGAAGGCAGGGTGCTGGCAGTACTTTGGCGGGGGATGAAAATGACGCAGGGAATCCAGCGTTTGCCGTCTTTTAATTTTAATTAAAAGAAGTCTGGGACGGGATCCAACCCTGTCGAAAAGGCTCCGTTAGTCCTTCACAGAAAAACAGATGCACGGCATTAAAGTGAAGGGTTCGGTAGAGATTCCGGCCTTCCGCGATTTCTTCGAGTTACCTTCCGATGCTGCCTCCAATACGAAAACTGACAGCATCTTCTCTACGTCGCAACGGTGTCTCTCCTACCTTCAAATTTTCTCCGATCCAAACGCCTCGGATTTATTGACAATGAGTAAGATTTGTTCCCGTCAGCTGTCAATAACAACAGTGTCATTTAGACCGTGGCGTAGGTTGACAGGCTCCACGGTGAATTACAAACGCACAATCCTCGCGTGGGCAAAGATACGCGTTATTCGATACTGCCAATGAACACGGGAGTTGGTGAAAATTTGATAGTATTGTGAATTACTGCGTTTCTATATTTCTAAACCGAAGCGGACGAGCTGCACGCTTTTCACTTTCCGTGGGCGATGCTTTCAATTGAACGGTGCTCCAGTTTTTTTGTCGGTGCTTCGCGGTGGGCTCGAATCGACAGATAAATTTCTAGTTTCAAAGCCGAACAATGGGGCCCTGGCTGCCTTTCGACATTAAGTCTCGTTCACAACGACCATTATCGCAAATGTAGCTTTGGAGTGGTGGGCGCCGCAGCGTACAGACTGCAGGGCGTGCTTCTAGGAACGTCGATGGTCATCGCTGCCCTTTGCAGGAAGAACCGAGAACCGCGTGCACCCCTCGTAACACCCATGCTATGGGCATGACCCTCGGCTCGCTCAGGTCGATATGTACGCGAGTGCAAGCGGTAGGTCCCACCAGCCACCAAACTCGACTCCACGAGGCTCGTTTGTACTGAAATTTTCCTAAAGCATTGGGAAATTTCACTTTGAAATTAAGCGCTTCTTCGCGGAAACCTCTCCGATCGAGCTCGAGCAGAGAGCTAAAAATAGCACCTTATCATTCATTGGTGGTACCTGCAAAGACGAACGAGAGACAGAGAGGGAGATAAAGATAAAGAGTGGAGGGAAGAATAGGAAACTAGACTGCGGTTCATTTGCCCCCGGAAGGAAAATGTCGGCGGACAAGTAAAATATTAAAAAATGTTTTTCACGGGGAAACGCGAAGGATCATCCGGCGTAAATCCAAGGGAAGAACTTGCGCTGCACCGACGTCGACGCGAAGAGAAGTTCACTTCACATTGTTCTTCCTTCGCGGCACGCTCTCTCGTGAAGATATGTTTAGTGAAGCGTGCGCTCGCGGTGCGCGTGTAAAAGATAAGTAGTAAATTTCCTTGAAGCACTGGGTCCATACCCACGCTACTTTCTCAAGTTTCATTCAATTTAGAACTTTGACGTTTACCTCTCGTCAACGCAGTCTGCGATAGGTAAAACCGGTAGAGAAAACCGGCAAAGCGCAGCTCTTTGCAAAGCTTTGCCAGCAACTTTGCCAGGCAGAGATTCAGCGTTCAAAAAACGTCGCTCGCTATGGTGACCGCGCAAAATGAAGCGGGGCTTATTAAATTAGCGGTGCACACAAAGTGCCGTGGCACTCGACAGTGCGCCACGCGCCGTGCCTGCTACCCAAACGAGTCTATGATGCGTTCGCACATACCTGCTACACCCACGGTCGTGCTCGACACGCACCGACCATGGAACGCAATACGCGTACTGATATTTTGCGTGGACATAGCGTCGCTGAAGAGTGTGCCGCACGAGAGCTGCAGGGCAAGGAATCACAGTAATCCGAAAGAAACGTGGAAGGAAGTGAGGGAGTCATCCTCGCCCCTATCACGGAGCATTTAATCCGCAACTTTGGCGCCCGACGTTCCCTACTCCTTGCGGGAAGGGCGAGAGCGTTCTCTTTCGTTTTCCGCGCGCAACAATAAGTTTTCCCTCGATGCAGGCCTGTCAGCGACGCACAATTGGCGGTAGTGGGCTTGGCGGGTGGCTGGAGGTGGTTGGAGGTGGCTAGAGGTGGTGGACGGGTGGGTGAACGGACCGCTCCCTCCCCCCGTGCTTCCGATGCGAGCCACCCCTGATGCAGAGAGCGGGCATGCACCCCTCGTAGCCCACAGTCACCCCCCTCCCCTCCCCCTCCATTGCAAGCCAGGCTTCGGCTCGACACTCATCCCATTCTCTGTATGCCGTGATTGCACGGCCCGGGGGCGATATTGGGGTGCGTATGGATCGGCACAAGGGGATGCGCCTGTTCACCCTCTATCTTCCTCGCGCTCGCTCCGCTTCGCTCCTGGCACATCCGGTATGTCTATCTCTCCGTCCTCCTCCTAGTTCAACCTTCCTGTCAACCACCCCCTCGCTACGGCCTCGACTATTCCACCCGCTCGTTCCTTCTGCGTCGTCGAGACGGGCGAAGCGCTTTATGGACGAGGGTGACCCAAGAGAAACTTTGCCGAACTGTTACGGAGAAATAACTGATATTGAGCAAGCGTATGAGCGCGAATATCTTGGCTGATACTTTGGGACACTCGGCTACCTCGGATGGGAGCTTCTAATTGCTGCTATTTTTTCGGCCAGTTGGATGCCCGCCTGCTATCGACATGAATGGGGAGTATATATGACGTAACGGGGTTGAATTACTATTGGGCCAAGTTCTGCGAAGTTCCCCGTTTACGAAGGGTACCTTCCTTCATACGGTATGCATGATTATGCTCAGACTATTAATAGAGCATTAACAATGCGTTGAAAAGATGGCAAACTTCTTGGATTGTTCGAATGCGCATTCCGCGGACTTACTCCGAACTTGGGTGTCGCGAGCAAACAGAATGAGTAGAAAGTCGTAACTTTGTTTTACGTCAACACACCGGCGGTACTTTTGCGCTGAGCGAAACGTGGGTTAAACATCTCTGTTGTGCGTGGGTATTATCTTACCGCACTGTCTGTCTGTGCGATAAAAGCGAAAGGAATGCCCGGGCAAAGAGGGTGAGTCGTGGAGTTTCCTAGGGTTGCCACCGCAGAATTGCCGATATCGGATACGTCTTAATGGGGTCACTATGTGAGTTGTGATGCAGGCTACGTGGTGGTGAGTCGCAGGGAGAGCTCTCATTTTTCGACCGCGCAAATGACTCAGCCATCGCGGAAGATGAGTTCCCATGCCTTCGATCCTAGGTTTTTCTAGCGGAAAACAGGATCGCCCATTGCGTCACACGTTAGAATTTTGCGTCGCGTCGTTCTGTCTGTAAAATCGCTCCCCCGACTGGAAGCTGTCCCAGTTCAGTTTTACGTATGACGTAAATGCCGAAAAACTTGAAGCAGCACTCGTTGCATCGCTATTATCGAACGTGTCTAATTGACGGTGCGCGGCATGGAGTCAAATCCAGTCGAGCGTTCTTCACCAGCGAGGCACGTATACATGTATGCATAAAGAGTGGGGTGACAATACCATCGCGCCAAGTCCCCTTGTGACTTGTACTCGTAATACCCTTACGCATCGAAACCCAACTGCGAAGATGAGAAATGGAAAGGAACCACGAAGAATGGTTAGATTTCTTTTTTTCTGGCCACACGATAAACTCATTAGTACAATTATGTGTACTAAATCCTCAAATAAATTTCTATAGAACGGCACACTGCTTTGACCAACCATTTTTCCGTGCGCTTGCGTAAAACTTGCAAGTTGCCACGAATGAAAACTTAAAGCTCAGTCCACGAGCACGAGCATTATGAAGATTTCCTGAATGTACGTTCGCGAAAAGTGAGTCCTGAATATACAATTTCAGAGGTCCAGGAGTGCCGCTTTCCCTCGTTATCCTCGTCCAGGCCGCAACCTGCGCCGGACATTACTAATATCGTACATCAGCTTTTCCCGAGAATAGGACGTACAATTTAGTCGTTTGCTCGGTGACAAAGGGTACCTTTAGAGCGCATTCCTAGTTGCATTTACCCCGTACTAGAGCACGCTATCATAGCCCGGCGCAGTTAAGTCTTAGATCCCGGTCCGTATCCACCTACCCTTCTACCTCCACATCCACCCACTCACAGCGGCTCCCCTTGACAGTTAGGGAAACACCGGTGCGCGCATATAGATATTCCTACACTTGTGGTCCGTTTCCATTCTGACCCGACCATCATCCCCTGAAACCATCGGCCCTTAACCGTCCGCACTTTGTGTACCGTCAACCGGGGGGCGGGATTGGGAGAAGGAGCGGCGCGGCGCGGCATAGCGCGATGCGGCGCGGCGTGGCGCGACGAGGCGAGGGCTCAGCTCGGCGCTCGGGTTGTTGGGGTCGACCAAGGGGAAGGGGCGGCAGAAGGGCGCCAGGCAACCCTCCTAACTCTCTGGCCCCGGGGGTGAACGTGGGCTGGCTGGTGGGTCGACGAGGCGAGAGAGAACGAGCTAGGGGTGAGAGGGGTGGTAGAAACTGGGGGAGAGAGAGAGAGAGAGAGAGAGAGAGAGAGAAACACGGTGGGTGAGGTTGGCGAGTGTGCTGCCAGGCTGGCAAACTGGGGTGCGGTGGCGAAAGGGGCAGTTGAAGGTAGGAGAGCCAGGGATATTACGGACAGGACGCCGAGATATCCACCCCCTCGTCCGACCTTCTCGAGGGGCGAGTGTTCGGAGGTGGAAAGGCGCCCGAGAGACGGCCGAGGGTAGCGACAGATATAACCGTAACGCACACACGTTCAAGAAACCAAGTTCGGAGCGGAATTTCGTGGGAGAGGCACGCTGCAGGGGTTGTCGATGCGAAAGCGACGCAACGGTTCACCCCGTAAAAGAGGGTCGGTGCTGAGCGTGCACGAGTGCTGGTAAAAGGTATTGGCTTTTTCTTGGTTATTGATAAACGTTTCGCACGGACCTTGATAGCGCGCGTAATGTATCGAGGGTTGTCTGCTCTTATTACCACCCCCATAGTGGGCCTTTGCGTCAAAGCGTCGCTGTCGTGCTTCTTCGAGACGTTTTACGGCTGTATACAATACATAACATACCACTGGCAAGCAAATCAACTGCACTCTCTGTCTTCTCCCGACGAGGACATTATTTAGATTTCGATTTCGAGGATCGAGAGGTTTGTCCTGGCGGCTTTTCGTTCCCTGTCACGGATATCCTACGCTCTAGCAGGCACTTGGATTCAAGAGTGCGTGAGAGGCCGACCTGAATTACGGGAGTTCGACGGCTACTCTTGGCAATGTGCGACTCGGTGCGGGTGGTGCGGCGCGACGCTACACGACGCGGCGCGCCGGGGCTCGTAACGAGGTCATAGATGAATATTTTCAAGCCTCACGGGCAATGCTTTGAGTGTCTGCCATGCCGCTCTACCGGGCTCGCGCACCGCCAGTCAAAGTCGAAATTCACCATTAGCGTGCACTCGAGCATTCGAAAAATATTTAGTTTCGTAACCGACGCGCACGACTGCCACGAGTTTTTCTAAATCGTATGTTTATAAAACTCTGTTTCTGCCACGCGGACGGAATTTTCGATTTTCCTGGCCAGGACTCTCCCGCATTGCTGGTGCAGCTTATATCCTTCCCTGAGTCTCCGGTAGGGTTGAATGATGCGGTGTTCCGAAACTCCGTGGCCCTCTTCGTCTTCCAAACACCCTGCCACCCTATAGTCCAAACCCACACGCGTACATTTCTCCGGCGGTGTGCACGATGGTTTCAGGCCAAGACGGAATGCTTCTACCGCTCTCCCATGAACACCCTTCCGGCAATGAGGAACTCGGACTCTTTCTGTATTTTTATTCTTTCCCTGCTATGTAAGCATTTGATATCAAGAGAATAAATAAAGCTTAATTCGTTAAAGAAAAAAAAGAAGAAAAAATAGAAATTTCGAAGTACCGACAGCTGCGATAATGGAATCCCAGAAACGCATTTAATACGATTTGGCACCTTACTATTGAAACACTAGAACTTTTAAGGTGAACGCCTGAATGCCCTTTGTAAGTACTGCAGTTTTAAAGTATGCAAACATAATGTTTGCCGGTGACAAGCAACGCCTGGGGTAAATAAGGGAAGTGCAATTGATGGCTTGAATAAGGGAGAGAACGGTTTCTGTGTTCGTAATACAGTGTACCTTTTTAATGCGAAAGAACGTTGTTGTTCTCGACGGGCTTAATGTTCCCCTGATTTAACGGAGTGAAAGTTCAATTTTCACGGCTTCTAAAGTCTCGGACTATCCTCCCTCACGTTTTCAACCCTTCACTCGGTTCGAGTCCCCGAAGGTACTTTGCTGTGCCTAATCATTCTTTAAAGTTTTCAGCCTGACGCTAATTACCCGGAGAGAGAGCCGAAGTAAGAAAGTAAGGAGATTAAAAAATTCGTAGTGAGAGTTTACCTAGCAATCTTTACACGATATGCATCATTCATTCATTCTGTCATCGATCGAATCAATGCATCGCAAATTAACTCTCTCGATATTAATAAGAACACAATAATTAATCGCAGTAAGGATGTCACCATAGTTCTCCGAACGTTTACACGTTTCTTTCTATAGATATAGACTATACATAGAGTGGACTACAGAGTCGAGTGTCTTATTTCGTATTCACGAAATGTGCTGATCTTCCTAAAGGATAAGTAAGCAAATCGAGAAGCCCTTATTAATTTGGACACTTTTCACCATCCCCTCGTGGTTCGGATAGCAAGTCCCTTGGCATTTCGTTCCTCTTGTTATCGGCGCGCGGTGGTGCCTGCATCGACCCACCTTCCGCTCCGCCGCCGTGCGTCGCGTCTCGTAGGTCCTTGGCACCCTTAGCCTTCGCAGAAGAAATCAAGAAATACCCGCGCGAAAAGCAAGGAAGAAGGCGACGCTCGGAAGGCGCAGAAAACGTCGGAAAAGGAACAAAAGACTACGGAGGGTGAGGGAAAGAAAGAGAGAAAAGGAATAGAGAGACATAGTGAAAATACATCGTCGTTGTATATCTTCCTTGACCGTCAGGGGCATAACTCTAGGATGAATCAGTGCTTCTTGGACCGCACTGGACCCACCCTCGGTCTTCTTCCACCTCTATAGCCGACCCTGCCACCGACTTGGCCGCCCTCTTTTCACCCGCCGCCCCCTGGAGCCATCAGAGTAGAAGAGCGGAGCAACCCTCTGGCCTGAACCTTCATCAACGGATCTACCAACCCCACCTTTATCAAGAACCCCCAGTCCTGCACCCCTTTCGTTTCTCCTCCCTCGCTTTCGTACCTCTCCCTATCATTTTCTATCTGCCTTCCACGAGCGCGCTCCCAGCACTCTTTCTTTCTCCGTCAACTTCTCATCTCATCTCCCGGATCCTCTCTCTCGGCTCTCGCTGTCAGTCTCTCGGCTTTGCCCCCTCTCGCTTTCTCTCTTCCGGAGGCTTTCTCCCCCTACCTTTCTCTCTCCCGCGCTCTTCTGCTCCTCCATCAAATCCTTCCCGTTGCCCCCCGGGCCCCAACCCTCCCCGCCACGGACCCTAGATTAACGGAACCCTTGCTGCCGGGAAAAGGGAGTTACCTCGACACACCTAGCATAAAGGTGTCGTCACACGGATGGTAAGATAAAGTACAACGGCCACCACGACGCTACATCACCTTGAAGACGCGGCCAAGACGGTGCCAGTGACGGTAACGTGAGATCGCGCCGCGCCGTCAGTATACGTACATCCTCAACATAGATGTATTTCGTATCTGTGAATTTTTTAATCCTTTCAGGCCACTGCCTCCGGCAATCTCGACTAACGGAGTTGAGCGACTTTCGACCGAGGAGACGATGCATTTTTAAAGAGGCCTTCTCGGGGTTATACTGTCTTCTCTATTAATCTCATTTGGTTTTATTGATCGGTAAAACCGAGATCATCCGAGCTCAGCAAGTGCACGTCTCAGTGCACACCAAGGCAATGGAAGCAGTGTTTAACGTGACCGACACGTCTCGTTGCTAACAAATTGGGTGAAAAATAAATTTGGAACACACTCCGATACCGTGCGTATGCTGGTATGGGAACCCGGGCGAACCCCGATGCAAAAGCAACGGCTGGGTGGGATATTGCGTAGCTTTATCTCGACTTTGAAAGAGCATCGCACCCAGTAACGATCGGTTACTTTTACAATAACGGCACTGGTAATTAGTTACGTTTTACGTGAAATTTGTGCGGTCTCACGGGTCGGCGGTGGGAGCGGGGAAGTGGGATAGCGGGATAGCGCAGGATAGCGCGGGGTAACGGGATAACGGGAAATCGGAGGGAGAGTGGTATCGGTTTATAGCGTGCACGGTAGTGCGTGTGGGTTGGCAGCAGCGAGTGCAAAGGGAATTTCAACCAGACCGCTGGATCAATTGGGTTGAAATTGGAAAAGAATATTAGGTTTCTGATTGAAACGACTCTTCCAAAAATGTCCGAGCACAGGGAGGACGGAGTATGGCTGGAGTACAGAGCCGTGACACTTTTGTTGGAGCGAGCGTCTCCCGATGCCCCCCTGTAGCCTCTGGCACGGTTCTCTACCTTGACTCAGCAATTGTTTTAACGTGCCATTGAAAGGCAATCAATTATCAGGGTGCCTTCAAATATTTACAAAAGTATTCGACTCGCCGCTTGGTCAATATATTGTCCGGGTGGATGTTTGCTCGGTCTGTACCGTTGCGCCAGTAAAATATGAATGGTAAAATTTTAAATGACGGTGTACAGTATTTACGAACGCGTATGTGGAGGCTCCATACATTACGTGGACGCGGGGAAAGGTCCAGCTCGGTTTAACAAATATTCGCAAATAAATCTGCTCAGCTGTGTTGGTCTCGGAGCGAGGAATATTTCCCGTTTGCTCGTACGAGATCGGGAGTTTCCAAAATCCCAACTGCCAGCGAGATATTCAAGAAGCCGCGAACCAATTTAATCCGCATAGTTCGCGCCGCGGTGTGGAGCCTTAACGGCTAGTTGGCAAGTGGCGGAGGTTAGCAATTTTTTCACGAGACTCTAGGTTAACGACGACCTGCTCAGGTGTGCGACATGGCACGAGGGAGGTAAAAAATAATTCAGCGTCAACCTTATCTATTCGTGCCTCCCACGAATAACTCGTAACGATCGCGACCCACCCTAACCCATCTCATCGGCCATTAAAATTCCTACGACACGTACATACGGCACGTGTAGTATGTAGACATACATAGACACGTGTATGCGCGAATATACCTACATACATACATATGTATGTATACGCAGACATAACGACGACCCATATTCGTTGGTGGGTGGGCGACTCGACACGGCGAGGAGAAGGACGAGCACGCTCGTGCGGAGCCACTAGGACTTAGAGTAGAGGTAGTGACCCTGTGTCGGGTGTCCGGCCAGCCGTGACCATATTTCAAAGTCCCTTTAGGGCTGCCGGACTCCTGGACACCGGCCCAATTTCATGGCGATGCATCGCTACCTGTGATTATCAGCGCGTACCCGTGTTCCCCGGCTCGAAGCCCAATTCTGCGTTTACAATCAGCCCGGCTGACGATACCCGGTAGCCGGTGGCCAGTGGCCGGTGGTCGGTGGCGGCCGTGCGCGTATCTGTGCCGCCGCACTGCCACACACACACACACACAGACTCCCATATCCGCGCCTACGCATCGTATTCACATACGCAACTCACCTCAGCGCGGCCACCGACCGATACGTGTATTGCTGCTACTGACCATGCTACGATCACAAGCGCTGGGCCGGCCAGAGTCCGTTCACGCCACGGAGTGTGTCCGTAGGTGTGTATGGTACCAATGTATAGGCATCTGCGCGTACGCCTGGCTATATCTATCCTTGTATCTACCACTATATCTACCAGTGTAGCTTGCGTCCATTTTGATACCATACTCGCCTATATACCAGACGTATGTAATCAAGTACATAGGCGTACATGGACGTATGTAGAACCGTGCGCGGGTACGGCACGGTAGTAGATAGGGTCGGCCGTAGAGTGGTTAGAGGGTTCAGAGGGATGGAGGTCGCTCGAGGGTGGTAGTGGGTACGGCAGGCGGTGTAGGTGGGTGGTAGCGAGGTGGGTCGACGAGGGTGAAATAGAGGGGAAGGTGGTGAACGCTCCACAAGGGTGGGTAGAGGTGTGGTTGCTTTAGAGGTGCGTTGAACCCAACCAACGCAGGTAGGTTGACATCAGCGTGCCTTGTTCCATTGAAACGTGCGAAATCCATGTGGAATCCACTCCACGTTCGTTCGTCCATCCCTCTGTCTTTTTCTCCTTCTCTTCCTTGGCGGACTTTATCCTCTTTTCGATGGACCACGGATGCGGTGCGCATTATATCCACCCATCGTCAACCAACCGTCTCTCTGTTACATCGGTTCGGTTCGTCCAAAGAGAAAATGATCCTTATCGGTTGCTGGTACAGATTGCCGCAGGGAAGAAGAGTTAATCTTGATAAGGACTTGCCACACGTGCTCTAAACACCGAACGGACGACGCGAAACTGAATTTGCGCGGCAGACTGCCGTCTGACCTCTGCCCTGTGATCCATACATTTGGAGCTCTGTAGTTTCCTCGAGATATCTCTCTGCTGTACTGTGATTCAGCTCTCGCGTGTGAGCAATGACGCGACTTGTATCACCTAATCCGTATCTCTCAATGGTTTGCTTTCGCTTCAAATAGAGACGGGCAATACCAATACTGTAGATGACCCTCATACGAATCAAGTTTTAATGTTATGTGCATATAATTTCTGCCGCTATACGAGCACGGCTTTTAGTTGTATTTTATACATATTTTGTTGTGCGCATTTTAAACTAAATTTCCTACGTGCGTACGTACTAGCGTCTAGTTTATTTTTTTCGCTAGGCCTCTGCTTTTCCTTCTACTCGAGTGCAGGGTGAGAAGAATAAGAAATTCTCCTTACCTTCCGAGGTGCGGAAACCAACCAACGTTCACCCGTTTCCTCATAATTTTCCGGGCATTTCACGCGCCAGCCTAATTCCACGTCAGCATCAGAGTGCGTAATTCAACTGTGCCCCGCGTTCTTGAGAAACAGGATCGCTCTTTTTTCACGAAAAAGTCTGACTGCCGCCCAGTGAAGAGATGGCATTAAAAATAATAACCCCATAGAAGAATACATAACTAGGGAAGTGGTCATTGGATTATTCTATGACGAGGGGAATTTAAAAACTGCAGTCATCGTCTGCATCGCAACCGGTTTTGAACATTGAAATTATTCAAAAACCTTCGTAGATTTTCTGCATCGCTAAAAATCGATCGAAGCAGGGTGTTTTGTTGGTGGTACATATTTCGGTGCTGCGAGTTACGGCAGCAGGGATTAAATTCTCAAGTACCAATTGAAAAATTGCACATGCTTCCAGAATTCGTAAGAGAGTTTGGCATCTGCGGTAATAAAGGGAAAGAGAATACAGCTTTGTTTCCCCATAATTTTTCGTTCTACGCATTTCTCTTGTTTCACGTTTGCATCAAAGTGCGTAATTCAGGCGTACATAGCGGGTTGGTAGATAGCGGCTGTAGGTGAGTAGCGGTGCGGCGCGGCGCGGCGGTCTGCGGGCCGGCTTGCGAGCGTACGGCTGCAGGTGAGTAATGGTAAATTAGCCATGGGAGTGGTTGTTTCGGGAAAGCGGTACGCGAAACTTAAATTGCTGTGTACCTCGGCCGATTTAAAAATTAATATCCCCGTGTACGGTCCATTCGAATTTAAATATTCCAATCTCGATGAAACCGGTCGATCAAAAATTTTATTGTGCAGCGTACATTAGAGATTTCGGGATTTTCCGCACTGTAGTTCGCACGCTCGCTCGCCCACGCGCGTTACTTACGTCATGCGTAACCAATAATCTCCATCCACCCCTGTTTACCATCGCGAACCCTTTCCAATATCGGTTACATACTGCGTAAAGCGAGTGCAGAGATATGCGGTAGGGAAAACATTTTTTACCTCTCTGTTAAAAGGGAAAAATCTTGCGAACCTTCCTCCGCGAAAGTTTCACTAGCCCAGTTCACGGAGAAAAAGTCTCGCCGCGGAATCCGGTAATCGCTAATGTACACGCGACTCCATTCTTCCGATCGAGGAGGGATCGATCGATGCCCTGAAACTTTCGCTTTTCAGTCGCGCGGAGAGCACGTCCTCGTGGGAGGTAGTGAGGACGGTGAACGGTAGCGGGCGGGAGGCCAGGGAGGCCAGGGAGCCAGGGAGTCGGGCAGTCAGAGTAGGAGGAGCGAGACGAGAGGAGTGCTTACGTACGTGCTCTTGTCGAGTCATCAATTAAAACTGTACGCGATTTCAGGAGACGCAGAAGTGGTCGGCTCCCCTTCTCCTCCGGCCGTTGGGCGAAAAGCAGAAAATGTTTACCTGTTTCCTCATAATTTTCCACGCGGCTCCGCGCTTCCTGCTCTCGTCTCCTCTTGCCTCTTCGCGCCAACCCTCTTTCTCTCGCTTATGCCGTGCTCGCATCGGAGTGCGTAATTCAGCTGTACCTAACGCTGGCTAGAGGTGGCGCGGCTGAGGGGGTGGGTGACGACGAAGGGTGGCCAGCGAGCGCGGTCTAGGGTTGTGTGCGAGGTAGAGAGCTGTGCAGCGTGCGGCGTGTGGCGTGCGGCGTGCGGCGGCTGCGAGCGGCGGTAGAGGGTGGTTAAGGGTGGCGGGTGAGGAAACGGGAGTGAAGGGTGGGTGTTCGGGGTGGTTGGTTGCTGGCTGGGTAGAGTCGAGTGTGGGTGGATAGAGAGAGGCACTGGGCCGGAGGGTTGGTTGGGATCGGGTGGAGGAAGAGGTGGCTCGGTTGTTTGTGTGTCAGCCGCGTTGGGACCCTCTACCCATCCTCCCTCGACTCCTCGCGGCACGCTATCCCACTCAGCTACTCCCGCAGAGCGCGAGAACCACACAGAGACGCTCGTCAATGTGTTCGGCCTTGCACGTGTGCGAACGCTAAGGTACCCGTGTGCAACTCTATGTACCTCCGAGACTATGTATTACACCTTACAAACATCACCTCCATGTACGCGGATACCCTGTGTGCCGGATATGTAGCTAATACATAGAGAATATTGTACCTCTCGCTTCCTCTCTATCGTCCTCCTCCCTTTCGCCAGACGCACCACCGGGGCTTGGTGCGATTTTCTATGCGTGTATGCGTCCTACTGTCTATGTGCCTCTGCACGGGTGTGCGGTTTTCTCCGTCTTCCCGGTTTCCTCCGTCCCGCTTCCCCTTGCTCTCACGGTGTCCTGCCACCGCTGCCTCTCTAACCTACCCACTACCTATCTCACTTTCGCTTATCCTCTATCTCTATCGCTGCCTCTTCTTCCCTTGGTATCTACACCCTCGCCATGGGTTTTCTCTCTACTCTTCCTTCTGCTCTTTTTCTCCGTTTTTCCTCGGTTTTTCCTCCGTCTTGCCTCCGTTTTCCCTTCGTTTTCACTTCCCTCTATCCACGGTTCTATTTCTCTTTCTCAGGGTCTATCTCGCAGCCGCTTCGCTCGCGGGGATACTTCGACAAGGTGGAGTTCAGAGGATGGGGTATAACATCGGAACTATACTCTGTGCCGCGCTGTACGAAGATAGGTATTCTCGGCGACACGCACATCTTCTCGGGTACCGGTTGCGTAAGTATGTACGTACGCAGACCTGGGACCGGAAGAGAGGCGAGAAACCTGGAGACTCGGGGTGAGCGTGAACCAGTGCACATTAGATGCATGCATGCCTTTCTATGCGTGTGTCGTTAAGCAGGTGATTGACGCGAACAGCGCCCCTGTTGATCGATAAAGATCTAGACGCCGCTCCGTGCCGGGTACGCCTTGTTAGTGGCGTACTTGATCTCTAATATTGGAACGCGTTGAACTTCCGTAAGTCGAGAAAGTGTTCACAAAGGAAGACGATGGTATTCCATCGGAGAGAAAGAAACGGTAAGCGCTTGCAGCTGAGGACACAAATTTCTGGAAACTGAACCTTTGATGGAAATCCTTAGCTTTACGGAAGTGTGAAAAGAATGAGAGAGTCAAGGTCGGAAAAGCATTCCCGAGGAAATTCTGACTCGAATACTTGTTGGTAATCGGGAATAATTCTCAGTTGGTACTTACGGAGTTGCGGAGCCCGCGGAGAAATTTTAGAACCCAAGAGACTAACGGGGAATATGCAGTTGCCAGAGGAGTAGGATGGCCCCGATAACTCCTTCATCCTGCGCATAAACCACAATATTTCTATTAGTAACATTTTTACCCGGTACGTATAAAATAGATAACAATTGCCATAGATTTCAGTACAGTCAATGGCTTTAGATTTCTGCCAAAAATTCGTTGGCAACTTCAAAAACGAATGTAAATTAGAAGACACAATATCTGGTACAAGAATGCTCGGAATATTTCACTCGATTTGGTCTGTTCTCCCAGTCACTGTGGATCATCCGACCTTCAGCGTAAAGCTCAAGAATTATTCATTGAATGACAAATGCGCGGTACGACTACGCGGAAGACAAGGAAACGCGAGCCGCCGTCTCTAGACGCGAGACTTCTTTACGATTTTCCACTCGAACTGAGGACAAACGAACTAAGGGAGTTCAAGAGAATTTCCCGGTTAATTAAGAAACCAATCGTTCCAATAGTGAAATAAACATCCCCTTAATAGCCTGTCGCCGTCGCGGCGCTTGATGGCACTCGTAATCGTTTCGCAGTTGGCAGTAGTAGCGGTGATAGCAGTGCTGATAGCAGTAGTAGTAGTAGTAGTAGAGCCGTCCGGATTCTCCACTTAAATTCGTCGCGCCGCAGGAAAGAGGATAAACCGCGCGAAATGCGAAACCATCACGGGGTGGGCGCGCGCTCAGTAAAATATTCGCAACTGCCACCAACTAACTCGAGTCAGTCTCCGCAGACAGGTAGACGGAGGCGGAGGGTCTCGGTCCGCCTGGAAGCTCAACAGCAGCGCTTCGTGGCAGCGGTTGCCGCGTGCCTTCAATTATTTTATCAGTTATGTGTTTCAGTACGTATTAAGGGGAGAGGTGAGGAGCAGGGAGTTTCTACCGGAGAGAAGAACGTACGGGGTGACGGTGTAAGGGTGAGGGTGAACGTGAACGCCAAGGAGAACGGGAACAGAGAGCTGTGGGTGGATGTGGGGGAGGAATGAACGTCGGTCGGTTCGAGGAAGGAGGATAGGGACGGGGACGAGGACGAGGACGAAGCGAGGAATAGGTAGTTGGAGGGTGGTGTGTGCGCGGTAGGGTGCAGGAGGGTGAAGCAAGACACTCTTCCCTCTGAAAGGTGGAAGGCATTTCAGCCCGAGAGCACGTTGGCTCAGCTGTGTTTTCTGTTCGGGGGTGGTTGCGGCGTAGCGGGCAAGGCTGTATGTCGGGGGATGGGGTGCAAAGGGAGCAGAGTGTAGGTGGTTGGCAGCGTAGTTGAGGCCGTGGGTGGCTTGGTGGGATGAGTGGTTGGGTTAGGAGGGTAGCTGGTAGGTAGGCAGGCAGGTACGTAGGCTGTCAGGCAGATAGACAGTTTAGGCATAAAGATAATCGCAAAGGTGGGCAAATTAGGCAGGTAGTCAGAGAGGACGGTAGATAACCGAGCAACTACGCGGCTAGGCAGACAGGTAGAAGTAGTTGTGACAGCAGAAGCAGGTATTCAGGCAGTCAGGCAGGCAGGTTGCAGGCAGGTAGGCAGGCAGGTAGGCAGGCAGGCATTCAGGCAAGCAGGCAGGCAGGCAGGCAGGCGGGCAGACAGGCAGACAGGCAGGCACGCAAGGGTACGTCGAGCTACTGTTGGGGGTGGTTGGTAGATGGGTGGCTAGAGAGAAGCTAGGGATGTTGAGGGGTTGAAGGGTGGGAAGAGGAGGGAAGAGGGAAGAGGGTGGCGGGTTGGTGGGCTGCTTTGAACTAAGCCGGGCTAGAGGTGGAGTACGCTCGATGGTTGGCGAAGGGCAAAAGGGGAGAGGAGGGGGTAGATGGTTGGTTGGCATGGGGTAGAAGGGCGGCAGTGAGGCGGCAGGCGGCTGGGCAGGAGGTGGAGGTGGGAAGTAGAGGGTCGGTGGGTAGGGCGGTCGGGAGGGAGGGGGCGGGTAGTTGAACACCAGGCTCTGCTGGCAGTGTGGGGTGGCAAAGGTAGGGTGAATATGGGCTGGTAGTCCTGGACACCGCAGCCCACCTAACTACAACGTGGCTAGTATCCACTGTTCTAAATAATTCCGTGGTACGATTGCTGCGGGCTTCGGGGCTCCACCTGCTGGCAAATCCAAAATCCACGTACTCGCGTTAGAAGGAGAAAAGTAGAGGCTACCGGACGAACCGCGCCGCAGCTCACCGCACTGCACCGCGTCCTACCGCGGAGAAAAAAGTACGGTGAACGTCTGTCGTACGGTCGCACCACCGTGCCGCTCGAGCCAGACCGAGTTGTGGCCGAAATGCTTTTTAACTATTGGGATCCACAGAGCTCCTGCGGATTACCAAGAAGGCTGGCGGCTTCGGGGATGGCTGTACAAGAGCCGGTACCACTCCGCAACGGCTGACGCGTGAGAAGAATAGCCAAAGAGTTTATGTGGAGGGCAAACTTTTTGCCCGATTCCTGTCGTAGCATTTGTGCGACCAACGGAATAATTCTCCGATATTCAACTATCTTGTCCTCTTTACGATATTCTAATTACCACAGAATTGAGGAAACTGAGGATCGAGGAGACCCTATGTTCTTTCGATTTTCGTTCTCTCTCTCTCCCTCTCTCTCTCTCTCTCGCTTTTTCTTTTCTTCATTTTGGCATTTCCGTTCCTTCGATCTAGTGCCAACCCGCTTAAATAATGACCTGTTTCAATTATAGCCTTTCGACTTAAGCGGTGAACATATCCCGTATTTCGATCGCATCCAACACGAGTCCAACCCGGTTCTCGTGTGTACGCAAGGTAACGACCTGGCTAATAAATTCACGCAAATCTGCTGCCCTTCACCCGGCAAGACGGATGAGCGCGAACAATTCATGAAATTCACGTAAGTGTTTATCCTGGAGTAGTACGCGCGCTTCCCGATATGTTTCACGATACGCTCCGCCGTTTAACTTGGCTCGGAGAGAGAAAGAGAGAGCGCGCGAGGGAGGGAGAGAGAGAGAAAGAGCGAGAGGGAGGGAGGGAGAGAGCGAGAGTGAGGCAGATCAGGCGCGTTGCCCTCAAATTAACGACCACCCGCGGTTCGCCGGAAAAAAGACCGAAAAATGGGTCAGTGTGTCTCGGCTATTTTCAAGGCCGACACAAATCGATGAATGCCCTGCTTTTTCGGCACGCTTAGTAATTTTCCTTTCTTGCGTTACGACTGTTCGTTTCGTCGCTGAAGCGCGAAAGTTTTGAGAATGATCTCACAGTTCGGCGCGCTTCCTCATCCGTCCATCGCTCGCATTCTGCTCCTCTTAATTCTTCTTTCGCAACCCTTTCCCTTTATTCCAACCCTGCCGCCCACCTCCTCGCTGCTTTCATCCTTCGTTGCTCGCAGAATAAGCTGTCCTAATCCAACGCGGCTTTTTGCAGATTGAATATACCGCGAGTAAATAATATACGGTTTTGTGCTTCATCTCGAAACGAGGAGGGAACGCGAATGGCTGGAAGCTGCTTGAGAACTGACGATGCCCTACTGTTTTCAGCAAGTCTCGTTATTTCGAGTATGTACGTGCTTTACTAAATCGTGCATATATCCGTTGTATGCGCTTTTCGTCAACTTCGTTTCGGCACGAGACTGGGATATCACAATTTTCGGTAGCGAATCCAAAAGCAGCCGAGCGTGCATTGCCAAGGAACGAGTTTAACTTGCTCAAGCCCATAATTTTTAAAAGCACGAACATTGGCTAATTTGAATCTATTACGGCAGATGCGTACGCTATTGAAGGACTCAAAGTAAATGTGCAATGTGCATCTTTCTGAAAAATCTGATGGGACCAATATCAATAGAGATACGCTTTCGCAGTCTCGCCAGGTAATAAACGGGCGGTAAAGGACTATTATACGCATACACAAAGCTCATAGAGATACTCGTCGGCACAAAGAACGGAACAAACGATTTCAGCAACTTTATGCGCTCGCACACATACCGGGGACTGCCGTTCCTGCTGCCGCTGCCACTGCCGCACCGGTATACGTGGAGAAGCGTGAAGTTACTGCAGTGGTTGGAATGGGTTCGAATGGGTTAGAATGGGTAACGTATGTATGTTCATGTGTGTGCCGGTATACGGGGGAGACACGGGCCATGTACAGTTGCAGACAGGCTTGGTCCAGAGGATATTTCGCCGAGGGGTTGGTCCAGGTCGAATCCTGAGGGTTGCCCGTTCCCAACCCCTCCGAATCCCCGTGTCTACCACCACGTCAAGGCAAAAGCTTCTCCTTTACTCCACCTTCACAGGAACAAGCCTGCAACTCGAACGAGACCCTCCCTGCTCTCGGTGATCCTGGTTCCGAGGTTCCGGACGAAGGGTAGAAGTGAAGTTCGGACGTGTTCAACACTCGCGTCATCGTAAAAGCTCCCACTAGGTTCTACGTATGTGGAAAGGACTTTCTAATAAAATATAATGTCGAAGATATAGAATGCAAGTGTGATCAACCAGGAAGCTACCAATATATTCACGATACAAATAAAGAGAGAGAATACCCGATTTAATAGGATAAACTGTGACAGTCATAAATCGAACGAGTTAGAAACCAATTTCACGCGAACCATTGGATTCGTAGAGATACCGCAACGGCCGAAAGAAAATTTGCTTTCTAGGTACACTTGCACCCATCGCTATCGCCAGGATACGTATCTTCCGCCGACAATTTCTTCTCGCGAAGCTTCTCCTTTGCCTCTACCAGTACTACCGGAGGCGGAAAGTACCTATCTCACCAAAGCCTGCAAGCCCAAACACTCGCTCGCTAACCATTCTGCTATGCGACTACTAACCTCCTACGTTTCTGCTTATGTGTATGCGTGCGCGCCGACTATTTCCTCTCTATACTGTATAGTTCTATACCCATGCGTTATAGTCAAAGATACTTGTGCTAACCATTTACCATCGGCACCTAGCGCCTCGGGCAGCGCTTTGTGCGGCCGATCTCGAGTGAACTCGGTTCACCCTTCGACTAACCAGCGCGCGAGCTAGCTATACTGACTACGAGCACACTTCGCGCGAAGGAACCTCGGAAAAACTGTACAAATGGCCCAAACTAGCTGCATCTGTTTCTCAACTCTAGTTTCGTTTACGTGTCGCACATTTGTCTCGACGTCCTGCTGGAGGACGTTCTGTCCTTTGACAGTGTGGCCCGTGAGTTGGAAAGACCACTCTGCGGGACGAACTCGCTTCTTTGTTGATACATCATTATTCATGAACAGCAGCAATGTGACACTACGGAACAGACTACAAATTATCCAAAGTTGAGATGGCAGAAAGCGTGTAACCACACCTCTATGTTGCGTGTTCACTTTGCAAAAGAGAATTTGCGTTCATGGTTGGTTGGTATGGGGAAAAAATTGCCGCTTGTGTCTACCTCTCATTCGGAAGTTATATGGCCAATTTTAAGTACGACGAAGGTAAGACACACTGGGATAAATGTCGAGAATAATTGTTCCGCTTCTTATTAGTCCCTTCAGGATTAGACATCCTGTATGACTGTATGTATGCTGCACAAGGCTAGCGCGACTAACATAAGTTGAGTTGAGAGGCAGACCAGGATACTGTCGTGCCCGTCACACCCACGAATGGCGTGCGTCGTACCGTCGTACCTTATCTGCATCATGTGTAAAAGCGTACACCCATACACTCGCACGGTTATGGTTACCCACCCAGACCCCGAGATATCTGTACCGGAACTGGCTGGCTGAATTAAAAGGAACACGCGGTATACCCAGGATAAGACGAGCATATTTAAAGATTTTTATGAATGCATAATTAAGCTCCTTATAGCAACGTTCGCGTATACCAATTTAGATATTCTTCCACGTGTACGCGTCACTCGTCGTTCGTTCCTCTCGGAGCAAATTTTTCGAAAATAATGCTGCTGAATAATTTTGGTATAATCACATCGTATTGGCGCTGGGTAAATTCGAAATTTGCGTTCAGCGGCCAACGAATAGGATGCCCGAATAACTGGTAGTACGAGGGTGACAAAGAAAGATTCAACGCAATACAAATACACCCAAAAATATCAAATATTGTACGTCGTTGATGGTAAATATTGTTTTCGAGGAAAATTATCTTCAAAGGCTATCGATATGCGTGTAGCGTTAGTCAAGTCCCTACTCGACCAATTTCCCGATAGACTACCATTACTCGGATTCCACGGATGACATTTCTATATTATGCGATATGTTTGTAAATAGTCTCAGCATAATGAGTTGTCCCGTATCAGTTCTATCATAAATATGCATCGTCGAGCAAAACTGGTTATATCAAAATGCAAGTAGAAGTCCGTGGCATCCTCTCGTTTGATGTTGAGATGTTTAGGTATTTTTCTCGAAAACAGGAATTTCTATATGGAGAAAGACATACTGTATACATATTTGCAATACAGTTTTTCGCGTGGTGCCGGGCGTGGGTTTTCCTCCTCCTTCTACCACTAGTAACCGGACACTTTGTACAGCGTCACGATTGCTGCGTAGTGCGCGATGTAAAAAAGAGCGGGCCAATACTGCAATAACCGTGCACGTATGCAGTACGCACACCAAGCGAACCGGCGCTTTACGCCACGCTGCATCGGTGATTCTTTAATATCGCCAAGGATTTTTACGGCGTTCTTTACAGTATACGCTTTTGATAACGGAGATCTCCTGGCTTTCCACGCACCTACTGGCTTCCGCTTTAACGTTGGATGCGGTCAGGAAAGTTTACCAGTTGAGTTCATCGCACGCGCATAGACACCCGCGATGAACCGGAGGACAAAAATATGGCTATCGTTGTAAAGCCTCGCGTCGAATTTCACACCTCGCAATATAGTTTATTACATGTTTAACATAATTATATACACATTATGCATTAATTTATCAGGCTGCTTTAACACCGCGCGTGTAAATCTAATTTTGCATATATGGTATCGCGATCCCGCGACACCGTTTGGGAGTGCAATTAAATTGCAAATCCGACCTCGACTTCTTTAAACTTTTTTTTCAATGGCTGCGATATTTCTTCCGAGCGTCCAATGGCATTCGCTAGGCTTCATGTAGAAATCCTAGAATACATTCGGATTGAACTTACAATCGATCAATTCGGGTAAGTCTATTTGGAACTGGGAAAAACAGAGCCCGTACCAGACCGTCTAATCGAACAAATTCGATATACCAGTAATCAATCACCCATGACCAGAGATTGCAGAATACTATGAAACTCAGCCGGAGGATTAGTACGGTACCGAAAGCTACTTCTCCTAATTGCATTCGCGACTGCAACGAATTATCTTTCGTCTCGGAAATACCTTTCGACGAATTCAAAGCAACTTCTCGCAGTGACGCCGCATAAGCGTAGAAGGCCGCGATCCAATAGCATTGCGACCAATACTGCGATTCGGAAATATGAGCACCTCTGAGTTTGCTACGGCAGGTACCATGACACTGGTACATTTCGAAACGGAGTTGTTTCCGATACTGGAGGACAACCCATATACTCTATGTATGTATACACGTATATGTATACAATATATATAATATATACAATGTATACAGGTTCACATACGAGTGTGTATATACACCTACGTACAAAGACGCACCCGCTACACGTACATAGGTGCGTCAGAGTATGTTCGGGGCACATACAATACATATATATGGTATATCGTAGTTTGCAGGCCTTCACCCTCGTTCTGGGCACCTCAACTACCCCCCGCACACACCCACTCCTAGCAGAGGGTTCTGCGGATCGCTGAAGGGTTGCGCGGAGTGTAGAATCTAGGGGAGAGGTGGCCAGAGGGTTGGAGGTGGAAAAGAGATAGAAATAGATAGAGGAAGAGAGAGGGAGAGAGAGAGAACGAGGGTGGTGAGCAGAAAGGGTGAGAGACTCAGAATGGGCAAAATGGCCGCTCTCAACCTGTAGGTGGGTCGTGGTATCACGGACGGTCGGTACTTCTAGTCTATCCCTAACTTAAGTTCCGCTCGAGAACCTTCAAGGACATCGGCTTGCGGGATGACTTCGCGTAGCTTGAAAGCGCGCTCGACGTTATCGAGAACCTGTTGTACGGAATAGTCGATACTTGCGGACGGAACTTGAAGGCGTTCGTACTTCCGGCAAGAGCCAAGAACCCAGTTCACTGGCGACGCCCAGCTGTTATGCGCCTCCCGAGAATCCCGAGGAGCTACGGTTAATCTAGCTGCTGCTCCATCGACTCCCTTTCTGTGGTTCGCTTTCTTATTCGATTTTATACTAAGAATAAGTTTCGTCGCCTCTTTGGCGGAACCTAACGAGCTGCTCCTCTTAAATACTCACAATTCTGTGAGTTGGTTCTAACCATTTCCTGAGAGCGAGTTTCCCGGTCGCACGTACGCATCGTGGCCCACCACACCACGCAGAGGGTACTTTTGAGTTCTGTCACTCGGTATCACTCTACTTCTTGTTGGGGAATACGACTCGAGCCGTTACACCGGTACTTCCTCGAATGTATTTTACGTAAACCAACACCTCCGGTGCCAAGACTACATTTGTAAAGTTTTACAAGGCCGGTAACGCGAAGCGCATTTGCGTAAACCTAGAAAACGCATTAAAGGGCGAGAGAAGGCAAGAAAGGTGGAGAAAGAGAACGAGAGAGGCCGAGGAAGAATTAGCGGAGCCCGGTGCTATTTGTTTCGAGTTCCATCCCTAATTTCCATAAAGCCAAACGGTCTCGAGGCGAGCGAGTGTTCGAGTCGGCGGTATCTGACGATCAGGACGCTCACCATAACTCCTCACGGTAATTACGAATTCGGAAGCGTATCGCCGCGTCGCATCTAAAGGGCGCTTCAATACGGTCCCATCGATGGCGCAAAACAATTATGATCGGAGGGGAGGCGATCCGGACGTACGAGGAGCAACCCACACGCTCTCCCTTTACCCTAGGCACGAAAACGTTAAGTAACCAATAATTGAGCTGCGATCATAAAATCTTCATTACACACCAACGCTCTAATAAAATCGTCCACGTACTAATTTCCCGCCCTCATCTCGATTTACCCTATTTTCGTTGAAGGGGGTAACCCTCCCTTTTGCCTCGCGGTACTTTCAAGCGAGCAACGCAAAAGGCCGGACAGCCGGTAGACGCGAACGCCACGATGGGATGCGATCGGAAGAGGGACTAAATTGCCCGGTGAAACAATCACGTTATCCTATTATCCATCTACCGCTTCCTTCATTGAAGTATGCACCGCTTCATTATTTTACTCTCAGATTCTATTTATTCGATACCTTAAGATGAATCTTTCATTCACCGAGTCTGTATTTGTGTCGGATTCAAAATGTTATTTAGACTTTAGCGATAGTCGAGACGTAAAATGCAGAAACACACTTGGTGGAGAAAATCCGAATCTCTACGACTACCGATTCGATATTATTGCCAGAGGCGTACCGATCGATCGTTCTCATATTTGTAAATCAGTCATAAGTCGACGAGTAAACGGATGGTAAGATTCTGTTGCTTTGATAATATTTGCCTCAATAGCGTGTTTTTCGAGCGAGCTAGAGTCGCAAGTTCGAACCTCGGTCAAGTTCTACAGTATCCGAACTTTCCACGCTGGCAAAGGCTCGACCTTATTTGTCATAGCATTTTCTTCCGCATAATGGAAGATAAGATAGCAATAGCTTTAATAACAGGTTCATTAATTTGGCTACTCGGTGAAAGTTTGGCAAGAATGTGAGCTGGGTTAATGCACTTAAGCAGTCTTAATGAAATCGGCTATGGAATCGGATTCGAACTTGCCGAGCCATCGCACGTAAGACCAACACACGCAAATTCTAATAGTTGGAGCATTCTTCGTGTCTTCTTCTTGGGAAAATCGTGTTTACCTGAGGAAAGAAACGCAGCCAGCCGGATAGTTTCTGGAATAGGTATCCACGTACGTGTATCGGGAAGCGAAAGTTGACAAAATTTTTCCAGTAGCATTTACAGCGAGGAGGTATCGATGTGTATTGCTAGGAACAAAGCGTGAAGTGTGCCCATTGAAGGTGAAATCTCTCAGAGTAACAAGGTGTTGGCGTTCGTAAGCTGCTCTTTTCAGGAGACCTTTTTCACCAGCAGTAATTGGACGTATCCAAAGCCCTGTCGAGCCGCCCGGTTTCAGAGCCACGTGTGCGATCTCGAGTTCCGGTGGCGCGTAACCCTCCCCGCTTTCCTAGATACGTATATACTCGCACTTTCGTACACTCGGCTCGTTAGCCGAGCTTCCTGCTAGTTAAATAATTAACATTTTGGTTAGAATATACTCCCACTACCTTTGTCCTACTCGGCTTCTCCCTTAGCCTCCTCGTTCCCGCGACTGGCGTTCGACCTCATCCCCTCGCTACCATCTTTCTCCCCGTTTCCCTCTGGCAAACATATAGGTATACTAAGTTTGCCGGTGTGCGGAGCGTAACACGAGCCCCAGTTAGTCCACCAGTCTGTCCACTATACCTCGCTCTAAACCCACCCTCCCGCTCGGTGGTTCGCCCTCATCCTCGCGCTCTCTTCCAGCCACCCATCGCCCTCGGCCTCGCGCTCGCGCTCGTGTTCGCCCTCACTCTCGCCCTCGCCCTCGCCCTCGCCCTCGCCCTCGTCCTCGTCCTCGTCCTCGTCCTCGTCCTCACCCTCTACCACCCTACCACCAGTACCCTCCGCCCTCCGAACTGCCTGTCCACCGCTCGACCGACTACCACCGCTACTGCTACCGCTACCGCTACCACCCTTGCTGCCACCCTCGCTCGTTCCAACTCCCTTTCTCATCCTCTCTCTAGCTTCTGCTCTTTCGTTCTCTCACTTTCTCTCGCGTCTGCCCTGCACTCACTTCGAAGCTTCGAGCACTATAGTACGCGCGCTCTCTACGCTGTGCATATTGCACGGTGCACTGTAACTATGCCCGCAGTCCTGAAATATACAGCCCACTAGAAGCGCGCACCACCAACGCTAGGAGAGTGCGCGTATACGAATGTGGATGTGGATGTGGATGTGGGGGAGCGCAGGGAGGACAGGAGCGTGCACGCGGACAGGCACACCGCATGGCAGAGATAAAGAGTGATAGAGACAGGTGGCCGGGAGAGAGTCGGGTTTAGGGGGAACATGGGAGAGGTATGGTGGAACGGTGGCTACCCCACAGCGCTACCCCTCTTTTGCGCGTCACTACGTTGAAAGGTGTACAAAGATAGGTGGATGTCAGTGTAAACGTATGCGGGCCTAGCCGAGCGGTGAGCACCCCTCGGGTGCTCACGCACTCCCACAGCAGCGGGCCACAGATGTATCTAGGCACGGCCACGTATCGCCGGCGTACTGCCGGCGTACTACCGGCGTATCGCGTTAATGTAGGTGGTAATGCATTATTAAATAATGTCCGGCCGTGTACGTACGCGGCGAATGAAGAACATTCACCTCGTGTATAGGAGGAGTCTAGGCAGAGGCCGCGCGGACACGTCGACACGCGGACACGCGGCCGGCTGAGCTCCCGATCGAACCGCCCCGAGCACACTTTCGATCGGCGGCGATCCACTCCCTGAACCACTGCTGCCCGAGTTCGCTGTTCGGTACCATGGGTACCGTGGGTATGTATTTGCGATCGATCACAACTCAGTCACCACTCTCGATTCCTCTCAACAATCGAGAAGAGAATTGAGACAAAATGACTCGGTGTTTTGAGAGATGCGGTAACACAAAAGCGAGGGCGGTTCCAGGTAGATGGTAATTCACTCGGCTAGCGTTCGTAAATACAGACAGACTTTCGTGATTTGCATGTTACTGCGAGACCCTATTTGCGCTAGGCTTAAACGGAGCGCTAACTGACACAACGGGTACCGCGGAAAGAATTGTGCTGTGCTGCTGCCGCCGTCGTCTGCATTGCTATAGGTGGAAACGACGACGTTGCGGGAACGATAGTCGCTCGCGGTAATATTACCACAATGAAAATCCACCCCAACAGTCCCGACATACCGTTAGTTTTTGCCTAAGAGCGAAAGGAGATCCCACTGGTGATCGGTAATTAACTAACGCTGGCCGGCCTGACGCTGAACAGTATTCGACGGCTTGCTTCCAATCTATTAGCGAATAAACAAGAGTCACCGACACCAGGAGGTAACCGTGGCACAACGCTTAGGGTTTGGGCAAAATACATAGTGCTCGGGAAGGAAAACCTTGTAAATGCAACCTGTCCCGTTTCCTTCAGTAGCGTGACGCGCCGTGCCGCCGCCGTCTGCAGAGCAATCGAATTCGAGTGGTCGCGCGGTCGTAGTTCGCGGCTGATTTAATCTTCAAACAATTCGAATTGCGGCCCTAGTTTCGGGTCCATAGGTTTGTTTGTCGAGCCACGGTTGTTTGCACCCTTCGCTACCTCCGTCCGTTCCGCTCTGTCTCTCTCCGACTCTCACCAGTCGGTCCCCCGACCATCGTTCTCTCGCTTGGTTCCGCACCGCTCGTAACCCACCGGACTTCCATCCCTCTTCTCTCCCTCCTTCCGCCGTCTCCTTCCACGAGCGCCACTACTACCCTGCCACCCCCTTCCCCCTTCCGCACCACGGGGCACATGCCTATAGGAACTTAGGAGTCGCCAGTGAGTCTGGACCCTAACAAGAAACTTACCCTTCCGCCCAACCACCCACCCCACCCCACCCCACTTCTCTCTTCCGAGCCCCTCGACGTCCTTCCTTCGTTTCTGCTGGGAGAAGGAGCTTGATGGTAACGGAGTACGGAGCTCACGGGGGCTCACGGAGGCCGAGGGGATCTCGTTGCTTGGATGGAAGCCGGGATGCGAGTTTCGGTCTACGAAGGGTGGAGAGATCGGAATTGTGGGGACTCGGAGGACTCCAGGGTGGCAACCACGATGGCATTACCTAAGGGTCCAATATGGCGGGAAAGAGGGAAAGAGGGTGATGCCAGCCGAAGGAGTAGAACGTACAGGAGAAGCTGCCTTGCCCGGTGAAGATGGAAAGAGAGGTTTCTTGCAAAAAGACATTCGAGGACAAAGGGGTACGGACAGACTGGACTGGCGACTCTAGCTTGGACGAACAAAGGGAACGTTTAATCCCGACGTGTTACCCTGAAGAAACCACTGAGCTTGGTCATTCTGTATTGTTCCTTGCCTTTGTCATTGTCCTACTTCATTTTCTCGCTTGCACAATTAGTCGTATATTTCAGTCGAGGTAAAACTTTCCAGCGATGTCTTATAAGGAGTCGTAGGTTTTGTTGGAAGACGGTATTCGTGAAAATACGTTGTGAACATCGATGCGAGAGGAATTGTACGTCGTTAACGCGTAGCAATCCGGTCATACGTAAAACAAGGGATGGATGTACACTTATCCCACTTCTTAATTGGATTTTCTTCATATTGAGTGTATCACCGTAAAGGTAAACGTTCTTAGGGATCACTCAGTTCACACCCGTCCGATAATTACGTCGTTCGAGCATTCACGAAATTTCGAGAGGTAGCTACCTCAATATTTTTTTGGGCACGAAGAGACGCACGGTGGAGGGAGCACGATGACGAGGGTCAACCGGCGCACCCGCAGAATGAGGGGAATTCTGGACCATGATTGAGGGCTGGTTTTCTATAAGGCTCGGCGAAACGTTGGGTAGAAGCCTGAAAAATATCTTTCTATATCAACCCTCATCCCTTGTTACCCTCTAACCCCCACGTACCTTCACGCATTCTTCTCCGACATACTTCGTCCTTCGCTCACCGGCGCGACGATTTCAACATCCAGACTCACAGCCAAAGGAATGTCACCTTTACGTTGGTAAGCGACGTATCGAACAATGATTTGGCATTGATTTGTCTTGAATTTCCCGCAACGATTCGACGTACGAGGAACATACACGTATGTATATGTACCTGCTAAGCAACCGTATTGTTCGCGTATTGCGCGAACTCGATACCCAAAGATGGAGGAAAAGGTTTAAGCAGGCTGTGCTGGATGAGCGGCGAGTCTCCCTTTAAATCGAATGACCCCCAAACCAGGCTACTGCAACGTGGGTGTTTGAGAAGGTAGAGAGGCTCATATTGATTTTCCTTTCGATATCGAGCAGGCACGAAAATCATGGTTGAACCCTCGAAAAATATCTCTCCACCTTCATCCGATGAGGTAGTCACCCTCTGCACTGCGTTCCCTGTCGCCTTTATACCCCCGCCGAAGGCTGGTAGGTTTTTTGCTCCGGGCGATCCGAAAGGGGGGTCAGGGAGGAAAAGAGGAGAGGCGAGGAGAACGGAAGCCCAACCTAAGAGACTCGAGCCGAGGCGCACGGTAAAGGCTAGAGAGGGAATAAGGGCGGTTTGGGAGTGGGTGGGGTGAGCAGAAGATGAAATGGGGGTACCAGATACGAAAGGAGGACTCAACCAGGATCCACGGGGACCACCTAAGGTATAAAGGACGACGTTCGGTCTTTTCACCCCCATATTCCACCCTTCCACTTCGCCTCGCCGCCGTTGACCTGTGTGCATGGTTCTATGTGGAGTGCTATGTGTGACTCTGTGTGTGGCTAGTGCTGTCGCCCGTGGGAATACCTGTATATACATGTATGTACATGTACCTGTGCATGCGTGTATATAGATGGCTACGCGGCTAGCTACGGCTGCGGCTGTGGCTGGTGGTGTGGCCGCGGCTGTGGCTCTGGCTGCACATACACTGCCACATATTGCAAGTCGTATATTACGTTGTATTAAATCCGTTAGCATACTTCGAGCTTATCTCAGCGTCATACAGAAAACTTCCTTTTTAAGACGCGCTTCATGAAGACTGACCGGGCTGCCGTGAGTCACTTTAGTTCGGCTTGGCGCTTACATAACGTAAAGCCGATAGTAACGTTGGGCGTCGATACCACTTGCCCCGTGTGTCCCTCTAATGCCGAGATTTCTTCCTGATTACATAAAAATTGCTTTCGTACATCTAAGTATCAATACCGACACTTTCCCCAATGGCAATGCAATTTGTCGCAGTAATCTTATATATCACGGGGCGCAAGATTCCGCGATACTTCCGCGATACATCAAGCCACAGTGCTGCTTGCTCTGTGTCATAGTTCCGCCGGTACTTGGCGAATGGGCTGGCTCTATGGCTCCGTGCAAAAAAGATGACTAGTCGGGTTGAAAAGGATCGGAGGCAAAGACGAAGCAGCGGCCGAAGAAGAGGAGAAAGAAAGGAGCAACGGGAGATGGAGGTGGTGCAAACGGAAAAAGGAGTAAGAAGGAGGGAAGAAGGAGAAGCAACGCTGGCAGAAGTGGTACTGGTGGCGGTAGCGGTGGTGGCGATAGTAGCAGAGGCAGAGGCGAAGGCGAAGGCGAAGGAGAAGGCGGTGGCGCGGTAGTGGCGACGACGAGAGGAGTGCTGGCGAGCAGGCGGCGAGCGGTTCGAGGGGTAGGAGACGCGGTAGATGGAAGACTACACCAAGAACATATCCCTGCTTGAGAAGTTCTCCACGCCACTTTCCGCCTCTATTGTGATTTATGCGCGCGATGAGGGTGGCTACGGGGCACTATATGGGTTTTAGACTCCGGGATCCCCCAGAGTAGAGATGGCCCACGATCGTCCTCAACGAGATTACAAAGGATCGTCGAGTCGGTGGTCCATACCAAGCAGGACGTGAAACGTTTTGGAACGCTCTACTTTTCGACTTTTCGTGCTGCAACCTACATATAACCCTGCATCTTATCTGCGAAGTCTAATTTGATTTCTTCGACTGATGGCTCACAATCAGTTGAGTTTTTCCTCGCGTTCACGAAAACGCAATTCACGCAATATCAAACCCCTGCGTTAGCCTGTATCCTGTGGTTCGAAGCTTCATCGAGTTTTTCGCACGATCTCGAATTCAATGGCAATGCTGCCGCTAAAAAAGACGCGAACCACTTCAAACGGAACCATTCACCGCGGGTAGAACTAGATCGTACGAGCAGTAGGAAATCTAAGAAACAACAAATAATAGCTACGTGCGAACGTAGATATATTTAATGCGACTCTGACAATCGTGCGACATTATCGTTCTCGTTAGACAATCTGACTTCGTCTTCTTCGTAAGGAAAAATATAATCTTTCTCTGCTTTTTCGAGCCGTTTGTCTCGTTAATCTACAGCCCGACAACTGTAATGTTCGCTCATTAAACTTAACAATTCGGACTAAATGCTGGTGGGTTCGCTGAAGGTACAAGAAGGTGATGCGACCAAAATAATCAGGGAAAAGCGCGGCGTAAAAATATGTACGTATTTCGTGGAACACGGTGAAATGAAAACGGAGAATTCACAAGGTACATACTCGAATTTCTGCGGTGTTAAATTCGAACGCATAGCTTCAAGTGCACCCTTTTCTTCTTGGACGGTGGAGTTACACGCGTTAACACCGTTCACATTCAAATCCGTTTCAATCGATCCAGTTCTATTTCGGAGCGCGTCGTGAGATTGACCCGCTCTTATATTTAGATCTCACTATCCGCCGCCAAAGGAAGGATAAGATTTTCGCTAATCTCCATTTGCGCGGTATTGCGCATTAATATGCTAGTCGTAATAATTTGATAAGTTTCAACCGACTAACGTATGAATTCCATAGTGTCCGGATCCTCGATATCTCCAACCTTCCTCTCCGATATTCTCGTCCGAGAATAGACGTTCAGTACTTTGGGGTTTGCACTAAAATGTCCAGTAAGGGCGCAATATGGAAAATTGTTCATGGGAGTCAAAAATCCAGGTTGTTGGTATATTCTATGCTGCAGAAGCACCGCTTCAGAATCGTCGCACTTGTTCGTTGGTCGCGCATTTTTTCCAGAACGAAAGCTACTTATACCTGCTGGCTTTGGGTGGGATTTTCCATTGGGATAGACGAGAAGGGTCCAGAGTTCGCGTGGCATGTTGGAGAAGCTTAAGGGGGAAACTTGGAATAGGTACCTGCGAAGGGACAGATAGGGAGCTAAAGAAGACCAAAGGCCGGGAGGCGAGTGAGCGTTGCACCGCGTACCGGGTGTTGGGGCCAAAAGCGGGCACAAAGAGGCGGAAGTGTGCTGGTCGAGCGGGCAAATGGCGTGGGAGGCGTGGGTGGCGTGGGTGGTACTAGGTGGCCCTGGGTTGCGAGTTAAGGGTGGTAGTAGGTGGCGGTTTGAAACGACCGCCGAAAGTCACAACTCGGAGAATTCTCGCGCGAGGTCACGAGAGACCTTCCACGTCGTAGAGTCGTAGTGGAGAAGGTACGGGGATGGACGAAAACCCTCGCAGAGAAATTAATATCGCCTAGCATCAGGGTTGACCCACGTGTGGTACGTACACGAGTATACGCACTAACGTAGTACATCTACCACGATGCACGTACTGGACAGAAACCCCTACGCGAAGGAATACCATATAGCGTACGTCTATTATATACAGATATAGTGGGAGAGCGAGGTACATGTATAACGGTACACTCGGATGGTTCTCGGACACGTTCCTCTCGGCCGTGTCCTTCTACCTTCTACCTTCTAGCTTCTCCGTACACGAAGGTACCTTTCCCCCCCTTGGCACCGCGGCCCGGTTCGCTCATCCAGCAGCGCGGTGCGGTACGGCACGGCACGGCACGGCACGGCGGCTACGTTCCTCTTGGCTCGCCCACCTCCGCACCCTCGATTCAACCCCAAAGGACTCCCTTACTCTCCTCTCGACAGGGCTCGCCGTTGAGAGCCGAGAGCTGAGAGTCAGAGCCGGAGCTAGAACCAGAGTCGGTGCCGTAGCTCGAGTCGGAGCCGGAGCTGGAGTTGGAGGCAGAGGGACTATGGAAGGTAGCGGAAGGCAGTGGAAGGGAAGCCAAGGGCCGCGAACCGTCAGAGGGATGAGGGGCCGTAGGCTGCGGGGTGCGGAGCGAACGGGGGCGCAGGGTAGTCGACGAGGTTGAAGGGTGAAGGGTGCACGGCAGAGCACAGTAGAGCTGAGCGGAGCAGAGTACGGCACAGTACGGCGAAGGGAGTGGGTGAGTCGAGGTAGCAGAGAAGTTGGGTTTCATCTCGAGGGCTCGGGGGACGAGGGAGGGCCGTGAGGCGAGGGTTGGCCAGGATAGAGGGTGAGACTCCGTAATATAGGATGGCTTGTGTGCGGTGGAACGAGTCTCACAGCTTCGTTCTCTCTATGCGAGCACTGCTCCCGCGCTCTCCCTTCGCCCACTCGCAGTCTCTCTCCTTCTCTCGCGCTCGCACTTTGACGCTCTTTACCGCTCAGAACCCTGATCCCTCTCGCTCGCTCAGTCTCTCTCGTTTTCTCTTTCTCTCTTGCTGTTTCTCGTTTCACCCAGAGCTCTTTCGCTCTGCGCGCTTCCACCTTTCTCCCTCCGCTCCATCCTCTTTTCTCGGCCCTCTACACGTAGACGCACGAACACGGGTACGTGCATTCGAGCGGGTGAGCGGGTGAGCGCTCACGTACATACGGCGGCACGGCGGCTCCAAGGTTTTTGCTCGTGGCGGCCAATACTCTCCGCAACGAGGACGACCCCTTTGCTGAAAGAAGATGCCGCCGAGGGGAGAGAGCGAGAGGCCTGACGCGCCGTCGAGGGAGATACGATTTTACCCAGCTGCCGTGCCCGAGACATTTTTTCCCTATCTAGGGATAACCTCGAAAGTGGAGTAGCCCTGCTTCTGAGAGCTCCGGGGGAACGGCGTAACGGCGGCAGCAGAGCTGTTCGCCGTAGCTCTGCCGGATCCATTTCTACCTTCTCCTCTTTTTTGCTTCCATGGAAAAGTCGAAGGATCTCTTGCGCTCCCCGGACGGCTCCCGCTCTTCCAATATCACGCGACCATCCTCTCTATTTGTAAAAGTAACTTCGTAGCGCATACTCGCGACTATTGGAAATTAGTTGCGAAATGAGTGGTCGGCATCAGTGACTTCGAGGGAATTTCAACGCGATGTTACTTCCAATTTCTCTGTATGTA
Organism: Trypoxylon attenuatum; assembly: GCA_963989405.1. Taxonomy (NCBI): domain Eukaryota; kingdom Metazoa; phylum Arthropoda; class Insecta; order Hymenoptera; family Crabronidae; genus Trypoxylon; species Trypoxylon attenuatum. The sequence goes on along the minus strand of OZ022490.1, from coordinate 14,225,428 downwards.
AGTATGCGATATGCACATAGGACGTACCTATCTCGCGGAACTAGAGAGCCACATTCACTACCAGCCAATCGGCCAGGGTATACATACAGGGTATTTCACAGATTTTCCTCACCGCTGCGATAAGCAGTAGTTAAGGAGATAATTTAGTATCAATTTCACGGAAGAATTTGCTGGACTGGCAGGAGCAGGACAGACCAAGGAGGGCCCGAATGTATCAAGGAAATCACCCTTCTTTCAGAAGCACTTTACGAGGATGCCTCGGCGATAGCGCGATGGCTGCCTGGTGCCCGGCTGGCGCGCAATAAAAAATACCCTCTGGGTCCGTGGCTGGATTATCACCATCGCTTCAGGGTTGGGTTGGCCCGAGCAACCAAATAGGGCGGTGGAGAGCACCGAGGGGGCTCGGCTCGCTCCTACGCACGAGAGAGCTCACGATGACTTTGTTGTTACAAATCGTTATCCTATTTCGTCGGCGTACCGGTGCCTATCTACAAATAAACACCGGAACTCGCCCTTCCACCATCTCATCCTCCTCCGCCACTTCCGTTTGTTAGCATTCTCTTTTACTACTAAAAAAAAATCCTGAGAGTACGCTTCTGCTCCCGCGGACAATGTGGGCCTCGTTCTTTCGGTGCAGACGGTAAACAGACGGGGTGGTGACTCGCAGCTTAAACATTGCCGGGAGTACATTACTGGCGACAACGCCGTAATGACCCAATTTCGCATCCCTTTAAAAAGGTCCGCCCTCGCGTTTCGGTATCCACCCGCCACTTTGTTTCTCGGATGTTAGAGAGGTCGTCGTTATCGGGATTAGGATCGCGACCGCGCTCCGAATCCTTTTATCGTGGGTGCGCTTCGCCGGTGTTTGCCGACTTTGTTTCCGCCCCCGTTTCGAATCGCGATGACAGTGTCGCCAGAGGGCCCTAAAGAGGATAACGGATTCGAGAAGTCACTCGAATACTCTGCTAGTAGTGACGGCAGTAGCGGCGGCTGAGGAGGTGCGGTGGGACGCGTCGACTCGAGATCTCTTCCGCTATCTCTTCTGGCCAGTAGCACCCTTTTCGTCCGGAAGTGGGCGGAGAAGGTAGCCGTGTTCGTATCTTTGGCCACTCTGCCAGCTACTTCGTATCGGTCTCTCCAGCCTGAAAAGCGGATATACACGCGGAAGTGCGTACCACGATGTCATGGTCAGATTACCCACCTGAAATCGCTGATTTCTTCGGCAAACTACCGCGATCGCAGTCATGTTTACGCAACAATATTGCCAGGATGGGACTCGAGTACCAGACTACTCTCCGATACTCGCCCGTGTTTGTCATTACACATTGCATTTATTTACCGCGACAGTGAGACCATTGTTGATTCTGCATGTCGGTTCATTATTGTTATTTGACGAGACTTCGCGACTCTAATCGGTCGAAGGACCGACTAGCGCATGCTCAATCGGTTGACTCTTTCCTAATCGCTCCTAATAGCCGTAATCTATCCTTAAATATTAGGGTGAATTGGTCACCGCGATTGAGCACGAAGGGAACTCACGCTCCCATTGCTCTCGTCCTTTGTAAATACGCGTATCCACCGCTGAATGAAGAACGTCACGCTGCGGTGCGCGTCGAACCATAGAAAATATTAAACAGAAGCCGAGAGACCCTTTCGTACCAGTGCTCTGTGTTAAGCTGAATCCCCTTCCCCGCTCTCGGTGGGTCGCTTCCACTCATAATAATTACAATTACGTATATATCTGAAGGCGCGTATTTGCGTATCGCACAAATACACAGGTGTACATGACCGTGTACCGCTTTAGGCGATACCGCGCAAAGAGAGATAGAAACGGTAGAAGAGAGGGAATGATGCCACGGCGGTAAAGAGCGCGAAAGGAAAGAACAGTGGCAAAGGTGCAACGGCAGGACGCATAAATTCTTGGGACTATTTTAAGATTTTAGGGTGAGTTTATGCTGCCATTAGGTGAGCACGTCGAGACAGCACGTTCGCGAGACGCGTCCAACGGCAATAGAGTTCCCCTTGCCCACCCGCTCCACACCCCCATTGCGCTTTTCGTCCTTTTTTCCACCGCGGCACAGCAGCCTTCTCCTATAAACGAGACGGGGACATAAATTGTCGCAGTTACGCGCGTGCCAGCTACTCTTAAAGTCTGGTTTACCTAGCATCGCGCGTCAGAAAATCCGGTCAATGAGAGAGCGCTATCGACACGCGGCATCGATGTTCGCGCTGCTACACGGCCTGTCGCCCTAGTGCTCCCTCTGAAACTCGATATACCAATGAGCCCTATTTTCGGGGGCCGTACACTAAATTTATTTGCCGAGAAAGCTTTTGGCGGTTTACGGCTGGTCTGCGCTACGCTACGGTAGAATCGAGCAGTATGCGGATGTTTCTCTACCGTGTCACCGACGCAAACCACTATCCGCGAAGGATAAAATTCTTTGATCGATATGCTCGGAATTATAAATTTTCCTTTGTGGAATTTCTCTATAACATACGCGATTACTCAGAGAAACGGAGGAATATTCCTACGGTACTTGAATTAAATGCAACCTTTGTCTTTGCCTTCGGTGCCATTCAACAGTGATTTCTTCTAACTCAAGACGGAAGCAAACTATCCTTTTCCGGAGAACGATCGCTCTATAGATTTCGCACTAACAGCCACGTATCAGATTAACCGATTCGCTAATTAAACCGTCAGCGGTGGTATCGGAGAGCCGCAGCCCCCGAAGCCACGCATGCTTCCAGGTTTCACGAGCAGACGTATACATGTCGGTATATGGGTGGGCGTATAGTATGCGCACTGGATAGACAGAGACCGTATACATACATACGACGAAGATCCGGAGCGTGAAAGGGCAGCGCACTGAGATACGGAGTGTGCATGCATACGCGCGAGAACGAACAGAACACAGAAGAGAGGAGCACCTCGTCAAGGGACAAGGGGTAGGAGATAAAGAGCGAAGGTACGAACGGTAGAAGGAAGCGGACGAGCGATCGAGCAAAAGAGAGAAAGAGGAGGAGCGACGAAGGGGAAGCGAGAAGGGTGGAAGCCAGTGAAATGGATAGAAATATAGGTATCGCCCGAGTGTGTAGGTGATGTGTAGGTGACGCGTAGGTGATATTATCGGGGCGTAGTACAATGTTAGCTGTGTGGGTGCTCGCGGGCCACGTGTCCGTGACGGGATGCTGGCTGAGGTGGTCTGCGGTTATTTCGGTGATTGGTTTTATCGCGTTGCCAACAGTGCGCGCGAGGGAGCGAGATAGAATGAGCAAGAGAAGGAGAGTGAGAGGCATGGCTATTCTCTAGCATTGCCGATGCGATCGGGTACCGAGCGCGGTACTGCCCCGGTCCCTGATCCCCAGCCCCAAGCCCTCGGCCCTCGGCCCTCGGCCCTCGATGCTCGGACTAGGGTCGCGCGTTGCTGTTACCGGTGCCCATCGCATTGTGTCGCGGCAGGGGTGCACTGCGACGAGAAGAGGTGAGGAGCGGAGCGGTAGAGGCCGACCATGTATATATATATACCATGTGTATACATATATCTAGGCCTGCATATGTGTGGCTATGCGGTGCGTGAGCGCAGGCAACGAGCGCGTATCCCTATCTAGGAGGTATGTGCGTAGCGGCGCGCGAGTCATGGATGTACGAGCGTGGACGCGCATACAAATTTGTCAAATATTAGTCCGCGAGCGTACTGGTGCTCTTTGCAGCTGCAGGCCGGGGCAGGCTGGTAGCAGAGGCCGCCGCGGCATGACGCGACGCGCCCGATCGCGGGATTCTCTGCAATGCCGAAAATGGAACGCGCGCACTTTTCGTCTCTTTTGCGAGGGTCCAGAGATCGTTGATGACAGTGCCGCTGCACCGCTCCGCGCCGTGCTGTGCCATGCACTGGCTGGCCTCTCACCGTGGCATTGTGCTTTTTTCTCGGTCGTCACTGGTGCATGTGTGGACATGTGTGTGTCTCTCGGCGAGGTATGCTCTCATATTGTGCTGTAATAAAGCCAGATTATTTTCAGATTCTCTCGACGCGACGATTAGGTCCGTGTCTCACTCTTTTTCTCTTTTTCTTTCCCGTATACAACCGACTAGGCCAGACCGCTTCTACCGCTTGCCATTATCGGGATGTAATCGTAGTGAAGGAGTGAGGGTTGGAAAAATTATGCGGTCTCCCAGTAAAAACTTGGAAACTGGGATTTTGTCTTCCGCACAGGTAGAAATCAAGTAGCAAGGTTTAGAGGACGGGAAGGAGGGAGTAATTGTGCGCTGGGCAGTAGGCGCCGGTCGGAGTTATGAGACGCCTGGCGAATCGCGAGTCTTCGTTTTAACCGAAAAGTGGAACGGGCGGAATAGTTTTTCTTCTCTAGCGCAGTGCAGCAATCATCCTTTTCGGTCATCGGCAGTCATCAGAACCATTGTGCAAAAGTCACAATCTCTTGGCTATCTCGGAAATTGTCCTCATACTATCCAATTTAAATCATTCAGAGTACATATAAAGCTACGCGACTCTTCCGATCTTTTTTGTCGAGGAACGAGACATATTTTTATTCTATCGTATACATATGCGCGAACATCACATACTACATACGACTATTTTTCGAGGAGCGTGCTACGCAAAAAGCAGCGTGCTATCGATTCGGGGCAGTCTGAGTAACGCACATTAATATACGCGGCGTACAACGACCACTTATTAATATCATCGTAAATGTAGCCGTTGATGGATTTATGAACGGCAAGGCAAACAGTAATCGCAGTCCTTCGTCCTGGGCTCTAGGGCGAAGCGCTCGTTTACTCGTTCGCTCGGCGCTGCATTCTCCAGTGTCTCGAGACCTCGGATGCACCACGCTGTGCGTGCAGCTTTTGCCTCTGCAGGATCATACGTATCTGACACGCATGATATGCCGCAGGCAGGAAAAGCGGGTACTGAGCCGACCTAGCCGACCGAGCCAACCGAACCAGCCAAGTGTATTCGACGTTGGATGCTCGGTGCTGGACGCTCGGGTGGTTGCCTGACTGTGCCTCTCTCTAAAGAGCCGAACTTCGTATAGATTGAGGTGGTCGAGATGGTCAGGCAGGTCGAGGTGGCCTAAGTGGCCATGCGATTCAGCCGCACACAAATATGCCTCCAAATACGCACGCACCGATGAGCGCTTAGGTGCATTCACACGGACACACGCAAACTCGGACACACGTGTGTCATACACGATACTAGCGTGTTTCGCGTTTCCCTCTGTGCCGATCGAGCAAAGCGAAACGACGTTTCGCGATAAGCCGGATTCCCGGTGGCCCTTGGTGAAGATACCCCCGATGAGTCGGGCTGGTTTTCTCGCCAAAAAGAGAACTTCTTGCCAGCACTAATCTACTGTCTTTGCTCAACTTAGGCTTGAACATGTAGATTGCAATACGATCGCGCCTTACCGTCGGTGCATTAGAATTCCAACTTCCCTTCTGGGACTCTTGTGCACGAGGAAAATGGGCCGACCAGTTTCGCAATCAGCTTTCGAGAGTACGATCGGGATGTTCTCGGTAGAACTGTAAATATTCTGCTGCGAGTACGTACTGGCAATACGTACGTCCTAAATCAGATTCAATGGTACCGTTAAGTGCGGTGTTTTACCAGGATCGTCGCGAACCAAAACAGAAGGGATAATGCGCCGCTATGTACGCGTTCATTAATACTATTCCCGTATATCTTGTGCGGTTTTCTCTTTTGCATTACTAATAATATTTCAATTTTTTTTTGCCTTGCAATATAGTCGACCGCATTAATAAGCAAGCATCCCGAAATCAACACGTTTGCAAACGACCGATCGTTGATCACATTGTAATTTAATTAATGATCAGGTTTCGGTGTATTAATTACAGAAATAATTATGTGGGACAATAAATTCGCAGCAGCCAACTGAAGAGATTACAATTGATGTAACGCGTAACTCGCGCTTTAATGAAATATTCGTGAAGACGAGTGTTGTATTTATTTGCGAGTGAAATTGCTGGGCGCAGATCCAGTTTGAGCGGAGGGTATGTATATTCTACCTACTCGTATGTGCGCATGGAGTAGGCAGAGGCAGCTTTTTGCGCCTTAGCGCCAATGCAATGCATTCCGCATTGTGCTCGCGAGCTCCGAACGTGTCACTGATCCTCGCTGTTTCATTCATCCGACTGCGAGGCAATTTCGCGTGATGTTCTTCCCTAACCAGTTGCTCTTGCAGCTGCGAGAAACGCGTCGGTCGCGAGAAGAACCCTTCCAGTTGCTTCAACGCAAGCTTCTGCAAGTAGCATTACCACAACGATGATGACGTCGACGACGCAACTTAGTCGGGAAGATCGCGTGAACCTCGACTTGTGAGAATCGCCAGCGAGGAATCCAGATCTATCCGGCTGTCGTGAGTCGCTTGGTGCGTTGATTCGCTCGGCACCTAATTGAGAACAATGAGGAACGCATTCGTGCTCGCGCGCACTCTTATTCGTCGCGGTGTCCAATAGTCACTTGCTACTTGCTAGCAGGTCATACAGTGTACGTATGACACAATCCGTAGGTATTCCCATCGTCCACAGTGACTAAAATCACGTGCCACGTGGACACGTGACCAACGATCATTCGAATGGATGGGGGAAGGAGGAATTCGACGATGCGTCAAATTGCCCCTTACGTCAAATCCCCCGTCAGATCGGATACTCGTTTATGGAGATCGCGGAACTTTGAGTCTCTTGGGGCAATATCGGTGAGGTCCCGGTGAGGTAGCGCGAGGCGGTGCGAGGCGGCGCGTACGGTGTTCAACGTTCGGCATGCATGCCGCTCACTACGCGCTCGCTCGACTACCAGCTCGTTATCTCGGCGTCTCATCCCGTTGCGTACTCGGTATTAATTACTCGAAGCGCGTGGTTTAATTAACCACCTCGACTAGGCCGACCACACTTTCGATTCTTTAAGCTCGATTCCGAGTAGCAAGCGGACGCAATGCGGCTTAAGCAAGTGGTTTCACAGAAAGATAAGTGTATGCCGTGAAAATCATGAAGACTCCGCGTTACATACTACACTGTAATTCTCCTGAGGGAAAAGACGCATGCGTGGCCTAGGGCGCGATACACTGGTGCTCGGTGACGCGAATAATCGATCGAAATCCAGGATCAAAAACAGTGTTAGGCGATGCGTCGCGGCGCAGTCTGACACGGTGCACGACTGACACGAGTGTCACCTTGGTGCACGCTTCGCCGCAAAAGCTGGGAATCCTCTAGCGGCACTATTAAAAGAAGCCTCCTACTCCTGAGAGGTAAGGCGACGTCTACGATGAGGACGTCGCCTGCGAGTACGTACGACTAGTACGAGGACTCGGCGTGAGCCGGAGGAGATGGAGTAAAGAACCCACTCGAAACCGAGACGAAGTGAGAGAGTACGCACCCGCGCGCGCGAGAGGGAGAGAGAGAGGAAGGAAAAGCAAGGAAACCGCTCGAGTATGGGCCAGGTTACGTCTTTACACGTGCGACGATAGTAGAGGCGCAGCGACCTCGGTGAGCCTTCCTCGGGTATTAGCGTTGGGGAATGCATTAGAGGTGAAGGCGAACCGCGCACACCGAGGAGGCGGCAACGTGGCCACCATGTGTGATGGTAGAGCCCAAGTTTTCTTAGGCCTCGCCGCGCTGGGTGTATATCCCCTTGTACATCCCCGTACTCTGATGCTCACTTCACTGCCTTATGCACGGAAAGACCAAAGGAGATTTCTAAGCCCAACGCCACCAGTACTGTTGGCCAAAACGCAATTCCGAAGTGACCTTACGTTCGTATACAATTTCTACCGTGCAAATCTATCCTCGCAAGAACCCTCGCATTGTGCTTCTCTACCGAAAACTATGGCGAACAAACGTAAGTGTAATGGAGCACTTCCAATCTATCCTTAACGTGCCGCGTCCGACTCCGCTGCACTCGGAGGTGTCCTAGCTAAATTGCAAGCAGGTACGGCCAACACACGTACATTACCGGTGCAAAATATCCAGGTAAAACATCTGCCTATGATGCTTTGCACGGTATAAATGAGACGAACTAACGGGGTAAGCGTGTAATGCGCGTGATAAGCGGTTACATCTTGTCCCGGCGGGAGCAACATTGCGACGAGCGTCCGGTGATAGTCCGGTGGGGAGTCTCGCGCAAGTTAGAATCGCGAAATGCCAGGCTAATGTAAGTACGATAATTTAGCAACGCGCCAACTTTTACGGATGCAAGAACTGGCCGGCCAATTGCATCGGGTCAGTTGGGATTCGTAGGATTCGTCTGACCCTGTGCCCGTAATGGGATTAACCGATTATATCCTGATTCATCTTAACGGTACGCCGCGCTAAACGCATTAGCTTCCGCGGAACGGCGCGGCGCGGCGACCAGACTCAAGCACGGCACGATGCATCCCGTTACAAATATCATCGATGCGCGTGAACTTGGCGTTAACTGTGCGTTAACCGAGCGCAGTAGAGATGCAGCAGCAGCCGCACAAGCTGTTGCTATTGTGGCGTTGCAAACGAGATCGACGTACAGTACCTTCGCTCCGCGTCGTTATTAGTTACGACGCTGAGGCTGAAGATCGTTAAAGAACACTGCAAAGAGGCTGGCGTTCACGTAAAATAATGATGCCTCAAGCTCCAAGCGACTAGGGGGAAGGACGTAGCGGAGCGGCAGAACGCTTTGCGCGTATGATCCCGAGCGCGAGCGTACACGGAGACCGTAGCAAATTGCCCGTGAGGAACCCTTAACGAGCAATGAAACTAATTCCTCTTACTATTGAAATGATAAAACGGCACCATCGAGCCTTACAAAAGCTTTCGCCGTTAACTCGTAATTCGCAATAATAAGATTGGATTCGGTCGTCCCGAAGGTCAGGTTATTGCCAATCCTCGCTGGCGAGGCTCTGAAAAACCCTTATGTGTAGGAGAACGGGGACCTGAGTGCTGGCAAAGAAACGCTAATATCCGAATACATAAGGGACAGTCAGGTTCCAGCGGTGCACGGGAAAATATTGCCACGTGCGCTTCACTCACCGAACGCGGAAGGTTGAGAGTCACTACGCAGGAAACGAAAGACCCGCAGAAAAAGACGGAGAAAAGGGGAAAGAGAACCGAGAGAGGACGGTCGTAGAAAGGTATAGCCGAGGATGAGATTGCTTCGAAGAGGGGAGGTGAGCCAAGGAGAAAAGAGAAGGTCTCGTAGGAAAAACCGAGACGGCACGATGCGAAGAGGGTAAAAGAAGGCAACGGGGAGAAACCCCCCGTAGCGCCCACACTGGACTTGGATTTTTTGTAACCGAGTGCTGCGCGGGCGGGCAGACAAGCGAGCCGTCGTGTGGTATGGCAAGGCAAGGCAAAGCAAGGTGAAGCACGGCCTAGCAAGTTGGCTGAGTCGAGCCGTGCCGCACCAAGCCAAGGCAAACTGAGCCAACGGGGAGAAGGTAACGTCGAATGCGGGGAGGGCGGGAGTATGGGGGCTCGAGGTAGAGGTAGCAGAAAAGTGTGGAGTAGGCAGAAGCGAGGGCAGGGGCGAAGGCGATGGTGAAGGCGAAGGCGATGGTGATGACGAGGAGCGGTAGGACCAGCAGCGAGAGTGCTGGGACGATCAAGGCACAAGGGGAGAGGGGTAAGGAAAGGGGGAGGAAGAACTGGCAAGCAAGCAGGCAAGCAAGCAGGCAGGCAGGCAGGCAGGCAGGCAGGCAAGCAAGCAGGGGCTGCTCTAGGGAACGAACAACATAGAGAGAGGATAGAAGTGGTTCAGGGAGAGAGAGGAAAAAGAGGGAGAGTTAGGGTGAAGGCGGCGAAGGTGGATGGCAAGCAAGCAAGGCAAGCAAGCAGGCAGGCAGGCAGGCAGGCAAGCAAGCAGGAAAGACAGGAAAGGCAGCTAGGTGGCCGAGGGGCGTAGGAGTGCCGGTGTGCCCAGGGGAAGGTTGCGGATCGGGGGGAATGAGAGAACGGGGGTAGAAGGGCAAGGGGATGAGAGGGAGAGAGAGAAATCCATAGGGGTGCCAGCAAAGGGTAGGGAACTACCGCCCAAGGCTTCAGAAACCAAGGGTGTCTAATGCCGAGTGGACTTTGTTCGCTCGCGAGATGACACACTATGTACACAAGCATGAACGCATACGCACATGGCATACACACACCCACCGACTGACACGACCGAGAGCCAAACACAAGACACAGTTTGGAGAGCAGAGGCCGCAGAGAGCGAATATGCACGCGTATCCAGATGCGCGTAATGTTCAGTTATTCGCGAGGGTATGTGTCGCGCGCCCACTAGGTACGTGGAAGTAGGTGGGTGTGCGAGAGAGATACGCACGAGTATGTATTTCGCGTCGATACTAGCGCAAAGCGCAAATGGATCCAGCGGTGGAGGGTGTTGGCGGTATAAGCGTGTGCGTTGGACACGGACGACACGAGTTAGGCAAACGTCAGGGAAGCATTGCATTATGGTTGCATCGGAAACCGGGATAGGCGGCATACGGGCATGAAGGGTCATAGCGGGGAGGTACGAAGCATTATAGATCTAATTCGGTCGCTTTTAGAGACGCAGCTAGTCGAGACATACTTTTTTTGCTAGGTATGGGTTAACGGGTAGCCAACACCCGGTGTTTGGGACTCGGTACGCCGCGCCGGTACATACCCGATAGCCGGTGCTCGGCGCGGGTGGTTCAATGTGTTTCAACGCGATTTAGGTTGGGGCGCGTGTGGATCGAGTGGTCTTTGTTCCCTCGCGAGATGACACAGTGGGTCTGTGCACGCAGCGCAGCATGCCCCTCTGCGGTCGCGATGACGACGCTTGCTTTCTCACTCTCTCGCTCACTTGTGCCTACCTGCCTGACTCAGTATATTATGCACATGTGTGCCGCCGCTCAACGGTGATACACGTGCGCTCGCATATTAATACAAATAATGCATTCTCCAATGTTCCCCGGCTGTCTTCGCCGATAAATTATCGTCGCCACCGCTGCCAGCACCGTTGCCACCGTCGCCGTCGCCGCCACTTCCAACGCCAATCCACGCCGTGCCGCGACAAAATGCTACGAGATCGCGACCACCTCGAGGCTCCAATGGGTTTCAGTGTTTTCCTCGGGTGCATATATCTCTTGGAGTTCACCAAAGTAACTATCACAGAGCCGTTCCTCCCTATTGCACCGCTCGTCGAATCGAAAGATCGTACTTTCCCCGGAAAGTTTTAAGCTTTTTAACGTTTCTCGTCTACCGAAGTTTTCCGGCCTCGCGGCAAACTGTTGCTTAGATCGTTATCGCGTACACTACGGCGATAAGAGTGGGGGGGAGAGGGAGAAGGATGGAATTCCCTAGCATTGCAAAGGAATTAGAATCAATCCCGCAGGGGGTGTCGAAAGGACAACCAATCTCATTTTTGTTCTCCCTACCTGAAAACTTTTCAATTGACAAGCCAATCGGCACATCGCTTAAAGAGGGCTTTATCGAAGAGATTATCGAGGATCACATTACTTTTAGCGCCTTGCTCCTTTAATATACGTGTATGTGTATGAATTTTATTCTCTTTTCGTTCATCTGCGGCGCCAACACGTTTGCGCGGTTGTGTCGTATACCGTATGTACGGAGAAGGTATCGTAAAGTTGCGAGAAAAAATGTTTTACGATACCCCAACCGACGCCTTGGCCACTTCTCGCGAGACTTTCCCGTAGCGCCTTTTACGAGGCCACTGTTATATCATATTCATGGTGGGGTTGTACGTACGAGCGAATGTGATTCATTCTACCGCAATGTTAATCTCAGGATCGGAGGAGCACTCGTGTAACGCACGATTGCTCTCATACCGAATAACCCACCCCAATCCCATACGATTATTAACACTTGTACATACACGGAATTGGCGCACACTTTTTATCGAGTATTATCTACCTGAAAAATTCATTGTTCAATGCGGTGAAACACCGCTCGATTCATCGGTAGATGGACGATAACGACAGCATATCAACGCTTCACGCGTGCTTGCTACAATCTCTTCCCGGTTGGTTAATTCGCATTTTAATATCGTGTAGATATCGTTTCCAAAATTGACTGGTAAGTCAGATCGATGCTGTGTGGGCAGCGTAACGCAGATCTACAATATATGTCCACGCAAAATCAAGTTAATTTGCATGCCTACGATCGTAACGAGTCGTGTTTACGGATCCCTATCATTCACCGTGTACCACATTCCCGTCAGTCATCAAGGCCACTCACGTACGCCAAATCCCCGCAGCCGACAGCCCCAATAACTCGGCAATAGCTTTAGAATCTGAGACTCTCGGGATTCAGAAAGGCGATGCATTTTCATATCCGGAGTGCATCGGCGTGGCGCGCTGCGTGGCGCGCGGTATGGCGTTCCCAATGCGAAAAAGACGGCAGGGACGGCGGAAAGAGGAAAGAGACTCATCGGCAGGAGCGGTATCGCGGTATCCGCGTACGTGCGAACCCCATGTAAGTTATGGCGCATGGCCACCAACATTACGTCGCGTGTAATGACATCGCCGCGCCGGTAACGGGCACATCAGCGTCGCGCCACGCCACACACCGCGTCGCACACTCCGTACAAAGAACGGAGACTCACAAAGAGACAAACCAGGACGGATGCCAAGCGTACACATACTCAGGCATCTACTGGTACGCACGGACCCACGTACGTTCTTGTTACAGGTAAATGTGTTCACCGCCCGTGTACGCGCGAATGTGAGACTGGACTCACATGGATGCTCACGATTTTCACGCAAATATAAGGATGGAATTATCCATGCGCATATAAATAGATAGATAGATAGATAGATAGATAAATAAACAAAGAGAGAGGAAGAAGATAGAGAAAGGGTCCGAGACGCACAAATACCCTTCCAAGCGCGAGCGCAATATGTACACCCGTGCTGGAAGCCGCCTCGGACGCGATGAGTACTGACCCCTCCGCCCCTTCGGTCCGCGGCTCCACGACGGTGCGCGGCCCCTCGCCCGTGAACCCTCGCGTTCGCCAAGGGTGCCCCTTCCCCTTGAAAACCCTCTGGACGACCGACCACGGCCCCCTACGCCCATTTCGATCGCTCCTTCCCTCGCAGCCGACCGTCCAGCCACAGCGGCCCCCTCGGTCTTCTGACGGTGACAGACTCTACCTTACCACCTCCGTTCTTTCTTCCGTCGTCGCGCCGGTACCGTCTCACCGTCACCGTCTCACCGTCACCGTCATCGTCACCGTCGCCACCGAGATCGCTTGAACGGGGCGACTCGAGACTCGAGGGTCGAGGGGGCTTGGTCGAGGGCGCTGGGACGAGAAACAGCCCGACACACGGAGAGACAGAGAAACCCGGTCCCTCGGCGCATACCCTGGAAAAAGGCGGCCGAACGAGAGAGCGAGGAGACGAAAGAGAAAGGTAACCAGAGCGGTTGTCGACCAGAGAGAGAAAGAGAGCAAGGGAGAGGTAGCGGGAGCCTCTCTGACAGGGAGAGGAGAGAGAGGGGTTTGACGCGCTCGAGGTAGGCCGCTTGGGAGCACGAGAGCACCGGGGTGCGGAGACGAGTCGAGCGGTGAGAGGAACGGAGAGGAGAGGAGAGAAGAGATGATCAGGGCAAGGGGGTAAGGAGAGGGTGAAAAGAGGTAGGTAGAGCGCGAGGTGGCCCGAAAAGCGGAAGCGAGAGGGAACGAGTAGAGTACGAGGCGAGAGAGGTCGAGAGCGTGAACCGATGGTAAGCGCGAGCGAGTACGAGCGAATGGGTGGGGAAGAGCTCGAGAGAGCGAGTGAGGGATAGTCAGAACGGGCGCGGGCGGGTCGGTGGGGCGAGGGGCTAGTGGGGTACGGGTGAAACGTGGAGTGAGGTTGGCCAGGTTGGGGTGAGGTAGCAGGGATACGTGGGGGAGTAGAGAGGAGCACGGGATCGGAGCGAAGCGGAGCGGAGCAGAGCGGTCGGGGAGAGACGAAGTGAGGCGAAGTGAGGCGAGGCGCAGCAAGGCACAGCAAGGCGCGTAGCGGTGCGGAGAGGCGCGGAGGCAGCGAACAGAGTAGTGGAAAGGGTGAGGAGCACGAAAGAGGAGTGGGGGTCGCCGCCGCGTCGCCAGTCGCCAGTTCGCCGTGAGCGCTCGTGATGTGAGGACGTTCTGTAATTCCATCTACGAGCCTAGCGCTCTCTTAGTTATCGCACTTACAGGGAACGACGCGTAACGCACTGCCCGCACGCGATCTTGTTCCCCCCCTTGGCGATACCTTACCGGCAGTAAACTAGCCAGGAGTTACAAGAATACGCGAGGGAATCCTCGTGCAATATCTTTTTTCCTTCGAATCGAAACGGAGCGCCCGAGCGAACGGAGCGGCGTGCGCGAGCACGCGACCTACACGAGGATCGTCCTTTAAACCGCGCTCTACGAATTAGCACTTGTTTACATTTCTTGTCGTACCGTTCTTCGGAGAAGAGGCATCGCCAACGATCCAGTCACGATTCTCAGAACCAAGAATCAACTGACATCCAACCAGTACTGTGCTTCGAATTGTGATTGTCAGCCGAGCGGTGAATAAGCCCGGGGAGTTTGATCGCGACCAGCTGATCGCAGTGTTGCAGCCGAACCACGCCGGCTCAATGGACTTTACGAACTTGATCTTGTTGTCTGCGACATATATTGTGCTACGATCGAACATCGAGTGACACGCAATCACGATCATCCTATTTCGCAGTGTTTTCTCGTGCACTCAGCTTTTCCTCCCTTTTTCTCTCTCTTCACACCTGAATCGCGAATTTCGTTGAAAAACTCTGTCGCCACTGATTGCACGTTGTGCAAGAGTCCGAGCAACCTCGACCCTCTTTGGCGTGACAAAGACAGTCCCCGCGTGCCGGTGTGTTTAGACTCGCAGAGTACGTGCGAGGAGGAAATCGCGAGTCCGCGCTCTCAACGGAAGGACGGTGGGACGGTGATTACGAGCGTAGCGTGGCTCGAAAAAAAGGAGCACGGTGAACACGTCATCGCGACCTATCTGCGACGCTTTTGTTTTGTGCCGCGTGATCGGTGGTTTCGGGGGGCACGAGTGGTGCGCCAGCCAGCCAGCCAGTCAACCAACCATCCAGCCAGCTAGCAGGGAGGGAAAGCCAGCCAGCGGTGGAGATAGTCTGACAAGGAGGGAAGAAGCGGGAGGAACGGAGAGATAGCGAGGAAGAGGGGGAGCGAGAGGGAAAAAGCAGAGAGCAGAGAGCGAAGGATAGGGAGAAACCAAGGTACTTTCCGTCACAGGAGGAGGCAGAGGGAACACGCCGGGAGTGAATATGTCCGCCAAGCGAAAGGCCACTGCCATCATGCAGCACCACAAGGTGAGTCCACGAGATTGCTGCCACTGTATCACCACGTGATCGGACCGCTTTTTTTTTCTTCTCTCGCGGTCGACCCGCGCACCCGTCAATTCCTTGGGGATCGATCTTTTTAAAGTTGTGATCCTCTCTAATCAATTTCAATCCTTATTTCCCTGAACCGAATTCTATCACGATTGTTTATTATTTACGAGGGGAAAAATAAGCGAAATCCACCACCTGTCCTCGTTGGACAGGTTTGACGAGGGATCCGAAAATCAGTGATCAATTCGCACAGTCACGCTGCTGCTAGGTCGACAGATTCCCCATGCGTGTAGCAAACCCTTTTGAAAAAGGGTTCGTTATACGAGTTGTGTAATACTCAAAAATTAGATTTTCCGGGAGTGCAAGCCGGGGCCGAGTTTTCAACGGTACGCGTTCGTCCATATACTCGTGCCTGTGCTCGCACTCGCGCACTTGCAATATGGGGACCTCGTTCATTATTTCGCTGCACTTCAAATTTTTTTGGAGTGGGAGAGAAGGCGGACTGCATGAAAGTTTTAATTGAAAGAGTTACATAAATTTAGTCAGCGTGACAGGAGGATGTGCACAGCTAGATCTGAAGAGCTATCCTGGAGGCAGTGGATCGCGATGCTTGATGCGTATCGAGCCAGGTTAATCCGAAATGCAGGCTTTGACTTATTAACCTTCGTCTAGTGCGTCCGCTATCGCTATCCGCTTTAGTTTTGCTTTATTGCAGTCGGGCTCACTGCGACTTCCTCAAAAGTTCTACCTCTCTCTCTCTCTCTCTCTCTCCCCGCCTTCGACGGTTCGCACGTAATCCGGATTTATTGCTCGTACGCACCGCTTAAAACACGTCCGCTTGTTTTTCACGATTTCATTCCACTCCGCTGAACTTGGCGTCGCGTCGAGCGATTTCGCCTGTCCTCGCAATGTCGACGAGTCGCGATCGATCGCGATCCGAATGATTCGTCGATGACGAGTTCCCTCGCGCCTCGCGCTTATCTATCAGATTTTTTTTCTCGCCTGTCCGGTCGTGGTAACCGTCAGATTAGGAACGTATATCTGTAGAGGAAAGATAATCCGCAGATCGCATTTCTACTTCTCTCTTTCTCTTTCTTCCTCGCTCGCCAGTCGATCGAGAGCACGTGCTCGACAGAGGAATCCTTCCTGCCGACTGCAACCAGACGCGTTGCTTTTCGAGCGGCGGCCTTTAATTAACACGGCCGCTCTACCGCTGCACCGCGCCGTAGATAATTGACACGTTAACGGGTTCGTCGCCATCGTGGGGAATGAAACAGACCCGAACCAATCTTCGGAACACTCCTTCGGAATCCTCCCGCACTCCTTTATCTCCTTTCACTCTCATTGTTATTTCCCTCATTTGCGTGAGCCGCTCATTCATCTCGCTGCAGCAACTCTTGCTCGATCCTTCAATTCTACCTCTCGTTTTTCGTGGCATAATAAAAAACTCCACCAGTTACATTAGCCAACTCCGCCACCTTACTCGCGATACGTAAATCATTATGAGAGAACAACGAGTAGTCGAAAAGTCGAATTATTGTCTTTCGATAGAGGTTGTCATAAGCTCCGACCGGTCGAACGTGGTCAGTGATCCCCTCGAGTCGACAGGTATACTACTATAACCCGCGTGCACCGAGAGTCGATGGCCCGCGAAAAAGAATGCGAGCCGCTCGTAGGAGGAAGGAGGGTAGCACGAAGAGCGAGAGAACAAACTGTAAATACCGGTGGCTGGTTTGGCCGCCGTTGCCACCACCGTACTAGTTAGATCGATCCGATCAGAATCGAACCGCGAAAGTCAAGTTAGAGTTGAGGCAGGTTCGGGACGTCTGCGCGCGTCCTTCTCGCGCGCTGCTCTTCGCTCGTCCCTCTTGTGTTCTCGGTTAGTGGTCCTTGTCTTGCTTCATTCGAGCGCGCCACTCTCCTTCTCTGTTCTCTCCCTCCCTCTTTGTCCCTCGTTCTCGCAAGGGTCTTCTCGCTCGTACGCGGTCGATTCTCTCTATCTTCGTCGCGCTTGCGCCGCTCTCGCTCTTTTGCGGTCCAACAGGTTATATTTTTCTAGCGGTAGCTCCCCCTCGGTCGTTCACTCCCTCTCTTCACCCCAGCTCCAGCCACCCTTCCTTCTCTCGGTTTCGTTTTTACTCCCTTTCTCTTTTTCTCTACCTCGCTTCCTACTCTCCCCCATCCTCCCCCTTGAGCCGAGGCGATCTTAACCCTCCGACTGTCTCGCGGCCCCGTTCCTCTCTCGCCTATTCTCCCTCGTTTTCTCTCGACCTCTCTTCGTCTTTCTCCCTCTTATACGCCCTGCCGTCCATTCGGTACGGGTACGCATTCACGGCAGCCCATCTTTCTTTTCGCGCATCACCCCCTGTCGCTCGCCTTCCAACTTTTTGCACTCACACCCCCGGGCAAATATAATGGAATCGCAAAGAGCACGACCGCACGGCGCGGACACAGCCGTTCGCGTGACATTGATCCTCGATTGTGAGAATCCAGCGAGTCGATTATCGTAGAACTGCGCGCATTAAAGGGGTAGCTTTGGAAATTCTAAGGTTTCCCAGTTTCTTAACGTAAACTTCCACGAAGAACTCACGCTCCGAGAAGGTTCTACTTTTGGCAAGACGAGCAAACACTCCCGCGATTTGCCCTCGAAAAATATGGACCTCGGAGATTTAAAGGGGTCGTACCCTTCTAAGCTTTAGCTTTCGATATTTTAGACTCCTGGTGTAACTAATCTCTTGGCTGTGGTGACCTCCGCGACCACCTCCGGTGTTCATTAATTCCGGAAGACCCGAACTCTTGCTCGAGGACGAACAAGCGCATAATTCGATAATGATGTATTCGATACGAATCATAATGCGATTACCAGGCTGCTTCGTATTTCATTGAGCAGGTAGGAGAGCGCAGAAAAAGCTAAGCTGGATTAACCAAGAATGAACGTTGCACTTATACTGATTAAGAAAAAAGAATACTTGTAGCGAAGACGCTTTTAACGTATTAATATCACATTTTTGCTATGGAACACTTTTATCCGGTCGTCTAGGAAAAGGGGAGACTTTTTTGAATGGTTTCTAAATTTGTCAACGGTGATCCAAAGTTACTGGGTAAAAAGTGACTTCCAAGAACTGAGGCTTGTCTAAGGGTCTATGTATTGTTAACTTTCCTATCGAAATTGTCTTGAAAATCATTTTGCAACTATCTTGAATCTGTCATGATTGGTAATTTTCAATCTGCCACAATACCTATGGATAACTGAACTCATTGACACTTGTAATTCTCGTTAACCATTTATTCCCATTATCTGGCGGACGCAAAACGCTCTAAATACATAAAAGATAAGGGGAAGCGCGGGAAAGATGAATTGCCGAGCGAGTACGAGGCGAAAAATGAATGGGCGCGCGCAGTAAAAATGGTATTCCACGATCGGACAATGAGAAAGAAAGACAAATGATCACGAAGGCTAAGAACGGTCCATCTCGCATGAGTGGAAAAAATTGTTGAAACACCCTTGCTGAAGAAGAATAATACACACAGCAATAGCTGCATCACCGGTGCGGTGCGATGTAGTGAGGTGCATCATTCCTTATATGTACTGTATTTTCTTAGGTGTATTCTTCTCCCTACATCTCGCTTCGTTACCGTCCTTTTCCATTCTTCGAACTTTCGACCGTACGAAAGTCAGCAGTGTCGAGATTGTTGGGGACGCGATGCGCTCATTGGAGCCTGAAGCCGGCGCGATTTCAAACGCGCCAGGCACGTGGAATCCCCGACTAGAGCGCTAATGAGGCGTGCGATTCCCCTTTGGAGGATTAAATTAAGAGACGTGGAAAATTGCTCGGCGAAAGATGTTGTCCTCGAGAGCCGCTTGAACGTGACGAATAACAATATTTATCCGAGCCGCGTTCGACGAGTGACGGTTCTGTTCAACTCTCTGTTCTACACCCCTTGCCTCCCGATCCGCTTTGTTCGCTTAATTAAAACCCACGAGGCATTGCCAGGGTAATCGCCACCAATACTCTCGATGAGTATCGGCATATTCTCCGGCAAATACGTTATTAAATTAGTCTTCGGCCTTTCGAAGGGTACACAGGACCTCCCTCCCTCTCCTCTATCCTTATTCTCATCCTGCTCGCGCCGCTCGATACCGAAATCTGTTTTATCGTTCACCCTATCTCCGCGCGTTTCGCTCAGACAATTAAGTCGCGAGTATTACTCACACCTGCAAACGCCAAGAGCATTCCACGGGAGGTCCTCAATCGGGACGATCTTGGACGTTTCGAGGCGCGAGTCAGAATTCCCCGCTTCTGTCCAACAGGGAAAGTTTGACGGGACAATTGACGTTAGTACCGTCCTTATCAGCTGGATATGTTTGTAAAACAGTCGCGAGATCTTTTTGGTTGCGTTCATTATTATTACAATAAACTGAAATTATTCTGAACTCGATTGTTCCGATAGCTTTACAATTAAATTTCAAATTAGATTTTCTTTATTGATCGTAATTTATAAACGAGAAACTTTCCACAATTCGATCTTTCTTGCGGAATTGTGTAGCAAGTTACTTCCCAGTATCGCAAGAACCGTGACATTGCTGAAACGTGTGTCATCAGTGCATTCGGTGGAAGAAGTTAAGCCGAACGGAGGCTCGGGGGATCGAGAGAGGAAAGAAGCGGGTGGCGAGGATCCCGCTCTCCCCCCCGCCGATAGCTGGGCCTCGCCTCGGTGCGCTGCGCGGAAGAGCAAAGAGTTGGGGTGAGGGGTGCGAACCATCCCTCATGTTCCCACCGAGGTAAGGGCTAGTATGGATTTCCCATAAGATCAGGTATGCCGGTGCCTGGAACCGACAATAAGGGTGCGCCCGTGCGCTCGTCGGTTCGTCCGCTCGTCCGTTCCGTTCAACGAAAGAGTGCGCCAGAGAAGAGCCGCGGGGGTCTCGGGTGAAAAAGAGAAGGAGCAGAAGAGTGGCATCCCTTCTCTTGGCCCGTTTCGAGCTACCCCAGGGGCTGGCCTCTCTCTATCCCTCGGTCTCTCTTTCTCCTTCTCACCCTCTCTCTGTTACTCGCTCACTCGCCCCGTTTTGAGTCCGGCTGCCTGCTAGCCTGGCTTGTCGTACAGCGCGTTCCAAATATATCTGCTGAAACCCTTCCACCCAAGTCGGAACACCGAGCGAACATCGCGGACGACGAGTCGCGGCACGCCGCTCCGTACCGCGAACGAGGTCCTCGAGTAACTGCGTTACTCGCCGCTCTTTATATAGCCTCATAATTTCGAGTCATTATCGTCGCACGGCATGCTGCCCAGATACCTCCGGTGAGTAAGCGGAATTTCACGAGCTCGGTGTAGTGCTCGGCGTAGTGCGCGGCATGGCCCCAACCGACGACCGGCACGACGATCAACCGCGTAAAAGGGGACAACGGATTCGTAAACAAACCTGGATCTTGTTTTCGAGGACGCCCCGCCGGCCAAACGCAATGTGCCAGCCTCGTGATTCGGCTGGTAAGAGAGCTAGAAATGTCGATGAGATTCGACAGGGACAAACAGAGTATTATCGGAGCAGAGGTTACATCATGGGGTTCTGTCGCGAGAGGAGAGAAAGGGAGAGGAGCGCATCCTGCAAGTTTCCGGGATAACTTGTCCCCTTATGCTGGCGCGGCGGCAGCCGGTTTTCTGAAAGCACCGATATAATCGACGGTGTATGTACTACGCGGGCTCTCTGAGGCCACAGATCCAGCCCATGGTCGAGCCATGGATGGAACCTGTACGGGTGACGCGGTACGCGCGGAGAGCCCTGTCGGACGAACCGGCACGACACGACGCGATGCGACACTACGTCGCGTCGACGTCCTCTTTCATCATTCAGCAGGCGTTACCCCAAACGGAGTACCCGGTGTTCCGAAAGTACACTCTCCGGTAATGCACTCGGGGTGGAACCACGCCCCCTCATCCTTCTTCCATGACTGAACTGTGAACTACGCTCCATCCTTCTCCTCTTCACCCTCCTACCTCCCTGAATCTCTCTGAGCGAGCCTCGCCTCCATGTGTCCTTTTTTCGAAATTGCGAATGGCATTTCTTCGAAGCCGTCAATAACGTTAGAGAAGGAAAATTCTAATCGTAGTATCGTAACGCGAATGACGTGGTCGTCCCTGGTTTTCCAGTAGATATCGAATTCTACAAAATTGAACCATTTATTCGATACGGATTGCCCCGGGCTCAGCTTCACAGCTACTCTGCAAAATTTTCCGAATATTCTACGACCCCTCGCGCCGAACAATAATTTTACCGGTGGATTCCCACTCGCCGTTTCAAATCGATTAATTGCTATTCCTCGCTTGGAAGTATTATTCACCATTCGCGAACAGTCGCGTAGTTATGCATTTTCGTCCTCTCTTCGGGGAATGCACGCGAAAGATAGCCTTCTTCTCTTCGCGTTACTTTTCTCAGAAGCATCGATTATGGTTCACCTCTCGTCTCTCTTCCGTCATGACGATCTATCTGACGATATCTATCGCTCTCCCTCTTTCTCTCGCTTACCGCAGATCGCTTCGCGGTGCATTTGGAGAGGCAGTTCACACAGTAGCGAGGAATCCGAATTGTCTGTTATTCGCCACGGAATCACGTACGAATCGGAGGAAATGGAATTTCCTTCGAAGTCGTCGGTTGGCCGGTGCTGGCCAGTCCGATGACGGGCTTATCTGCGCTGGCTGGCTGGCCCGTTCGTCAAGTGACAGCGCATACACGGTGCGGACACACTGGACATGGAAACGGGTGAACATGGGCACACACGGGCACATGCACAAGCTCTCGCTCACTCACTCACTCACTCACTCACTCACTCGACTGGTACCGCCGAGCGGTAGGCGTGTGTGATAGCGAGCTGATGTTTGTTGCTAGCTGTCCGCTGATTCAGGGAGCCATCCGTGTCAAGGTACACCGCATCGACATCCACATGCAACCTCCCGTCCCTCTTTCTTTTTGCACACTCGTGCACGACACACATATAGACCCAGTGATTCGTCCGTCCGTTCGTCCATTCGACCGTCCGTCCGTCTGTTGGTTCACCCGTTTCTTCTGTGTGCATCGTGCAGTGTGCACCTATGCACGAGGAGACTAAGCTACGCCTCTGCACTCTGCAGTCTGCGCTCCTATGTGACTTTCCTCTCTCTCGCTCTCCCTCTCTTTGCACACCAAGCCATTCCGTGAGATAGGCCGAGGGAACTCACGGAGGAACGGAGAAAGAGGAAAATCGAGAAGTCGACGCGGATGCACTTGTCTACCTTTTTGTCCTCGCGGCTCCCTCCCTGAAAATTCTTCTTGCGGCGCGAACTGGCCTGCTTGCCAGGCTGCCTGCCTGCCTGCCTGTCTGACTGCTTGCTTACCTCCGTGCCTCTGCCCCCTTACTACCGTCTCTTCCCACCGTTATGCGTGCGATTACGTCTTTTCGCAACTTCGTCTGACCCGTAAACGCTCGCGGAAAGGTCGCACTCGATTGGGGATTGACTTGCGCAAAATAACACGCCAAGTTCTTTCGTCGCCTTGCTCTTAGCGCTTGATTTGCCCTACAGTTATGTCGCTATGTTGTGCGGGAAACAAATTCTCTGACGGTCAGTGGTGCGAGAATCCGCTTGAGCATTTTCAGATCTAGCGTATTCGATAAGAAGATGCGCATTCAACGGGTAGTTATCTTTGACAGGTGTTGTTGTGTATGTATGTATGTAATTCGTGTTTCGTTGCTCTCGGATGTAATCGCGCGCAATGTGACTCGGCAAATCGTGTATTTGGCTGAGAAGAACATTGAAAGAAAGTAGACCACGAGTCAAAAATGGGAAATAAATGGCATAAGCAAACTTGCTCGCACTCCACTGAAACTGACTATCGATGCGGCGTTTGGTGGAGTGGTATAATAACACGGTATTCCCAGTGCTATTGCAAAACGTCGTGGTGTCTCGCCTGTTAACTGGCATGAATTATTCATACAGATAGCCGTCCATAAAAGAAGATAATTAAACTGACCGCAGAATGATAAATTATGTCATTGGGTGCGTCGAATGACCCATTACTGGTAGGGTGATTATTGTACAAATAAAAGGTACCCGGTACCCGTGATTTCGTGGGTGCCGCCCACCACCTCTAGCGTAACTCGTAAATTCGGAACCGTGGTGGCGAAAGCAACGAAAGCTTTTCCGAGAACATTTCTCATCAGGGTATTGCTACTCCTCTAGAATCGGGTTCGCTTCGAGCAGAAATTCGCGATAACGGAATTATCCTGTAGCTGGAAGGTTGCCGATGGAAAGGGTCCACCGGACAGGCCGTCCCGCCCAGGTCGCTCTGCTCTTGTCCATGAAATACCTACTCGCTGACGACACTGTTTGTAATCCTTGGGACCAAAACTGGCTAACGACTTCTGCCCAAACAGTCAACTCCGTACCTGAAGCGAGAAACGGTGGGGTTGCTCGAGAGATAATGCCCGAGAATACCTGGAACAATGCTTGTCTGACTTTGGACAGCGCATTAGGACGTCTCGCGCATTCTATTGACGGACAAAATACGAATAAGATAATGCAGGGTCCGCTTTTCTCCTGTTGCGTTGCATTCGTAATGCTTGTGGAGAGTGGGGACTCAGGGGACTCTCGACTGAGGACCGTGGGGTGACCCTCGAGCTTCTTCGTTTGTGTTGCGATGGTTTGCATCCCACGGACAATGGTTCGTCTACGGGACCCAAACCTTCTTTCACGCGCTGTTATTTTAGTTTCGACGGATTTTTCACTGTCTCACGTGCAATTTTCGTAAAGTGCATTCTTCGATCTACGGTTCAATGCCGGTACTTTTTATACACGAACAACAGAAAACGAGTAGCAAAAATTAAACCAAAAGCTAAACTCAACTGAAAATTCAACTAGCATGGTCGCGCTAGTCTTGAAAATGAAATTTGACTGGTAGGAACGGGTCTGCTAGTGCTATTACTACTACGACTACTACTCCTACTCCAACGATAACAAGACGACCCCGGGTGTTACTTCAATTACCGTGAAGTCGGGTCGCGCGCGCGTCGCGTCGCAGTCAATATCAGGTCGGAACGGGGAGCTTTCTCTTTCTCTGTGAGCTTAACACCGTGTCTCTCTTGCTATTCGAAGGACGGAGGTAGCTATCAGTTAGGCGGACCGTGAAAGTTTTACTTGCGATTACTCCTGGAGTCAATTAGCCGCGGGTGGATTCGATTATCGCCGGTGGTCCCGGACCTGGGGCAAGCAAAGAGCCGTTGGGTGTACGGCTTACGCGCATTGGAAGATAATTCCTACTAATCGACGGAGTCTGCGGATCGAGCGCGTAGGCTAAGGGGTAAGGACTAAAGGGCGACGTAGAACCGCTCGATCCAAAGATAGATATCGCGAAGCAACGATTTCTGGGGTTCCATCCATCCCTCTTGCAACTCATTCTCTCTCTTCTACGTTCTTCTATCCTTCCCTCTTATCTCTTGATTCTCCGCCCTTGTCTACCTAGCAACCGCGAAGTAATTAAATCTCATCCTAAAAATGTCCACGGACGATCCTGCCACGACCGGATTCGCCGATTATTTTGAAAACTGGCGATCGTCTGAATCGAGGCCGGATGCGACGCTTCGCTGATAATTATACCAAGTCCCATGGATTTTCATTATTCATGCGCGTAGGTACATGGGTGAGCCTTGAGTTTGTTCCCACCTCTCTGGTGGTACCACACGAAGCGGCGCCTCCGTGCCACTGACTGCGAGACAGGAGGGGCAGAGAAGTTTCAGGAAATTACCGATGAAACTGTCTGAAGGGAGTTCGTTACACTCGGAAAGGTGATTTTTTAATGCGTTAGATTATCTGGAGAAATGACTATCATCCTATCGTATAGCCACCCCCGTTTATCCCTTCGTCCTGTTCCGCAAAATTCACTGCGTTCTGTCTGGTTTTAATTGCAAATTTTGAAGCACTCTAATGAGATAATAGTCCGGGCAAATATGATATCGGCCTGCGGCGCGCGCGCTGAATTATCGCCGCGGTGTAATTAAATACAGCAAAGTTAGGACTTGGCTGATCATTGCGCAATCTTAAAAGTTTGCGATCGCGGCCCCTTAAATTTTCGAATCTCTCGGGGACGGTGGTGGTGGTGTTGGTGGTGGTGGTGGTCGTGGTGGTGATGGTGGTGGTGATGGTGGTGGTGATGGTAGTGGTGGTGGTAGTAGTAGTGGTTGCGGCCCGACCAATTTTTGCTCGGGAAAAAGAATCGGAAAAATCTATTGTCTGCGGCGACGACAGCAGTGCGCGTAGTTAGTAGCATGCCACCCAGTACGGCTACCCAGACACATATATGTATGTCTATATCTACATATATACATATACCTGTATATATGTATATGCATATACCTGTCCGATTTCCAGTGAGAGAGACTGAGAGAGAAGGAGAGATAGAGCGATCGAGGAACAGGGGGGTGGAGGAGAGGGAGCGCGCACAAGGGGTCGACGGTGGCAGGCTACATTGGGGGGTTGCGGTGTCAATAATACATCGCGCCACCCGTATATAGGTGACTCTGTCGCTAGCAACGATTCGACTAATTCTCGAGTTGGAACAAAATTCCTAATCCTCGAATTGACGAAGAAATTTCTTTCTGACCGTCGATACTATTCATGGGAATATAGAATTTTTCTTGCGAACCGGCCTCCTAGATCATTTTGAGAAAATAGCTTTTACTGAAACGCACGAGGTACACAAGTAGTAAAGTCAACGAACGTCACACGCTTTGCCGAGTCTCTTTGTCCGGTTAGAAACTGCACGCACGGTGACGGTGACTGCGACGGCGATAGTGGTGTGCCCACCGCAGAAAATTACGGGCAAGAGAATTATCCTAGCACGGACTGTAACATATTTCGTTAGTAGCTGGGTGGAATTTTTAACGCGATTTCGCGGGTATCTGCGCGAGCGGGAGAACAAGGCCGCAACGAAATTATTATTTTATTCTCTGAACTTTACTCATTTCCTCGTAGCTCGTAGCCATCGTCGCGTTTCCCTCGTGACTACTCACCGCGCCACACCGCCCGAGTTTACGCTCCCCTCCCGAAGAGCGTGCTTCCCACAGGCGGTAGCACACACATCGGAGACCATCGGAGCACATACGTGCACGCTCGCCATCGCATTCGCGTGCCTCTGTGTGCCTCTGTGTGCTCGAGGCGAGGTTTGGCGAGGTGCGGCACGGCTGCGGTACATATATTAGCGCGTTCCACGTACACCGATAGATAGAGAGCCTGACGAAGTGGCCTCGTGCGCGCGTATTACCTACGTTGAAATAGAGAGAGCGATAGAGGAGAGAGTAGGTATGGGTATGGGTATGGGTATGGGTATCGGTACGGGTGTGGGCGCGAGCTCCATCGTGATATATGTCTGGCTGTACGTGGCGGTTGAGTGGAGTTGTGGTGGACGGGTGGGTGGCCATGTGGGCGGCTGGACGATAGTTTATTCAGCGGATTATTGACGGGTGGTGTGTTCGGGTCCTACATGCCGTACGGCACACTCAAAATAGCCCCCGGCCAACCCCTGACGCTGGCATTTGAAATATCGACCTTTTCGAATTTATTCAGGAAACTCGATACCCGTATTTGAGTGGACCATCGCACGAGATCGGTCAAGACCCCCCCCGTCGAACCACCTCATAATGAGTGTTCGCTCTTCCTTCGGACGGGAATCGCTCTCTCAAATTTGTCCGATTTTAATCCTTTTCAATTTATAGCCTAGGTGCCGAGTGGACCATTCACGCGGAACGTTTTCAGAAAACTATCGAGTGCTCCGATAATCGATCCTTTTTATAAGTTTATTCATTCATATACTGCCACAACACAATTGATTGACCGTGTTTCTATTTTTCCACTCGTTTCCACCCTAATTCCTCGTGGCTTCACCGCGAGCAATTCCGAACGTGCGGAAATTTAAATGACAGGAGGCACGCGCGCCCGCAAAAATCCAGAACGAGACTAAGCAGGGCCGGCTCGGAAAACGGAAAGCACGAACGTAGCGCGCGCGACTCGAATTTTTCAACGAAGCTCCACGGCAAGAGCGAACCGCAGTGTCCAGTTACAGATACCCAACCGGTACCCGGCACCCCTCGATCCGCACACCTTCCTTTTTTCGCGCGTGCACGCGTGCACCAGCGAAACTCGCATTCGTGCGCGCATACTGACACCCAGACAAGCGCACGCGCGTTCACCCGTCTACATACTCGCGCGATACCACGCATTATCAAGGTGATCCGACCGCGACGCAAGAAGAAAAAAGACCCGGCCGCTTTTTTCATCCGGTTAGTGAGCTGCACGGAGGAGCGAGGAGAGAAAGCGAGAGAGAGAGAGAGAGAGAGAGAGAATGAGTTTGTCCGATGGCTAGTACACACATTGCATGTACAAGCATACATAGTTGGGCATGCGTGTAGATAGATGGTCACGTGTGGCCGAGTTGATAGGGATGGCCGTGTGGGTCCGGCGCGTAATTGCCGGCAGCGAGGCACGGTGCTACCGACCACTTCCGGTTTGCGTATCCGCTCCTGCGAGCACCTTCCCTTTGCTCGAAGCGCATCTGAAAGCAGCTCGGCTTTGGACTCTTGCCTCAAAGGACTTCCAAGAGTTCCAAGTCCATTCCCTGAGACGCATCTGTTGGAGAAACGTAAGAGACTCGTCGAGGCATATCCTTCCCACTGAAAGCCATTTATACCTTTCCTTCCGTTCCCTTCCTATTCATTTCGTAGCGTAAGGTCGGACCATTCGCTGTCTTAATCCCTTATCGGGCGTGAGACGATGATTAGCACCGTGAGCTTGAATCTACGCCTAGTTCATCACCCAAGGTTTAAGTGTAATTGTAAGATATGGAACTTCCAAACATTCTGCGGGCTAGAATTGCATATGTATGCCCTTTACTATTGACATTGACGTTAGTATTTCCGTATAATACGACTTTGATAAATTGTAACGGTTTCCTATCGTCCCGTCGAATTAAAAGCAGAAAACATAGATCGAGAAAGCATCGCCAATTCGAGTCGAAACTTCCAACATCCTATTTCGATGCGTGCTCAACATGCACGTAAGTGTTATGTAAGCATGTACGCTGGAGTATATAATTGATACTGGCAACGCACGCGGTGTGTTCGGAGGATAAAGGTTATCGTCGCGTCGTGGCGAGCGGCCTAAGGCGGTAAAACTGGCTGGCATGTTTGCGCATCGCGGAGGCATCCTTATCGTCGATACGAATGTTAGATGCGCTCGTGCGGCGCTCAACTGCCAGCACGCAAAGGTACTACCAGCGTATGTGACCGTCTTGAAGCGAAAACACGAAAACATGCCGAGAGCCGCGCTATCGCGAATCCACCAGGGATGACTGAT
Organism: Trypoxylon attenuatum; assembly: GCA_963989405.1. Taxonomy (NCBI): domain Eukaryota; kingdom Metazoa; phylum Arthropoda; class Insecta; order Hymenoptera; family Crabronidae; genus Trypoxylon; species Trypoxylon attenuatum. The sequence continues at coordinate 14,196,729 of OZ022490.1, read as the reverse complement.
CCAATCAAATTATATGTATAAGTGACCTAAAGTCCATGGACTAAAGCCTCGCGGTCCAAACCGTACTACGAGTGAGCAAGCGAGCGAGAGAACGATGAAAGCATGGAACCAAACGAGAGCCAACACCAGAGAAACGAGGTTTCGCGCGAATCGATGGCTAATAGCCTCCCCGCTGTAATTAATGCAACAAGTTGATACCTAACACTTATCTAGGACTACGTTAGCACGGGTTTGCCGGTTAACCCAGGACGAGGTTCCAAACGAGTCGCGAGGGTGTGTGAGTTGCGCGCGGCCGTCAACCATCGATACAAGGGGTGTATTCGTGCTCGCGACACCCTCCTGCATCTGTTCCTGGCGATATGTCAAATTGCTTTACGATCCTTCGCGACAACCTATGCATTTTTTAGAGAAGCCCGCCAGTAGGTTCTAACATCCCACTGTATCCCAGTGTCTCTCGCGAATCAAAGTGCGGTCAAAGGTTATATAATGCTTACCAAGTTGACCAAATATTTTGCTGTTTTATTTTATATTAATTTAAAAGATTCTTCAAGACCCGCGGAATGAGTTAATTTCAAAGATGTAGAGTGAAAATCAAAGATAAAGCTCCGTTCTTCTCACAAATCACAATCTACTGATGCGAATGGATGCTGATGGAAATCTTATCTCGGCGGATACTTATCTCTTGAGTCTGTCGATGCATCTAAAGAGGCTGTCATGAAACCACTCAGCACAAGATCCATGAATTTTCAACTATGTATTTCGCGAAGCAATCGTTATTCGAAGGGACTCTTTCGCTCTAAAAGAATGAGACTAAAACGAGGCTTCTAAACAAATCGTGGTTCACGTGTAGTAGTTACAGTCGCGAGAACAATAGAGAAAGAGAGCGTACGGTGGCACCTCGCGGCATGTAGGCACCAGCTATGGTTCATCAAATTGCTTTTCCTTTCTCCCCGTCACCGCTGCGCCACGCCGTCCGCGACGTCTGTTGCTCTCTTTCATTCTCCGAGTGTCGGGCGTGTGGACGCAAGTGGAACCAGTGTGGAAGAGGAATGGAAGCGGAGTGCTGCAACCGGATGGGGGCGAGCAGAAGAAATAAAGGGTGCTCGGAAGTCGCGGGAATTTATGCGGCAGCGAAAAACGAATGTGTTTTGTAAACGCGATGAAAAGGTACTGCCGGCTGTTTCCTTCGTTCTTGATTACACGGAATTGGGAAATATTCGACGGCATTTCCGTGAACTCTCTCACTGGCCCGGCTGTAAAATCGAGTATGCACAGCATAGTTATTGGTTAAGCGTTGATAATTGATATTACGCGCACTCCATCAACCAGCGATTGTTACCAGATGCCTCAGCGATATGCTACCTACCTTTGACAGCCATTTACGTTCTACAATCTGATCTCTAATTTGAAAAAAGCTAGATTCAGCGAACTCATCAGTCGAAATAAAGTACTGATCCGTAAATTGGTTCGTCGAAGAAGAAGACTTTCCGCGTGCTAGTGCACCACCCACGGCGTTCCATGGAAAAAAATTTACTTCGTCGAACCAACGAGGTTGACGTATGTATTTCGCAGAAATTGGTCGAGAAGCAATTTTTCTTTTCTTACGGGCTATATTGGGTATGAAGTCCTCACACTTGTAATTACGTGACGAGGCTATAATTCGCGGACACGAACGCAGGGGCAAGCCTTTTATCGCGGCGCTCGCGGTAAAGGAGGTTTCCCGCATTACGAAACCCTAAGCGGAGATTTGGCAGGTCTTGCAGCTACCTCCGCCTACTCTCTGTTGTGAACATAAAAGACGAAGTAGAAGACGACGACGTCGACGATCCGCTTGCGTTTCCACCCCTTCTCCCTCGAGTCGCGCCGTTATACGGACACACAATTAGGGAGCCATGCGCCTACGGATAACTCTGCCAATTCTTAAGAACCTTCCGCCGGGTATTAAATGCAAACCCTCTCTCCGAGGTGGTTGTGGTGGCTGAGGGAAAAGAAAAAAGCAAAAGCGAAGGGTGAACCGAGCGAGGCCAGCACCGAGAGAAGTCGAAATAGAAAGGAGTGGGCGAGGGGTAAAGAGTTGGAGGTAACTCGAGAAGGGTAGAAGCCCCGAAGAAAGGCAAGCGAGAAGGAGGTGCCGCCTAGTTTTAGCTTCCAAATGGGACTTGGTTCGAAGTTGCTGGCAGGGCAGGGACTGTTAGAGTCTTTTCCACATGCAAGATGCACCTGCAGCCAGAGCAGCATTGCACCGGTCTGGGAGAGTGGAACGAGAAGCCGGAATGGGGTTGAAACGGAAGAGAAAGAGAACGAGGAGGAAAAGGAGAAGAAGGAGAAGGAGGATGGGGGCGAGAATAAACGTGGAGGGCAGAGGATCGCGAGGGGTTGGTCGACTGGCTGGGAGAAAAGTAACGAGAGGTGGGTCGCCATATAATTACCGTTAATTGAATTCTTAGTGGCGCTCGTCCAACCTACCACCTACGAACGATGCGAGAGAGACTAAGGCCCCCGAGGGTTTGCCGCTCGTTATAATGTATATGAATGTATGTGTACATATTTACGGACGACCGTAACTTCGCCCTTGCGAGCCTTAATGGATCGAGAAATTATTGCGCGGATCCTCTGGAGGCCGAAACCGTTTTGCCACTCGTGCCTTCTCGAGCGTATTCCTTTTGTCGTGGACTTTTGCACGACGACGCGAGACCTCGATTGCCGGAGCTTCCGCTTCCGATACGATACGATGCGATACGAGTCAAAAATTCGAGCAGGCCGTCTGGCGATACATACCGGGCAAAGGGTTGTGCCACCCACACACCGAGAGAACAGTCGAATCGGAAATCTCTGCCGAGAATGGCCCCGATGGAAATTGGTATCGAGTGCGCTCAACGGGGTGCCATTAATTTTTCAATTAATCGCCACGATCATAATGCAGCGATTAGGAATTTGGCGATAAAGGCACCCACTCTGCTAGGGTATGTAAGTACTGTACATAGGTGCGCCGTGCTGCATCGCATCATGCCACGGGCCAACTGGGACCGTACTCACTGGCGAGAGAGCCAAATATCGGCCACGCGCTCACACATAATTCAATTATAATTTCAATTAAACGAATTGCTTTAATTGATTTAATTTTTCGATGTCTCCTCCGAAATGTTACATTCCGCTGCGCTATGATGTGGTGCAACTTAAATCATCGAAACGCCCGGTGAGTGCCTGTCGATAGAAAATATAAAATATTGCTGGGCCGCGCGAGCGAGAGCGTGCGCGCACGCGGTACGAGGAAATTAAATTTATTCCCAGGTTATTGCACTAGAACAACGAAAACTGCACCGCTCCTGCGTAACTGCCGATACACCAACCACACCCAGCGGCCTTCCTGGGAAGTGGAGGAAGGGGAATCGTGCCGGAGGGCTGCTTTAACCACCGAACAAATAATTCTCGAACAGTAACCGCTGGCGAGTCTTGGTCTGGCCGAATCGCTCGGATACCTCGCCACACTAAAATTCGCTTCGACTGGATTCTCACTCTTTCCCGAAGCAATTCCGCTGGGAGTCGGTTTACGAGCCCATCCCAGTCCGCGGCTCGATTTCTTTCTTCGCGTTACAAGCGAGGCGTGCATTTCGTTTCACGAATGTCAGAGGTAACATCGTGGCTTCTGCTACCAATGCTACATTTGTGGCAGTGGTACCGACAGTGGTACCGACAGTGGTGCTGCGAGAGTGGCTTCGCCGGAAGCAACCCCGCCACTCTCTGCAGCAGCCCTTGTAGCATTCTTCGCGCCCGATATGATGGAAATGTGGTGGTTCTAAGACCGAGGACTGAAAGGCCCTCCGAGGCGAAGGAGAAAAAAAAGAGAAAGGAGATGGAGATAAAGTCCAACGGAAGAAGTTAATACTCTTACCACGTTCGATCGGAAACCTTTGATTTGTTCGATGCTAATGAAAAGATTGCCGCTAATTTTTGCCCATCTATGCTGAGGGAGAGGGAAAGAGAGAAAGTCATCGATCGTCGGGGGGAAATTGCGCGTAATGGTAGAAGTAGAGGGTTTCGAAAGGGAGTGCTGATCTTGCACATTGAACTCTGTCCTTCCACCGATTCCCATTTCCTTTCACGATTCGCGTGTACGTCATTACTTTGGCGAAAGAATCCGGCTGATCTCACCGTTGCCTCTAATAGTCACGAGCGAATGCGCTCGAGGCCAATCTCGTCGCGAAAACCAGGTGCGATTGTCACGATTATTGTGGTGTGGACGCACCTGTACCTACATCGGTACACACCTTCATGCTCGATACTTTGCAAAATTACCTTTAAACGCGCGCGCGAACCACCAGCCAAACTTGTCTGATCCAATCACTCGGTTCTCTGTTTCAGGTAAGCCACTGTGCCATCAAGAAAATTTCTCCATGCGTACTACGTACCTCCAATCTGGAACAAAGAGAAACTCAAGGTTTGAGCTACATTACGCCTAATGCTTCCTATACTGTAGTAAGCAATACGCTGCACGGCGTATTGCTGCTTAAGTGCCGTTATAGCGTATTAATCGGGGTAAGAGGAGCATCCACATAACATTAGGAGCACTTCTAATTTCGCTTCGATATCGATATACGCAATGGAGAGGTACAGTAAGTAGCCTTTGCTAAGTAGCCTCTGCGTCTCCCTGCTTTCGCTCATCTATCCAGCTACCTCTCGCAGCTTCGGTGTGTCCGATAGTAGCTGCGAGAAGTCATTTGGGAGGGGTCGATTGGGAGTGCGGCAAAATTGAAAATTGCCATAATATAGTGGTAGTTACGGTAATACCCCATAATATGGCCGCGTGCTCGAACGTCCGCGCGCACCGTAAAGGGAAAGAGGTCAGAAAGAGGAGCGCGGTCATAGGGCGTCATTCCAAAGAGATTTTTATATGCTAAACCTGCCAGTACTACCATTAGACGATGATGATAATGATGATGCACGTAACACCTAAGGCGGTGGTAGTGGGCCACACGGTGTGGCATAGACGTAGTATCGGTTGCAGACCGTCAGAAATTATAATAATCTACTACCAAGTGGACGATTAGGGAAAAAACGTGGACGTGCTGCTTGCACTATGCGGAAACCCCTCATCTTCCTGGCACAGATCGTGCGATCAATCAGCACTCATCAAGGATTTACGTATCCGTGGAGCGAGCAATGCTCTGGCTAAGTTAATTGTAAATTAACTCGGTCGAATACCGACAAGAACCTTGAGATATTTGTGGAATCAACGAAATAGGCGGTGGAGATAAAAAAAAATGCCTTGGAATATCACTGCACAGAATTGTAAGGGGTGAATTTGATAGGGGAATGTATAAAGAATGCGGGAGCAGTCGCTCCGCTGGCGCTGGTAGGAAGAACGCAGCTCGCATTCCACTCTGCCGCTGGCATTAGTTCGTCGTTTTATCGGTAAGCTCGACTGCGGCCAGCCACTTGAGGCTGACAGGGCCGATTAATAGTGTCGAACTGGCACCGATCTTATTCCGTTTACGAGTGCATCAATCACGCGCCCAGAGTTCCATGGTGCGACGCGGCACGGCGCGCGGTCCCTATTATTGCGACGAGCTCGAGATATCCTATCACGGCTAATATCATCGATCTAGGTGGGTAGTGAGTACGAACACTACTCGGTCGAGCCGTTTTGCATTTCGATTATGCGTCACGCTCGTTCGAGGGGTCGCAGCCAGCAATCCTGTTGTTGGACGAGAGAGAGGAACGTCGTCGGCGCGGCCACTAATTGAAATCTACGACTTTGAACTTGGTTGTGAGGGTGGAGAAGGAGGATGAAGAGGAGGCGCCCGCAGGAAGCACGCCGTGCCGCGCCGTACCGGAGGGAGATATTAACGAGTGAACGCCAGTGAGCCGGCTACGGTACACGGCTGGCTGCCGTGGCAATAGCCGGCGATTTGTCGCGCGATCGCTAATCACTGATTACGCGCGCATCTCCTCTCTACTGACCGGAGAGCTCGCGGCTCCTTCGTGTGATTTATGTTCGATCCCGGCTTCGGCACTGGTCATCGGACTGTTTGTGCCGAATTATCCAAACCTCCAGACGCGATGTGCCAGCCACATCTACACACGCTGATTTAATTATGCTATCGCATGGTTTCTTCGGTGAGCGCATAACGTTGCGCTGGGCAAAATGTTTCTACGGGTTTGACGCTTCGTATAGATTCTCCTATGTGACTATTGTCAGTTCGATAAGAAGTTGAATAATCGTGGTTATATGTCTGACTAGTCGAACGGAACTGTAGAAGATCCATGTAGAGAATATTCAATGCGCGTAGCTCGTCCAGACTGCTTCGTTCTCACGTACGCTCACCTTGTGTCTCGGTCATGTGTTGGTGCAACAACGCGAGGAGGAGTCATCGTTCAGCGTTTATGCCGCGGCCGGATCGCGACTTCACGGCCGATGATTATGATTGGCCTTTTGAAGTAGGCAGTAACTTAGCATCAGTCGTGGTGACGTAGGCTCTTCCGAGGATTTTTCGAACACCGGGTACATCGACCTGGCCGGCCGGTGCCAGACGGTCCACCGGCCGAGCGCAATTTACAGGCAATCTACACCGAATGACGCCGAGGGTGGTGGGAGACCCACTCGTCGCGAAGTGAGAGTATTTTTTCACTTGCCGCTTCTCGGTATTCTCGTTCGAGGGTCGTACAATTGCTCGAATTTAGGTGAAAAGGTTAATGCGGGCACGCTTTCGATTATTGCGTTCCTACCTCGGCAAAAACCTCGTCTTTTTGGCACCGTCTGCAGAGAGGCAAGGTCTGGGGATTTGGCAGAGGAGTAAGTTTCGACTCGAACCTTGGATTCTCGTTCAAGCTACACCTTGGAATAAAAAAAATCTACAATCTAATCCGTGTTTATACGTTGCCGTTGAAATTTTCCAAAGTTTATACTTTAGTTTATAATATTAAAAGAAAGCTACGAATCGGTCATTCGTGATGACCAATCATGGTCAGTAGTCGGACCGTACCAACGGACAAAGAAGTTTTTCAGACATCGTATGGAAATTCTGACACCAATTCTCGCGAAAAGTCTATTCTAATTCCTCGACAAAGATTTTTCAAACTTTTTCCGGAGCGCGCAATGGAGCTGCTCTCGCGACGTACTTAAAAGCGGCAAAAACTGTTGGCGCGGCTGGGTGACTGTCGTCTGACAATATCCTTAGAGTAGTAGGAGCACACGGATACGAAGGCACGCGCGCCGGCGCGACGCGGGCGGACGTAAATCTCGGCAGATCCTAGACCGCGTGGCCCACTTTCGCAGGGCTTCTTTCACCGGCTGAGCAAAATTCCGCAAAACACGAGCATGAAGATGTGTGCCCGGCTGGCCACAAGGCCACCGTTTCGCAAACAGCTCGCGGAGGAGTTTTTTCACCGTAGTAGAGTTCTCGTCTCGATGGCATTCCAAAAGGGAGATCGATACGCAGTACGAGGCCCGAAGCCAAACTGTACGTCGTGTGCTATGAAGCGAGCCAACGTTCACAGAGAGGCCTCGTGATTCGGAACTTCTGACTCTTCCTCCGCCTCCTCTTTCTCCTCCTTGCACACAGTAATAGCGGCTAACACGGAAATGTTAAAGCACACTCTTGATGCATTTTGATCGACTTTACTCGCGTAACATTGCCACCTTCTTTTATTTATTCCTATGAGATTCTTAGGAAGAAATTGGTATGAGTTCTTCTTGATTTTTTAAAACAATTTACTACCGAAACTCGAGCGATTCTACTTGTGAATCCCTGTATTGTGTACAATGCTGATCTTGCCATGACCGATCGTATCATTGTAGAAATGAAAGACGGTCAAAGAATCGTAAAGCAAGTTGTATCACTGAAAACTACCGAACTCACTGCCGACAGTGAGTTACAATTCGTTGTGTCTGGCTTTTGTGAAGGACTCGTGAACTTGTCCTATATAAATATTCGTATTTCAATACTATATCGATAGGAATTCGTCAAAATTGATTTTCTGACGCTTCTGAGCAAACGTATTCAATAACAAAGAGAAGAGATCGTGCTCCGTTATCTGTTGCCTCACTGTTGAATCATCCACTGTCCCTTTGTTAATAAAGCTTTCTCGGTTCTCCATAGCCCTCCGCGTAACACCTATTACCGTTCTATCGATACTAACATAAGTAACGGTTCCGAAAATAACAGTGTCACTCGCAGCTCCGAACAAAGTACCAGTTGACACGCACCGCATTTTCTTAATAATAGCGAATGCCGGGGCGCGTGCAGGCCGGCTCACGAAAGCATCATTTCACCGGGGCGTACGGACCTCGAGTGTATACGAAGTGTGTGCAAAGTGTGTGCGGAGTGTGTGCGGAGTGTGTACGAAGCACCGGAGCCATAGTGTATTCCCGTCTGCTCTCGATACGCGCCCGCACACGAGCCCGTTATCATTGGCGTACATCTGGCCGCACGAGAGTAATACACGGAGTATGTGATGTGGTGTGCCATGGCGTGGCGTAGCGTGGCGTGGCATGGCATGGCATGGCATGGCGTGGCACGGTGTAGCTGAGCGTGGCGTGCAGCTTTTAGTCACTAGCTCTGCTCTAAGTGCGAATACGCATTAATGTAGTGGCTTAATGTGACTTGGCGTACAAAAGTGTGCGCAATACTATGAGAGAGAGAGAGAGAGAGAGAGCGAGAATGACCAAAACCGTGAACTACCGGCAGACGTTCCAGGAACGCCCACTCCTCTAAAGATGCCAAGACTTCTGACAATGAGTTCCGACCGCAGCAGTTCTCATCTGCGTGCTTGGTAATAAAGGGCCCCTTGGGGCAGCTTGGCTGCAAAACGTAGGTGTGGCAACGTGGATACTAAACCGAGTTAATGCTTAAATGTTGAGGGGCGTGAGGGAGTAGAGTTTCGCCAAAACAAAAGTGAACCTTGCACCAAAGAGACACAGTTAGTTTTTCTAGTTTAATTGTCACCAGTTTTTTGAAGCACCCTCCAGTTACGGATTATTTTGCAAACTTTAGACTAACACAGTGGAAAATTACTTTGTGACCACGACCTTACGGCATAACGCCGATATTAAAACCCATAATTCGGAGATAAGTGTCTCTTATAATTGTATTGCGAGCGAGTTACGAAGCCTCGGGTCTTTCGAATACCGGGGAGAATTAAAAAGCCGTGTGATGGCTGTACGTCTGTGCACTGAGCGAGGACTCTCACGAATCCGGATTATTCTCCCCTACGAATTTAATTCTCTCTCGCACGCTGTGGCGCGCCGTAGCCGAAGGCCGTTCTCCGGGATTCGTGACCTAACCGAACGTCTGTATTACGTGTGAAAATTGCGAGGTTCGCCGGAGGCTTACCGAAGGAGGCTAGAATCGCGTTTCCGTAGTACGATGGAAAGATCATTCGGGATCCTACTACTACTACTACCATCCAGGGTTGAGAACCAACTGAACTGTTGAACTAATCTGCCAGTCGGTATTTGCGATTCCTCAATTTACCTTCTGCTTCTTGTAGCCTCCGCAGCAGGCCGATTCCACTGATCTCGCAAAGCTCGACTTTTGCTTGAAATTCTCGCACGTCTTGGAGAACAAAAGCGAGTGCACATTTGGCTCGGAAAGAATACATGAAATCATTTGGTGAAGCACAGTTGGCTGTGTAGCCACGAGAACCGAGAATAAAGCTGCAGAGGCGCGAGGAACTCGACGTCGTAAAATCTTCTGTTCGTGCGATTCGGAGGGCATTTAAAGTACATATGGATATCGGTCGCAGTGAGAAAAAGGCGTTACGATGATTTCTTGTCGGTTCGCGGGAATCCCAACATACTCGAGGCGTCCCATTGACGCGGTGGAATGAGTATATGCGTACATACATATTGGTCAGACCGGATCGAGAGGGGTCAGGAACTCGAGCCCCAAAGCTACAGACTAATTCTCTGATAAGGGTAGTAAGCGCGATATCAGGAACGTAGGACACCCTTTGAACGCGCATTGCCGCCCTCGCTTAATCGCCTTCGTTATTTATCGTGGCTGAGGGGGTTGAGGGATGCGGACGAGAGAGAAAAGAAAGAGCAAAGCAAACAACCCCTCCACAAACTTTTTTACCTCGACGTGCGTGTATAAATTGACCGATTATTTTTTTAAATTCCATCCGAGGGATTTTACTCCCTTCGCGGTACTTAGAACGCATCTTTACTTAAGGGCTGCTCGTTCTAGCCTTTTAAGGGGTTGTTAAAGAGCGCGAAGTGGACCGCAACGCGCATTTCCATTTCTCCGCAGGGGAAGTCGAGCGCGCGCGCGATCTCCCGACAGCTCAGATGGGACTCGAATTTCCCCATCTAAAAATACCTACCTTAATGCTTTTGCGATTTAAAGAATACTTTTCGCTGCGAAGTTTCAGGAAGCGAGAGGGGGAAGCTTGGGCGGGAATTGGTTTCCAGCGGATGCGACTGCTCAGGCTATTTCGAAGCAAGGTGTCTGCCAGGCAAAATCCGTAGAAAGTAAATGATTTCCCGTGGCCACGGCTAGAGAGATCTTTTTAGCGATGACTGAAGTTCCTGAGCGACTTTCACACGTGGGGTTTCTCGGCCGCGTGCGGGCGCTCACGCGGTCGCAGCCGCTCCACCATCTAATTATATCTTACTTTGTTTGAGTACAACGCACCTTTCGGTGGACGCGCTGCCGCCACTACCACTACCACTATTACTCCTCTTTCTGTCTGCGTCTTTCATCTTCGTACCTCATCCTTTTCCAATGCCCACCTACCCCGTATCCTACTCCGGCCGATTCGAGAGAGATTGGACCGAGGCCAAATCGAACGATAGTCTGTTAAATCGAACCGCGAATTAAGTAAATATCACTCGCACCTTGAATGGGCCTCCCCTATCTTTTCGAGAATTTGATTAGCAAAGTTTCTTTGTGGTCAATCTGATTCGATATCCACGATTAGAAATGAAAAGTACAAATTCACGGGTCTCTTGAGTTGTGCTACTCGCACGGCTGGTGGTAAGAGAGGAGGAATTGCTTTTTTCATAGGTAAATCTACTTGACTGGGATCGCGAGGCTTCGAACTGTACTAGGGTCTAGCGGATATCTTTATTGGCTTGCCGCTAGAAGAAGCAGCGGGTCCTTTCCGCGGACTAGAAATCCGCGGTGAGTGCCAAGCGTTTCACGGCGATGTCCGGGCGATCGGTCAAGAGGAAGTATGTACCGGAGGACCTTATAAAACATCCCGTCCGACCTGCTTTCTCCTCTGCCTCTTCCCCAGCTAGTGCCATCACTCCATCGTTCCATCGGTCGTTCAGTCGATCTTCTTTCTCCTCGACCACCGCGCGCGCTGCACTTTGCCGCTACGAATGTGCATCCTCGTGACTCGTCTTCCACTTGAAAAATCCACACTGACCCACTACCCTCCTGACTCGCTTCTCTACCCTTCCCCGCGACGCGATCAACGCTCTCGCGAACGACCGGGCGAACATCCGCACACGATAAAAAAACCCAGAGAGCGGATGGGATGATGAGATGGAGGAGGGGTGAGCCCAAAACCGTTTAACGAGCCGAGCGTGCGGCAGACCAGCGCGTACAAAAAAAAAAATGAAATGACTAGCTAATCGATAACAGTTCATTGAGTTTTCGGCTCCACGCGCGCGGACCATCCTCCGACCCTCCTATGTCCCTCTTTCGTCACACTGTTGCCTCTCTGCCTGCCGCCAATTTAGCCCCGTGATTCTGACGGTTCACATCGACCCTCATCGCGCACCAGTACGGCGCGATGCTGACCATTCCCCTCGGAGCCCTCCCTCTTTCATCCCCTTGGCCTCCTTTGTACGGATGCCCTCGACGCGTACGCGACTTGCATCCGTGACTCTCGGATCTTCTCTTCTCTACCACTCAAGTCGTATTTCTGAGACTTTGAGAATGACCGCTTCCGTGTCACTCAGAAACCGGCCTCTCGCCTCTCTCACTTCCGGTTCCTGCTGGGTTTTCCCTTGCAACGTGTTTTTCGCATGCTGCATACTGGTTTTTAAATGGGAGAATAAAGAATGGACAAGTTGGTAACCAGATTTCCGAGTAGCACCTGGCATCTGGGAAGTTCAAGATCCGATTCCTGTTTGTCTAATTGTAAGATGCTACCGAAGTAGGGTTCTAGGACGATTGTTCTGGATGTTGGGTACTACAAGATTTTTGCGGTGATTTGTCGGGTTGGTATCGTCGAGGTAATAGGAAGCTCGTGCTTCGCGAACGTTCGTGGTGCAGGGTCGGCAGCGGGCGCAGCACTGATTGTGAGTCGAGCCTCGCGGTACACGCAAAGGGGCGCGGGGGAGGGTCACGTGGGTTATCTTCTGGTTTGGTGCGGTGCGAGAGAGCGTGTGCGCATCTTACGTGCGCGTCAGTCGCTCCGACGACTCTGACGAGTCGCGGCCGTTTAAATATAAATGTCGCGGCTTATCCACGCGCAGCTTGCTGTCGGCTGCCTCCGACCCGCAAGATCTCCGCTATGCGGCCTCTCTCGCTCTTCCACCCGCTTCCTCCTTCTCTCTTACCTCCTATCTACTCGGAACGCGCGTAGGTAGCTGCTCTTTATTACCGAGGAAGCATGTGGAATTTTGCTTTCGCGCCGCTATTTAGAATTTAAAATCCACCGAGCAGCCTTACGGTTGCAGCCAGAGCTTTTTCACAGCGTTGGAGGGTGCGATATTAAGCCGAGCGCGGCGCGGTGCGTTTAAACCTGCAATCGCGAGAACCATCGGCAAGTACCCGCTGCGGGAAGCTAAAAAATTCTAACGTGTTTTTCAGCTTTTACTGAAACAGCTGTTGCCTGACCGACTGTGCGCGTGTGCGTTGACGTGAACAATATTATTGCCGGAGGAATTAAAAAACTCGACTGCGGACTGTTTTGTTACGCGGTTGTCACTCCATGAAGCGTAAGTTAGACGAATGGTCCCGGACGGGACCGTGAAATTGTGTTTTCCACGAGCACGCGCCCGTACCCGCGCCCGTACCCGCGGCCGTGGCTGCGCTAGAGCCCGCTTCAGTTTTCGATTGGCGGAAACTCGTAAACACTGGGACGATAGCAGCCCGAGGTCCCTACGTGGATCTATTCCCCCTTCTCCCTCTCTCATCCGTACATCGCGTGCCAGTCCATACTTCGACTGTATTTTTATGCGTTATGCGTACTCGCAGGGGCCGTTCTCCGCGAGGGAATAAAACGCTACGCGGTCATGACGCGCCGACGTGTTACGTCGTGCCACGCCGCGCCACGCCACGCCACGCCGATCGCGAAAACTCCGCACTCTAGTCGTACTTGCGAGATCCGAGCGATTGATGCAGGAGACCTTGAATATTACCGGTGCTGAGCCGGTTCGTTAAACCAGGAATGTGTGGGACTTCGTTACGGTGTTCTGGTTACATTGCTAACGACTGCAGGCAGCCTCGTCAATGACTTAAGACCGAAGAGCTGGAGTCGAAGAGCCAAAGAGCAGCGGTCTCGCTTCGCGCGCGCCGCGACTCTTGAGAGAACTTTCATCTGGTACACCGTCGGATACTTGACCTCATTAATACGGCAGGCTACGGTAATACTTGGCAGGTGCTCTCAGACTTTTAATATATACGATACAATCCGTCTGGTGGTTTTCGCGCGAAGAACTATCGAGGTGGGTGCGTACATGTAAAGAGACGTAGGTATCGGGAAGCCCGCGAGGGGTGTCGAACAGAGCCGACTCGACAGTCAGCCGCTCCGCGCGCTCAAATAATTCGAGACCGTTTCGTTTCCGCGATCGTGTCTGGCATGCTCTTCATCGATTTATGAGACCTTACGTGCGCGCAGGAATCTCGAATTTAAATTTCATGAATGGAAAGAGGCGTACTAGACGGGTCTGTCGTGCTAGCTTTATGTCACGCATGCTGCTCCAATTTCACAGGATTATCGAAGCGTTAAGAACGTCACGAATGCCACGGATTTCTTCTCTCGTCTATCCTGGGAAAAATTGAGCCTTGAGATTTCTTACGACCATACTCAATGGTTTGTTTATCCGAAAATTTCTTTATCGCGTAGACTTTCTTTTCCGTGTCTCGCAATGCCGCCAACACTGCCGACGTCCTCTTTTTCCAAACGGGTCTCTCTCGTTCCCCTCGACGTCGCCGCGACGCATCGAATCGCGTCGTTAGCCACCCAAAGCCCCATTTCTCCCTCCGTGGCGCGTCCTCTTTGGCCATCGCAACCGGCAGCAATTCTGAACGGCTACCATTCCCATCGAGTATCCCCATCACCGGAAGATAAACTCCTATAAAATCTCGCTGTTGGTTCAAGGCACCCCTCACCCCCCTATCTACGCTCATCATGCCGTTGGAACTGCGCTACCAGCCAATATCGTTCTACGCTCGCTCCTGACACATAACCCGTTTCTAGACGGGCAAACGCTCGTGTTATCCTCCCTTTTACTCTTCCCACTGGTGTGGGAAAGAATCCTGTGTCATCTCTTATTGCTCGACTCTTAGCAGCCTCGGCCATCCCGGGGAGACAAAAATGGGTGGAAGAGGAGTGAAACGGCTGCTCGAGAAAAAGAAATGTGGGTGTCAGAAGGAGACGGAAAGAGACGGAAAGAGACGGAAAAAGATCGAGAGAGATCGAAAGAGACCGAAAGAGAGAAGGTCGACTGGAAATAGCAAGCTGCATCGGAGGAGATGAAAAATGGGGATGGAAAAATCGTCCGGGTCAGATGAGGAGGAACCAAGATGGAACGAACATCGGCTGTCCTTTCCCTTCTTTCCTGACCAGAGGGGCTGTGAGTTCGCGATGAGGGGGAGGCAAGGGAAAGGTAAGCTTCGGGGAAAAAAACACCCCAGACACTGACGTCCCCGGACGAAGTAAAAGTTTAAGCCTCCGTCGTAAGTCGTAACCCGTTACGCCTCTAGAACGCTGATCGCCCCTCGCAAACTGGCCCGCGATCGCCTCGTTTATGCGACAGTTACCGGGGTGCGGCCGTTGCGAGAAGAGGTGCTCAAAAGACGGTGGTGCAGCATCGCTCACAATGCTGCTCTAAAGAGAGGCGTAAATTGCTTGCGCGTGTATGTGTGTTATGATTTAATATGGAGTCTCCTCAATCTCCTGAGAGGGTGTAAAATACGCGACAGTATCGTGGCTCTATCGAAGGTCTATTGCGATAGGCACTAACTGTCGCGTTGCACGGTATACTAGAGACAGAACTGGATGCTCGCGTAATGATGCAGCTATCGGTGGCTACGTCTCATCGATTGGAGTCAAGTCGAGCTATCGCGGCTACTTAAGCGATGCACATTAATAACGCTGATTGAGTTGGTCTCCGGTATCCAAGTCGCTTTGATCCGGCTCATCAAAGCGGCGAGGGTCACGGAGACCGAGAAAGGAGTAAGAGCGGATCGTGGCGTGGCACGACTTGGGAAGGCTACCGAAGTCCGGGCCTCGGGAGTTCGAATAAGAGAAACGCGGGATCAGTGGTCCCAGGCAATTTGGCGCCCGCATGGGCAAACGTATTAGCTGGTTGATTGGTATTCCAAAGATCTTTGGTGTGGGAGAATCGAGGTACTTTCTTCCCGCTTTACTCCCCCGCCTTCACGGGGCATAGGATCTTCATCACGGTGCCTGTTACGAATAAGCTCTTAATTCCTTGTAGGGTTCTTGACTCCCACTTCTGCCATCTCCGACTCTCCCCCCGGACCTCGGAACGGCCTCTTACCATTCTCAATGCGACTCCGCGTTTCTCTCCCACCGATATCCTTCTCGCTCTTTTTCTCTCCTTGCTCTCTTTCTCTATCTATCTCCCTTTTTCTGGCCTTTTGCTCCTCCGCCTCCTTCTCCATCAGCTTCTCCTCGTCCTCCGCCCCTGACAGCGCACCACCGGGCTCATCGCCATCTCGAGCTTCTTCTTCCACTAACCCCGGCGTGCCGTGCCATGCCGTAGCGTGCCTCGCGCCAGAGACCAACCCGGCCTGCGATTCCCATCCTACTACCTTCGCCGCCACTTTCTTGGCTTCTCTCGCTCGTTGTGCTCTTTCCTCTCTTGTTTTGCTCTTATACAAAAGCCGACGTGGGCTGTATGCCCGCAGTCCGTACAGATGTGCCTGCCTGCCTGCCTGCAACGGCTAGTGCCGCTAGTGTATAGTGGTAGCGGCGGCGGTCTCGAACCCACCTAGAGTAGGAACAACTCCCTCGGATAGTCCGGTCGACAAATAGACCCTTGTTTCGGAGCGCTCTGCCGCGCTCCTGTTTTATATCGATCCTCTGGCATGTCGGTGTCCGAGGGACGGTGCTGCTTGATGACCCGCACCGAGCCGTTCTTTCTTTCTCTCTCTTTCTCTCTCTTTCTCTCTCTTTCTCTCTCTCCCTCCGTATCCACTCCCTCCCTCCTCTTGTCCGATTGCGAGTCGTACCCTTCTTTATCGTTCTTTCGCTTTCTCACACACGGGAATCATAATTGTCCGCTGCCGAGAAAGGAGTCCTCGGTCCGAGGAGCATGGTCAGGACACATCCGGTCCCCGGTCGCGCGCAGTAAGATTTTTATCGACGAACTGCAAGGTAGAGCTATCGATTCGCGAGCAGTGAGCACTGCCGCCTCGAGCCTCGCTACTACTCGCTACTTGGTTCCTACTCACTCGAGGTGGGTATCTACCGCGTCCGCTCGTTCCCGTTGGCTTAATACCCATCCCCTTATCTTATCTGTCGGAGTGGTCTTCCTACATTTAATATTCCTTGGCTCTCGAGGAGACCGGCGAGAGCCTGGTCGGATGGCCGCGCGCACGGTGGCTCGTTGGTGCGTGCGCGTAAACTCGTATCCCTCGCTCGGGTGGACGCGGCGGCATGGTGCGGCGGCACGGCGGCGACGGCGGCCCTGTCCTCCTCCCTTACGGAGCGGAGTAAGTAAAGCGAAGCGGAGAAGCGTGTATCGACCTCGGCGCTCCGTAGGTGTGGGTTCGGCCGAGAACGGTCGCTCGCTCGCTCGCTCGGTCTGCTCACGCTTGGCAGCCTGGCGACTACAAGCCGTCTTTCTCGGCTTGGCTCTCTTCTCTTCTCTCCCTGGTTTTGCTCCTCTGTCTCCTTCCCCCTTTGGCTACCTCTCCTTTTCTCTGCCCTCTGCCAGTGGAGACCCATCTCCGTGTGCTGACTGCGTCTTGGCTCTTGGGCTCACTCTCGCTCTCGGCCTCTTATTTTACTCTCTTTCTTCCTGTGTACTCTCTCGGGCGAGCCCTCGAAAAAATCCCCCAATGCCAGGGGAAATGGGGGCAGGAGTGGCCCTGGGGGGAGGTAGCGGCAGCGGTAGAAACTGTGGCAGAGGCAGAGGCAGAGGCAGAGGCAGAGGCAAAGGCAAAGGCAAAGGCAAAGCCCGAGCCAGAGCCAGAGGAGGAAGTCTAGCCGGGGAAAAGAGAGGGCTGAAGAGGAGTCTCAAAAGGGGTGAGGGGGAATGCCGGCAGAGTTATACAGGGACTCCCACCGTCGACGCCTCTCTTTTCTTCCTCATCTTCCTCCTCCTCCACCTCTTCCTTCTCCTCCTCCTCCTCCTCCTCCTCCTCGACCGATTCTTCTTCTACTCTTTTTTATCTCTTTCCCGGCTGCTCTTCCTCGGTGTCTTCTTTTCTTTCACTGCTCCTCGACCCGCCTCCGGTCGTATTCCATTTAGCAGGGGCGCCGTTGGAACCGACGGACCATCATAGAATACCTTATAGCGAGCGAGAGCGTAGCTGCCAGTGCTGCTGGAGAAATAAAAAGGATCCTCCTCTCCTCACGGCATGCCAAAATAAAACAGCTCCCCCGGTCCTCACGCTCCTTCCTTTCTTTCTTTCCTGACGTCGCGTCGTTTCGCGTCCTCGCTCGCTCTCTCCCGCGCTCCTACTTTAGGTGCTCCTTTGCCTCTTTCCCGGTTTGAAGCGTGCTCCCTCTATCTCCCAGTTTCATCCACAGTGCAGAGATAGCGAAAGCACGTTGCGGGGCGAGAAAGCAAGATCGAGCGTGCAGGGGTCGCGGGGCTGGAGAGTATACCAAAGAGTACGGGACGGAGATCGACAGATGGACCGTCAGGGAGGGGGAGGGAGGAGGCAGGCGGCGATGAGAGATGGTCAGGTTGAGGATCGAGGCTGAAAGACAGCGGGGCGGAGGTTTAGGAAGAGAAAGAGACGGACTGTTTATTGGGCTCTGGGAAACCGATTCCCCTCGAGGGCAATTAGTGAAGTACAAAACGGAGGTACCTCTCGATTTATGGATTGGACGGTGAGAGGCGATTGAGTCCCTCGGAGCTACTATATAGATCGCAAGTCCTATCCCGGTAAGTGTCTCAAATAGCTCAATCTTGAGGCCAGGCAGTGCCAGGCGAAATGCCGTAAGCACGAGCTATCGATTAATATCGAATTGGAGGGTGGATTTAGTAACGCGAACGTTATCGAGAGCAATTAGTGCGTTACAAAGTGGCAGCTCCTTCTACCAATACCTGTTATATGCGCGGAAAGCGAATTGATCTCTCCCGGATTCTCGCAGTCGACTACGCGCGCCGTCGACTACCTGCTATCCGATGCTGCCTGCGGCCACTGACTGATCGTGAGCGATCGTATGCAGGATTTCGGCTCGTTTCAACGTTGCACAGTTGCAAATTATTGCCGACATGAGAAGCCAATACTGTTGAATTTCAAGTGATACTTCGCATCCCGAACGCCCAGCCCGAATAAACGTTGCCCGTCGCGGAATCACACGTCAATCTCATTGTCAGCAGAAACCCTTAAAAACTATGTACATATTTGGAATGTGAAGCCCACTAGATTTCATATAGATAACACTTTAAGGTTCCGATATTAGCGGCGGGCCAGTACTGCTCAATCGCTTTATATTGGGCTAACCAGTAGTCGTCGCGTGAGCTAATAGCAGCCCTCAATAATGACCGCTACCGATCGGCACATTTCTCGTTTCGATTCAAAGTAAATCACAGTGCGATTTACGACGTTGAATTATTAGTACTTGGGTCCCGTTGCACTGGTAGATGCCGAGCGGAATAAAAAAAAGAGAGGTTGACCAGAGTGAAAAAATAGACGGTGACATCGATCCGCAAAAAACGAATCCGTTGTGCACCTGTTAATAAGCAGCATACTTTTGTGAGGGTCCTCTCTTTTGGTAGAAGTGGTAGCGGTCCGGTAATTTTTTGGCCTCGTATGCGGTGCGCGCGGCCTCGGTGCTGTCTGCCGCGTTATCGGGAGCACCGAGCAAAGAAGCGAAGCGAGAGAGGCGGGAGAAGCAAAGGGCAAACTCGATAACCAGAAATGCCGTGAGCAAAGCCGACCTCTGACTGTGCTGTTTGCGTTCGAGGCATCTCAACGTGGAACTCTCGACAAGTTCGGCAGCGCAGCAGAGACGGTATCAGCAAGGACGAGTCTCGCACTCTTTGCGATCTCTTACTTCGAGGTCCCTCCCGCTCGGCCTCTCCTACGTTCGGTGTGTCACCTCCTCCCCGCTCGTTCTCTACCATTTGGTCAACCGGCTCAAGGACACCCTCCTTCGTTCGTCAAGCACACCAACACGTGGTACGCACGGCTCGAAAATCTTCTGATGCTTGCTCACGCATGACGATGTTCTCCTGATTCGTTCCAGGAGTCTCCTTTTTCTCCAACGGAGTCCCATAAGTGCTCATAGGGTCCTCCAAGGGTCCCACAGGTATGAGACGAAAGGCAGTGCCCCGGCGATGGGGACAATTTTACGCCAATCGAGCTTCTCTCACAAGTGCCCCTTCATTTTTTTCTCAAGACCTCCACGGGTTTTCAGTCCTTCTTGGAAAAACACGACTGGCTTTTACGCTGGTTTTTCATGAAGCACGTTCGTTCGGTTAGCTGGACGAAACTGTGACGAGAGCCACACGGAGAAAAGAATCCCTAGTAAAGTATCTTCTGACCGGTGCACCGCGGTGGGCCAGAATTCAATTAACCAGAATTCTAAGAAGTCGCATACTTTTTACTCGGAGTTCCGACTACAAGCGAGCATCATCTTCTTCCGGTGTTTCATCCGAATCGATTAAATCCGGTCCCGGAAATCGTCCACATAGCTCGTTGCCAACGATAAATGAGTATGCAATTATCAACGAACACATTTTACTTTCTCGTCGTCGAGTATCCGTGAGGAATTCGCACGGATCTCGAGGGCCAACCGTAAATCTGGATGAGCCTGTATCGAGTTTCACGGCCAAGAAAGAAAGAGGGAATCTTCGTCCGGCTAACGATTCCTTCATTTGCTCGAATCCTCGCGAATCGTAAGATTGATGCGGATGATGGTCCTCTCTGATTAAACCTTCGGCGCCTGAGCTCTCGCCCCCTTTTCGTCCTTGTACCTCATGCCTCTTCCAGCGTACCTTCTTCCACTTTGTTCCCTCTCCTTCTCGATTCTCGTGCACGCGGGCTTCGCTCGACGGTGCACTCATCCCGAACTGCCGTCTCTCTATGCCGTGGTGGGTCCTCTCTCGATTGCGTCTTTCGCATCGCGTGGACGAGGAGGCTGAGGCCAGACAGCCGCCCGCGTACGCGTACGCGTCATCGCCAAGTATAATATTCCCTTGGCAGCCTCGACTGGCTGCTCGTATCGCTGAATTCAGTGTGTTAGTTTACCTCGAGCTATGGAGGGGCCTCTTCGACCACATTTCATAGGAGAACGACGCTACGCGTATAAGTCTTGTCAGCATATTTTACTCTAGAATGCCATACAGTTTTCAGGATACTAATAATAAAATCTGGACGGCTCGTTTGAGCTAGCTGTCCAGCATCGTGTATCTATTGCGCAAATCAGATATGAGATTCGTACTCTAATAGAATGGATCCGCGCAGGATATGCACTTGCCCAGTAGGATGTATGCACTAGAAAAAGCAGATTCGATAGCAGGTTCGGGCGATGGGGGTAACGGAGGGTGCCACGCGAGCGTTCCATTGGGTCGAGGGGGTGAGATTCTATCGAGAAGCTCCGTATCGTTTCGTATCAGTTGGGTATGGGGCGCGCGTTTTCGAACGGGTCGTTACCGATAATTGTGGCCGACGTCTGGCGTAGCCCACGCCCCGTCTCGCAGCGTAGAGGTAATCGCGAATTAGAAGCTTTTCATGCGGGGTGTTACGAACAAAATCGGCGTTTATAGTTGAACCTCTTCGTTTTACCGCGGAGTGACCATACGTGTCGTGTAATTGGTATCTCCCGTAGTTGGCCCCTCGCGTTTTACGGAATCGGGGAGAATGTTTACCTGTCCTATTGCAACGTTAGTTAAAATGCCTAATCGGTTTGGTCTGGTGCAGGGTTCGCTTTGATTTTCTACTCGTTCAAATTGTTGCTGACTCTCTCCCGTGGCCTGCATCATTCACGCAGAAGGGAAGCCGTACAGCCTGTGCCGCTTTTCGAAGAAACGTCGCGTTGCATCGGGGCGCGTCGATCGATCGATCATTTCAACAACCGTGCTTTCGACTTGTCGACCCGGCCGACTGTTTCACCCGCGCGATTCTAATACTGTAAATGTTACAGTTTTTCCATCGGTACCGGGGCTACCGTGTCGCAGAGGGTTCTGGATTATCATTATCGGGTAATAGACGAATCGATTGCGCGGTGGGGTACAATGGCCACTCCCACAGATGTGTATTGCACAAGTACATAAATGCAGAGCTGGGCAGAGGTCAAGTAACGCAAAAGCTTTTTCCACATACATACATGCGCATATAGTATACACGGTACGTACATATGGGAGGCATCGTCCAATAGTGTGCGTCACACAGAACAATTAAAATTGGAATTTCATGCTGGCGTTTCCGCGTGTTCATCAACAGTTTATTAAAAATCCGGTCGCGCGATTTCATTGTGATCCACTGGACTTTGCCAGCGGTATTTTGCGAGCACACCATCCGTAGCCAGTAGTGGTGGTGGAGTGGTACACGAGCAACGGGAGCGAAAGCGATGGTACATGCAATAATGACGAGTAACAACGGAAAATTCAAAGTTCCGTATTTGGCTGGATGTTTCTTTTAAATTTTTTTGCTCGAGTGTGAAATCGTCACGGAGAGAGGAGGAGGGCGTGCGGTACATTGAATTGCTGGGGCGTGCGAGTTTTCCACGTGCAGGAAATTGCGGTCAGCGGAGCCGTAAGAAAAACGGGCCGCGATGGAGAACGGAGAAGAGTAGCATACTCCCTGCTTGTGGCGCGAGACGCGACTGGAGAGAAGGAACGAATCGAACGCGTCTCCAGCATCGTACCGGAGAACGTAGGTGAGTAGGGCGCGTGCTCGAAATCGACGAACACCACCGGCGCGCCACGCCGTTTCCTCTCGCTCTCCTGTCTCACCTTCCTTGTCTTTCGTTTTCCAAGAGCTCAAACCCCCTTTTCTCTGGCGCTCATTGTTCAGGACGGAAAGAAGACGCGGCGGATAGTCGGCCAGGTGATATCTTACGTACGAATACCCTCGCCTTTAATACACATACCTTTCATCGGCCGTCACGACGCATTCAATGATATTGGATATAGCGCAGACACAACACGCGGAATCTCTTGTAAATTATACGGAGATTAATATCGTACCGACGTAAATATCGCCTTTCATTTCGACCACATCGGGAGATGAGCACCGGGGAGTTACTCGATTATAGTGTCCTGGGAAGCAATCATAACTAATCGGACTGCCGCCGTCGAGCGAACTGATTCTTAAGGTAGCCACGTCGCGACTCTCGAAAGTCCGAGCGATCGATAAGAGAGTCGTTTTCGTGAGAATTTGAGATCGGAGGAAGGCAGAGCAAAGCGAGTTTTACGTCTTGGAATAAAAAGTGCTACGAGCTCTTGTGGCCCGAGTCGTAAGTCGCCTCTTCTTGGCAGGGGCCACCGTGTGTTAAACGCGTTCACAGGCGGCTCGTACGTCCCTCTTCCCTTGTCCTCTCCCGCGCTTCCATCTCCTCCGCCTTCTCTCTGGAAGAGTTTTCCCCTCGGTCCTGGAGAGATGCAGCGCACTACGGTGCGGTGCGGTGCGGTACGGCACGGCGCAAGGCGGTTGCACGTATGGATACACGGGTAGCAGTCACTGAACGTGCACCGTAGCTACGCACACTACGATTCGAGAATAATGGATGTGTTACACGGCCGAGGATTCAGAGAAACACGGACACGGGGCGACACGTACGCGCTGCTGGATGGGTGGATAGCTGGATGGTTGGATGGGTGGACGCGGAGAGCGCTTGCCGGAGGGTTGGTCGACGGATGAGGGGGCGAGGAGGCGAGAAAGAGAGAAAGAGAGAGATCCGAGGGACGGACGGATGGATGGACAGACAGACGAATGGGAGACTGTTATACCCAATTGTCCCTCGTTGTGCGGGGGTCAAGTAAGGTAGCTAACCGGGCACGCCGTACACCGTTGACATCCTATGTGGCTCCTATGTGGCTCTTACTATGTGCGCGCCGTGCACTCACCGCCACTACTCCCGCCTCTGCCTCTTCCTCTACATCTGCCTCCTCCGCCGTCTCTACTACCGCTGGATAAACTGCAGTCCAGCTCGAAAATACACCAGCCTCGCGCGCTCGCAAGACAATGCTTGCTTCGCAACTTCGCGCTTCAGCTCTGCACCCAGGTTCGGCTTCGGCTCTAGCTCTAACTCGAGCTCCAGTTCCCGCTCCATCCATGGCCATAGTCACAGCCACGACCGTGTACCGGTGTACCAGCTTCGCTGCTGCTCTGGTGCAGACTTCTGTTGCCCCTACTGCACAGTGCACATCCGACGAAAGCCTCTCCGCGCGCCACGGAAATTCACTCGAGAGCACACCAGCCAGCCGCTCACTCTACTCGTTCACCTCGCTCTCGGATAACTTTGGCCGGAGCTGAATTTTAGTGGAGCGCGTGGAGAACGGTAGGGCGCTGTCTGCTGACATAAACTCGAGATATTTCGCGAGGGAGATATCCTCCCTGAAATATCCAGGCTTTTGCTGCTTGGCTGGTTAGCTGGCTGACTGGCCGCTTGCATTTCACGGCGGTCAATTTCGAGCATGCTTGGATGAAGGAAGGAACGTTATCACCGGTGCAGCGCCATTAACCGACCATTATCGGTGGCGACGACACCGATAAGATGATTCTGATCTTTGTCTCGAGAAGTAAAATGTCTAAGGGTAAGATGCGATAAATGCGGGTTACGAGACCTCCAGCGTTTCCCTTGAATGTTACTGCTGCTCTTGCACTCATCACGGTCGGCCTCGTCACCCTCATTCTCGGTTTCGTCGCTTCCCCCTCCTGTATCCTCTTCTTCTCCCTCTGCTGCTCTTTTTTTTGGGCCGCACACGTGTGAGGTTATCCCGTTGATGGTGACCCCGTGATCCTCCCACCGTCTCCCCTACTCCGGGGATTAGCTTTCCAGATCAGGAGAGCGCCGACGATCTTCTCGGCTCGCTCTGACGCAACCTGGACGCGCCGCACCGTACCGCACTACGCCGCGCTGTGCCGTGCCGTGCCGCCCCGCATCGCCCCGCATCGTTTCTGCCGCTTTCGAGCGTGCGATCCGGGTGACGTCATGCAGGTCTTTTTTCCTCTCTGCGGTGCTTTTAGTCGTCCTCTTTCAGGCTTCTCGCACTACCGCGGACACGCCACACTGTACCGTCGATAAATTGACTGCTAAACCGTAGGATCGAACGTGATTAATTATCAGCCACCCGGATTCTGCCCTCAAGTTGGCATGGCTATCCATTGGCCTCGGGAAGGAAAACAGTTATACATACATGTACATGTATGTACTCGCATATTCGCACGAACCTTTCAGTTCGTCGTGTAACGCCAAATTGGACAGTGGATGCTTCTGTAATACTGGTAGTGTTACTGAGTTGTCAAGAAAATAGTAGGCAACAAAGGCCAATGAAAGGGTGCAGGAAAAACACTGAATGCAAGGAGCGTGACGTCGGTGGTGGTAATTAGCGGCGACCTTGAGACCCGTTCGCTGTAGGAGCCCCGTGTATTTATAGGACGGTAGATTTGGTAGGCAAATGAGCCGAAATTGTGAGCCGCTCACCGGTTACCGTGCTACTCGCCACGGTGGGAGGACGAAACGGACGGAGTTCGAAGCGGAGAAGGAGGAGTGGAGAATTGGTCAGGCACAGGATAAAACCGTCGTCGGTAGGTGCTTCACCCCGGTCAAAACACACGGCCCCGAAATTACCGGTAGGCCACAATCATTTGCCCATTATCCGAAGGGGCGCGGATGAAGGCGCGGGCGCCCAGAACCGCCAACTAAACCAGCCACTCGAGGGATCCTCGGCCCAATTTCTTTTATTTGCCAGTGCCCCGGAGACTCGAACAGATTCCTCTGACCTTCTGGCCCCACGCTTCTCCCCAGCTTTCGACTGCGATGGCACCGTACCGCATCGCACTGCAGCGTAACGATGAGTTTTAAGAATATCCGCGAGGCCCCAGGAACCTATATTTATAAGGGGGATCGCAAAAATTCCCTCCCCGTGCGACCCACAGCTGTGATGGGCGACGAGTACCGCGAGAAAATTTCGCGAGGTGAATATAATCCTCTTGGATCCATTACGGATTGGGTGGGTCCAAGGCTCGCGTGACTTCGAGGCATAATTCATCGCGCGTTCAGAGAGCGTGCTCGCGAAAGATTGAGAGAAACAAAAAGCGAAAGAGAAAGAGAAAGACAAAAGGAGGCAATCGTCGTCGCGCGGCGTGTGCGACCGGTTGCCAGCGGCTGATTGGTCGCACACCGGCTACTGGACCCGGTTGACCCCTAACCCCGGCAACTCGCTCGGTTTTATCGTTTGGAATTGTTGTGTTGGTGGCGAGTTGGTACAACAGCAGCGCGCTACTCTGCACGGCCTCGCTCTCTCTCTCTCTCTCTCTCTCTCTATTCGTCGTACGCGGTCTTTATGAGTCCGCACGGTGGGAGCGGAATTCTCTGCTGAGCGACAAACAATTGCCGCCAAGTGGCTTAATTGCAGCCAACTAAACAAATGTTCCAACCGTATCTCCCTGGACCGTGCGTCTCTCAAGCGCCTTGTTCTCCTTCTTTTCCTCGCTTCGCGGCTCCGAACTCGCAGCTCGCGCCACATTTCTTTCTGCGGACAGCCTCGCTTCCAAGTCTTGCTCACGGAGACTCTGTCTCATGCTTTTGGACCATCCTCCAGTCTTCCTTCTCTTTCTTTGCCACTTTTCTCTTCTCCTTCTCGAACGAGAACTCGAAGCGTCTTGGCTGCCAAGCGCTTCCAACTTTTCTACAGGTTTTTTGTTGATACCGCGCAGCGCAGTCACTCTCGTTCCCATGTGGATCCGCATGCGGCCACTGTCACCAAGTCGTTCCGCGCAAATTGCTCGTTGAGCTGCGGCACCGAGTTGCACCGAGTGCAGACCCTTTGCGCAATGTTGCGTCGACTAACAATCCTGTTTCTCATCGCGAATGCTCCTCTGCGGAGGATCTTAACCGAGCGACTCGCGTGGAATTGCCCGAGCGGTCTTGCACTCTTGCACTTTTGCACTCTTGCACTCTTACGTTGCTGCCTGGACTGTTGAACGTTTTCTCCTGATATTAAGCGATGGAGAGATACTGCCCCTCTGGCCAGTTTTTCTCCAGTAGTCTTTTTGTCCTGCTTCTTGCTGTGCTGCTGCACGCACGCAGCTCAGTAACTCGTTGCTGGATGACAGAAAAGAGAGAAAGAGGAGAAGGGGGCAAGAGGGAGGAAGAAGGCGAAGTAGGATCGTTTCGCATTTGACGTGGTGCTTGGCCGGTGCTTGGCCGCACCGCGTCGCGTCGTAGGTGTATACGACTGACTGGCTGTGCGCGCTCACAGTGAGATTTCCATTTATCAGGGTACATCCGCCGGAAGTGGGGCGGCCCGTGCGTAGGTGAGCCAGGGAGAAAGAGAGAAGGCGAGCACGTAACTCACTGGAGGAGCGCAAGAGTGAAAACCGGGGACAGACTGTTTATTAGTACCTGCGATCTCGCAAAGTGCTCGTCGGGCACTCCTACGTAACGAACGCTCGTTCGCTCCCGTCTTGTATTATTTTACTCCACTCTTAGAGGTTGCTCCGCCGAGGACAGGAGGAAAAATGTGATTCGCTCAGATAGGAGCGATACGCCGCGCCGCTCTACCGATAGAGCCCGCAGAAGCCGCTTTTGCTCTTCGTCTCATGGTCTTTACTAGCGGGAGCGGTGAACATGGGCCAAGAGGATTCCGGAGATCGAGCGGATCCGAGCGAATTCGAGTTCCATATATACTCCATAGAAGGCTGCATTCGCGTTGTGGAATGCTCTTACCTAATCAGAACCGCAGTGCGCAGCTTGCGTCGCGATTATTATCGTCAGTATCCGCGCAGATAAGATGGTAAATGTGGGATCGATGAATTGGAATTGCATCACAAAGCAGCCGATAAGTGTGCCGATCACCTCGAAAGTCGCGGCCGAAGATGCAAATTTACAGTTTCCGCGAAAGTTTGAGCATCGGTTGCGCGACGTTTGCACAACCTCTACGAGGAAATCTGGCTTTTGACTCTTTATCTTGGCACTCTGCGAATAGGGGATCCCCTGAGCAAAGATTACTAAGTGGGAGTACCCGGAGGTATCGATACCAGCTTGGTGTGCCACGGCGCAACCATCCACCAAACTCGGATTATATTAAATTCTTAATGAAAGATTCTTAAAATAACCTTCGTCGCGGACGTAGCCAGTCAAGAACCGGAGTTACAGCCGTAGCTCGACAGTTATCAGGCCGACGAGCGAAGAGCGCGCGAATAGGCGTTCTTAGTCATTCAATTCCATTCATTATTAACAAAACTCTTCGTTTGCAATCTTATTCTTCGATAATCAATTCCAGGACCACTTCAAACGATCGACAGCGATCATTCGAAGCAATGGCATCATGCTGTCCCGAAATTAGGTTGATAATTCGAGATACCTTTCCTGCTCCCGAATCCTTCGATCGGTGCATCGCTTACGAAATCTCATTTCTCAACTGGTGGATGGATTAGTGGGATTGTTGCCCGTGTCTCTCGATCGTGGTGTATCCTTCTCGAGTGCTAGTTCGCGGATCTGTATTGCCCGCGGCACGGCAGCTAGGCACTTTGGAATTTCTCGGTTACATCAGCGGTGCTTTTTGCGCTGTTCTAGTACGGCACGTACTCGTATCGTACGTATCGTAGGTATCGTAGGTATCGTGCGTAGAGGTGGCCGCGCTCGTTGTCCTACAAGACCGCCGGACAAAGTTGTGGCCAGTATCAACTGGCCGTGCTCTCCACGCCGCACCGTATACCGGTCGACCTTCTGGAGTTGCAACACGAGACCTGACACAGATAGGAGAGGCTGCCGCCGCTGCTGTTGCTTCTGCTGTTGCTGCTGCTGCTGCTGCTGCTGCTGCACCCGTGCTGCAGTTTCACGTTAGCTGTGCTCGACCGCTTAGCTACTCATTGTCACAGTCAGCCAAGCTCATGAGCTCGACTTGCGAAAGGCCGCTTCGCCATTCGTTTCAATGGGAAACCCGTTAATTTTATCGGGGTAAAATCAATCGGTACTGGCATGGAAGAGACTGTCTGAGCCCGGTGCAGCCAGTTGCTGGCTGCGTTCGCTTCCGTTAAAAATCGATTAAAGCGCGGTACCCGGGAGCGAGATATCGCTCGCTCTCTGCTCCGCTCTCCGTTACGCTGCTTCCCATCCATCCGATTGGACGGTGCGCAGGTGAAAAATGATCCACAGATATCGGATCAGTTTATGCACTCTTAAAGTTCGATCGCTTCAAAAATTAACAAGCCTAGCTAGTACTTGACTTTGAGTCTACGAAGAGGATGGGGGGGGGGGGGTGATAGTCGAACGCTTGGACAAACGCGGCCGAGTTTCCGCTAAAAATAAACAGCGAAGAGCGTCGAAAGGCCACTCGGACAATCGCGTGCTTGATAAAATCAGCGTTGGGCAAAACCCGGTTCTATTGCGATCCATCGTTCCAGACTTGAATGGTGGGTTTGTTCTCGGCGCAGTGTATACAATATATCGGGCATCGTCACCTCTGAATACCTGTCGCTAATTTAAAGGGACCATTCGGAATCAGACGGAATCGGAGAGTGGAGAGTCTGTATCCGAGAGCAATCATTTCCGGATGCATCGGACGGAGACGGGGACGCGATAGTTGCGCGGGAGTTGCTGGTATACTGTTGGTAGTTTCGTAGTCGGGCTGTTTGCTTATACATAGCTGGTAGACGTAGAGCATAGCAGGTAGTGGAGATTCGAGCCAGGCTGAAACTCAAATGCGCGACTCCTCTGGCAAAGCTACGCGCCGAGGCGTAAGTAATTTGCGTTTCGACGGACCGCAAGCCGTACACCGTTCTGCGCTGCGCTGGCAGTTCTTGATCCGGGACAATAAAGTCCACGGTCGCTCCGTGGGTGTATACACATAAGCTCGAAAAGCCTCCGCTCTGCTTTTCTCCGAGCTCTTGACTGGCGTGCCCGCTGCCAAGACAATTGGTCTTCTATCACCTAATGTCAGATGTGCGAAATTGGAGAATGCCTCTGACCTCTAATTTCTCACCACAGAAAAAAGGCTCTTGACCCGGCTTATCCAAATCTAACAAATGGCTTTTGTCTGTTTTAGGAGAACATTTCGACGCCCGAGCCTGCCGACATGTCCGAGGAGGATCACTACTCGAGTGAGTGAGCCTTTCGATATTACACTCTGGTAGACCTTGCAGTTCCTTAATTAGTGTCAGAGGTGATCGAACCGTTTTCCTCGCGCCTCACGAGCACCTTGCTATCCAGTCGCGTGGATGCTTGCGAAAGACAGTTTCCCTCTGCGTCGTGCATAGTGCATACCTCGAAAACTCCTCGACTGGGAGCGGCGTGGCATGGTCTAGTGTGGCGTGGTTCGCTTTTTCCACTCGATCGGGCGCGCGGACGTTCATCGCGACAGATTTCGAGCGACGGCATCGTCCTCCCCCTTGGGGTCAGGTCGCGCCCGTTTTGGGAATCTGACCCGAATTCTATGGCGGCGCCGTGTTTCTGCATTATTGAGCGGCCTGAATGATTTAGACGTCACGACGTTACTCGTGACGTTCGCTCGCGCAAGTCTCTCAATAAATCTCTAAACGTCCAGCTCGCGCGCGTTCTCCTTCTCTTTCTCCTTCTCTTTCTCCTGACTGCTCTTCTCTTCGCTCGTTCTCCTCCTACGTGTCACGGTAATTTGCCCTCACAATCAGACGAGAGAGCGAGTCGGCTAAGCGTCGAGTCGCATCGCGTCACCAATCCTTTTCTCTCTCTCTTACTCGCTTTCTTACGAGCGAATCCCAAAGTGTAAGGCGGCTACCACGATATCGAAGTGTCCGTGCACAGGTGAGAAGAGACCCACCAGGTGACTTGGTAGAACCGAAACTCAACAATAACACTATACCTCATTCGAGAATACATACGTTCCCCCCGGAGAATAAGTTTCGAATTTGTCGAAAGCGAAAGCTGATTGAGCTTTAAAGATACGAAACAAATCGATGGAGTGCGAGTTGTTCTTCGGTCTCGCTTTCTCTCATGCACTCTCGCGGACTTGGCCTCGTAAGTTTTCTTTGACTTTTGCTCCGTGAGTGCACTGTAGAAGCGGCAGCCACAGATCCCACGATAGTATCAATCATCCGGAGGGACGTTTTTCGATTAATGTCAGTTTCGCGCGTTCGCGCAGTCTCTCTTGGCGGCTTCTCTTCGAGACTTTTCAGTGTGACGATTAGTAATACTTGCTCGCGTTTGCGCCCGTGGATCCGCGGTCATCGGAAGATTACTTATCGATAATCTCTCGTTGGCGACGTGGCCGCCACTGGTATGTGCACGTCACGTGCTTCGTAAGCTGCGAATCACACTAATAAGGGTAGAGGGTACGACGAGCGCGATCGATAGTCGCGTCGGTACCAAGATAGATTTCCGGAACGATTCGGATGATCAGGAACTGGGAAGTGCACTCGGCGCCTCTCGTGGTTGGTGGCATTGGACGACGACATTTTAAGATTGGATACAGTGACGCCTTCAAGCGACACTTCACACGCCAGTGTCGCTTTTAATTGGAGTTTGATGACTGCGAGCATGGTGCATTCAATTTTATCGTTCCACCCGATGCGCTCGATCTCTTTTTCCCCGCTTCGTATCCACGATACGCGAAATTATATGCTACTGAAACTACTGTCGTGATGCAAGAATTTCTTTCTAAATCGATAAAAACTATACCTTTTTTTTCGTCTGACTGACTGAAGATAAAAATGTTGCAAATCGCTGTCATACAGGTCCACGATCGGTTGCGACTCGATTGTAAAATGACTCACAATCAGTTCGACAATCTTGTTCTTTACTCTCGAATTCAACCCTACACGCCCTTTGTACTTCATTGTCTTCTCAGACACTAGGCATCTTCGCACAACACAGAAAGTCCGAGTTTTTGCAACGCGACAAAAATCCCACGTAGAGTCAGAAATAAAAATATTCTGCCAAGTACCGATCAGACATCAGTTATATGCAAATGGAAGCAGAACATACGTGCCGGTCGCTCCGTTTTACGGATTGAATTGCGTGTCTAGTTACGGATGCAGGATGCATTTATGAAATGGCAGAAACGTCGGAGCCCGTCCCATCCAAAAGTGTACGGATTAATATCGATTATTACTTGGGAATGAACGACGAAGCGGAATAATTTCACGAAGATGCCGATCCGAATGTTGAATGAGCTTGCCTGCGCCAAAATTCTCCTGCTAGTTGGATAGTGGATACGCCTGGACAATGAGAGGAGGGAGGAGAGCACTCCGCAATATTGGCATGTTTAGTGCGAGCTTTCGCCCGCTTCGCGAATCGATGCGTCTTTACTCATACGAGACAACGAAGGTCATTTCGTAGCCACTATCAATAATTGCAGCAACGATAACTCTATCGCCCGCACGTTTTCTTTTTCCCTTCCTACCGCCTTCGATTTGTCATGATCATCGCTGCTAACACAATGCATATGTGTACCCATATACTCGTGCATACAGTATTTGCGTGCGTGCCAATGCATTTTTGGCCGAATGATTTCCGCATCAGTATTCGAGGGTAATACTGCGTAGCGCGTTGTGCTTGACACCCCTCTCGACTTGCTCTCGAGATCCATGTATCATCCGCGTTACGCCTCTGCAAGAAACGCACTCCCATTCATTCCGAGTGCAGAGACCAACTGTAATATGTACATAGAATCTTACTGACCAAACAGTCGAGTCCCTTTTGAGCGTTGCGCAAGGGATCTAAGAGGTTCTCCCGGGGGGAGTAGAGTCATTTTTCAGTCTCATTGATCATTGAGCTGGTCATGTTCGTCCGGCATGGCGTGACGCGAGCTTGGAATTAGTGGATCGAAGAACGCGAGCTGGCATAACGTCATCACGCGCTCGTGCGTGTCGTTGGGTGTATTGGCGAGCATCGTATGTCGCTTCGCCCGGTCGATGGAAGAAACCGGATCGACATCGATGGAGGCACACCGGTAGATTTCTTCTCTTTTCGGTAGCCAGGAGAGCGCCAGGACCAGCCATGCCGATCCGCTGACAGGACGTTGTTAATCGACACGTCGAAATTCGCGGGCACACCGATCAATAAAGTCCACGACGACCACGACGACGATGTCGACGCACCCGACTCGATCGCGGTCGCAGATAAATTAGAGACGGACACTCGGATGGGATTAATGGTGGGTGCATAATTAAATTTGCCACCGCGTTGCTTCGTTCCCGGTTAGAGTTCTCGAGGAGGGGACAGCGAGGGCAAGCTGGATAAATGGATACTGTATGCTCGCGGCGTTAGATTTTGAGGGGCTGGAATTTCGGGGTGTATTCTCGCGATTGAACCTGTTGCTTTATTAAGCAGCCACCGCGGGGCCGAGTCGAGTCGAGTCGAGTCGAACTGTGAATCCAGTCGAGTCGAGTCGAGTGTGTGGGTCGCGCGAACGAGCGTCGCATCGTCGATCGATCGACGAATCAGATTGTGAAACTTGACGTGACGCCCGTTGGCCATAGCGTGCGACGCAAGGATAACAATATGTTCTCGTATGAGCAAGGACCCCACAATACACACTGTTTTCTCAAACCAATTGGCACTTTTAATTTCGGCAGGCGCGCTCATGAAAGACGCGGATAAGCTGAAGCTGATGCTGCTCGCGTGGAATTATAACCTTCAACAACAGGCTCAGGCTCAGGCCCAGGCCCAGGCACAGGCGCAAGCTGCGAATGCAGCCCTCTCGCCAAATAACTCCTCGACAACTACGGCCACCACCATTGGCACACCTGTCACCAGCCAATCAGCCATTTCCACGGCAAACAACACCATTAACAACTCCACACTTACAGGTAACACCTTATTTCACCGATCTCTCGATTATCCGTCGCGGTCCTTCTCGCAACCCTAACGCGCTCTACTCGCCCGTTCACTCCTACCCTCTACCTCGTTCTCGACAGTCTCGATACTCGATACTCAATACTATCCACGAGACGTCGGTGCGGACGATTAATGTGACGCCGCGGGGAAATCGAAAGGCACCTTGTAGGTGCTTTGCGGATGCCTCGCGGGTGTCTCGCGGGTGCCTCGCGGGTGCCTCGCGGGTGCCTCGCGTTCATCTCGCCGGCCGATGAGTAATGACCGATTACGCGTCAGCGGGGCCATTCTCGTAAAGTAAGCTATAAATAACTATTGCGCGAATGACCGGGGTACTTTTGTGGATGCGTTCACTTGATATTTATTGCCCGTTTAAAGGGTATCGTCCAGACGATTTTTGGGAAAGTAAGTTTGTCGAAGAAGGTCATTCAAAAGATTCGCGTGCGTCGTGACGCGTTCAGTGCGCGTAGATCGATGATCAGGGTAGAGTTAGTAAGGTTGCGAAAGCCGTCCGGTACAAAATGGGCTTTTACCGTCCAATGGAACAGACTAGATGTTCTACCGCGCGTCGGTTTTTTGTCGACTGGATTCGAGCTATTAAAGGCACGTAATTCCGAAACTTGTTGCCGAAGCGACAGGATAAGCCGTCCCCATTGATCGAGGCCAGACCGACGAAAGGCCGCTTTTGAAAAGGATCCTGCCGCGAACGATGTAAATGCGAAGATTTTAATGCTTGCTCGGCTGCCCCGCCGTCCTTCTCCAGCGAGCAGTGAATTGCAGGTTCTCGCCACGGAGAATCGCCGTACCGTGCCGCACCGTGCCCGCTCCGTGCCCGCTCCGCGCCGCGCGTGCACGCCGCGGGGCCAAGGTGTACCGGCTATTTAGCTCGTAAAGTTTTGTCGCCGCACTCGACGTGACTAATGGATTGCCCGACCGGCTATGGCTCTACGGGCGTACGATGCGGCACAGCGTACGCGATAGCCGCAGAAATGCACCGGACACGCACCTACGTGTACTCTGCTCGGGACTGCGCATCAGATACTTGCATTTCGCCCGGTGGCGGAGAGGAGGAGGAGGAGGAGGAGGACAGAGTTTGCGGAGCACGATAACGCGAACCCGCGCTGCGACCTAGGCTGCACCATGCACTCGGACATTCTTCTGCCGCAACGTCAGATAAGAGAACCAAGGGACCATCCGAAGAATTTTTACGCGCGGTACCACTGGTACCTCTAAATCTACTGCTCGGCTGATGTTTAATCAAGTAACGAGATGAGCCGTCCCTAAAAAAAACCACACTTTTTTTGCATTAGTAGATTGCGCAATTCTTCCGTGATAACTAAATCAGTGTATTGTCGAATGAGCTTCAAAGTGGAAGAGAGGACAGTGAACCAAAAATTACGAGGGTGTTTTAAGCGTTTTATCGCGGTGGGATCTTTTACCTCGTGCCTATGCCGTAAATCAAGTGGAATTGTTCTCTGAATTTTTCTGCAGCCACCCGGTATCCCCGAGTCCCAGGAACCGGCCATGGTTCAGTTAGGCAAGGTTGCGGAAGGATAATTCACCGTTGCCCCTCCCTCCTTCTCTCTCTTTCTTGCTGTCTCTCCTTCGCGGCACGATGTGCTCCTTCGGCACATCTTCTCTGGCAGCTATTTCAAACTGGTTTCCAAGCGGGCCTCTATATCTCAGACGTGGTCATTGCGTAATGAACCAGCCATCGGCCGAAGAGAACCATCCGCGAACGAAGAGACCGAGAAAGAGAAAGAGAGAGCGAGTGAGAGAAATAGAGAATGTGGCAGATGGGTCTACCTCTTCTCCTCACTGCCCCTCTCTCGTGATGACCAGTGCAGATTTTGCATTTCATGCAAAACTCTTCGTACCTCTGCCCTCTTCTACCGATCAGCCTTTCGCAAACCGATTCCACGATAAAACGGCTTTTGCTCCTTCGTCGATCGAAAGGCTACCGTAGAACGTCGAACAATATTTTATCTTCGTTTCACCGGTTTAGGGTCAGTCGCAACCGACTACCTCGCGTTGGACTGCTTTGAACGATGTTGATTTACGAGAGCTGCCGATTTGGATATTAGTCGAGAATTTTGCGTCATCTAATGTTTTTGCGATGCGACCGCGAACTCATCGAGACTAGAGGGGCGAAAAGAATGCTTCAGGATATTGGCGCGTTGCAAGGGAACCCGTCTCTTCTGTATGCCGAAGATCGTTCGAGCGAGGTGAAATGAATCATCGGTAGGGGATTCATGCGATATCTCGATCCTGGATCTATTGAAACACTCTCCAAGATACTGGCGATGTAGATTACCGATAAAGAATCTTCTTTTAATGATCACTCCTGTTTGCCAAGCTGAATCTAAATTACACGGTAGACGTCGAGGTCGATGCTGCCATCGCCTTCGCTGGTTCTACCGATGAGCGATGGCGATATCGTGTCGCATACCGATCGCCGATTTTTCCCGATTTCCATTTGCAACCGGTCAATGGAGAATTCCTTTGGAAAGCAAGGTAAAACGAGACATAAATGCCGCGGTGGAATAATTATTCCGTTCTACTGACGTTACTGACAGGACGGACACGGACGTAACGATCCAGACCGCAATTCCCGCTACGCTAAAATTTCCTTTCAGCGCACTTGCGCGCCCGCGCGCGGCGAAGATTACGCAAGCAATTGGAGGAAATGCCTCACACCGGACAAATGATTCGTTCGTTTCTTATCCTTTCTTGGCGATTGCCAGCATGAATACCACCACCACTCGCGTCGAGCCTTTCCACCTGCGAACATTTCGCAAATCGATTCATTTTGTGCTATTTCGCGCTATTGTACCTGCTTCCCGAAACTCCGAAATAGCAGATACCCAGGGATAAGGTGAGAACGAGTCCGTTGAAAAGTCTTCCTTAATGGTCAGTGACATTCACAAAGTGGAGGCGCGCGCGGAGACATAATCTCCGCACTGACCTCTTTTTGCCCAGTTGCTCGTGATGGACCGTGCAGATTCAAGATAACGGATGCTGTATTTCGGCACACTTCTCTCACCAAGGTGCGATTCTCGCTTGAATTCCACCAGAGTTTTTCAGTGGGAATTCTTAATTCCTTTTCGTCGTTGGAACGAGAAATCGGACAGTGCAACGCGACTCTTTGCATTGTTGGCGCATCATTGGTGTATCGAGGATAATAGGAATGAATGGGATGACACGGTATATTTTCCTTAATGGGCAGTGACATTTAAGAGAGAGAGAAGAAATATCTATTGTGAGCTTGGCGATCGCACTTTCGTCGATTTTCCCGCGCCGGTGATTAGTCCAAGTGTCACGATCTCCGCGGAATATCTTCCTTTTCTTGTCGTGGCCACGAGACTCGCGACGCTACCACCGCATCGTGCCGCTTTCCGATGGAACGGGTCTTTCCACCTCGGGATCTTGATAGCGTGACTTCTTTTTACTAATGAATCCCTTCACATCTGAGTGTCATCTCTCTTAGAATACACATCAAGGCCCGTATCGAGGTATTTATCGTACGCGAGCCGCGGTCCCCGCGGTCTCCTCGCTCCCCGCGCTAACGCGAGTCAAAGAAATTTACTACCTTCCGTGTATCTTTGCAATCACCCGAGTGGCCTTATAGCGCTCGCTTGTCGGTCTTGTCCGGCGCTGCGTAACTTTATGTAAGCGATCGTCCCAAGCCAGTTGCAAGATTTTTCATCCTGCCACCGGGGTAATTGGGGACAGCAGTGCGAAAGCTTTCCAATTCCGTCATTCCACCCTAGCAGCCAGCCACCGAAAGCCAGCTCCCTCGAAAAAACCAATCGCGCCAGTCGACAAGGCATTTATAGGTAGCAACCCCAATAAAGATGTCACTGCGAGACACACATCGGCTTTGAAACTTCCGAATTCCAGAGGTTGCCAGGTTGTGAGGATCGTCTCTCCGCGTTTCTGTGACATTTCACTGCAGACAGTGACATTTATGAGGGACAGGATAGTAAGTCTTCGTCCTGCCAGCATGGGGCAGTGCGGTGCGGTGTGATGCGGCACGGTACGATGCGTGATTGTACGTTAAGCGCAGAGTGCCGCTGGTATCCGGGCCGGTAGACTCCACAGCCGTGTTTCATAGCCGGCGAGCGGACGAGCTCGAGCTAGCTGGCCGTGGGCGTACGTGGCTTGTCTGCGAATTTTGTTACGCGAAGATGCAGCTAGAAAAAGGGGAAGCCGGCCGTTGAGCCGAGCCGAGCCGAACGGAGCCAGGGTTAGAGTCGGGTCCAGCAAAGCCGTGGCCAAGGCCCGAGCCGGAGCCGGGTATTAGTTTCCTTTTGCGGCGAGAAGTCGAAAGAATGAGGAGGAGGAACTGCCGGGTGGGGTGGTGCCGCTGGTACCAGTAGAGCCACTGGCATCGGGTGTTAGCATTGGTGCCAGCGATGCTAGTGCCAGATACATACCCGTTACCATCGCCCAGTGTGGCTATGGACACGTCGTGTCGGCATCGTCAACTGATTTCAGGTTCAGGCCCGCAGCCAAGAGTAGAGTTCAGGAACGGTGCCGGTGGTAGGATTGGGGATTGGTAACCGGCTTTCTAGCCGGGCAACCTAGCCGGGCCTTCTATGTGTTCCGTCGCTCCTCGGCCTCCTCTTTATCCTCCCCTTGATTCTCCTCGTCCACCTGCTCCTTCTGCTTCTCCTGCTCCTCCTCCTCCTCCTCCTCCTCCTCCTTCTTTACTCTTTCAACGATACCGGCATCCGCTTGCCGGAGGCCACAAACCCTCACTCTATGTAACGCCGTACCCTGGTACCTACCTACCTACCTACCTACCTACCTACCCACCTACCTACGTACGAAGGAACGAACAAACCTAGCCACGTATGTAACCGTACACCTACGTGCGCGAGGCTATGTACGCGAATAGATACGTGCGCGCGCGTACATAAGAGCGCAGGAACCGAGGTGCACCAACCTCGGCTATAACTCGATGGGGAAGGGTAGAGGAGGGAAAGGAAGGAAAGGAGTAGCGAGAAGAGAGGTGAAGCAGGGGAGGAGGACGCACAGTGCGGCACCGCCAGCACGCCTTCTGGACGAGGCGAGGGTCCAGTTTCCTGGGTCGTCTACTCGCGCGTTCAATTACTGGTTCTACCGGAATCTTCCTGGAAGGATGCGTGCGATCATTGAACGGGGAATTAGAATCGTCCGTACAGACGCCCCGGGGTGCTGCTCACTCGGCCTCTGGCGCCTGACTTGGTCGTCTGCACGCCGTATTAAACCTTGTCCAGGACATTTCATCATGGTTCACGAGTCTGATATTTCATCAGTGGATCGCATTACGCCTCTTATCGCGGCGTAAACCTACGCGTGAATTAATTAACCAGCGTGTGGTAAGAGAGGGTGCAAGTAGAACGGTGAGGATATAGTCAGACAGGGAAGCTGACGGGCGAGGAATCGTTTGACGAAGGCAACGAGGGTTTTCGATCGTGGTTCGCAGTTCGTCTCTCGTCTCTCGTCTCCCATTCTAATCGGAAACGCGGCTGCGAGCTGGTAGAAATCCGCGAGGCAGGTAGCCTCTTTACGATTCCCCTGCGGCACTCCCTACCCGCAATCCACACTTCGTGGGTTCGCTCACTCACTCGCATGTGCGCTGTGTTGCGCTTTGCCCCGCCGCGCCGGTTCGACTTGTACCTGTCCTCGCCGACATCCTCGTGAAAGCACCTTTACCGTACACCGTACATTCTCTCCCGGGATCGTGCACCGGTGCCTTCATCCTGCCTCCATCCTGCCTTCATCCTGCCTGCCATCAACCTGCCGCTGTTCTGCGCCCAGTTTGCCTTCACCACCTACCTCCGCGCGCGTCTTATTATGGGTTTTGGAAACAGGTCGAACTCTTCTTTCTACGTAAAAAGGTTAGCGAGAGGTCTTGGACCGATGCGACGCGACCACGATGCCGTCGATGCTCACTGGATTACGAACTCTCGCGCAGACTGTATCATTAGATTCGCTAAAGTATCCGTTGCGCACGATTTGCATCTCGATTGAACCCGATCGGCAGCTGGAAGCAAAGTTAATTGTCGACTTCGTTGTAGAACTGAAGGTTCAGGATGCTCAGGATTAAGTGAACTTTAGCTGAGAAATTTATATTCTTTAGTGGGTGTAAGTATCACCTTTGCGAGATACAGGGAAAGTTGCCGCGGTAAAGTTTAACTTGTCGATATTGGTCGCGGTCAAGCATGGCAATTATCCTTTGTCCAGGGAACGTTGACTTTTTATTGACTGCGTTAACGTGCGACTTACTCATCCGGCCACTTGAAGAACAGGTAGACACCAAGAACGAGCCGATTACGAAAGACTACCCTTTTTCTCGGCCGTCCTTAATTAGCAAAGTCACGCGATCTTGAGTGGTTTTCGAGTTATTATATTCACGGCATGAATACCACCCACGTGTCCTGTGCGCCGTTCGCTCTCCATTTGCTCTCTATCTACTTATCTATCTATCCTTTATCCGTTTCCTCGCGAGCATTCCCCGGCGCTTGCCGACCGTGGGAAGAAAAAGAGCATCGAGCTATTCTTTCCCTCGCGACCATGCACCTTGGAAATTGGGATAGCGCTCGAGGAATTCGCCATTCCTTTCTCAGATTTCTGCCTTGATATTTCAATACCGTCAACGTACTCGCTTAAGAGCGTACATTACGCGCGTGCATTATGTTCATCCCGATAAGCGTGAGCGAAGACGCAGCGAATTAAGATGACCGATACCGGGATAATCGGTGTAATCGTCATTTTTTCCTCTCAACTCTTGCAGACTCGCGAAACGGCTCGTCGGAATTGGTGGATATGCCAGCCGGCGCGGTACCGAACCTGGGCGCAGTTGGTGGAGTTGGGAGCGAGGACATGGCATCGCTTTGGGCCTCGTACGCGATGGGCCTGAAAAAGACACCACCACCGGCATCCTCGGTGACGCCCTCACGCTCCGATCGAGACCGAGAGTCCAGTCCGCCCGGAGGTGAGGGCACTGGCAGTGCCCACGACGAAACCAGCAGCAGTGGCAACAAAGACGACGAGGATGACGACGATGAGGATGCTGATGAGAGGCTAGATCCAAGACATCACGATCCCGAGCGCCTCAAGGCATTCAATGTGAGTTGCTCACAAATCTCTCGCTTGCGTCGCATATTACTCGGTGTCGTTATGTACACCACACCCACGCTACACACGCACACACACATGAATTACCATTATAATAACGACGCTTAAGACTACCCATATTACGAATAATTGATATCACAAGTGGCAACGTGGCGTAGAAAGCACTACGGAATTTTATCCCTCACCGCAATTACCCTCGATGCCCGTAGGTTTTGTTTCGCACACCGAAACACGTTAAATAGAAAATGCAAGTTTATTGCGGGTATCGTTACTCGTGGCTAGCAACGGCACTAGCAGTAGCAGCGACCGCAAAAAACCGACGAAGTTGTTCGCACCTCGGGAACAGTGACGGAAGGGTGGTGCAAGAGAGAAAAAGCGGAGCAGTCGTGGCACACCAATGAAAGTTAAACTCACGCGGTGTCGGTGTCGGCGGACGTTACCGGTCTTTGCCCAAAAACCTCTAATTATCGTAAAGTTTTATGAAAACGCGGTCGTACCAGTGTCGTGCCAAGGGCTTGCTGGTTCACTCCACAATTTTTCCACGGCTTTCTTTCGGCTTTTTTTTTTAATTCTCCGAAGTTGGAATCACGATGGCGGAGGGTTCAGAGTTAGACAAGGGGGAGGGGGCAGTTGGCCGTGAGTTGGCCATGAATTGGCCGTGAGCCGGCTGTTGTACCGGGTAGCGAGCAGTTTCTTAATTAATTACAATTAGTTTAATAGGGGCCCAACGTGCCCCACCACTGTGGAATTCTTAATTCCTTGAGTATACGAGCCGCTCGTGGCCTCTTCTCCCACAGATGTTCGTGAGGCTCTTCGTCGACGAGAACCTCGACCGCATCGTGCCGATCTCAAAGCAGCCAAAGGAGAAGATTCAAGCGATCATCGACAGCTGCACTAGGCAGTTTCCCGAGTTCGCTGAGAGAGCCAGAAAGAGGATCAGGACGTACCTGAAGAGCTGTCGAAGAAATAAGCGCGGCAGGGAAGGTGCGCCCTGGGATGCGGTAAGTCCTTTTACCATCTATTTCCCTCGATTTTTTAGAAGAAATATTCTGAGTTAGTCTACAAGCTACATCAAGAGCTGTGAAAAAACTTTGTTCAGAGAATCGAATGATAAGTATTCACGCAAGGCTTTGTTTTTCTATAGAATAGACCGTGAAGTTTTAACTCGTAAAGTGAGAATAAAAAGAAAGTGGGAAAGATATTTTGATCGAGTGATTGTTTATAAAAGGAAGTAAAGTAGCTAGGTTGCGCTGAAGACAGTTCAGCTGACTTCCGTTTCCAGTCAAGTACACGTGCACTTGAGAGTCAACTTCTTCGAAAGAGTAACTCGCATATCAAATATTGTCATTCTACATTTTCCACAAAGTTCGGTACGAGATTTCTGACATACTCTATAGACGCCGAAATACCAGAAAATATTTTCGCGATTTTATTTCTCACCTGAACGGGTCTTACTTTCAACTCTTCGATTATTTCCGAAAATCAAAATGCTACGTAGAAATTTGATCGTATTCTACTTTGTTCGAGAAAGCACTGTTACCGTATCGTTCGATCGAAGATAATTCTCTGGCCGAGTCGCGTGGCTCTGCGTTGAGCCTTTCTCAGAAAAGCACGAAAATTCCTGCGTGCTGAGTCAAGAAGTCAAGATCGAGCTTTCGGTATGCGACGGTCACGTGACGATCGCATTTCTTTCCAGGCGAGGCCCACGCCGGCACACTTGACCTCCGTGCAGGCCGAGCAAATTTTGGCAACGGCCTGCGAAAATGAAAGCGACAACGCGAAGCGCATGAGAATCGGTCTGGAACCCGTCTCGCAACCCATGCCAACTCTTCCGGCCGCTACGGTAAGTAAAATTAGAAGCACAAAACATCGTCGACCCTAATGTGTGCACCACATCGCGCCATTAGACCCTCCACTTCTAATTCTACGATACGTCTCGAAGCGTCCAGTCAAGGGACTCTTTAGTATCAAATTTTTCCATCTAACAATAATACCGAATCATTCATCTATCACGACGCGCCCACTTTTTTTTTCTTTACTACGAAAACACAATCCTCGAATGGTAATATGTACACTACATAATTTGAACACCACTTCTGGATTCGATGGAAGGGTAAAAGAACACGCGTGATGAATCAAAGTGACTGAGGCGAGGCACAGCGACGATGAAGAATCGAAGAGAGAGTGTTACGAATAACAACGCTGCCGATAACGGCGCCGCTCAATCCGTTCAATCCGCTCATCGCAGATAACCGCGAGCATAGTGCGAGT
This sequence comes from Trypoxylon attenuatum, assembly GCA_963989405.1. NCBI lineage: Eukaryota > Metazoa > Arthropoda > Insecta > Hymenoptera > Crabronidae > Trypoxylon > Trypoxylon attenuatum. Next base: position 14,154,024 of record OZ022490.1, on the reverse strand, counting down.
CTACTTAAAAATTTCCTGCGACCTGAATCGATCGGACGAAGAGCACCGCTCGCAACGCTGTCGTCATTGTCGAGTGAGTTGACTGGACAGGAGAAGCAGAGCAAACGAGCAAACTCGCAAATGAGTAAACGGGATAGCAAGATCGCGTAACAAATATTGTCGTAATGAGCCGACGATTCAGTACACAATTATCATGCGTGGAAATCCAAGCCGTGTCGGCATTCGGCTCCTGCGCAACACTTCAAAGTGAGATACGTGAGCAGAGCTAGGATTGATATAGGTACGCGGAGAGGCCACTGATAACCCAGAGGTCGCGCACCTCTCCCACTCTCATTTCATACACCGCGTTCTACGCTGTATACTTACCATGTATGTACCATCACGCTTTGCTCGGACTACGCCAATTCCAACTGCTTTCAGCTTCCTACTGTTGACTATAAACTGATTACGATCCTTGGTGAAAATCAACAATCGGTAGCTATTAGGATGAAAAATATTGATGGTTTTTCAAGATTCATCAACAAAACCATAAACGAAATGCAGTGAATTTGTGTACTAATATTGTACCAAGGGAGGTACTAGATTGATCAATAAGGAAAGAGGAACGCAAATCGGTGAATTTATCTTCGATCGCTTCGATGTATAAGTAGTTACAGCGAGCCATGATCGCATTGGCGAAGAAAAACAGAGTGGAATCGGTCGGTCGAACACGGACAGTCGAATCAAAGGGGCAGTGTTGCGAGAGACTGCGTTCAGCAATTTACCAGCGTAGTATGTTGAAGCAGTCGAAGTAGGTGTTTGGAAGCGAATGGAGGAAGAACGAAACGATCCGCGTGAGTCGAGAAAAACATCGTTGGGAGGATGGTAGAGGGATGGAGCGGGTGCAGAGCGTGGTGCAATCCTTTCGAAGAATTCAAAAGTCAACTATTCCGATCGCCGTGGTGCGGTACGCGCGGTGCGGTACGGTGTGGCGTAGCGAGTTCGTTAACCGGGAGCAGAAGTCGCGGAAAAAGGGAGCATGGGATGGTAGAGGGACTCGGATCCCCTTGGCGCGTTCGGAGCGCGAGAGATGTAGGCGGTAGCTCGAGCCATCCAATTCCGCACAATGCACCGCGTCTTGGCACACCTAATCCGCTGCACCTCCCCCTGCACCTCGCGTTCCAGTACTCTCTGCCTGCCTTCCCGATCTCCTCGCAGGTCCGTCCTCGCGGTGAACACTCGTCCGACACCCACTCCAACTCGCCTCGCCTCGCCTTGCTTTGCCTTCCTTTTCCACTGCGCTGCCCCGCTCCCTTCCTCTACTCTTGTTCCGTAGCTCTCCTCTAGATCTCTGACTCTTTGGCTCTTTGGCTCTTTGGCTCTTTGGTTCTCCCGGTTAGGCGGTGGTAGAGTTGGAACTCGGTTTCTCGTCGGCGGCACTCGACTTATCTACTTTGAAAATCCCTGCCGAGGAGGACCGAGAGATACAGAGGTAGCGAGGGAGGAAGCCGCCGAGCCGAGAAGAGCTGTGCCATGGCCCCGCTGCCAGAGAGCAGGGAGTGGACGCGCCAGGAGACTGAGAGAGTCGGAGAAAAAGTGACGAAGACGAAAAGAGAGCGAGAGAGAGAGAGAGAGAGAGAGAAAGAGAGAGGGAGCCGATAACCTCTCGGGCGACCTAAACCTAACCCATTAAGGAGAAGACCTTTATATACGCCGGGGTTCGTGCACGGACGCGGCTATCTCCCGTGGCCACCTATATAATTGACGTCAACGCACACTGCTCGCCTTTCATAAAAACACCTCCCTACATCCGCTCTCCGCGCTCTCAAAGATTTCATTCCTCCGTGCTTCCAGTGCTCGTACCCGCGCCCGTGCTCATCTTTTCGTTCTTTCTCTCCCTCTTTCTTACCTCCCACCTCTCTTCTCATCCCTTGCTTTGCTTTCTTCTCTTCTCCATCGTCTTCTTCTTTCGCCCTCTCCCCATTTCTTTCTTTGTTTCGTCCCTCCGCTCGTTCTCGCTATACTGGCCTTCCGTGGCGGAGGTGGTGGCGACGGCCGAGTCATCCATTTCTCTGGTGGAAACGCACATTGCCACCTCTCCGCCTTCCATCCTCCCCGCGACCCCGCGCTCCCACGACTCTGACTCTGGCTCCAACTCCTGGTCTTCCGCGCGCTCCTCTTTCCTCGAATTAATTTCCTCCTTGCGAGAGCTTACTCACGTCTCGTCTTCTCTACCCGGCACATCTGTGCCTTGACTTTCTTTCCTCTCAACGTACCCTTCCTCCTCTTCCACCTTCTCTGCTCCCCATTTGTTTCTCTCCCTCTTTCTCTCTCCCTTACTTTCCAGGCCAGCCGCGATCATATTTTTGCCTCGTGCGGAGTCACGCTCCCTCTTCACCTTCCTGCACCTTCCTTCTTATTCACCGTTTCCTGCGTCTCATCTCTCGAGGCGTGGGCAAATCGCGAGCTAGGGGTCCATCGACAGGGAAGCGGATGTACCCGTGTCTTATTGTTATCGGATCGGTGAATCGTGGTCGTCCAGTCAGGAGGACCGGATGTAGGAACGAAGGAGGAAGACTAAGAAGACGAAAAAGAAGAAGAAGAAGAAGTAGAAGAAACCTCTGCCGCCACCGCTACCGTCTCTGCCACTGCCGCGCAAAGGGAGAGGAGGAAGAAGAAGAGGCGCCGCGCCGCACCGCGCCGCGCCGCGACGAGGGCTCTCTAATCGCGGTGGTATCCTATTCGTGGCGGGTCGTTTATAAATTATAAGAATGTGAGAGTGACCGATAGTCGAAGCGAAACTACCGATCGCCGTGGACGAGCGCTACCGCTGCGCCGTATGAACAAGTATCCATGAACGGAGAGGCAGTGTTTGCCGTTGGTGGCACCTGATGTTTTCGTCGATCGAGTACGCGAAACACTGGCCAGAAATCGAACGGATACCTCAATCAAGATGAGGAAGAAGAATTTAAGAGTCGTGCATAAGCAGCAAGTGTACGTGGAACGCGCGCAAGTGCAGCAGGTACGCGTGCGAACTTGCATCGAGCATCGACCACGTGGTTTTTGTACCGCGCAGACCACCCGTTCAGGAATCTACTCGATCGCTTGCTCGCTCTTTCTTCCTAATTCTAAGCTTATTTTCACAGCACTGACTCATAGTGTCCGCGCGTAAAATCTCTCGACGTGCCTTCGCACTTTACCGTGCTGGTATCAACGTTGACCATTGAGTCGAACCTATTCCTGCTCGGTGAACGCGCGGAAACTCGGTCAAAATGTTTAAAAATGTGCGCGGCGCGCTAACGCGCTGTCGCGCGATAACCGTGCGCGATTGATACTGCGGACGGGGCCGCTCTGCGTGAACATAGCCGAGAGAGCCGAAGTCAACAAAAACAGCTCGAGGATTGTGTTTCGTACATCGATACGTTTTGTAATTCGCTCTAGAATCATTGTGAATCGTAGCGTTCGAAATTGAACGATAGAACGATGCCAATTTTGTTAAGGATATCGAATTAAAGTTTGTATTTCATTTTTTGTGTATTGTTTTCAAAGGTGATACCAGTAAGAGATTGTTTTGAATGATCGAAAAAGCGTTGAACTTGACATGGAACGTCCATACATACATAAAAGTCCCCCCAAAGAGATTCTAAGCTTCTCAAGCTTCCCAAAGAGATTCTAAAGTTCAGATACTTATTTCAGCAAACGGACGTACGGTCAAGCCTGGAACATTTCTCGAGTACACCAGTGAAGTCACTTCCGGGCAAGAGGGAAGACACGCCACCAGCATCGCTAACATCCCTGGCACCGCTAACCAGTTTGGCAAACTGTGGCCCGGTTTGCAGCACCCTCACCTCCCTCACCTCCGCCCCACTGCCTCTCGCGCCCACCTCCAAGTTGCCTACAGTTACGGACAACAAGAGTCTCATGAGGTCAGTACGATGAACCAGTTACCAAGATTGACTATCGGATAACTTTTGCGAATTGTGCCGTCGCGTCGTGTAAACATCAACCTCTCTCTCTCTCTCTCCTTCTTTACTAATGCAGGAGTTTTGATTAAGAGATTTCGATAATAATTTCGCGCCGATAATAATTTTTCTAACGAGTCACTGTACTATTTCTGGTTGAATCGAAGATATCAATGGTTTGGATGTTGTTCCTTCAACGTTGTTCGATGCGCACAGTCACAAACTTGTACTCCTAGCGGTTGCAAACAACAACCGCGAAGAGCAGATTCTACTGAAGTAGCCGTCCCCACAATCGCGCAATTAATTTCCCTGTCCGATTAGTTTGTTCGCGATCTTTCATTCATCGAGAGCCGTTCGAAATCGTCTCGCGCGATGAGGTTCGCGGACAGTCCGGCGATAAAACACCATCACGCGCCGCGCCGCGCCGTGACTCTTCTGCCGGTCAAAGATCATGGAATAAAAATGCGTCGGCGAGAAGAGAGTCATGTACTTGTAAGCGCGAGAAGAGGAGGGGAAAGACGAAACTAATAGAGACGGCAAGGGGCTAATCGTTAACACGAATCTCGATGGCGTTTTTCAGCCAGGCGACGATAGTCAGCTCGTCGGCGGTTAATGGTGTTGCCAGTGGCGGTGCACCCACGGCGATGTATCGGCCGAACTTCAGCCAGGCGTTCCAACGCGCCGGACCTACAACGGTACCGCCGACCCTCTCGGCAGGCCTCTATCCGACGCAGAGCTTCACGTCGGGCCTACTAAGCAACGGTACACAAAGTAATATTGGTTATTGGTGTTCTTAAGTTTCGCTTTTCTTTCTGAGCCGAGCCGCCTATTCCCATCTTCATCAACGCTCCCTTCGAGTTTAGTGCTCCTAGCGCTTATACAACCAAGCTGCTTCCTTGGCCCTTTGTTTTATCGATCCAATGTTTTTTTATTATTGCCCCTTTTTACAACCATAAGGCAACCATGTCCGGAATCGATGCAACAATTAGTTTATAGAACGATTCTGTTATAAAAACAATTACAATTTTCGGATCGGTAGTCCACTCAATCTTCAAGGTGCTACGTCCAAAAATAACTCAGCGCTACGTATACATTAGGCTTACTTGTTAGAGGTGGCTCGGTATCGCGCATGAGTCGCAATAGCAGTAGTGGTAGTCTCCCTGCGAACCGAAGGGAGAACTTTTAACAAGGCTAAACAGTACCGAACTTCAATGTCATGTATTTTTCCAGGACCGACGGACTTAAGCATGAAGAACACGAAGCCACTACTCAGTCACAAGCTAAACGCAACGGAGATGACCGCCGTAAGGCAACTGATAACCGGATATCGGGAATCGGCTGCCTTCCTATTAAGGTCGGCTGACGAGCTGGAGCAACTGTTGCTCCAACAGCCATAGAGCTACATCTACATAGCCGGTGCTCAGCAGCTTGGCTAATAATCGCATTGGGAAGAAAGCGATGCGAGGCGACGCGATGCAGGCAGCAGCGCCAGTGCTTCGAAGATCGCGCAAGGTGAACCTTTGGTACCAGTCTACCAAGTTTGTCAAGGTCGCTTACCATCTTCGGAACCTCTGGTTACCTGGTTACCTTGTTACCTTGTTACCTGGCTACCAGCCGTCGGTAATAGCTTTTTCTCAACCCTCACTGGAAAACGAGTTAGCCTCGAAAACCATCCGCGTATTTGCCAGCGATAGATCGTCTGCGATGGAACACAATCGAGAAATATTAATACAACTCTATGTGGACGAGCAACGATACTCTGATTCGTCTCTTGTTCCAAAACCACTGAAAACTGGGCAGGTGAGAGAAGAAGATACTTTCGATTTACTAGTGGCACGATTCGTGGTATCCAGTGTCGCACACTCTTGGGGTACAAGTCCAAATGAATTTCGAGATTTATAGTATTGCATTTGCAATGAGAGGCGTGCGAGGGAGGTCCTTTTTTATAGAAGTACGTATATTATTGTTACGAGAATTTGGCTAGGCCCGGAGAAGAGAGACAGTTCCACGTAGGAGAAAGCGAACGCGAGGAGAACCTGCAGCGTGCAACTCGTAAATCTAGGATTAAGGAAATTATTCAAACAGGGTGTACATAGAGAGGAATTACAAATATTTACTTAATTATTAATAAGCTTAAGACGATATTGCTCGGGTGCGCGTGAGTGTGCGTGAATACGAGTATGTGTGACTCAGCGCGTGAACGTGAGAATTTGGCGGCTCGACCGATGGAGATCCGAGAAAGATGAGGTAAATAAGGGACGAAAATTCATTTCGCCGTTCGAAAGTACTACTATTTTCTAACGAGTCATGCGAAACAATACAAATTTCTTAATTACAACGATCGCGTACGCGTTCTCTAGAGTATATCGATTTCCCTTTTCGCCGGTGTGATGCGCACGAGGAAAGGGGTCTGGAGCCACGCACTTGCCGTTTTCCTATCGAATTCGTAGCTTTTTGACCATTCACGAGTCTTATACATATACTATATAGAAGAAGAAAGAGAAGACATTATGCGATTGTATGCTAATCGTAACCCATGCGGCTTCAAACCTGCCCGTTTGAGGCGAATCCCGCTGTCTTTGTATGTTGTGTCGTTATGTACATACGATATATGATATACATATAATATACAGATATATATATATATATATATATATAGAAAGAGAGAGATATACCTATATATGTATGCATATATACATATAAATAATATGAGCTCGTACGTTTCGCGAATCGCGCAAGATACGCCCTGCCCTCGCTTCCCTCCCCCTTCGGAAGAAAGCAACACGCGACAGAGGAAAAACCGAGGCACGAATGTGATTTTTTTCTCGATGAATCTATTACTACAGTCATATACATGTGTACATAGATAATAGAATTATGCGAACGCATAAGTTAATTTACATCAGCAGATGTGTATATAGTTAGGTGTCACAGGGCAAGATGGACGTTTTTTTACTGGGGGTGTGCGAAAAAGTCTCTCTCGTTGACAGTAGTGAGGAGCCGATCAGCGTACAATGCGCAGCCAAACAAGGCCATGCGTCGAAAGAAAAGAGCATAGTACTTGAATTATATAGATTTATCGGGACCATCTTGTCACGATCGGACAATACGTCGAAACCGTATTCGTGGTCTCCGGACGCATCACTGTGTTACCAAAGAACACTGATTTATGATAATATACTTAGTGCTAGAGAGCCACCTTTATTTTATCCTTCTTTTTTTTTGGCGTGATTCTTTGTCGTGCGTGCAACAAGTCACTTCATTGATTGCCGCTCCTCTAACCATACGACAATGGGAGCTAACGCGAACAACGACCTCTTCCTCCCAATCACTCCTCTTCTTTTTTCTATTGGTACTCACCCTCACTTTTCATAGTATCACGATTATTCTATTTTCCAAGTTTTTGATTTCCGATCACTACTCTTTTTTCGTGAGGATCATTCGCGTTTGTGTGCGCGTCGCCGCGCGCCTTTATTCTATTTTTCGTTGTTCTGTACATAGTTTATGTTATATTTGTCGTCGTCGCCGTTTTTCCGCATTGACAGAGTGCGAATATTATGTTGCTTTTATCGAGATAACAGAGAATTATATATATATATATATATTATATACAGGGTGAGTCAGTGACCTTGCACCAAACTGAAACCACGTATTTTGGGGGTCAATAGAAGCCTAAAAGTCCCGGAACACAAAGTTGAAATCTCAACCCTTTCGGAATTACAGGGGGTTGAAATTTTAAGTTTTAAAAAATCATATCTTCCGACAGGATAATACTAGAGTCACGGGTCTTTTCCTAGAATGTGTGGGAGGGCCCAGGGTACCTGGAAAAAAATAGAAACGATGTGAAAATTATTATTAAGCCACATTATTATTGATTTTCTTGTAGTTCTTCTATGAACGTGAAATTTGCCCGTTTAGAGAAAATCAATAATAATGTGGCTTAATAATAATTTTCACGTCGTTTATATTTTTTTCCAGGTACCTCGGGTCCTCCCACACATTCTAGAAAAAGACCCGTGACTCTAGTATTATCCTGTCGGAAGATATGATTTTTTAAAACTTAAAATTTCAACCCCCTGTAATTCCGAAAGGGTTGAGATTTCAACTTTGTGTTCCGGGACTTTTAGGCTTCTATTGACCCCCAAAATACGTGGTTTCAGTTTGGTGCAAGGTCACTGACTCACCCTGTATATGAGGACACATATATGTATGTGGGATTGTAAAATATTTGAAACGATTGTCGCCACCACAACTGAACCCTAAACACACAGCGAAACATTCCATCGAGGGGGAAGGACGGTCTGGGAAGAAGACGAAAACTGGGAATTGGGCTTTTTTGAAGGTTTCATCACGGGGACAACGACTTTTCCTCGTTCTTGCAGCAAAGTCGTACTTCCTCTTTCCTTTTCCGTTTTGCGAGCGTTACCGACGCACTCTGCTTATTGTATTTGAAGAGAGATCACTCTTTGTGATATACCGGTTCGTCAGGGAGGAAGAAGCTCTGGATTTACATGTAGTCCGCCGAACTTACTCCGTTCTCGTGGCCAAGTCACGCCGCGATAATTAACTAAATATTCTTGTGAAATTATGATATCGTAGTAGACGCTGCGACAGCTGACTAGTTGATAATGTCGTTGAATGGATATCACCAATTGGTATAGTGCAATAGTTCTACAGCTAATCCACTTCAATCGCTCTCTCTCTTTCTCCCTTTCTCTATCCGAACCTCTTTATCTTTCTCTCTCCCATCTTTCTCTGTCGCTCGCTAACTCTGCGTGAATAATAGAAATCCTAACGTACACAGACACACATACACACCTCTATACAGCTCCTTCATAAATCGAGATTTCGTTTGATTCGAGAGTCTCCCTTCATAAGTGTTACGATAATTAGAATGCCATATCTTACTACTAGCGTAATGAATCACGCATACTCCGAACCGTAGTCGCATAATACAGATCGGAGTTCCGTTCCGCGCTGTTCTTCGATCCTCCAGAATCGCGATTAAGGAGGACGACCGCGCCTCGTTCTCTCATTCGTCAAGATAGTCGAGATTCCGACTATTCTGGGCACTGAAACTGTTAACGTTTCGTTGAACTAGTGAGACAGAAATCGATTTCGCGATATACCCGAAGAGAGAGTCAAAAAGGAAAAGGGAAAGACGAAGATGGAGAAGAAGAAGAAAAAGAAGGTGGTGGTTGCGTTCGCGTTCGCTCGTATACCGCCCAGAACTACGAAGTTAAAGAGGACGAAGAAACGAAAACAAGAGGGGAATTAAAAATAAAGTTGCAAAGTACTGTTCTTTTCGTTCCGTTCTCGATGGACGCGGAGACATTCTCGAAAGTGTTCGTACCTTAATTTGCCTACGCGGAGGTGCAGTTCTACCGTTCATGTAATCACGAATCGATGTATATTGATTAAAGAAAAAAAGAATATGTATTTGTTCCTGATGAAATAATAAGAATAGTACTACCGTAATATTAATATTGATAGTAACGATAAAGATAATTTGATGGTACATACTTTTCTTATAAGTAACCTTACACAATTACTACGATTATTGTAGATTATCGGTACAGTCTTTGACGATGCCTTGCCTGTAAATGTAACGAACGTTAAATGAAAAAAAATCTTATTACCTTGTAAATGTTTTACCAAATATAATCGATTATTCAACTTATAATCAGTCTGCTGGTGTGTCTGTTTACGATCGATTTCCGTTCATCCCCCTCCGGGCCGGATCTAACTCAAGATCATAGGCACGTGCCGACAAAGTCAAACCAGTTCACTTCGTTCCATAGACTTAAATGTCCAGCAAAAAACTGTTCGTACGAGCTCCGACAGACGTTCGCACTTGGCACGCATGCAGAGTCAGCAGCGAGTCCTTAAAAGCACCGAACAACGGACCGGACCAGGTAATGTATTATGTGCATACGCTATCGATCGAAATGGAAAGTCGAGTGAGACTCGCGCGAGATCACGATCTTAGCCAGATTGTGAAACAAAACCTGTCCCGTACACTGTGCCACGCCGCGCCGCGTCACACCACCCGTGGTAAGATTGTCAGCATGGATCCTCACATATTAAACTTTTCTCATTGTTTTGATTGACCATAATTGTCAAATATCACATCAAGGAATTACCATTAAAATATTGATATTGATGTCTAATTTAAATTAATCTGAATCTGAGATGCGTAAATGAGCTTTACATTTTAAGAAAATAGTTTCTATTCGCATTTGATATACATATATATGGTTCTTTGTATGCTTATAAAGTTACTACATAAAAATTAGAATTCAGTTACAAGTAATGACAGTGGCAGTCTGTAGGAGAATTTTTTCGAAAGTCCATGGAAAATGCATAAAGAGTCATAACCACTGTCAGTTTGTTACTGACCGAGTCTTTTCATCTAACAGCGCATGAATGCGATCCTTTGGTGCGACGAATACAAGACGGCTGCTGTTCCCGGTAGCGGTCGGCTAATCGCACGTGTACGAGACAACTTCCCCTCGTTTCCGAGTACCTATACGTCATAATGACAAACCCGTAATATATCAGCCGATATTGGCTGCTTGTAGAACATAACGGTTAACGAGAAATAATATCGCCGCGGTGCGTTTGCAATCGTGAATCGTTTCACGTGGTACAATGGAAAGTCAAACGAACACTACTTGCCGCGATCTGTGCTCTTAGTACATATTGCGAAATGGCACTGGTTACTGGGTCCACAGTAAGTACTTAAATATGTGAATCGCGTCGCTTCGTTCTGCGAAATCGTGATCACCGATTTCCATGCGGAATCAATCGCGAATAGTGTGATGTGGAGTATGTATAATGAGGCGTTGATTTTCTGTTATTGTAACAATGTACTGACGAATAACTGGATTACGGATATTTATGCTAATATAAATATATAAGTCTCAAAAAAAACTGTATTATCCTGTACAAACACAAATATTTGCACTTGCAGAAAAAGTCGTAGTTCAGTAGTAACGGAGTTTAAAACAGTTTAACATTCAAGATACTAATCAGAACTTGACACCCGCATGGAATTCAGATTCACCAGTTGTGGAACGAATTGCACCTGAGATATGTTAAAATCCTGAATCTATTTTTATAGAGATCCTTTAGAAAACTGAAGGCAGAGGGGGTAGGAGCGCAGCAGGTTCAAGAAGGAAGAGGAGAAAATGTACGCATGTATGAATACAGAGGTAGTTGTACGCCCCCGAGAGAAGGGATATCGCGCAGGGCCTTGTTTCGTGGCAGGTCATAAAACCGTTTTCTCTCTGGGGCCCTCTAGAGCAACGTTTATCGTTTGGCAATGCATCACGGAGTTTACGAAGGTCTTTGCATTCGAATCGCCCGCGGTGTTTGGCAGAGGTAGAGTCAGAGGCAGAGGCAGAGTCAGAGAGGCAGAGGCTCGGTCATTACGAGAGGTGCACGTGAGTGCACATACGATATCTATGTGCGAATACGAGCTACATTCCCACCGTGATTCTACCATCTACAGGTCCCCCTCGTTTGATAGCATGGATCATACCTGGTCGCGATAATGCCGCTACTACTACCGCCATATATTTCCACCGAATAAAATCTTTCATTAGTGATGTCACGCAGCGATTCCTGGAATTGGATGCTACGCTCTTTATGCGCCTCGTTATTCTCGCTCTGTCATAAAATCAGAACCACCCTTGTCTTACTGAATTTTTCCTTTAATTATTCATTGGACCTCGATACGAGTATTACAACGACTGGGACTTAATTGGAACTTTCACATAAGGGTCTCACATTCTCCGTGAAGTAGTTAGCTTTGAGGAAAGGGGTAGCATAAATAGAGTCCGAGAGACGAGAATCTCACGTGAGCCCCCAGGTGCGACTAATGATGTTCCTTCCGTTGCTAGTCCAGCCCGCAGCGTTCGAGTAGCTTGCGTGATCCTAATGCGCTCCGAGTTCGGCCTTTTTATCTATGGAGCACCGACTGAAAGGAGAGGTTGCTCTTTTACCCTCCAGCACTAGAGACAACTGAATATACGCACTAGTTCGGATCTTCGATGGAGAAGAGTGCTCGAAAGAAACTAGTTCAACAGGGATCGATAAAGGATACTAGGCGGCGTAAATTCTCAAAGGTAAAATTTCGTAGATCCAATGTTAATGACACATGAACTGCGAGGGGTTCATTTGTACCGATTGACTCCGAAACCAATTATCACAAATATTGGCTCCAATCGACGGAAATATGGCGCGAAACGGAAGGTGGAATCGCTCATTAAATCAGGTTTTAATACCCTTCTGTCGTATCCGCGATAATGGGACGGGCGCGGTTCAGAGATCATCGTGGCCGAATAGTAGCCCCTTTACGCGAAACACCGAGTAATTCCAGTCTCCATGGGCCTTCTCGAGGTTGTCGGGGTCATTCGATTCGAAGGAAGGTTACCGCAAGGTCATCGACTTGACCGCCAATAGTCGGTGTCCGTAATTTCGTTTCGTTGAATCCCTCCTCGTTTTACTTCACTTTCGTCCGAATGAGCGAACCGCATAATCGTTGTAGCTGCCAAGTCTCTCATTTTCTCGTTACACTTATCTTGCTATCTCTTCTCTCTTATTCTGTACCTTCACTTTCCGCCTCTCTTTTATTTCCTTACTAATTCATTCATACACCTTGTATGCATTCGCATACGAATAGTAATGCTAAAACATATTTCTCCTTCAGCTACTATAGTAAAATAGCTGGGATAATTATTGATAAATTTCGCAGGGGTAGGAGCGCAGGTGAAAGACGGTAGATTTCGTTGGCTCATCGCTGCCGGGCAGCAGCGAACCGACGCATGATTTATACTTTATAGGATGGTCGGGGGCCGATTCTGAGACTTTCACCTTCTTTGAAGTATAGTCCATTTGCAGAGTGGCCGCGACACGGATACACGACACGGTTCCTCTTATAACGTCCAGGCGAAAATAACAGCGGGCGAGCCACGCCACAGCGCTCGCGCAATCGGTTAATGGATTATGCGTTGCTTCCACCAAGTAGCGCATTACTCTCGCGATTTTTTCTCTATCGGCGCGTGATGAAATATTTCGAAGAATTTCGTGCGTTGCATACCTTGGATTAATGATCGGTGGATATAAGGCCGATAGCGTTCGCCGAGCGTTCGCCGAGCGTTCGTAAAGTCGCATAAATCAGGACAATCAAAGAATCAATTCGTGCGCCAATCTGTATCCGCACGGCCCACTGGTCTATTAATAATTCGAGTTAGTCGATCGTTAGAAAGCGAACAACAACGCATCGCACGGCCTTAATGATGCCATTAGGAGATCCCGGCCGATCGGGAGATTTGAGTTAGCCATGATAAATGGAAAGCACGCCCGCGCGCGGCCCTCGCTTTTTGTTGTAATCAGAAGCTGACAAATTTATTTGTGCGCGTAAGGTTGCGGCAATAAACCTATGGTGGCCAGCTCATTAATCCTCTGTCGCAGTCGTAATAAGCCCTTAATCTTGCTATAAGCCTGCTACCAATGAGTAACTGCCATCCGGAGGCATCTTAGGCTCACGCGCGCGGCCTTTGCGGCCTCTCGCGGCCTCTCGCGGCCGGCAATTCCGCAAATTCGCGTGCTCTCACGCTCACTTGCACGCGCGAGCCCGCGCGTACACTACTATTTATGATGCGAAAGACACTTTTCCCGGTAGTGCAATTAAGTGAGGCTAATTAATGCCAGCCATAAATTTCTCTTCGGACACGTTAAATCACGGTAGAAGGTCAGGACCGCGGCAGGTGAGCGCGTGTAAACGCGTGTGAGCGCATATGAACGTATCTTAACTTTGTTGCGACCTCCAATAAGACGTACAGTATGACAGAGTTGCCGTCGCCACCGCCACCACCTATTCTCTTTCTTTTTGAGTTCTCGGCCTTTTTCCCTGCCAATCGGATTCGCCTCCTAGCCAGCTCACGAAAAATCGAAGGAAGGACGAGCAGTCGAGCAGATCGTCGGAAGGCTTTTGATCGGCTATGTACTAGCTAAATCCACGACCCCTAGTAGCCGCTCTTCCAACCCTTTTCTGGAATTTACAGGAAGAAGAAGAAACCCTTTTCAGGATTGAACCGTGATCAGCCGACTTTGCGGCACTCCGAATGCAGTGCATTATCGCCAATCCGCTTTCTTCTTCTGCTACGACCCATTGCAACCAGTGGACCTCGAGTGGCAGCTGTTCGACAACCATAATTGCAATGCGCCGAAGCGAAATTAGCACGGTGTTGGCTACTTAATCGTACCACGATGCGTCAGATGAAAAGCTTCGTGGAGGTTTCACCGAAGCGGTGACTTGCCTCGAACATAATCGAACGAGCATCGAGTTTCTTTTCTACATGGAAAAGATGCCAATGAAGAGGATTCTGAAGAGGATTCTAAAGAGGATGCTAAAGAGCATGCTGAAGAGGAAGTTCGTAGATCGAGAAGAGGTGCTCTTCTGCAACGGGCAATCTCGATTGGGATAAGTCCAACGACAACCCTTAATTCTGCAGAATAATATCGCAGGGGATATCGGGCTCCTGAATAGGATGTACTAGGAAGTGCGCGCTGTCCTGACAAATGAGATTAATCGGCACCAAATACGGCGGAGGGTTGTTGCACTCGCAATTAAACTCCGTTAATAAAGCACCAAGGCAAATCGTTTCGCGCTCGGTGGAATGTGAAAGTAGATAAAGTCGGGGCTAGCAGTGTAGTTTGTAGCTGGGGCTGATACTGTGGGCGCACACTCGGTTAGCCTCATTATCGGATTCAGTCTTAATTGAGATTAGTTTCGTTAACGTATTGCGCGCCCCGGACCAGTTCCGCGAACCGATCTAGTCCTATGTAAATGTCATTATCATGATCAACAACCACCTCGTGCCGACGTGGACTCCAATTAGAAGCTCCGTAATTTTCGATTCCACTCGAGCATCCTCTCTACCTTATTCGATCGAGCGTTACTCCACTCGCAGCTTTACTTTTACCGTAAAGGACTATCGCGATCGGTAGTGCTTTCCGTTTCGTTTGGCTCGTTCCTTCGACTGGTTTTTAATTGATTCAGTGACGCAATAATTATAAGGTTATTCACGCGGTTACCTTCCGATTAAGGGTTGCTGCTTAACACGTATCATTGTGAACCGCTAATCGTAGCACGGATGAACTGACAGATCTCGAGGGAAGGATGAAAGTGAGTGCCATGGATGAACGAGGGATACGTCAAAGGAATGGCGTGACTTTGGCCCCATCGCATGGCAGCCTTACCGTGCACTACCGCGATTTAATAAGCTCTAGCTTCTAGGAAAACACGAGAGGGCTATGCGGTTGTCGGACATGCACCTCGCACTCATGGATCATCGTATCTTGCCACAAGGAATCCACCGAGGGTCTTTGACACTACCAGAGCCGCGTCTACTCTCCCACTCTCAAGACTAATCCTTTGCAACCTGTTCCATTTATGTCGGACAAAACGATCTTCCAAGGAAGCGTCTTCCACCGTGTTAATTTTTCATCCGACGTCAAAGAGCTCATGATCGGCACACAGTCCGAATTCATTCCACTGGATGATGAATGTAATCTTCCTTCAAGACCCTCTACTCCGTAATGCGATTCTAATGGTTGCATCACAACTTTGAAGCTCCAGGTGCTAATTGTCTGCACTTTTCCTGACCGGTGCGTGGGTCATCTTTTCCGGATAGTGTTTTGCGAGAGTCAGTACCGGCACCATAAATCAGTCGGCTCGTCGGACGAGAGCCTGAGAAACAATTCAGGCAGTTTTCCAAAGTCGAAGCAAAGAGGGCAGGAGGGTAGAAGTGTTGAGTGTAAGGCCGAGAGTAGATCGAGGGTCGAGGGAAGCGAAGGTGGTAATGTCGATGACAGTGGTGGTGGCCCTTGGGCGGGGTGAGTGGTGCACTCTACACTGTACAGTTGGAAGGCCCACGGAGTTGGAGAGGAGTATAATGAGAGAAACGTGCTGGCCTATGGCCTCTGATCTGCACTCGGCTGCACCCTTGCCATATATTTTCATCCGGACGAAATTCTCTGTTCGCGATATTTTAGCCGCTGTACGTGAACATGCCCTCGCACTCGATGCGACGACGAGCCATTGCCACCACGATTACTATTACCACTACTCGAAGAACCAGTTCCATCGGGGCCGAAAAATCCCTCGAATTAATTATTCGAAAGCGCGCAAGGCCACTGACCGGATCGGCTAGTCGCGCGATCGATGTGGAAAAGCTGCTCGTTGAGCGTTAAATTATTCCCTCTTGAGATAATCGTGAGAATGGGGACAACCCGTGCTCGGTTTTCGCGAGTACTTGGCTTGGTAGTCCCAAGGGATTAGTCGGATGGGAATCTTCACTGTCCTCGTTCGCTCTCTCTCTCTCTCTCTCTCTCGCCCTCGAGGGAAATCAAGTAGATGCGTGGTACTGCGCCACGTTGCACAGTCTGATTCTATCGATCTGACACCTGTTGGCAAGGGGAAAATGGGTAAACCGAGCCTCGAGCTTCTCGGACTCTCCCCGGGTGTTGAAACTTAATTAATCCTCCATCGCGGGGATAATCAAGCGGCAGTTAGTCGGGGCAACAAGAGACTCTCGATTACTTCCGAGAGGATTGCCCTCGAGACCACGCGATTCGTAACAAGGGGATCATGGAAAATAAGGGATGTACCACGAATCTCGCCACTAGTCTTCCATGAAATTCTCTACCATCTCTACTGTTCACCCTTCAATGCAAAACACACGTTTACCTTAATGATCGTTAGAATCTAATTGAGATTCTGCGCAGTACACATAAAATCGTTTTAAGTACGTACACATAACTAAGGATTACGATTTCCTCAAATTAAATATTTCCTTAAAGGGGAATTATTTTTTTCAATTGCAATAAGAATTACTACAAAAACTGGTAGTTCCAGTACTATAAGTTAGCGCAACCTGCTTCTATCGAGATCGTCCCATCTTCCATTGGGCTTCCGTAGAGATCGCAAAAACCGATAGAGAAAAAAGTTACACAAGTGCATATCCGCCTGGGGTAGTGCTCTTCGTCCTCCTCGATTTCACCACGAATATCCCGTCCGTATCATTGTATACAGAAACTAGTTTGCCCGTTGACAATGCCAATTTCTAAATGAACGAGCGTGGGTAGATGGGTTGCGCGAAGCGAAAGCGATCCGCAGCAATCACTAGGCAGCGACAGAGACTGTGTCGCAAAAAGTCGACACGCCCCCGCAAGGACTCGTAGCGAGGACGCGAGAGAGGATAATCGTTAGAATCCTCTGGATAAGCAGTGACGATCCTTGCGTAACGCGAGGCTCTCTCATTAGCACGTCGCGCCTCGAGATTCAATCCCACGCCTGAATGACTAGCTCCTCGGTTAACTGACTGACTGACTTACCGACACTATCCTACCGCTCTCTTCCTTCTTTCGCTTCGTAGAAAACTGTCAACGTTACGAAACGCCCCGCCGCATTGCGCTACCAATTATTCGAGCTATTCATTGTTACCGGTGCGGTGCAGCACTTCCGCGTAAGGAGCTTTCGAAAGATTCACACAGAACACCGGTAGCGCATTGAGATATCCGCACGGAACTCTCAGTGGTCCGGATGTATGCGAGAATAATTCCTACTGCTCCCTTCTCTACTCAAGAGGTTGTCAAAGCCGAGACCGATGGGCTTTGTGTCCTTTGAGAAAGCCAAGGTGAAGACAGACGCTCCGGTGACCCGAACTATCGGAAGACAGCCTTGGACATTGGCGAGAACGCGAGTACATACACCTAGATAGTACATACTGTTCGTGCGTGGAAAGCGTTCCGGCGAGTAGGATGTAAGAACAATGCCGCCAAGGACGGCCGGTATTAGTTCAAATGATTTGCATTTATGATTTATGGTGACAAAGGAAGAATAGCCTCTATTCTCGCAAGTTTCGTCGCGACCGTATGAATTCGGCATCTGTCGCCGATGAATAGCGTTGACAAGTGACCATAAATGCTGCCGAGGTGCTAGAGACGTCGCACCATGGTAGAAAGCTAATAATGTAATCGTCCGGAGGAGAATCTATTCCGCGTTTGCGAAATTGGCACACGTTTGTGGCTCCCCATGACCCATCAACCCAGATGTCACTGTATTATATCGCGCATCCATTGATTGCGTAAGTGCAATTACCCAGAAGGACAGGGACATCAAAAGTGCAAATATGGTATAAAACCGTGGAGAACGCGATGTTCGCGACGAGCACGTTACAAATAAACCTTGATGGTTCTTTGCGTTACGTAATCAAGTGCAAACTGTTGCAGCGAGTATTTTCGACTGCCAAAAGCAGGATGCACTTTGGATGCAGGTCGGCGTCGCAAGAATCCAAGGCAAGTGGCATGGCACGCGATGGGATGCTTTAAATCATTTTAAATTCTCGAGTCGCGTACATTCGTGTATTATCTCGTTGCTCGCCGAAGCAGCACGCGGAATATGGAGCACTTAGGCTGGTCACGGTAACGACAAGCCACTTAGCCCGGGTAACGACCGCTCAGAGGCGACCGCTACGACCTGGACAAGTCATCAAGTTCTCTCGGTTCTGGCAAGCTTGTGCACCTTCCTCCGCGACCTTTACGCCATGGGACCAGTCTGTTCCATTTGCCGGGAGATTGAAATTCCATTCGAGCTCGGAGTTCACGCTGACTCGACGATTCCACAAAGTTTTCTCGAGTGTGCGTTCGTATCCGAGAGACCATTAAAATGTAATGCCAGCTAACGACTGCATTTGTAATTCATCGAGGGTCTTAATTGCGAGTAATATATTTGATTCGTTTAGAGACCCTCGTCGAATAATTCATATATCCGGCTGGCCGAAGTCTTTCGCGGTATCTTCTTCTGCGTTTCAAGAAGACGAAGGTATCTTGCTATCTGCATACTCTTATTTCTTTGCGATAGTTTCAGAATTTTCTTCAAATGCGAAATACACTAGCGTGGAACAGTTGCGTAATTCCTTATGACTTTCTTGTCTCATTGATCATCGATGTGTGTTTGAAAAGTGTGCGGTCGCGCGTTAACCGACTATCAGCGCGGTGACTAAGTGGAGATTAATTGTTCGCCCGGTGCGGCGCGAGTGTAATTGCAACGATGAAGTTACGTTATCTGGCAAGTCGAACCGCAATACACGCGTGAAAACGAGCTTCGAGGAAAGGCGCGCGATATGCTCGGTTGCGTGGATATATGCTCGGGCTGCAGCACGATACCACACGCCGCGGAATATGCGCGCCACACAGCGGCCGGAAATCACGCTGTATCGCATGTACTGATTAGTTCAGCTGCGACAGCTACACCAGTGCAAGGAAAGCGAAGAATGTCGGTAAAACTCAGCTCGTCCGAGCATTAAAGAAAACTTGCCCGATGACTCGTTTTCCGGGAGGCCACCGATCGAGCTGGCTCTCCTTTCGAGTCGCTTCATCCTTCGATCGATGCACAAGTTGCATAAGCAACAGGAACCTGCTCTTCCAGTTCGTGAAAATATATCATTTTCTTTTCATTCCGTTATTCGGTTCTATAAATAATCAGAACTGGCAAAATATCGAAATTCACTTATTTTCTGCATTACATAACATTTAACAATACCGTATGAATTAAAATTAGAACAGTTTGGAGTGCACGAACCGACATTTCACGCTTCACAGTAAAATTTCGTTTCTTTCCTAACTTTCTTGTCATCGGTTTCTCTCGCCTCAAGGTCTGGGAGTCTAATTTACAGCACCCAGTATAACCAGAAACTATTTATTTTAGAAGCGGCAAGATTCGAAAAGTTAGGTTAAATAGGTTTTCTGTCCGCTACGTTTTGCTCGAGTTTCTTTCAAGTTGCTCTACGAATGAGTTCATTTTAATCGGAATGTCCAATTTCGCGGCTCAGTGCCAACCGCGAACTTGAAATGCACGGATCTCGATTACTCAAAGTTCATTAAAGTATAAGAGGGATGGGGGAAGAGGGGGTCCGGTAGATGTGACCCGTGGTTGCACAGACCCGAGGAAGTACAGGTACATACATATACTGCGGGTCTTACCGAGGTTCCAAGTCGGTGGACACGCAATCACGCGACAGTTATGAATACTCGAGCGAGTAGGGTGATTTAGTGCGTAGCTTCCGTGAGTCGTGGCGATCGCGTAGCAACTTCGAGAGAGCGGAGAAGCGGCATTTAAGTAGACGCTGAGTGCGATCAGTGCGGCGGATCGGTTCACCAGGCAGTTCTAGTCCTTCCGCGGTTAAGCCGCCGCGGCTAATCCAACCGGCCGCGTCTCCTAGCCTGTCGGAGCCGTACAATCAGAAACAGGTATACATCGCGCCGTGCCGATAGTACGGGGAATGTAGGCTCGACTTGTTCTCTGCGACAACTTCTTGGATAATATTTCCGATGCATCGTCGGTCGATCTTCCTGGTTTTAGAGCATTGCCCGGACCTGGAATCGCGCTACTAGAGACAGAGCGAGAAAGACGCGTCATCCGCGTCTTACCGAGTAAATGGAAATGACTCTGAAGACATTGGCGATCGAAAAGTTATTTATGCTTTCGAGAAACCGGATTATGTCACTCACGGAAGTGTCTCTCGCGGTCGAGCGATAAAATAGCCGAGATAACGTGTAACTCGCGCGTCGGATTTATTGTGACAAATTTATTATGCTCTCGGTGTCATGTCTAGATGGAAATCGAGGGTAATAGCGTACTAATATTTCTTGTTACAGTTAGGTGGATTGCGCGAATGGTAATGGGCGGACCGCGCGCGCGAAGACAACTCCTACGGTTGTTTCGCACTTGCAGAAGGGGAGATATCACTACTGCGACCGAAAAGTCGTCGCATTATCGCCGCGATCGCGATATCTTGTGGCGGTCGAGATCGCCGACTAGAGGAATAACAGGATCGTTGGCAGATAAATCGCCGCGGAACCACGGCTCGTGGGATTTTTCCTCCTCCCTCTCCGATGCCTCGATCTTACCTTCTTCATCTACAATATTTCGCTCTCGCGAGACCGATCAGAGATTTTGAACCAGGACCAAAAGTACGGGAAAAAGTGCTTGTTATTGCGATGCCAACCTCACGCGACTTCATTCACCCAAAGAACTATGAACGCACTCGAAATTATTTCCGCTATTACCCCCAATGCGCCAAAGAGATATATGCCCCACATTATTCTCCACATTTCACGGATGTACGTTTAACGGTACAGTATTCAAGCACGAACTTTTTCTTACTTAACGCGTGTACCTTTATCACTTTTTTACCGAGCTCCGAAGAGTAAAATATTGTCGAAACGATCTAGAGAATCCACGAGCATAACTATTGCCGGATCTGGTTTGCAGTCCTGAATAAGATAGGGGGAGGGGGGGGGGGGGGGCAGAAGGAAAGGGGTCGGGAACATGAAAACATTCAGGATACGCAAGGACATTGATAATTATCGAGGAAGCGAAGCGTGCGTGCGTGAGTGCGGAAAAATCGAAATCCGCAAGTGAGCAAAGCAACGGGACAGCTCGATGGCGCGGCATAGCACGATGCGGACGCGGAATCGCTCGCGGTGTTGGCCAACTGCGGCACCAACGTGCGCGGCAAACGCGGTAAAGGCAGTAGAAGCGGCAACAGAAGCAAAGCCAGAAGCAGAAGCAGCAGCTTTCGATGTCGGATGAAGACGTCCTAGCTGTTCGCTTACCTACGTACCGGGAGAATAAGTGTGGGTAATTTGCTCGACTGGCTAGACCACTTGTTTTGCGGAGAGCAGCCCTCCCGTTTAAGAGCGTGCGAGCGAGCAAATGCATACATCCGTGCGTGCGTGCGTGCGTGCGTGCATGCATGCATGCGTAGTTACTTCTATTCGCGATTCACTCATATCGAGTAGTCAAGCGCCATTCTCTATCTACGAAAGCGATATCGAAGAAGTCGAGTGTCATTTGGACCATTCGCGTTACTATATCCAAAGGGACTAAACGCATCCGTGACAACTTCAGAAGCCAATGAACAAATGCATCGCGGCAACTTATCAGAAGAGAGAATACTTAAATGTATATTAAAATAGTTATAGTAGCTGAAACATGGAAATCGAGGAAGTAACAGACGTCGAGGTGGATTCTTAAAACGATGATCCTAGTACATAGCAAGATAGTCGATGATTCGAAATCCTGGATAAGGAAGGCGATGTGGAACAGAGGGTAATTGGCACGTAAGTGTCGGGCTGTGTCGTGTTGTGTCGCGTCGTGTCGCGAGGAGCTTGTTTTATGGAGAGGTAAGACCTTCTCGTCGGTGTCACGGAACCCGGTGATACGTATTCCTATTCCTGCACGACCTCTGCTGTCAGGGACGGAGAAGAAAACGGGGAAGAAAACGTGGAAGGCGCGCGTCAGGAAGACTGGTTACCGGATAGTCGAGAGAACCTTAGTATACTAGCTGCCCGCGGTATACATACCCGCTTCCCCACGAGTGTTTAAACAGCGCGACCTCGCTGCTTCGAATTAATGAGACTCTAGTTTCTAGCGGCGTAGCCTTTGATAGAATCAGCGAATCAAAATGTAAACTTGCACGATAACGCGAACTTTCCTATCCTTTCCATCAGCGTGAATCACGCTGGCGCTTCTTTCAAAAGACATTGCATCCTCGCTTCGTATTTATCCTCCACTATCTTGTGCAAGGTGTTGCGATTACTGCAGTCATTTTTGCGCAGTTCGCGATCATGGCAAGATTATTGTGAAAATAATAAGTTTTAGGCAATGGAAAATTGTGTACGAGGTTTCCATTTTTAATTAATTTCTTTTTTTTAAGCAGCTGTTGTATTAGGAAATACAATAAAAAATGGTAGTCTTAATTTATCTGTGAAACAATTATCTGTATATAGTATGCTTGTCTGATTGTGAGAAGCAATCATTTACGAATTCTGATTGATATGCCAGAGATGACTAGTGGCGGTGACCCGTAAAATTGCCTCTTGAAATTTATCGAGTGGGGGTATCTCTTTTGCGCGTTTTCCTTTCCGCGCGAGCATAATGATAGATATCAGTGCGTCATCTTTTGTAACGTGTGTAATGAGAATCGCAAATAGGCGTGCAATTTGATAAGCTTGTCAACCGCCGTTACAGGCTGATGCGCTCGCAGAATTGAATAGGGATTACAGTTATAGTGTAGGGCGAGACGCGAGAGTCAGTTGTAGCTGTAGTATGGTATAGGGCAAAAAATCCGCGAGTTTTTACTTATTCCCACAGCGAGGGACGTAGCAATAATTTTCAGCGGGCTTTCAGAATCTTCGTTAAACGTCTCTCGAAGCGCCGCCGCGTTGCGCCGTTCCCGTTAGAGGAATCCGAGTGCTATAGGGAAGACAGCATCCTTTGTCTTGTCAGGGCAACTCACTCGTGGTTGGAAAACGCGTCGCGAATTTCATTCCGCATTTTACTCTTCTCTACAGTTGATTATGGGTCCATGCCGAATTGGAACCTCTTTTGAATTATCGCTTCGGTTTAACCGTAACAAGCGATAATCGACGTACTCTTTATGTAATTTTGAATATCATACGGGAAAAGCTCCTAATTTTGGCAAAACTAATAATAATATTCGACTGGAAAAAGTGCATGTTATGGTCATTACTATATATTTTATATTTATTGTTATATTTAATAATGCGAAAAAGAACTTGTGAGAGAACGCATGTGCATGTAAAACGTATTCGACACAATGAAAAAGAAACTACTTCTGACACAGACCAAAGATACTTTAGAGAAAGTTGGAAAATAATAGAATAGCCAATATAATGGCGACAAGTTCGTACAAAGGTAGTCTAGAATTGAATCTACATGACTAATTCTGAAAAAATAGATTTCCTGGAAAAGTGTTCTCTTGCATTGCAGACAGGTTGTGAAAAAGATACCAGTGATTGTTATCGTGAATAAACAGAATCATTGTTTTCGATAGATCAAAACTCTTGCTAGCACTGCAGGATGCTTATACACGGAATAAACCCTGCACTATACTACCTCGCGTGTGATCCTGAAACGATTACGTAACTTCTAAGTCACACTACCACAACTCACCGACCTATCTCCGCCAGCGAAGCGCCGCGGCGCGAGAATCTCTCGTATGAATAACTAAGGCAAGCGAGACAAACTTATACAACTCTACGAAGCTATATGCTTGGCAAGTGTTAACGCTAGTCAGTGTGAACCTCGTAGTAGACAAGCAGAATGAAATTCCGCGGGTTTGCGTTGCATAATGCTTTCCACGGAGAAGCCTCCGTAGCGAGAAGATGGGTGAAAGTTGCGCTTTGAAATAATGTTCTCATTATAACCTTTTAGCATTAGAAGTCGATTGCGTTGGGCCGCAAGGGATCCTCAATATCCCCACGTAATTACACCAACCAACGCCCTGGTGTTTCAGGGTATTAATGCACTTGTGCATTGGCAAGTGCACGTTACCCGTTTTGCACCGTTACCGGCAGAAGATATCACTGAAGTGCTGCTAGGAGATCGCCGAATTGATTATAGGAAGATAGAGGTAGGCATCATCAGCTTGTATGGGATAATAGGAAGGCGAGTCATGGCATTCGATGTGCCATGCCGCTGCAATGCACTGTAATCCGCGACTCAATTCCTCACTGAACGAACCCGTTACTCGACGCCGTTAATTGTCTTTCGGCCGGCAGAAACGTATGGAACGCAGGTAAGAACCAGTTTCATAATCGACCTGGCACTCACTCTGAAATCAAAAGTGATTCAGGACTGCGTTATTGGGCTTGGATTCCGGATGCTTCGCCCGTTCGTCCAATCGAACTGGACGTTTCTCGGTGAAACTGGTTTCGGCAACCTCGAGGATGGCACATTCGAATGACACGCTATTCTGCATTTAAATCAAGAGTCCCTCCTGATGAATTCTTGGAGAAGTAAAGAAACAGCTAAAATTACAAGACTTAATAAACTCGAAGTCAGATATACATGTATATATTGTATCTTGGAACAGCCACGCTGTAAGAACATTCTAATCGCAATCCTAGCGGTAGCAAGT
The DNA here is from genome assembly GCA_963989405.1 of Trypoxylon attenuatum. Taxonomy (NCBI): domain Eukaryota; kingdom Metazoa; phylum Arthropoda; class Insecta; order Hymenoptera; family Crabronidae; genus Trypoxylon; species Trypoxylon attenuatum. The sequence goes on along the minus strand of OZ022490.1, from coordinate 14,129,066 downwards.
GTGTTAATTACGTTGATTGATTTAAGCCGTGTCATTGAGGATTTAAGAGCTTTGGCTGACTATGTCCGCAATCTCGAATATGCACCATTCTCTGTGCTTCTTGATATTGTTAAATGAGATAGATCAAAAATATATTGGGTTTCTGAAAGAGTTCATAGTCTTTCTTTCGAAAACCCGGTCATTTTGAATTTGAACGGATCTCTTGGTATCGTGTCCTCGTCGTTCAATTTTCCTAAGGGTCGTGGAAAGCGGCACACATTCGGGCGTGTCGAAGCGTGTCCGTGACGAGTGCGAGGCAATTGCTGAAACTGATTGCAAGCCGATTGCAAACCGATTGCGAGCCTATTACAAACCGATTGCAAGCAGCGCGTGGGTTTTTCCCTTTAACTGATTACAATATCGGGTCATTCTGGGCGGTAGGTGGTAGCATCGTTTGGTCATCTCCCACGGAGGAAGATTCCGCGGTGGTTCTTCATTAAAAGTGCACGCATGACTGCCGCCGACAGGGTCGGTCTCATTCTCGAGAAGACTTTGTGCTACCAAGCGGATATTTATGAGCTGTTTGTGGTGCACGAAGTCTTCTACTACGATGGAAAGAAAGAGAACAAAAGAGAGACAGAGAAGAATATTCCTCGTCTGCAGAACGTACTGGAAGGTCAAACCGCTGATATATTGATCGATTTATCAAGAGAGATCGAGAGCGTCGAGCAACGTGAATGGAGCCAATCGCAACGCGATCAATTTGCATTTTGCGCTCGGTCCAGCGGCTTTTCGCGTTGACTTCCTTTTTCGGACCATTATCGGCCCATCCGCGTAGCTTCTCCAGGGCAAGTTGTGCGTTCTTTGGATCGTCTCTCTTTTTCTCAACGTCTCTTTCGAGATCGGTACCAAGAGTCACTAGCGGGCCACGCCTACCGAGATCCAGTTTCGATGGATGTCCCGCGAAGTTCGAGATGCAACGGCAAGGGCTCTTTTTGCACAGCGGTATGGCATCTCGAAGCCACTGGCTTATCCTTCGCTTCGACCGAGGGTCGAGAATCAAGAATCAACTATCAAGAATCAAGATTCGAGAATCAAGGTTCAAGGATCAAGAATCAAGAATCGAGAGGCCAGCAACGTTTGCACGCGACTTAATAGTAATTGAGATGTACACGGCCTTGAGGCGCAGACGTGACGGTGCCATGGGCATTATCCTCGCGAAATGGAACGGCACCCTGTGCCGAGGCGTAATTAAGACTTAATGGCGGCTTTAGCAGACTTATCTCTCGGTATTAATCTATATAATTGATTTCCCATATACACTGCGGCGGCATAGGCCTGCTTGCGCGGCCTGTGCCTTCGCCACTGCACCTGGCATCATTTTTGAAGGGTGCCCCGTTAGAACGTGTAAGAATTTCAAGGGCCGTCACGCGCACAACGACGCGACGCGACCCGACGCAACTGCTGTTTCGCTCCACCGAGCTACAACCTCAATAAAGATATTTCACCTCGAGTATATACTCTGTTCGTATATACTGACAAATCACCAATCGATCGTTCTCGTCGATTAAGAATCAATTATCGTTTGCTTCGATCTCTCAATTGCTTCTCACCATGATTCCTACGACAGTTGAACACAGCCCTCAAGATTGTGGTTGCAAAGAGGTTTTTGCAAATTTTGACGCTTTAATCTGATTTTAACTAATACCGCGTAATTTGATCGACCGGTTTCATCGAAGATTATTACGAAGGAAGCATGTTGAGAATCATTAAAATTTTCAAGGATCGGTTTCGTAGAGACCGAGGGCATCGTGGCACGATAATAGAGACGTTCTCCGGTCGTTCGCGATTCCGGAGTGCCTCTCGAACCCCAGACTCCCACTTGCTGCTAAGAATATGAGCATCCTTGAAAACTTGGTACCAGGAGACACGGGGAATGGGCTCACCTTGCACATCTCCCTGCTCCTTTTTCAGCACGCGCGAGCCATTAGGAAAGTGATTTTAAGGCGGGCCTGCGATCTGCAAATCCTGCGGCTATGACACAAACTTACTTTTCCTTTCTGTCTCCCTTTCTCTCGCGAGACTATGTACGCACACATCAGAGAGACGTCTTTGGGATGACGTTTTACCAGAGAAGAAAAAGACGCCGACGGGAATGTGTGTGAAAGGGAGAGAAAGAGATAGTGTTGGAGCAGGGTCAGTGAAAACGAAGACGAAAAGAAAACGAGTCGAAATAGAGGACGAGAAGCAACACGACAGGGAAAAGGAGGCTAAGAACCTCCCAGCTGAAACTCGAGTCCCGCGTCTATATCACTTTACGCACCTAGAAGGTATGCGGTACATGTTCTTGCTCATGAAAGCCTCGCGTGAATATCTATGCAAAGAAGGCCCTTTTTTACGGGCCTTTTTATTATCTTCCATGCTGTAACATTGTTACAGCTCGGTTACTTATGACGATGAGATTCTCTTACTGGCGCTTTATCGAAAGCGAGAATGCGATTGTCACCACTAAACAGATAAAATGTTTTATTCGCAAGGCATATTTGAGTGCGGACATGTAAGTTTATGCAGACGTTCGCCTTTTTGCTTTATAGACTGGCCAGATTCCTATTTCGCCGTATTATTTCGCACAGCGCGATATGCAGACTCAAATCTGCCTTTCGATATTTTTCTACAGATTCATATTGAATTTTGCTTCGCAAAGGTATGCAAAATGCAACTGCAGTCGTAAGTAAAGTTAAGGATCTCGTCAATTTAGAAACGAAACGACTTTTGATTTTTCTTCGCTCTATCAGTTTTACGATCCATAAGACGATAATTGAACTAACGTTAAAATATGATAGAAAATGCGATTTATCACCTATTATGAATTTATGCTTAGACAAAGATTTTTCTGGAAACATAAATTTGGTTGTTTGCAGAAAATGATCTCGGTCCTCGTTAACGAATGCGCAATATGTGTTTTCGATTTTCATACGTAAAGTGTAGAGATAATTGCGCGAGAGTTTCCTAAGATTACTACAATTTCTTTGAATTTATTACGACAACCCTCAATCAACCGATGTTTCGAGTCTCAGAAAATACCCACTCATTCGTAGGACGTATCGCGGAGAAACCGAATGTTCCACCTGCTACCAAATCCGGCATCGAAGCGTGGAGTCTATTCGAGACACAAAGGTAATCGTCACGCTCGAACCTAGTTACCACTGTAACAATCATCCATCAGGCAGCAGTTCGCGAGTGGTATTAGCCTGTTAGTTGGCCCATTGTTAGTGGCAATTGTCCGGATTCTTAGCTCCCGAGAGGCACGCGGTAATGGGTTCACTGAACTTTCTGACATTCGTTAAAAGGCTTCGCGGCTCTCTATCCGACTGCAGTTAAACGTACGGTCAGGCGTACGTAAGTAAGTACATGGATGCACGGGCGATGGTGTATGCATAGGTGGATGGGTGGATAGGTATGACCAGCCGTGTATACATTACCAGTGGGTAGCTTTTTGCGCTGTGAGTATCAGTAATAGTAATCAGGATTTACTATCGTGTGCCCCGTTATTGCAGCATCGGCTCGAATAACCGCGACAAATGCTCTTACTGCCGCGCCGCACCGATGCGATGCCAGTCGGCATCGCGAGCTTCGCGATCCACGGTCTCTGCCGTTGCTACACCCTTCCCGATCTCGGGTCGCGGCCGCTAGCTGTCCGCGAAATCATGCCAGCGATATACCCCGATTTACCACGGCTCTTTCAATCGAACATAAAGATATACTGTACCGTACCGAAACCCTATGAAACCGTTTAACGGCAGATTTACTACGATATAATTGCGTCGGAGAAACAATTGCGATAACGGATTAATAAAACTTAATGGAATCCTTAAACCGAAAGTGCGATCTGATCACAGGATCGTAAAACCTTCGGACGACATTCTTTGAGACGCGTCCTGGAATCGGGTGGTTGGTCTGACACGCAAAACCCTCTATTGGGGATTTGTTTGATTTATTATCATTGGTCAAGCGTGGAAACTGATAGTCGATAGGGTTGCGCCTGGTGTCGAGACAATATTGGACGAATGCCAGATCGGGCAAGCCATTCGTTAACTGCTTCTTGCACAAGTGGCACTGCACTCACAAAAAGTGAGATTATACCGTGGTGTTTGATTGCCCGCGAAATAGAATTACGAGCGCTGGGGTGTCACCGCGTTAGCGGTCGGAGAATAATTAATCTAGCACCGACGTAATGAGCTCGGGAATGCCATAAACTTTGCTAGCGCGCATAATAAGTGCGAGTAAACACGAACCAATTGACACATACTGTGGGACGGTCGATGCAGCTAAGTACTTATGTCACTGAACCCTTTTACTATCGTTCTTTGATTGCTTTCTACGAATTATGTGTCTAAGCGGAATTGCTGCCGTCCGATACTGTTTCATCGTGAATTCATTGTGAAGCACTTTCTACTGCGGCTCATTGTCACTGGGATCTCCAACTATATTTTTTATTTCTGAACTCTAAAATTAGATGTAGTAACAAAAACTACCGGAATAAAACAGAAATAATGCAGTTATAGTTGTTATAGTTGGATGTTTCTTAGATGCATCCTGTAGGAATAGACTTGAGGTTTATTCCTCGTTTTTTCCAAGGTACGGATGCCAATCACTGCAATCCGAAGTAGCGGTATACAGTACAATGATCTAACCAAGAAAGTTAAGGATATCGCACGATAATAGGTGCTCGTACCGATTCGATCTACCGGTGTAAATCCCGCTTATCACTTCGCATCATCCTTCAGAAGGAAGCGAGCATTATTACGCTATCATTTACATAGATCATTTCCGTCACTTGGCCAGTAATCGTTATTAGCCGAAATGGGCGTTGCCAGGATTCAGCCGTTAGATAGTGTTCACTTCCAAGATTCGCGCTTCTACTCGATACGTATCGACATTTCCACGGCTGGAGATGTTTCTCACAGAATTATTGCTTGATCACGTGATTAGCCAAAGGTTCGCCGCATAAGGTGGTGAGATTCCTCTTATGATTTGTGTCGGTGTAATATTAGAAATCTAGTGATACAGAAGAAGTTGGAAGAGAATTGCATTGGCTTGTGATCTATACGATACAGCTATGCATGATATATATTCTCCAATTTAGTTCTCTTCGTGTTATTAAATTAGAGAGGCTTATTGGAATAGCAAGTTCGAAGGGTGAAATTTCCTGCGATAATTTAATATGTACTCTAGTTGAGAATGAATTGATAAGGGTTTCTCTGTTGCCCTAACCCAATCTTCTGAATCAGGTTTTACTGGAGACGAAACCAGTCTGATCTCATGAAAATTCATTCTGACCAATTATTGAATTTTTTTTTCAAGCGAAGATTGCTCCGAAAGAATCTTCCTCGAGCAGAAGTAACATAGAGGTAGCGGAGACGCAGGCTTTAATGACGCGTTTGACACGGATACGCAGGAGCCAGGCGAGCAAGCGTGTTAGTAATAGGTGCGCGTTTTGCGAGCACAGTCACGATGGTATATAGAAGCGGGATCTTGTAAGTATGTAAGTAGTTGGAGTGCCGTGGCACGACGAACACAGTGTATACGTATTCTATCGATCAGAAACGATTGCACGGTGTCTTGGCCACAAGACACGCTGGGCACGCGGAACACGCCTGACTCGAGTGCGAAGGTGCCAATGGCCAAATGATCGCGGATCGATACTATGACAAATACACCACCCTTATCGTTCTCTTCTCGACATTGGCGATTAAGGCTCACGATCGCGTACCACTCGTATTATTCTTGTGAAACGCGACTACTGTTGCATAATCCTTGAATGCTTCAATCTGGATCGAGCTAAATTCTATAAAGAAATTTCTTCATCGACGTGACTGAATCGAGTTGGCGCTTATTAGGTTACTGGCGGTCGACTGAAGTGCACGACTACTCGGTGAATTCTGGATCCAAGGAATAATGCTGACCCACGTAACTATTGGCTGCTCCGCAACCAGTATTTAGTGGCATTCCTTACTTGTCCCGCGGTACACTCATAAAACTGGCATGTCTCGAATTATCTCCCTGCTCCTAAGAAAAATCGCGAACAATGCTGAACTAATGTTACCGAGATCGCCGAGTTGAGCACGTGCGTGGAACTTTTATTCTCCAAGAAGTGCTCCATAAATTAACACCGCAAGTGCAACAGTTGAGACGGGTTGTTTAAGTCGCAGTACGCGCACTTCGTTGCGAATGTTTATCAATTCGACGTTGCGGGTAAGTAGGTGGAGAATATATGGAAGATCGAAATTGAAGCGGCCGGTGGAAAGCCAAGAGAGGAAGAACGAGAATGATAGAATAACTGTAAATACGGTACTCGTCGTCGTTCCAGGCATCCATGCAAAAAGATATGAGCACGGAATGAAGCTAAACCCTGGAAATGACTCTGTCCGTTGATCACTAATTAAACATTTCCCGAATGGCAAAGAAACGTCAGCTGGCTATAATCTCGAAGCCAGTCGATGAATACCAGTGTCGAGACGAAAAATTCCAAATGCAAATCAAGGATAATGAGGAAACGAGCGGATTGCAAAAGCCCGTTCACCGAGCAGAGTGGCAAGACAATCGGGTAGGCAGAACAAAAGTTCACGGAAAATGGATATTTCGCCTGACTGACAATCAGTACCGGAGAAAAAAACGTGGCGGGACAAAAAGCCGGCCGAATTGCTCCGTGTAATTTTCGAAACTACCCGCCGGGATATCTAGTTACGCGAAAATCGTATATAAAGCGAGGTTCGTACGGTATTCAGGCGAGATTGCTCGTAATCAGAATGTTGCGAAATACCCAACTCCGCTGCTCTCTCTTTCTCTCTCTCTCTCTCTCTCTCTCTCTCTATGTCTTCTTGAACCGGTGAGCTCGAGGACGTTTGCGAAGCTACTCGTCGCGTCGCGTCGGCGATATCGCGAAAAACTGGAATGTAGGATGAAGTTCACGCGTAATCGAGTCAAGATCGCGCCAGTAATCGAAGCCTTGCGAAAGATTGGCGAGTGGCTTCGGAATGACAAGTGATCAAAGTTGGAGAGTCTGTTGCATGGACATGCATGGTCAGAGGAGGCTCTCGCTCGTGGTGCATGCTCGATGCATCATCGTGCCGCTTGCACAATTTACCGTGAGTCCCAGGTACCCAAGATGGCGCGAACATGCCTCAGAGAGAAATTGAGAGTTTAATATTTATGAACGCTCAAGAGGAGCAAGGTGACTCTGTGGCTCAGTTGACGATTATCCATATCGCGACAGCGTTAGGTAACGTAGATCGCTCGGAACATTAATCTTCGACTTGAACGTAAAGCGCCGATGTTGAAAAAAGGACCCACTTAATTGTGTCATTTACATGCACCGATAAGTCGAGTACCTTCGAGAACCGCCATGAAGTCTCCTTTATGGTACCGTACATACTCTCTAGTATCTCTCTCACTCTTTTCCTCAATTTCGGAAGGTGACTCGATTTACGATGGTAGAAAAGATCTAGAAAGTTGTGAGCTTTGTTTGGTCCTTTTTGGTGAAAGAGTAATTGGCTCAGGTGTCTTGAGATTCGTATGGATTTATTAAGGCCACTTGGTACCACGACGATTACCAAAGTGTCTACAGCTCAATCTTTTCTCTTCGGCATGAGAACTTTTAGTCAAGAGAAATCTTGAAGAGACGACTTCCGTGGTATATACTGATCCGAGTTTGAGATAGTTTCAAAAGATCTAAAAGCGACTCACAATAGTGGTCCAGCAGCCGTGAAGGTAAGCTTTACGAGGAACGCAGCGAATTTTACGTTTCGCACGAGCGATATCGAGTGCACCAGAGACGGTAAGGGACACGTGCAGTACGCGCCACACCACGCTGGTGCCACGCACGTTTGAACACGCGTGCTCACGTGCTCGTGCACATTGCTGCGCCCACGCTTGTACCGTGCGCGGTGCGCGCATACCAGACCTAGTGCGAAACGAAAGGGAAGTCGTTGGCTACCACATCCCGTGAAACTTGCTTCGGATTACGGATCTTATACATTTTTATGGGCAAAACATTTGTAATTATATTCGTTAATGACGCTTAAGAATTTATACAAAATTTAAAAACTCACCGACCTTTTACTTTCTCCTATCAGATAACAATAAAACGAAAAATCTCGAGGTTGAAGGGTTTGTCTATCGCTGTAGGGTTCGGTGTCGCGATGGTAGTGCAAGCCCAGCCAGCCTTGGATTGACTCACGCAGCGGCAAGGCACACGGCGGTGGCCCCGGCTGCACTTATTTCTGCGTGGCTGCGCCGTTAAACTGCAACGGCTAGGTCGCCCTACGCGAAATACAGGTTTTCCTCTGCTTCTTTCGCGCAAACTTTCCAGCATCGTTCGAGCCCGCGCGAGAATCGACTGTAACGCGCGGATATCGTAAGATCGATGCTTCAAATAAAACTGGATGCCACTTGTTTTATCTGCGCTTCAAGCCCATGTGTCTACCATACAAGAACGATTTCACTGTTTGACATACCTTTCTCTATCCATAAATCGTATGATTTTGCTCATTTCGTTCGCTGTACTATAATAAACTGCAAATTGTTCTAGCAATATGTACTTCGTGTCTACTTTATTAACTTCAAGTAGTTCTCGATACTTTCGTAAAATTTGAAATTTTCACAACAATTCAAAATCAATATTAGACTGTGCTATATAGCAAAAACAATGCGAGAATTTGGGGGGCATAAGTTAACGAACTCATTTGAACGCACCGGTTGTTAGAGTTCTTACTACAGGAGCGTTATCCTGCGGGGATAGAGACGGGGCGGGGGTGGGAACTGGACAGGGGCGAGTACGCACAAAGCAGTGCTTTTTGCTGGTAGGGTGTTGTAACAGGTGTCATAAACAAAATGTATCTCTGCCGTCAAGTGAGTCACGTATTCGGTATGCTCGCTCGCGGTGGCACTGCATCCACAAAAGTGCTCCGAAGGCCAACGTAAATCTGGCTCCGGGACGTTTATTTGCCGGAGAGCGTTAATTTCTGTGGGTTACCGCGTTCCGTCGTGACGAGAGACCCTTAAATGGTGAACCTCCATGTTGACTGCGTCTGAATACGACGGATCCGTTCCACTGGAGGCTCGCGAGCTCCGCTTTTTCTATTGTTAAATATTGGCAATAATCGAAGCCTCGATCCGCGAAGCAAGAGGTTGCGCAATTTACGAGCAAGGAATAAATACAACGTGTGCATAGCCTGCAGCCTTCGATTAACTAAGTTCGAGTTGGTGCTTGGCGAATACAACTACTATTCAGCCGATGTACAACGCGAAGGCTAAAAGTAGGAGCTACCGGAGGCTTAGAGCTCTTTACATTAAGATCATCGAATCTCACGAAGCAAGATCAAGAAGAAACTATTCTTCCGATAAAAGTGACTTCATTGCTTGCAGGATTCATTGCTTGCTAGATTATTTTCATAATTCTCAGTACTGTTAATACGTACGTGTAAAGCCGCGTATGGAGTTAAACAAGAAAAAGAAGTAGTAACAATCTACCAGAAGCTCATCACAGAAATGCGAGTTTCTTTGTAGAGGGCGTGACTGACAATGAGGAAGGTGTCCAGGTGGTTGGATAATGTCGAAAGTGCAAATGAATCCGAGGAAAAAGATCCCGAGAGGCATCAAAGAAACTGCACCTACGTCTCGTCCACAGTTGTCCTGCGACTCGCACAGCTGCAGCGCATAATTGTACCGACCGAAGAACGTCCAAGTCCTGTTTTTGCAGCATCATTGACATTTTCATTAAGTTACCTCCTTTTTAAAAGGTTCATGATTATTTATAGCCTGATTAATGATTCACCAGGCGCGCCCTGGGATCACTTTTTTTTATTTCTCCCGCGGTCCGTAATTGAAAGTCAGGATAGGATATACATACTATGAGACGCGAGATCACCCATTACGGAAGATAGGAGTCGAGACACCCTCTACGAGCATGGCGCGTTAATGTTAGCCTAGATAGCGTAACAAATTAGCGAGCTGGCAGCAGTTCACGGCGTGCTAATAAGAAGCAATTTCTGCGTGGCTCCAGTGTCACTGGCTCTAATGAGCAGTCGAATAAAATATTCATAAGGATAGGAGCTCGGGTATGTACGTATCTAGCCCAGATCTTCACGGCGAGAAAGGCGACAAGAGGAGTAAGCGCGCGAGCATCGATGCAGATTAGACTTGTAGTCACTTATGCAAAGACACGAAGGGAGCGTGAGATCGCCAGGTAACAATGCCCAGTTGAATCTTAAATCAATCGGGTACCGTGACCTTACGCACCGGACGCGTCTCCCTCAAGGAGAGCCGTTAATCCGTTAATCGCTCGCTCGCTTGCTTGCTCCCTCGCTTCGTCTTACAATTAGACAACTTACGATCGGCATTCTCGCTCATTAAGTGACTGCGTACACGGAAGAAAGTCGACGCTTTTCCATGTCATTACGCGATCTGGTGCTTTATACATATTTAGTCAGCGGGGATTCCAATTAGCTTCTTTCCTGCGGTGGTCCCAGGCTCATCGTACCCACGAACATCCAGGAGAGCAAAGGCGCTGACCTTCGGAAGGTCATGCGTTTCGTTCCCGAGGCGATTCGCTTCCGTGTAATACTCATCGTAGCCGAACCTTTTCATCGAACCCCTTGGAATCCCTTCCTGACCCACGGCGAATTAAATCGTTGAAACCCTTTTCACCGGACGGAACCGAGAGAACGCAGTTCAGATGCGGGCGGACGCTCGTTGTCGATTAGCATGGAAAATGAATTCGTCGAGCAGCCAGTAATCTCACAATCAGAATAATTATTCCACTCGTAGAGCCAAATCTATTAGTGAGCCTTTTGGCAGCGTGTCAGGGTGATTTCGAATCTGCATTGTGAGCTACCTCGAATCTACATTGGTGGTGTGGTGTGGTGCGGTACAACGCGCGAGCGGCAATTACGTCAGGATAATTGGCGTCAGGAATGCGGTTTTGAATAATCCCTTGAAAGCGCATTTTCTCGGGCGCGCCGCAGGGATTCGAGGCTCGCGGCAATTTAAATAACTGCACGGATCAGTGGAGTCTCGCTCGTTCGCTCTTTCGCGTGGACGCGAGACAATGCTAAATGAAATCGCTTGGCTTATAGGTTCGGACCGTCCGAAAAAAATTCGTTGCGGTAACGTTTGACCCCACCTCGCAATTAATGCGCAGCCTCTCTCTTCATCTCGCCTTATGTACGCGTTAATGCGGTCTACGGCTATAATCCCGAATGAAAATCTATCGGGAATTACGATACTCCTCTGGGATCTCTAGCCCGGTTAGGCTTGAGTCTTGCTGGAGGAAAGCGTATTAATGAGCCAGTTCGATGCCCAAGACAATGAGACGGGCGTACTCTTCTGCGCGGTAATCAATGCCACCCGAGTCAATGATCATTTCGCGGACAGCTATTACCCAAGACAATGACACGCGTGTGCGAAGATCGCCGTGTCACACTATCCTAAACACTAACATTAATATTTCCCGTTGTGAGCTAATTATCATTGGGCCATGTCGGATCCAAATGTGAAAGTTTCCCTGGAAGTTCTTGTCTTACGATGTCTTTATTTCTTCCGAAATGAATAGAAAAAGAGGTTTGAGCGAAATGGGTAATAAATGGGTAAAAGGTTTCTTCTTAAATGTTCCGAAGATAGATATTAACTGATCGATATTCATTTATCGTTTACACTTTCTTACAGTTGTGAAAAAGAAATTCCTAAAGATGTAAAATAAACTATGTATGTAGTTTCGACATGAAGCAGACACCATTGAAACACGGGTTGCCTTATTCCAGTTTAATGCTAGTAAAATATCTGGGAAAAATGAGGGTTCGTTACGCGAATCGGTACCGTTAACTAATTATGAGTATTTACGATGCAAGCCGATGCGTCGAGGTTATTGGAATTGTGAAATGCAATATCGTGGCTCCGCGCGGCAATGGTATTTATCGGGAGCGGCGTGGAAGCGAGGTACTTAGAGGCCGCCGTGCGGCGGCGCGGTCCAAGCGATAATGCAAAGCAATTGCACGCGGCATAGATCGGCACTGTTTTACGGTTTATTAATGGCGATAAACGCACTAGCGCACAGAACGGTGTCGGATGGAGCCCAACCAGTGATTTACGGCGCGGATGACGTTCAAGAGCGTGAGTGGGGTCAAGGTAGGAGGGTGCGAGAGGTACATACATCGTCACTCGACGCTCTCGAGACATCAGAGACGCGCTCGTGCCTTAGTTATCCATATAGACACAGGTATTGCCGGCATGTTTATCCACTCAACGATCCTCGCGCTTCTTTCGCAGGAAAAAGTGTCGGAACATTGTCGAACGACTCGCTGCATAGCGGTCCATCGGGATTCGCGGAAAGTGGCACACCATATGCTCACGAAGCATCTGGCGAACATGAAACTCGCGTATACTTGTCCAGTATTCCACTTCGATACTAGACCTCTAATTATTTCGCGTTAACGGTTAACTCTTATCCCGTGGAAGCAACTCCTGGAAAATTTTTTCACTGTCAATCAATTCTCCGGATTATCAGCTCCGATTGAGAATCGCGAATACTGCTATAACTGCGGTATATGTACTTCGATCCACGCCGATTTCTGAAAGTTATTAGATCACACTCGAGCCGTGGGCTTCACCGTGAAATTTTAAATTACGGGCTAGCGAGCTACGGTAATTGCTTCGAAAGAGTTACATAATACGTGGGTTTTAATTAGGGCATATATGGTCGATGATAATTACTGCTTTGGTGTTAGCCGATACCTGGTAAGAAATAGGCAAAGCAATGTAAAATTCGAAAAAAACGTCTTATATAGATCTTGTAAACTTTAGTGCTTGTACTAGAAGTAGACTTTTCTGCCTGTCAATATACTGAATCATCTACATATATGTATATTATCTTACAAAATCTCTCAATTAATACTACGTGTAATTTCTACATTTTAACCGACTACCTTCAAGCATGTTGCACCCTGGTAACTGTAAAGTTCTAACGACTGCGCTAGTTAATTAACGCGAAGTCTACCTTTTCCAAACCCGTGGGTCGACGGATGACGAATTCCGCGGGAATTGAAAGAGGGAAAAGGCTTCTTACTCTCTTGTTACTCTCGCGGGTCAGAAGGATTCCCGAGAGCCGCAAGTCGAAGAGACTCGAGAGAGCAAGGCGAGCCTGCGCGATACAGTTTATTTGAAGCGCCTTGGCGGCGGTGGGGATGGGAGGGAGAGGGAAGGCGGTTGCCGTGGCGCGGCGCGGCGCGGCTTAGCAGAGCGTCCCCGTGGCGCGGCGCGGCACGGCACGGCACGGTGTTTGTGAGCTTTAGTCGCACGATCTCGTCCGGAGCGTCGGGACGCTCCCTGGTCGCGCTCCTTACGCGATCTACCGCAAAGATCGATCGATGGATCGATACCGTGACGCGCTCGACGACCCTTCGAGAACTCGATTGCCGGCGATTGGCGTCCTCGAGAGTCCTTCAGGCTTCGCGCAGGATACAAGGACACAACTCTTGGTCCTGTTTCTCGAGCTTCAGAGCTCTCGCCGATTCTTCAAGAGTGATCTTTCGCGAACGAGTTACTACCTTAACACCGACGATCCTTGGATTAAAGTGAAGAGGTCTACTGGGTTGTTGTTGCTTTCGAATAACGAATCCACGAGAATTTAAACGGGCAGGAGTAAGGTGGGTGTTCTTTTCCTTGTGGGCATTTCGAGTTGCGAGCGGTTCCGCTCGAAAGACGCAACTGCAAATAATCGCATTTCGCTCCCGTGCCGATACTATCGTGAATTTCGTTCTTCTGTTCTGACGTAACTCCCGGTAAAAACCGCGATATTTAACTGTTTCGCGAGCGTAACGCTTAATTCGGGGCCTGCTCGTAATCCATGCGTAATCCGTGCGGCACCGTTACGCGGTACGGAGCGGCGCGCGGCGAGGAAAAGCTTCGTTGCCGGTGCTGCCGGATATATCTATCCTATATGTATCTTACATAGCTGTGCAAATAGTGTGTGCAATGCGCTCGCGCACGCGAGAACTAATGCAGCGAAGTAAGTTTTATAATTATGGTTTGTTGGCCGAAGAAATCAGCCGAGGCTGAAAGTAATAGCCATTAAGATTTAATGGGCAAGCAGTTTATTAAAAGGAGCAAACAGGGTCTCCTCTCTCTCGTAGGAGCGCGAGACTTATTGCTTTATGATGAGCACCGGTGCACCCATGAGCCTCTGAGTTATAGAAAACTTTCGCTCGGCCACGATAACTCGACTTTTCTCCGATTATTAATTTTCCTGCAAATGACTTATGGACTACCGGCAATACTAGTGCCGTTGCCAGTCGAGGAGCCTTCATCCTATTTACCGCAAAGAACTTGCTGAGTGCCTTATTACGTGAAAGTAAGCGACACAGCTGCTCTGCTAGCCTTAATTAAATCTGGCATAGGCTTGCACGCGCGCCTAGAATTACGTCGAAACACCTGGTCACTCGGAAACGAAAACTTAAAGCATTTTTAGTCTTACCGCTAATGGACCACTTGCAAAATCTTCACTTTCACTCCTGACCGATCTCTTTATTCGCACGGAACCTTACTCAAGGGGAGGTTTTTTGGTGTGCTGCGTCGCGCTCGAGGACATTTTAATTGGCACAGGTCCCCAAGCGCCACCGTAATTAATATCCGTCAGGCAACCCGGTTTAATTTGGCTCGCGTGCAACAGCCAGCGCCAGTGGTAGGACCCGGCCGCGGCTACAAAGATTACACGTGTTGCGCCTGACAGATGACACCGGGACTTACGGCTCCTGTGAGCCCGCATGCCCCAAACCGGCCCATTCGAAAGTGAAATGTACCACCTTTGCGAGAACGAAAGTAAATACGGTTCCTTAAACGTTGTGGTTTACCAGCGGAAAAAAAGAAGCTTCATTTACTCTGTGGATTTCTGATCGACTTGTCTCGTAGATACGAACACGATTATTCGCATGAGGGATATTTGATTCCTCGATTTAAAGGTATCGTTTCCTTGAGTAAAACTCGCGCGTTCGAAACCGGTCGACTGACACCATTGGTTACTTGCAAATCGAGTTCAATAACGCAGCGTGAAATTTACGGGGCAGTTACGCGTAGAGTAAAGGTCAAGCGCCAAAATAATAGATGGAAGTCAAGATAGAGGAGTGTTTAATTGAATTAGAAAACAAGACAGAGAGACAAAGTTTCGGATAACTATCCATTATACGTAGAGAGTGCTTTGCGATCATTCAAGTAATTTACGATCGGTTCACGGTGGTAACTTTAGTCACAGATAATTAAATCCTCATTACATGCGAATTAGTAAAGTTTCACGCCAAAGACATTTTATCGGGAATAATGACGAGTCAAGGGTTATGGGAGTTCGCGTTTGATTCGAACGAGTGAAGAGTCATGTGTATTCATAACCGGAACCGTGGATAATGTCCGAAGTCCTCGCGCATCATATGTTACATACGTGGAATATTAATTCTCGTCATTCGAATGCGATGCTGGCAACATTGCTGCGAACGTGACCCTCGAAAGAATGCTACAAGTGCGAGTCACCTAGGAAAATACATTACTCCTGTGCATTACTTCGGCGTCCAAGTCTCTCTGTGTACGTAGGATTAACCGAGGAATTCTACGTAGTAGTCTTGACTATATCGAGCATGGTGAAAAACTTGGCATTTACGATGCCTAATCTGCTCGGAGTTCGTAAACACAAGGGAGTTGTATATAGACTTCGAAACAGAAACCCGTTCTCCGCCAATGTTATTAAACCAACGTAAACTTTAAAACTATTGCGGTCACAAGTAGAAAAAGACAATTGAACCGAGGGATTAGAATCTTTGCGTAACTAAAGAATTGATTAAGCACGACGATTTATCATCCTTCGAACGGTATAATGAAAATTAAATGAGAATCATCTAGGAGATGAATTAAGGCAGAACCGAAGGAGAGGCGTTGAAAGGCGCTGCAAGAGGATAATGCTTATAGTTAGACAGAGTCGCGAAATTTACACGGTGATTTTTCTTCCCGCGCTAAAGAAATCAATTAAAAGATAATTTGTCAGGAGACTGTCCTGTAATAACGTATTTCATCGTCAGTCCAAAGAGCTTTCTTCCAGGAGCAAGGAGCTCAGGCTAGTTTATCATTCCGTTTCGATTTTTTCTCCACTTCGCGGTTCCCGTCGACTGTGAAAGACAAACACCAGTGGCGACACAGCGGTATGCCACGAGAGATAATCATCGTCATAAATTCATCATCATCACCATCATCGTCAAGCCGCCCGAAGCGTAATCACTCGTTAGCTCGGACAGTCTTCGCCGCTGGGCGAATCACTGTCAAGGCTGCCACGCTTCGCGGAATAACGAATTCTCGCGACGTTGAGAGAAAAGGGCCTCTGATGCTCGCGGACGTATAATGTAATGCGCTTGAGCCTCTCTAACGTGTTTGTCTATCTTATACCTTGTGCACACGAATACACACAATTCTCTAGTGGGATGCACCGGTGGCTCTCCATACGAAACTTCCGCTAATTCCCTTCCAACAATCAGGCAAACCCGAAGCACACTCTTCTTGAAAGTTGTACAATGTTCAACACGTAAATACCATTTTCTGATTGTGAGAGAGAAGCAAGTTTGCAAAGATCTCGCGTTCGTATCGAGACCAAAACCCACGGAACAAGTTGAGGAACCGGTACATATAATCGCCGTGACCTAGCCCGCGAAACGACACCAGGAAGCCTCGGGCAAAGTGTCTCGAATTCATTTGAATATTTTTCTGAATCAAGGTAATTCCGGCAAGGAGAAGAGAGAAAGAAGCTTGTGCGCGTGAATCAACGTGACTGACCTTTGTCGTCGTGGATTTCGTTGAGAGCTTTCGGATAACGGGTGGGTCTATATTGCGCATCGATGAGAGTATAACGGGGAAGAAGAGTGGAGAGAAATCGAGAGACAAAGAAAGAGAGTATGTCGTCGAGTGGTGAATTTTCGACACTGTCGAGTGGAGAGGCGACTGGAACTGGGGAGGATTCACTGCCAAGTTCGAGGGAGGCGACTGCCGAGGCCGTAGGCTCCGGAGGCGGTTTTATGCCACTTCGCGAGTTCCTCGACAGATTCTCATTACCGAGGGTAGTCAGGGTCGAAGGAGCCGGTGGAAGGCCAATATTACTCTACAAACAACAGCAACGATCCCTTCGAGTTACTGCCACCCTGCTGATGCATCGTTACCGTCACGACGTCAAAGTGGGACCGGAAATCGTCATTCCAGAAGGCTATCCCGGTGAGTACCTTTTACACGTTCCAACTCACATCAGACAACCTCTTGCCACTTACGCTCCTCAGATTTATGGAACGTTCTTGACTCGATCAAATTTCGCGAAATTCTTGCTAAATGGTCGAAAAGAATCTCGCGTTGCATTTAGAGAGTCTCATTTTACTGCTATCGTCGGTATAAATGAGAATATTGCGTCCAGTAGAATAGAATCTTATTAACTCAATGTGGATACATTAATACAAATGTGTTCCAAGCCAATAATGAATGGTAACACCTACGCTTCCACGCTACTAGAATGGACAGTATTATTGGTGTGATTAATTTCAACGTGTTCTACGATAGTGTCAGGCTCATAATAGAAGTCACACCTTTCTAAAAGTATGCTAGCGAAAAAAGCTAATTTTAATATTCGCCGAGTTTGCCAATACTTATCTGTGTAATGAGCCACGAGATATTAGTACATACAACTGCGATACAGAATCAAGCACGCTCGGCATTCCAATCGACTCGCAGATATATTGATCACGTTCCGTCTGATGATCGATTATATTCGCGATTCCTATCGGAAATTCGATCGGGGATTAAACGGATTGCGATTGGTTACGCAAGAAGGCGATTTGCCAGCTGCAGAACGATTTCGAGACGAAAGAGCAGTGTTCGTTTTAATAAGCGGACTGGTCTTAAACGATTTTCTTGCTCTTTTCGAGCAAAACCCCGGAAGGGATGCGATCGCGAACTGTTTATGGCAGCTAGGTGAACTGTCCTCTCTCACGCGTACTGTTAGTCAACATTTGAATCGAATAGGGTTCGATCTCCGCGGTGGGAACTCACTAAGAGTCACTGAATCGACCTATCCTTCATTCTGATTGTGAGGAACTCAACGTGAAAAAGAGTTATGCGTTTGGAACAAGGTTGAAACGTGCTACAATTCCTTAATGGCCATTGCAACTTCCAATTCTTGCTGCCAAGTACGGACCAACGATTCCGCGATCTGGTTTTGTCAAACTCGTTTTACTGGGCTCCAATTCTTGCCGAATGAATACTTTTTGCCTCGGTCGATACAAGATACCTCGTTGTTTTAAGGACACTGCGTAGAGAATTTTTGAAACAGTTTTACAATAGTTTACCACGTACCATAACGTAAATTAGACAGACACTAAGAGTCGATAGCCTTAGCGTGTAGCCATATCTATTCAATTTGCCTAGCATACCGAACGATCGCTAGGTTGAAGGTTTACTTAGCACCGCGCGACAGAGGGTCTTGATTCTAGATTCTGATGGATTTACTTCTATCAGAATTGGTGGGTTCGCGGCAGCGGAGTAATCTTATCCGAGTTGTTTGCTCTTTTAAGTGGCGTTCGCGGCACCCAGAGCTTTTCTTTCACTGTAGAGTGCACATTGCAGACCTCTCAAGATCTACGAACGTGTATTTGTCCGCTTATTCACCCATAGCCAGGTGTGTACATATGTAACCGGGTTGTAGTAGGCACAGTGGTGATTTAACCCAAGTCCACAGAAAGAAAGTAACAGATGGTTGTGGGTGGCAGTGGCGGTTTAACAATGAAACCAAGTTTGCGCGCGGCTAAGGAGCGTGCGACTGGAGCCGCACTCGATCCCGAACAAGCGTATCATTAACTTCAATCCCTCCTACGAAGATTGCATACTATAAACCTAGAAACCTTATTCCATAGTCTTACGCGCCTACATTTCTGTGTCAATTACGAGCGAGAGCTAGTTTGTTTTCATTAACAGTTAAGATTCTGTGGACCAGTTTTACCGAAATTTTTCTAAGCAACATTTTTAACGGAAAGAATTAATATCCGTTCGATGAGATTTACTCAATTTTTGATATTATCGTAGGACACATTCGAAAATGTACTATATCTTAGACTTTTCATTAGCGAAATCATATTTATCAGGTTACGCGAATGTCAGCTCGAAGCTCTCGCTTCCTGGCAAATAGGAACGGTCGAGCGTCAGCCTATAAATAGTGAAGGAAAGTATGAGGTAACGCGGTAGAGCGTGCCGTGAATTATAATTTAATATCGTTCCTCGCCGTAATACCTCCCGCATCCGCGGCTATCCTCGGGAATGGAACAGAACGGCTGTGGCCTAGCCGCATACTCGAAACTAGCAGCAACCTCACTCACCGCGAAACCCAACGTAGTAGTAACGTGCCAAAAGGATCAACAGAACCGGAGGAGCGTTGCTCGTCTATTATTCAACTGAGCTCGTGGCGGAGGTGGTCAGAGACATACTGCCGCGCACTGGTGTCTCTTTCTCCCATTAGCATAACGGACGCACTTTTCCAGCGAAAACACATGAATTACAAAGCCACTCACAACTACGCGGCAAGTGGGCTGAAATTACGTCGAGACACCGTAACACTTTGCTCTCACCTGGTGCAGTATGGTACTCGGTGCAATAGTAACAATTCCACGGGTCTACAATATTGTTGAGTAGACACTTTTAAACGGGTGAGTGAACCAGGATAAATGGTGCAGCTCAAGCAGACAAAAAATTTAGATATAAAAATAAGTCAGGAATGTGAATAAATATTCCTTCGTCTATTGCTTTGTTACTGGAGTAGATAATTTAATAATATAACGAATGTACTTGGATAATTTATGATACAGCGAATTCCTTGCATTTGATATCTGTATTCCACGCAACGAATTCTATTCTACACTTTCGGTTTATCTTTGCGCATGAACATGAATATTCTGCTCGAATCTGCCACCCATCCTAGTTCAGGATGTAAGTACATACACGTAAGTCGAGACATCGTGCAAAATACGCGCATAATCATTGCCACCAAGCACAATGGAGCGCTAACGAAGCTCAAACGTCCCTCTAATCGAGCAAACCCACGAGGAGGATAATCGCTGTGGATTTTCAACTCGATTGCGCGCATACTCGCACCTTTAGCTTCGCGTGGATTCCATGTCAAGGTGTCAGTCGATGCGTCAGGAGAGGTCTTAATTACGAGATACCACCGAGGAAGATAGTGACTATTCCTAGTAGTAGGACGAATAGGTGGGTGAACAGTCTGTGGAAAGCGAACGAATTTTTTCAACTGATCCATGGATTTTGATGGAGCCTGATCATACCGGTTTCTTTCAGCGCGCATAAATCTCTTCACTGCCCATTATTCCCATTGACAGAACAATCTTTCTAGCAATGTTAAATGATGGTAACCGTCTCTGGCCGCGAGGATACGTTATACAGCAATAGGTTGTACCGCCTCCACCGCGTGGAGGTGGAAGTTGAAAGATCAAAGGCTAAGATTTAATGGCTATGCGTTTCTACGACGGCACTTCCTCTCTTTTTTGCACAACTGGATATTCAATATTGCACAGGGATTTTTTCATGCTTACGCGTTCCGTACGTCTCGAATTTCCTCCTTCGCCAGAGATTCATTTCTCATTCGCTTTTATAGCTATTGCTGCCGGATTACATATTGTGTTTGGCTCGGACCGTGGGTCGTCAAGCGTTATCAAGCCGAGTGAAGTCGTCGATATGAGGTCTATGGTTTGTTCGGGTAATAAGTACCGCAGGAAAAAGTGTAAAGGACACGGATCCTTTTCTATCCTTTCCTATTCTGTCGCGGGGACAGGAAAAAGGAGCTGTCTTTATAGGAGGCTTTATAGAGGGTAGATATCGCGTGAAAGCGCACTCGTGACTCCACGGAACCGTGGGAGTGCCAGGTGGTTGAGAAAAAATCGTTGAAACTTGCTTTTCGAGTGAAACTCCCTGGTGCAAACGATGTCGTAAATGTTTATACGCGACGGATATGCCGCGAGTGTGGTAGAATCGCGTGGCTGGTCTTGCTAATTAACACATACTATTTATTGTCAATGTGCCTCTTTTACGATCTACGACTCTTCACGTGGATGTCCGTAAAACTTCTCGACTGATTACGGAATGCAAGATACTTGGAACCGCGCCTCTCTCGGCGACAAGCTTTCCAATTTACTCTTTCTGAATTATTTTTGAAGTGAAACACTTTAAAGAAACTTTCCAAGTTATCACCAGTCTTACCAATACCACTTTCAACCGAGTGCATACCTCGAGATAAAAACATTTGGAAAGGCACTGAACTTTGAGAGTGCAAGCCAACTATCCGAAGAACTCGTATTTCGATAGGAAGTGAGAAGAAGAATGCGGTGCGGTATCCCAAGCGGAAGTAAGCGAACTGGCTACCTTCTCAATGCATAACCCTTTGATTTACAAGCAGAAGTACGTCGAAGATTCCCAAGGGTCTTTCTGCTTCTCCTTCTGGTTCTTCTAGTTCTCTCGTGGCTCTATTTCGCTGGGTTCCAGATTTGCATAAATCTCGCAAAAGGCGAGGGAGCCGCGAAATCGAAAGTTGAGCATCATCAGCCACACCCCGTAGCGGGTATTAACCGCGGCGAGAGACTATTTCCGTGCGTACCGTGCGTACTGTACCATGCGTACGAACGTGAATACTGGCCGTACTCGAAGCATTTACGATCGGCTCCGGAGGCACCCGCACTGCGGCTGACCAACCCCGAACACAACCGATCGGACACACCGTGGAAACACACCGTGAAAACACACCGTGAAAACACACCGCGATTTATGGCCGATGAGCTCGCGGAGCTCGTTGTTTTATTTATGGTCCGACGTTAAAGTGCGAGCGCTGTGAATTCATTTCGCCGAGAAAAGCCGCGAGGGATTTTTGTTGGCCGCTTACGAGGGATATTGGGTTGATGTACTCGACCAGATGCGAAGGGTAGATTAAGCATCGACGACTATGGTGCGAGCGTTTTCATTTGTTAAACCAACCGAGTTGTATTGGGTTCTCGGATGAGAATCCTGATGAATATTCACCGGTAAGTAATTGGATAGGATGGTAGCATTTGCTGTTCTTGGAAAGAGATTCCTTCTAGGTATTTGCACAGGCATTTCAACAATTGGAGGATTTAGTTGGGAGACGTTGGTTTCGTCCGTGGATCCATGAACTTTACGACACATTCGGTCGTTAGTCCTTGTGGGAATCGCGACCTTCCCAATGTATATATTATTCCTACCCACTTTTTATCGAACCGTCAACCTTACATCACATTCCTACACGGTAATGTTCCTCCGGACCATCTCAAATTTCAACTTACTGCACCCCAAGTAATGTTATTCCCTGTAATTATCTGGAGACTTAAGTACCAGTTCGACCCACAGAAAAACGACTAAGGAATCTTTTTTGTCACCTGCAGAAGACCGGCCATTATTACGAGGATTAACTCACGCCTGATCATAATGATCTTTTTTGCAGTAAAGATGAGCCGGGTCGTTTACACGCTATTTTCGATTCAAGGTTCGTGACATCGAATGAGTAGCGTCTATCGCGTACGATTAATTTCATCAGCTATTTTAGGATCACGAGATTCTGTCTACTTTTAATCGAACTCTCGCGACAGTGAAGTTGCATATAATTCTGCGATTTACTCGGAGGAAATCGTGTGCATATCGTAAAAGTAGGATGTAGCTAAGTGGCACAGTGTAGTACGCGGAACTCTATTAGGACGAAATAGGAACAATTTACGCTAATTGACGCTCACCGACAGTCTACATTAGGTAGGTTTGATAAGGATTTGCGCGACTCGCACGAATTTCTTGAGCTTGGAAAAGAGGTAGGTTTTACGTTTTATGCGGAGCTTTTAAGCGCTATCTCGAGCGAGACTAGATATCGATGGGCCCAGAGCTATCGTTAGCTCTGGTCCGCAGGCATTCGGCCACTTTGATTCCTGCCGACACCTTACCGTGAGGTCGCCGCTCTATCGATTGTGAATGGCTTATCACTGTGCACTACACGTACAGGTACCTCGTGGAACAAATGCACCGCCAGGCGTGCCTACCTGCTTCGTCTCTCCGTTACCCGACTGAAAGTCCTATCGATTTATCGAAGGTCGCGGGATATCCTCCGAAGGCTTTTCCATCCGAGTCTCGTGAATTCTAGGTGCATCCGACGCCTTCTTTCCTCTCGTGTCTTCGGAATTTATCGTGCCTGATTATTTACCTTGAGCTCCGGCCAGTGGAAGAAAAAATATAGTGACTCGACAGTGATTCTTTGTGATGAAGCTACTAGCTGTTCGGGTATAATAAACGTAACTCAGTACCCGTGTGAGACTGACTTGTCGATGAACAAGGTTTAGGAGTTTGGTAAGGACTCGATTAGTTTGATAAATTGCTTAGTGGGTTAAAAACCTCCGTGAACCTTTGGACATTTACTTACGTAAGAAGTAAAAGAAGAGTAAATAAAATAAATGCTCATTAAATTGGCTGATCTGATACTTCCACCTTTACGCTTCCTCGAGTAATGAACCATTGAAAATTGCTTAAACCATCATTGAAGTAAATCAAAGTTTTTGTTACGAAAACGTCCTTGTAGCCTTTAATGGAATAGCAAGGTTAGAAAAAAAGAAGTTTGTCAAGAAGAAGTTAAATGCTTTCCCACACGTAATTCCTGGGCCACATTAGCATGCAGCAGCGTGCATCCTGCAGTAGGATCGAGCTTTATTCAGCACCCGGTAAATGAATTATTGTGTCGAACACAAGGAGGTGCGGCTTGCGTTGTGTAACGGTGAGAAGCCATTCCAGCTTCTTAGAATTTTATAACATGCCGTTAGCTCACGCCTTTGGAGTCTGGACAGTAGACTGCCGCGCGACTACGGAGCGCGAGTAACCCGCTGGAAACCGGGCTTTCATAATAGATTTTAATAGCCACACCCAGCGGGCTCTCGATGAACCAATTTTATCGTCTCATCGGCGCGGCGGCGACCTGATCTCTCCACGAAAACGTTGCCTCTTTCGTAAGAGATATTCGACAGGTATCGATGACCGTAAGCGGTGTGCGATCGTGAAGTTGTTACGAGTGTTTCAGAACGATTCGAATGAATCAACGAGGAGATATGCATAAGGGTACGAGCTACGTCTTAATCTCGATCCACTAACGAAACCGCGGCAAACATGATTATTGGCCAACCGACTCTACCATTTCAGTGGTATCCTCCTGTCACACAAATAATCCACTCTTGCAAACTGTCTCTGGTACTCGGTAATTTCCAAGGATTCTTGCTTCGCGACACTTTCGAGGAAAGGGAAATCACTCGGCTCTACCGTCCTCCAGGCTAGTTCTCCTTTTTAACGGTG
Source organism: Trypoxylon attenuatum (assembly GCA_963989405.1). Classification (NCBI taxonomy): domain Eukaryota; kingdom Metazoa; phylum Arthropoda; class Insecta; order Hymenoptera; family Crabronidae; genus Trypoxylon; species Trypoxylon attenuatum. Next base: position 14,104,631 of record OZ022490.1, on the reverse strand, counting down.
GAATTGTACCGCATTCCTTCCGATCGCTGCACGCTCTTGACAATAGGTTTCTCTTTCCGGGAAACGCTTTCGAGGTAAGTGCTCCCGTTCGAGAGTCGGGACTTGCAAGCGAAATTGATTCGTTCCGAGGCTTGATCGCGAGCGCTAGCGCGGGGGGTAATTGCGAAGTAACAATGACAGAGGCGTGTAGGTTCGATTGGCTAAGTGCACGTGACCAAGGATGATAACAGATATTCGATAGACGCTGGTGCACTCACTTATTACGATCGAATGGATTTGTGAGTCTTGAGAGATCGATTAAATCGAACCGCACGCGTGCGCGTGTTTGTGTGTGTGTGTGCGAGTTGACGATGAAGAAGTGCGTGATTCAATATCGCGTATTTCTCCAACCGGAATTAGAGTGGCTCCAAGATCTTGGATCGAACGAGCGAGGAAGGAAGGCTCGAAAGGGCTGAGGGCCGCCCTGTTAACCCCAGCATATTTCCCCGAGATTGCTACCCTTCCAAGAATCCTCGTTCCTCACTTCTACCATCGGAGCAGATCGTTGATTTATAAGGCCCCAAGATGCAACCTTCCTCGCGTTCGTAATCGTGGAATAATTCTCGATCTTTCGTAGTACATTCGCCACGGATCATTTCACCGTCGGTGGAATGATTTTTTTCCTCGTTTCCCGATCGAATGGAACGCAACCTTCGTACCTAACGACCTAAGTACAATCTCATTCTCAGTGGGAGGAGTTCGACTCCCCTTGCTACTCGTCCAGAGTGCTTCTGGAATGCTACTTGCAACACTCTCGTTAGCATTTGCGAGTGAAATGCTGGATTTATGAGCATTAACTTCGTATTTTCGAGTTCTCGATAATTTCACGATATTTTTCCACGATTAAAAATTTGCCGGAATGAGTACAACGATAATATGTAGTCATTGGAACGTAATTTCTGACTTGTGAGTGGAATTTCGATTTTTATCGCATATAAATATTCAATTATATCAGTTGAATTAACGAATATCCAAATAAATATAAAATATTGTCTTGAACAAACTGTAAATATGTAACTTGAAAACAACACCGCTAAGTATTATTAGCGTTTGATATTAAAACATGAAACAAGACTCAAAAATGTAGACACGTAAAATATAGGCATGTTACTTGAAAGTCGCAAGGCTTTACAAAGGGCGAATCTTTCACCACACCAACCTCCTGTTGCGAAGCTAACGATAGGTGACACCATCCGTCGAAGAAGAAGAAGAAGAAGAAGAAGAAGAAGAAGAAGAAGAAGAATAAGAAGAGAAAAGTATGACGTTAATCTCGCAAGCGCGTTGTCGCTTTCCAACGAGAAGAAAGATAGAAAGAGAGAAGATTAACATAAGCCAAAGCTTTTGTATCCAGGGATAATTCTCGACATCCCCTGTTATGCTCTCAGTATTCGCTACAGATGTAAATAGCCGCGGGATCCAGGAGCCCCGGGGTATTAAATATACGTTCTCCCGGTACTCGACAAATTGCTCGCATGAACCAGAATAATTAGCATCGCCAGCCCCCGGTCGAGTGAGGGGCTAGCGTGCTGGCCTGAAACGCTCAGGAATGCCCAGAAGAGATGAGAAGAGATGAGAAGAGATGAGAAGAGATGAGAAGAGATCGAGAAGAGAGCTAGAATGGCTACTACCTCATCTCCTTTCACTCTCCTTCTCGGCGGACTCTCTCGGCCAGGGTACCTATCTTCCACGGCCTCATTGTAGCAATCCTGGCACGGTATGGCTGCGTTTAATCAGGCCCGCTGACTTGATGCCCGCCGTATCCTCTTGGTATCCTCGTCGTATTTCCGTAGCGGCCGCACCGTTCGCGCCATATTCGTGCCGTATTCGCACAGCCGGCTGCTGCTTAAGAATGTAATTTAATATGCAACGTTACCGCGGGCTCTGCCGCGTCATATTTATAGGTATTTATGCATCAGCTTCGCGGCCACGTTTACGCCGTATCGTGCTAGACCGGTACGTCGGTACGCTGGTACGCGCCAGGATCATTGAAATTACCTCTGCGAACTCGCCTTTGTGTGCGCGTCTCTCTATGCACGCATCCCTCGGTACTCACGAGTCGGCCGAGTCTACGCTCAAGCGACCGAGCCAGCCTCTTCTACGTGGGAGGAATTTAACGTTGTTTATTACTCGTTAGCCTCACCGTCATGTTGCCGAGTCGGGTGTGCATTGGTGGTTGCTTAATGATGCTCGCGGTTCGTGTGTTAGTTCCGATGTGGACCGACACCTGTTGGTATCCTATACTACCCTTAACCCAGTCATATATCGAGAATATTGATTGGAAATTGTATTACTTGGAAAAGTTGCAACGACGGTATTTCGACTAGTCGCGTTAAAGCTTAACGGATTGACGGCAGATAATCGGGATGTTTTAACCCTCCGAAAAGTTATTCGAAATGATGCAGCTGCGTATCTGGAGGTGGTCGGGGACGAAAGATTTGCCTTTGCCGTAATAGTTGTGTAATGAGGAATGCAGCCTTACGCGGCTTTACAACGCGTCATTACGTTTTGCCGTTGGCAAAGAGTCATCCTTGACGAGGAACGCGGGGAAAACGCGGAAAATTATATTCCACGATTTACACGGTAGATCATGGCGAAGCGCGTGTGCACCATGCACGACAGAGTCTGTGCCGTTTTATAAATAACCCACGACGCCGTTCTGGCATTACGAAATTATTGCAACAGCTTCGATCCTCGCTCATTTGCTTAGATAAGCGTGCAGCTAAATGCTTTTATGCGCTTCGGGCGTACAGGTGTATGCGTATGAATGTGTACATGCGTGTCTTTTGCACGTGAGGATTCACTGCAGCAAAATCTGTTTAGAGGCGTCTGAAGTACGGGTTAACACTCGGGAAATGCAAACTTCCGAGTAGCGTGTCTCAAGTATTCTTCGCGCGAATCGCAAAACACCGCGGTGGTCCCGGCATAATATTCTAAACACGCACTCGCTTCGAGGGAGTGCAGCCTTATTGGGCTTGCAAATGAGACGATACGTCAAAGTTCCGTCGCAAAGTAGAATGTCTGTCGTGGAATCAACAAAGGATCCCGTGATTTTCTTCCTGAAGCCATGCGGCATGCGGATAAGCTCCAGCGAAAGTGAAGGGAGGTGCGATTCCAATTGAAATTTGATGCCTCAGACGGCGAGAACATAAATTTTGCAAAGTCGTGGTGGTCCAGAATTCAAGGCGAATTTGGTATTCGAAATACGCAAGGTAATACAAGACGCATGCATCAATAGCACGCGTCTCTCGGCAGGAATCGATGGAGGTGAACTGATGAGTCGACGAAGTTCACGCCTCCGTCATCCTTGGAAAGGGTGCGGTTATGTTAATATCGCTAGTTCGCACAAATACTCTGGAGCTCCGAGAAGTACGATAAGGGATCGTCAACATTTTGACACGCACGATTCTGCCACGCGTTATGCTGCATCGACAAACAATTCGCTTTTGCTCGAGAGTTCCAGTCGACTGTCGGCCCGAGACAAATGTAACTTGATACTGATTCTCAGCTGACTTACTTTGCACTTTCGATGCTCCCGACAGTGGAGTGCGGCCGAGGTGGTGTTCCTTGAAGCGTAGGGATCCTCTCCTGGAAAGTAGGAAATACCAAGCTTTATCATTCATCAGAAGCAACCGCTAACGCAATTATATAATTTCGCGCAACCACACGCTCGACGCGATTCACACTTTACCGCACTTTAGTGCACTTTCTCCGGGAATTGAAATAGCAAGATTATGCATTCGCAGGAGAAAGGGGAGAGGGGAAAGGGAACGGTTAACACGCGCGCGGCATCCCGCCGCACATGCCGAGGGTGCATACGCACATGCACGAGGAGGAGGCAAATTTATTTTCTCCGTCAACTATGGTAATGATCGCGCACCACTTTGCGTTCCAGGCGTTTCTGAAATTCACACAATAGAACGACTTAGCGCGCTATTACCATCCTTCAAGGTGGAATCCCGGTAACAAAGGAGCGAGCCGAAGGTCGCTGTGCGATGGAACACCAGCATCGAGTAGAGAGACCGCCAAGGCGAATCCACGGATGTGACCGTAATGTTCAGACGGACAATCAAAATCGAGGACCTACATAAATGCTAGGGAGCACCCAAATGTAGTTGGATAATACTGGACAATAAACCTTTTGCCGAGTGGCAGAGTATTACTCTTGCGTCGGAAGATACAAGAGTAATGTCTCATTGCATCGCGGTTATTCGTTTACCATGAACCCCTTTCGGTTTATCATTACAGAGTAGAGGTCCTGCGATGGCTCGCAGCCGCTTAATTAAGGGGCTGTTGTTGCCATCGAGGACGAGAGTCATCAGGAAGAGCACATAGGAAGGGCTGTATAACCGTGGTTCGCTCATACTGCCCGTCAATCGTACGTGCCGATACGCCACTCGTAAATACATGATGCATTATTACAGTCGTAAAGGGTATACGATCGCTAGCGTAAGTTTCATCGCTGCTGGCGGTCGTAATTTTCGAGGTTTCCAATGAATCGCTATAAAGCAAAAGCTTATCGCTCTATCGTCGATGGTGCCGAGTCGGTTTGTCCCTTCCAGGTATCGTTAGAGGGAGGTCGAGGTTCCGCGATGGTGGCTTGCCGAGAAAGAATATTCTACTTGGTTCTTGCATTTCCGTTTCTTCTGGCACGCTTTTTCCTCGGGCCTTTTACAAGCTTCATGGGTTTATGTCATTCTCCCTCTTGGGCTTCAGTATGCGCGCCGATATAGGGGTTCTTGAACCCTTCGAGAAGTTTGACCGGCAGCTCCAAAGAAGGAGCATCGTTTCAGTGGTCATAATTTTCAGGATTCTCGATGCAATGCTATAAAACAAAGCCGCCTAGCGAGAATAGTTTCTCGCATTTGCGACGGCTCTAAAGATATCGTTGTGCCAGTCGAAGGGTGATGCCTGAAAGATTATGCCTTGTCCGATCTACCTCTATTTTCCTTTCTCCATGCAACAGTGTATTGTTCGAGTGCATATGAGTACGTAGGCGTGTCAACGCCGATCGCGAAGAAAGCTATCTTGTATGTATCTTACGATCGTTTGACTTTCAATTGCTCACTCACGACCAGCAATGCTTTTAGGGAAAGTTGCCAAAGATTTTTGCCAAAGACCTCTTTCGTAGCCACGGTTAGGTCGGTTAGCACGGTGATCCGCGGATCGTCCACGCGTGGCCCGGAGCGGTGGATCTCAAGATAGCGGTATCCCGCTAGTTTACTACTTCCTAGCTTCCACCACGATTGTAATGCGACTTATACGGACAAGCAGCAATTACTGGTGGGTTCTCTTTCTGAATTGTCAGTCGGGGTGTGCTTCCACTCGAGGTATGAATATTTCCCGGAGAATAGCCTCTCTGGCGAGAGGCGCAGTACTATTTACCAAGGGCAGCTCAGGAGGAAGGAAGAGAGATGAGAGGAAAGCGAGGCATTACCTGGGCATTATAATGGTCGAGTGAGGCATGCACGGGGGTGGTTATTTACGATCGAGACTTTGAAGTGTTTCGAGTGGCCTCAGCATCCACATGACGACTGGCAGTGCCCGTAGGGAACTCTCGAAAGCACGTCATTCTTCGGGCAAGAAACTCGTCTAAGGTGTACGCCGTACGGTGTCCGCCGTACGGTGTACGCAGCAAGGTATTGTGGAGCGTGGAGCATGGAGCGTGCAGCCTGCCCGATCCACGTGTTATAACATGACATGCACGTCCTTCTCGACGTCGAGTGGCTGTGATTACGCGCATGAAACGCAGCCGGCCCAAAGGAATCTCTCAAACGTCATGGATTCTCGCCGCTGTGATATAATGCGCCATGTTTATGTTAATCTGCGTTCCCCGCTCCGCCGCTCGTCGATCAACCTTTTGCTTTCCAAGTTTCTCTGACAATTACCGTGGAGACGCATCGCAACGATCGGACGATCGAACGACCCTTTCCACGCCGTTCGTTTGTATTCGCGCTCCTCGTGCGCGCACGGAAACAACGTAAATGGTGCGAATGGTGCCAGATCGTTCGCGAGTCGCTCACTTGCATTATTTATGCTGGCACAACCCTTGCCAGTTACTCTCTGTTAGCCACTTACGTGTCCTCTTCTGCCGTTCCTGCTAACCGAGATCCATGGTCTAATTTAAACCGATGACTTTCACGATAGCGATAGAGAAAATCGCACTTCCCGCTCCGTGTACTAATGATGAGCCTGACCAATAGTTTCGAAGGCTCACAAGCTTGAAACGGAATCCGAGTGGTTTCTGGAGTCTTTTCTCGCGGGATGCAGGAGGCAAGAACGTGGCATAGGGCGTATGCACGGTCAGCTCGAGCAGAAAATGACACATAACAACTTTATGCTCGCCGCTGGCAAATGAGCTGACGAATTACCGAAGAAGACTCGCTCGTAGAGGAGAGAAGGTTTAAGGAGAAAAATCGTGTTCGTGGCAATCGGCAGCAGCAGCAGCGGGTCGTTGGATAGATACTGCAGGGAGAAACGGGTCAGGAGCGATGCAACAGCGCGCTCCCGTTGCACACCAAGCCTCATGGCTCCACTGTAATTTTGCGCTCTTCTCTGATTGCGTTTCTAGAACAGCACTGACAGCACCAGGACTACCAGCTGGATAAGCGGGTACAGCCGTCCACACTGCAAAGACCCAGAACTACCGGTAACACGCTGCATCCCCAATGCAATCAAACGAAACTAAACCGCAAACTGCTTCTCTCCAAGCAATTAAGAACCATCGCCCAAACTCCAAGACTCGAGAGACTCGTTGCGAGTATTCTGCCATTTTGAACGAATTTTCCGAGTCTTTAATCTCCAAATAAAGTGGAGTTGGATTGCGATCGAATCAGGAAGTGGAAGTAGATAGAGGAAAATGTTGGTCGATATTCTCTAATAATCGATATTCAGTAGTAAAGTTCTACGATCAGTTTGTCGGATAGTTGGCAGCGTTTCGGGCGTTGCCCCCTGTCAGCGGCAAATGGGGATTACCGGTCGGACGAGTGGAGGAGCGGTCAGCCGCGTGATAGCGACTTAATGCAATCAAACGAGTCCCCGGGACTTCCAGGACGGAGAACCTGCAGAGTGCAGATACATACGTGACTACCGGTAGCACACGTATAGAGAAAATCGCGCACTTACTTAGCGCGCGGTGTAGCGCGGTGTAGCGCGAGTCCGGCTGGCTCGGTGCAACGGTGCCTCCGATCACGTAATCTGACTAATCGTTTCCGGTTTCGCTGGCACGGCCGCCACGAACTCGCTTCCAGTATTATGGCCACGCGAGGTAATGTCAGACCATCTCCGGCCGTCCGAGGCGCTGATGATACGGCTGTTCTGTGCCCGGTTGCTTACCCGGTTGCTTACTCGGTTGCTTACTCGGTTCCTTACTCGGTTGCTTACTCGGTTGCTCACTTGGTTACCTACCCAACCCGGCCCATTCTCCTTCCTATCTGCCTATCGTCCCCGCTGGTCCAGCCTATCCTTTCCTCTTCGAGGAGGACCTCCGCGCGATCCATGGAAAGCTACGCTCGAGGTTAAACGGTACGTTTAACCTCGCCTCGCGGGGAGTCCTCGAGAGAATCGCTCGCTTGCCTGAGATGCGCGTGCCAGACAGAGCCACAGAGGATCTTCCGTCGTCATAGAAGTAACAACTGAGGATTTCCCAAAGGCTTTTGGCTCGAGGTTCATAAAATGTCTCCTTACGAATTTATAATTTCAGCCGATTTTCAGCTATACAGCATAGTCCCCCGGTTATACTCTTAAGCCATGGCATCAGAATTGAAAATAGTCCTTGAAGATAATTGAATTCTTCGGGGAAACAATAATTACTTTTGTTAGACGGTGCGCCCGCTATTAATTTTGCCGTAGCAACGAATACTTTTCCCGTGAACTATTGGCAGGGCGGAATCCTGGAGGATCGGTTTATTTTGCGCCACCCCACTGTGGCCTTAAATAATTGCGCTCGAGCGCTCAGGAAAGAGGTGAAAAATGATGCAGAGGTTGCGCGTGGAGTGTGGAGAGGGAGAGAGGAAATAGGAAGGAGTTCGCGGAGCGTAGAGAATACACGGGAAGCTGCGGCCGCGACCGCGACCGCGGCCACTAGGAGCATGCAAGAAGCGATCCGCGAAGAAGTACCGGCATCAAAGTAAACGCCCAGCTGGAGTAGCAGGGGATAGGTAGCAGCGGGCGATTTTTTCCCCTACGACCGTGACTCGCAATATCGCGTCATCGAAGAGCTTCCTGGGTCTTCGCGGGTCTTTAAACCCGATATGGCGGTGTGGTGCGGTGCGGTGTGGTGCATCGACGTACACATAAGTAGTAGTAGTAGTAGGTTGCGCTCAGAGACCTTGACCAGCGGTAAAGAAAACAGAAGCGCGATGGTAGAGGAAGTAATAGCGGTCTAGCAAGTGGCTCAACGATAATGGGAGGCTCCGCGAGGAGTTTGTGGCCCCGTGCGCGTTAATTACGGGCTACGCCATTCGTTACGTGAGTCTTCGATTCCCTCGTGGCTGGCTGGCTGACTAGCTGGCAAGCTGGCTAGCTTGATCTACCCCACAGGTCGATCGACTTTTTAGGCTCTCGCTGTGAGCTCTCTCCAAGCTCTCGAGCACGATCGCCATCGCAAGAGGCTGGCGTGAGATCTTCGAGCTAGGCAACGACCCGACGCGATGCAATGGGATGGGATGCGATGGGATGCGATGCGATGCGATGCGATGCGATGCGATGCGATGCGATGCGATGCGATGCGATCCCATCCCATGCGATGCGAGGACGCGTCGAGTGACAAGACCCTTCCCCCGTACTCCTTCATTAAGGACAACCCGTAATTAAATATGCACGCTCCTCGAACGAGGAAGACCTTCGTGCTACAGGTTCTTGCAACCGAATATCCCAGCCGCGGTTCAGCCAGGTCGGGTCTCGGCTAGAACATCCTTGCAACCACCTTAATGAACCACGTACATGGTTGCATCTGCGTCATGGCGATGAGCTTCCTGTCTATTAAGAGCGACCGCTGAAAAACTCTCTCTTTCCATTAGAATCTAATGTAATCATCGGCCCTTCATTTATCACATCCCCTGGTCTCCTAACGGAATACCCTATCATTTTTCATTCGTTCTATGTATTTGTTCTAGCCAGTTGGATATAAAGTGCAGTTTATCGAGCGCGGAGAAATCCACAGTGCTCGGTTACCTCTCATAGAATTCTACTCGCCTGGAGACTCGAACCGCGAGATCCTGGTCTCCCGGCGAGTAGAATTCTACGAAAGGATGCCAACCCTTTTTAGTAGCCTTTTCACGGTAATCCCGATTACGAGGTAATTGCAAGGTCACGGAGTGGAGAGCGATAACAAGGCGGGTATCGGCGATCGCGATCGTCCGCGAAGTGAACTGGTCACGAGGCTGACCAGCGGGGCCAGGTATTGTACTCGAACCGTAAGTCTACTTATTGTTAGTAATGTCAGAAGAGTGCAGTGAGAGCGCAGTGAGAGCGCAACACACGGCTGCCGATCGATTCTGCGAGCTGCTGCGCATTCCTTTGAAAGGGAACAAAGTGCAGTAGTTGGGTGCTAACAATACTGGCAGGCATGCCAGCCATTCTATTAGCCATCTTTGGCATTGACCGTACTCGCTATAACATTTACTATTCGCAATTTACCATGAGGCTAACTTTTGCCGGATGCAACTCTTACCACTGACTAACATAAAATGTGTCTTCTTCGCACTTCGAATACCGATACTTCAACCCTATAGCTCCAATGCTTTCTAATGCTTGAGCACAATGAGCCAATGGTAATTGCAACGATAATAATACCGATTTAATGACACTGATTGTGAGAAGATAGTCGTGATTAGTTTCTACGGCGACTAATATTTTTGATACAGTCAAGAAACTCTTGGGATAAAAACACTTTCGACCTACACATATACATAGTACGTAGAGGCCGTCGGTAGGAGAGAAAAAACACGGTAGATTAGTCAGGGGCCGGTGTCGGTTGGATAGCCCGGAAGAAATCGAGAGTGGCTCGGCAAGAGAGTCGGGACAAGGTCGTAATCCCGAGGTTGGAAAGGAGAGAAAGCATTAACTCAATCCTCCAGGGGAGGGATACTCTTCGAAAGTGTACTTACTTATGTATCGAAGAGCCAACTGTCTGCTTGCGATATTGCGCAACCATGGTGCGGTGCACCCGCGGCGATCAACGAGGATCGAGTTAATTTTTGGTCTCACCCTACTTCGCACGGTTTACGGCGAATTTACGAGGATCGTTAGCGGTACTCCAAGTCCAGCTGCTCTCGATCTCCGATAGAAAGTCGCGATACACCTTCGAGAAGTATAATTCGATATTTATTAGAGCAAGCCGAGTACGGCTGATTAATGACCATTGCGTTGACGTTTATGTAAATATAAATTTTGTTGCTTGTACAAAATTATTGAGGTTTCGTTTCAATACGAGTTACGCATACCTGTGAATTTTACATGCGTGCCGATTGTTTTTTTACGTCATATTGCACAAAGAGTTTTTATACGTTTTCTATTTCTTTTACGATTGTTGCGCAACATTTTGGGTGCGTTTATAAATGTGTTTGTAGGAATTTCATTGGATATATGACTTTGTTTCGCCTCGAACAAAATTGACGAATTAACAGTGAAATAGCATGTTCTCTTGTATTTAGTTCGACTGCAGTGAAACCAGGACGGGTGAGGCTTAGCGCACTCCGTTCGGCGATCGTATCGACTCAATTGAAAATTATCACGCGCTCGGTTAATTCTAGCGTTAAATAACTGGAACTCGAGGCGGCTCTACTCGAGTGTGTCAGATTACCAGGAATACATACGCATGCCGATACTGCACGTCGCCAATTTCGTTGAGAGATATATCAGTCGACTCGATTGGGAACCCGTTCGAGTGGATGGTCTTCCGCCTGCGTAACTATCGCGACTCGCGAGCCAGCACGTTACTCGTGAAAAACGGCTTGGTCACTTGTACTGCTAATTTTATTACGCCGGATCGCTCGAGTATCGGTGAAAACGACGGAAGTCAAGCGACAGATGTATGAGTATTAAAGTACTGTTCGTAAATGTTGAATTTCCTTTATCTCAACATTTCGACCATTAGTTATTTCAACACGTTCTAATATATCATTCCCTAGATTTGTTTGGTAACTTTGCTCATTATGCAGTCGGTCTGTAATCGATAAAATGTTTAAAAATGATTGGAAATTGGAAATCATCCCATTATCATTAGTCGTAAGCATTTACTTCGGATCATAAGTACTCGGTCGACCGCTCATTATCGAATAGTGCTCTACATTTGTAAGACAAAGATGATCTATCAGAGCGCCGCGCGCCCGCTTTTGCTGCGACCGCGAAACACGTGTTCGAGAAATGATCTAATTAATTAATCCGGCGCGATGTGGAGTAGATATTTCGAGCAAAGCGTTTGTGGTCGGACTGAATAGGTGTACACAGAGAGATCGGTTGATCTGGTACGCGAGATATGCTGCCAAGGAAGGGAGCAATAAGCACAGTCGGGAAAACTACTTGGGCGTCATGCTTCGTGGGCTAGAAACGAGAAGTCGGTTACCTCGCGCCGGAGCTCAATACTTCTTTGCGCAAACAGCGAACAGCGAACAGCTGTCATCGGCTGTGGTACTGTGGTATCGTTGAGTTGACGCCCACGCGGCAACTACTTGCCAGAGTCTTCGACAATCTACCAATCTAAAGTTCTTTACATGCCAGTACTCGAGGTACCTAAAGCTGGACTTTAAAGAGATCTCTATTTTCTTTTCTTTTACCTTCACCTCATTTCATTTTACCTGATTTACGTCCAATTACGGAATAGCATTCCAAATTTTGCGTAAGGTAAATGCAAGTAGAGTAGTAAACTATTTTGAACGATATGCAGTAATAAATGAATGGTACTTAAGAAAAATGTAAAATATTGGTTGCAAGATTTAAAGTTAGAACTTCTATTGAATGTGTGAATAAATTTCATAGCAATTTTTGAATAGTTGGTTTTTAGCAATAAATTTCGAATTTTATAGCATGAAATGGACATTAAACTCCTTAAAGAATCTTGCATTAGTAACTTCCAGGCGAGGAAAGGGATCGCTCGCGTGCATAGCGCATCATGCATCTCGCACTCGCACTCGCGGTCCATCGGCTCGCAGGCACTCCCTGCGGGGTTGATAGGTTAACTAGGAAGCTGCCAGACGAATACGCATACGAATGCAAGCGTAATTACGCTGAATAGATTCGCATATATGTCTGACACTGTCCGTGCACACTATAAGCGTGACCTGTCATGCATCGACCAAGTTCTACTGTACATTCGATAGTGTACTTCTTACAGTTAGATGGTGTTGACCAGAACACGGTGTTGAAGCACTCGAAAGGAAAATGCAACGCGGGAAACTCACATCGAGTTTCGAACTCAGAGCCAAGTGTTCGGTGCGTGAAATCACTCTCTTTAACCACTTGCATTATTATATGCAATATCGAGAAGGAGACTTCTAGTATAGTATTTGGAGCTAATATGAAAATTAGAAGTGGAACGCAGAATGCTGAGTAAAGGTATCATTTTCTTGGTCGGTTTATGTTAAATTAAGTTACAGATTACTACGACAGATAAAAAACTATTGAATGCTCAAAAACAGTTATTATTAAGAAATAGTTCATCTCGGCGAGGAAAGAGTTAAAAAAAAAATCAATTGTCTAACCGGATGTTGGAGAATAAAGGTGAACAAGCGATTTCTAAGGGAACAGGTGTTTAAAATGAATTACAAAGCGCGCAACTAAACTCGATTCATTTTCCGGGAGGACGTAACCACGTGGACTCGTTTGCTTCCTGGTCGAAAGGAGCATTGTGAAAAATCAGCTTTCACGCTGGGTTGTGTTGTGCGGCACACTGTTATGCGATGTGCGCTTGACTCCGCTTGAAATATGATTTGGGAAAGACGAGAGCGTCCTCGCACAATACCGTTTGAATTCCTCCGCTCACTCGAATAGAAGCCGCTGGAAAGTTGCACCACGGAAGCTTCCTGCATAGCGTAATGCGTTTATCAGATTCGCACCGGTGCAGTGTGGTGTGCTGGCGCATGGTTAGCTAGGTGTATTGTGGGTTATGCGCGAGCATGGGAATCACCTGTCGAGGAAAGTATTACCCGTGGAAGGACTCGAGAAGTCTTTCACGCATTCGAAAGAGTTTTTCGTGGAAAATGTCCCGTGCAAACGTTAACAAAGGTACGTCAAGGCAACTGATTCCCTCGGGTGATATGACGTTGCTTATTGTTGGGGACGGTCATGTTAATTACTCCAATTGGAGTTCCAAGTACTACTGGTGGTTATACAGTGTACGATTATCGAGAAAAACTGGCACGCAACAAAATTACAAGATTTATTGTTATTATGCGCATATAAGATGCCTAATGCAATTACATATATGTCGGAGAACTAAAAACTATGTATAGTGTGAAGAACTGCTACCAATTATGCAATTCCTTTGACTGTAATGACTATTTAGTGTTTTCTAATATCCATGTAGTTGCAACTCGTAATTAACTTGTATGATATGAATTAATTCGGATTACAAATGAAATTAGAAGTGAAGCCTAGAGAGCCTAGGAGATGTATCTACTGAGCAATTGGTAATCGATTGACAAATATGTAATATCAATGTTCGCCTGAAGCAGCAAAGCCGGATGCAGGTAGCAAGTTCCCACTGATGCAGGGAATCAGGTATTCCAAGTTAATTATATAGATCGTTAAGAGAAACCGAGCTTTTGAATTAAGTACGAGCAAGTCTAACAATAGTTGCAGGCACACAGAACAGTGCGTCTTGCAATCCTGTTCTTGTTGTTCGCTGGATCTAATGAACCACAGGTGGAAATCTACAAATTCTCTGTGCTAACGAGGGAAGAGAATTCGCAACGATGTTTCACTATTGCCAGGCCACGTAGCACTATTACTAGTACCAGCTGCGCTTCCTCCATTGCGCGGAGAAGTTTCTACTAGTGCGCGCGTTTAAGGCGCGTAAGGTCTTCCGTAATTTACCTCGACTCGCAACTGTAAGTAGTTTCAACTTTCGATTCCATTGGAGCACTGTTTACGCGAACCCTCGGAAAATGAGTTCTTCTCGAATTATGACGTAACCATACGCGCGACGAACGTAATTCAAGTGCAGTCAAGCTTCCGTGTGGTTGATCACCGATAAAACGGAATTTCAACACGAGCTGATATAGGACTCACTACGATCCGCGATTGGCGAGGCGCGGTTCAGAAAACAAAAGTGATATATTTCTTCCTCTGATTTACGTTCGGACTTTGAAAGAGCTCACAGCGGCGAAAAGAAAAACGAGGTATTAAGGATTCGGTATCATAAATCCTGTTCTTAAGAGAGCCAACGGCCAGACGTACACGTGTATTTGATAAATTACCCCGTGCATCGCACTTATGCATCTCTTTCGAATGAGCCTAAAAAATTTATACGCTTGGGAGTTAAATACCAGAAGCACTTTCAGAGCTATTATTCAATTTTTCTGAAACGTATGCCAACAATTATGAAAGCCATTTGAATCATCCTTTAAGTGGGAGGAACATAAAATCAGCGTTAAATTAATATTCTCAGATTGCCTGTTTAGACAACATTTATGTAGATAATTAGTGGCAATGTGCTACCATTAACACCGGTAGAAGGACAAATCTTTTTCCTGGACAAAGTATCATGATATGTCATAGCTAGATCCGAAGTGGCAGTCTCAAAGAAGAAGCTCGTCAGAGCAGCAATTTCCCATTGGTAATCAGTATTTATTCTGATGCGGAATTACCACAGTGGAGAAAAGGTGGATGTCGAATTTGCATGGTAAATTGGCAGTGGTGCCTCGAAAGAAGAAGATCCGGAGGCTAATGCTTGCGCTACCTCACAGGAGTGAGCGTTGAACGGTGGTCAAGGATCGGTCATTGGCGTTGGCATGTTGACACGTACCATTTATACCTGATCGTGTCGCGACAAGATCACCTGGCAGTTGAGGCTTTGAGGGGTTGAGGGACTCGTCGTTTCGCGCTTCACCCGCGGCCAGGAACGCAGCAAATTGGAGGTGTCAGACTCACTCACGGAATATGGATCGCGGCCGACTTGCATCGAGAGTGAAATTCTTGCCCTGCGTCAGCTAACTTTCCAAGGAAGCTCGCGTGAGCGTGCCGGTCTATAGGAATCAATTCGAACGGGGAGAGATTATTACCCCTGCGTGACAGTGCTGGATCATTGGAGACCCATTAAATCCTATAACCACTGGAAACTACCGACCTATACTTCTGAAGTAGCCACGAGATTACTGACTGGATCTCGCAAAAATGTCAAATTTAAAAAAATCGAATCCTTTTGACAACATATATTTCTCAAATGACAAGTGGGAAATAGTTACTTGTAGCTATCTTGTATGTTAATTCTAGAGTCAAGTTTATTGATATAATATAGCAAAGGTAGCATCTTCTGTGGGTTAGACGTGATTCGCGACACTTGTATGTTTCTCTGGACATCAACCCTTCGTTGCAAACGAGAAATTCCTCGCAGTTAATGTACGAGCAAGCGATTCGTACAAGCGAGAAGAAGATGAAATTTCATGTAGCAACTAATGAGGATAGTTTTGTGCAATTTGCTGCGACAGCTCATTAAGCAAGAGCAAGAGAAATCGAAAGGAAAGAAAGAAGTTTGAAAACTGTCTCATAATATCTGGATGATTTTGCGCAACGCGTATTATTAACCTCTCATCGCAACAGCATTTTTCCAAATTACTTGTGATCCTTTTAAATACCAAGTTTCGATCGTGGAGTGTTGCAACCATCAGAAACGATTACGCGAACAAAATGTTAATTGCGTGACAGTACCAAGGATTCTTGTTCCGTTGGAATTTTTGCCAACAGGACACCTTTGTTTGTGAAACAGTGACAACATCAACGACAATGAGAGCGACAAAGAGCTCATCGCTGGTTAACGAGGCACACGGCGAGTTACTACGAGGATAGATGCACCGAAGAGTGCGTTTGTGAGAAGGCTGCGTGTGTATATGTGTGTCTACGCGATTGCACAATGTGAAAGTCGCTGGCTGGAATTCACTCTTACTTCCAGCTTGCCCTGACCTCTGAGATAATGAGAGTGATCTGAATAATCTGGACCGGCACACGCGTGTATTTGGCAATGGATACGCGCCTAATGAGTAGCACACCCCCGGCTGATTTCCTATTCTTTTCTTCTTTTACTCTCCGTCTCGCGTGAACGACTATTACCATACGACCACGCTCGAAACTAGTTTGCGCAAGATACTAGACGAAATAATTGACGACTGCCACTTATCGAAGACTGAAGCCAAAATCATCGACTCTCGATTTTTCATCCGTTGAGATGCCGTAGGACTTACTCGACTCCATCTAGGAGCAGAAAGAGAGACGTTGAATAGCCAATCAAGATTCGTCTCTTCTCGGTCCAAGCAAACTTTCAAATTTAAATGCAAGCCCATTGTCCTGTTGGCGAGACTCTGGCGAATCGTGATCCCGGTCAAGATGCTGTGTCTTGTAAGGATCAGGATGAAAAAAGCCGGGAAGAAGGAAGAAAGGAAGGATGAGCTAACCGTACATCGCATCGTCGAAGTTGTCCGGAGGAATAAAGCACGGAGGCCTGACCAATGCCACGACCATATTGTTCAACAGCTTGGCAAGGCGTACAAGGACAGGGGTGACATTGGTTAATCGAATATTAATGACAAAACAGTAGTGGCGATCGTAATGGAAGAATACAGAAACGGTAGCTCGAGTAGCATCGCTCGAGAACCGATGCGATGCGATGCGATGCATTAATGTATATCATCGCGGATATACTACCAGTGAGGTGTACCCCTTTTATCGCGATCGCAGGGGTCTCGGGATCGATGATCCGGCAGCGAGTGAGTAGTAAGTAAGTAAGTACACCAGGGAGTACACAGGAATGAGTAGCTCCGTGTTTGAGTAACGGGTCGCGGCTCAGCCGTGAAGTGGTACGTTAAAGATGGCTCACGACTGCGACTGGTGAGCTTCTTTACTCTATTCACCCCATAAATAACCACGTAACTCGGACACTTGCGAACGCTGTTTTTCGCCTCTTTTTATTTCGCGGTAACAGCCAACGGCTTTCCGCAGGCTTCTAAACCTCCCTTGGCCATGCACCGTAATTAAATCTGCGAGCGATCCGGTACGCGTGAAGCGCATCTTTATGACGATCGTCGAGCGATCAGCGACTAGCGACTAGCAACCATCGGCCACCAAGGGTCGCTTGGTGGTACCGGAATAATTATTGTTTGTCGCGGCTCGACGTCGAGCCGCCGTTAAATCGAACGTGAATTACTACCGGCCCTCCCTCTCTTTCTTGCTTCTGCCCTAAGCTTAACAGGTACGCAAGATTACACGCCAGCAGAGAACCGATGCTGCCATCGATCGCGGCTCGTAAACACGATTTATCGATCCTCGTCCGGCCTTGGCGGAATTTAGAGGCGCGCGTAGACGCCCATCAATTACTTCTTCCGATAATTTCTGCTTCGCGGAATATTGTCGCGGTGGTGCGTTCGACGAGACTGCCTCGAGGATGTCGTAAATCATCACCGGGTGGACCTCAATATCGGATCCATAGATCGTGAGTACATACGTACTTCGTGCGGGAGTCGGTTCTAGTACTATGTATGTACACCTCGAAAAGGCAGCTGTTCATCGAGGGGGTTTCGAAATTTCGAAAGTGAACGGGATGTTGAGTTTCCGGAATTAGCAACTACTTTTAGAAACTGTTTCGCACCCCTTTCAGCTAGATTCGATTGCTTATCTTATTCCACGGAATGCATAATCGCGCATTAACCTGACCGAAGAAGTACTTACCGCAAAATAAACTATCATAGTTACTTCGGAAAAGAGAACGTTTGAATTGCGTGTCTAATCTGGACATTAGAAATTTGGGGAACAATAATCTCTAGTATTGGAAGCTGTGTAACTTGAGGACTTGATTCGTTTGGAATATCGTGCTTTCGAAAGCAAATTGTGCAAGGAATTTCCGGCATTAGTAAACCTTGCGAATAGTTTGTGGTTACATGCCAGGGCGATTTTCTCGCGGAGCTAGTCACCCAAGGTGGCTGTAAGCGAGTCGAATCGATTTGAATCTTGCCGCGGAAGTCCATTTATTGAGAAATAATAGTAATATAGCTCTGCGCCCATTTTCCCGTTCTTATCTCTTAGCGGATCGAGCCGCGGGGCAAAAATCAACTGAACATCGTATATTTCGCCTAATGACCGATGCTCGACTTATGGACTTGCGTAAAAGATCTAATGGTGTGAGCTATCAATGGCCAGTAGACCGCAAAATCATCGTCTTCTAATGATCGTTATTTCGGTATGAACCTTCCGTCATTCAAGATTAACCCTCTATTACGCTCTACAACTCTAGATCTTCCCATTGTAATCGATACATTTTCAAACTCTAATTTACGCAACTTTAATGAATCCATTTGACTTATTTAAAAAACATATAATAAAGGATCAATTCCCAACCTCCATGTAGTTGGTGTTCAAGATTCCCTTTTCTCCGAAGAATTTGTTTGCGAATTGACTTTTTCGCAATGCTCGGTAGTCGTGTAAAAGACGAGAAGGTCTGACGGTGTGCTTGAAGAAATCTGCCACAGAGGCTGCGAGGAAAAGTGCGCTCAACGAGAACTAATGACCGTGCTCACGAATAAAGGGAGTTATCGGAAACATCGTAGAAATTACGAAAGAATGCGATAATTGGCCGCAGCTCGTTTTGTTATTCTACGGCAACTCGTTGAAATAGATCAAAGGCGCGGAACGAAAAAAGAGTGTACCTAGCATTCGCGGAAAAACTACCCGGCACGCTTGCCTCTTGATGCTTGTCTTGTACCAAGTTTACGAATCAATCCATGACATTATTGCAGCTCGCTTGTCTCTTTCTCACGTGACTGCTACTGGAAGACTACCGATTTTTACCACCCGGAAAACCCATCAATCAACCAAGAATTCGTTTCCAAGACGAAATTGCATTAACCATAAAAAGTGCCATAAACTTTTTTCTAAAATAAAAAGAAAAATAAAGATGAACCGAGTTTATTTTTCGTAAGCCCCCATTAATGACTGAAATTTATAAGCACGAATCGCAAAAAGTTTATTGCACCGGTTCGTAAAAACGTAATTGCCTTGTAGTATGATTGTACTAATCTTGTAAAAATTACATTAAATATGAAATGTTATTCTATAACCCGAAAGGAAGAGGAGAATTAATCTCGCACTATTAAATCAAGTGGATGCTATCTGAGGTAATAAAGACTGCCGGTTTCTCGAGAGAAAATGACAATTGTATGATCAATGATTCCCAAACTAAATTTTACATACGAGCCAGAAGAATGATTGAAACTTAGACTCAAACATCCGTCCATTTATCGAGCGCAGTCGTAGCGCGGCATGGCATCATTAGTAAAGCATCGTCCTTATCCAAGCGCATCTGGAGTCAACGCTCATTGCCTCGAATGAGCTCGAACTCTATGCACTCTATATACATCCTAGAGGAACGTAACTACAGTTAGGCGTAACAGTAGCGTGTGCGCTCGATAGTGAGCGTCAGATCCGTGAAGAAGAGGATTTCGAGCGTTCACGATGCTCGATCAGCGTTACACGGCACCCTCGTGTCGCTTTTATGAAACTAGGTCTTGAGATCTCGTTAAGTAAGGCTACAAACGCTTAACGGTGTGGTGTATAGACTCGGTGGACACACGTTCGCAAGGAAGCCGTGCAATTGCTTCGGACTGACAAACGATTTCGCAAAGGATTATTAGTCGCCGGAACGATTTTAATGACGGCGTCGATCGGACCCCTAGTTTTTCTTCGGATCTCGCGAAAGTGTATCTATCTGGGTGCCGCTAAGCCGCTTTAAACTAGAACGTCTTTCCACGGTGTGCTGGCGACAACGGTAACGTTTGTCACGTTCCTTTGAGAACGAAGTCAAAGCGCGCTAACGAGTGCCAGCGGAAACGAGCCTGCAATGACGTTGCATTCGAGACTGACACACATGCTAGCTCGCGTGTCCTCCACGAGAAAGCAGAAATTACTCTGACATTTTTCTACGGAATTACTATGATATTCTGTACTACTGAAAATTAAGCCCTGATGATCGAGAATTACGTTGGTCGTCGTTCTAAGAGTATAAATAGCGAAATTAGATGCAGAATCTTCTTGCAAACGTGCATTATCAACCATTAAGGTTTAACAGAGTAATGTCTCGATCTTTGATGGTACAAGGATTATTATTTTCACGGTGAACTGTTCACTACTTTACAATACGTATCCTGCATTATATGAGTTTGCTCTCCAGCTAAGTGGCCAGTCTACAATACTTAATAGTACACCGAAGGTAGAGAAATAAATGCTTATGAAAAACTGTCGTGTGTTCCAGGCTGGTTCTCCGTTGTCTCGAACAACACTGGCACCGGCAGTGCAAGGGTCTACAGGCGGGTTGGGGCTCTGGTGCGGGCTGGTGTGCCGGCATTCCTGCTCGCGAAGCCCCTTCGAGCTTACACGCTAACGCACTCTAAAATGGGTGAGTTCCATTACCCATAAATATGTAATTATCCGTCTCCCGACTCTGCTTCGTTCGTGACGCGAATATCAATGGATCACGGCCAATGATTAATTGCTTCGCCGTCGTTGAGGAGGCAATTTCTCCTCTTCCGTTGTCAGACCGATCAGGCCGCGATATTGTTCGCTCGATATTAATTCACGTGAAAGCCTAATTAAGTACGCGCTCGGAAGATTTCGATACAGGCTGGCTATCGGTTGCCTATCGGATAGTCCAGCTTTCCCACGAGCAACTTGCAGCGCAGGACTCGCTTCTGCGAGAGTATCGTCCATTGCGATCTGCGAGGACGGAAATGCCGAGCACCGAGTGACGCGCACCGTGAACCTCTCGTCCCGAACCGCATCCTGAATCCCATCACGGTCAACCTCACCGTGAACCTCACCGTGACTGACAAACCGCGACTCTCGCGGTTTTAAAGTACCCCTCTCGACTTCGCCGTGGCCTGACTTTTCGCGATTTCAGGCCTCACCCTGAGGTCAAGAGAGACTCGCAGCAAGGTCATTCTCCTCGCGCGAACACGACTCTCATTGGCAGTAGAGTCGTAAACGTGCGCTCGTTAAATCACACAGTCCCAATGCCACCAGTAACTCAAAAGTCTCCGTGCCCGACTAACAACACTAAAGATATTAATTGACAGATCGGGAACAGTTGTACCTAAATATTGCAGAAATCGATTAGCAACCGATGCGGTTTTTAAAGAAAATTCATAAGATACTTTGGTGGTTAAATATTATACATAGAAAATAGAAGAGAATCGATTTGTTAATTCCACGAACGTCAAGTACTTAGGGGGTCCGTCGAGAGATCCGAGAAACCTCTTTCCGGGGAAATTAGTTTCCGAGTACACGTATCGCAGGATCCTTCACCCTAACAGTTTATTGGTCGGAGACTTTGATTGTGAGATAAATTGATTCGAAGAAGCGCGTTGCATCCTACCGGTCTTCATTCTCAACTCAAGGGTCTACCCAGTAATTTTTACGCAATTTCCGTAAAAAGATTAAGGCTTCTTCTTCGCAAGACAATGCGGCTGTTCGGCGTGAAAGATACACCTATTACGGATCTTCGAACGATAGGACTTGTCGCGACACTCGTAGATCGACTGGTGACAATACACTGTTAGACGAGGATGCAGAACGAATACGAAGGGACGCGTGCGCTCACGCACATCTCTAGGGTATACCTCGCGTTTTCTTGGGTGCAGCGACTGGCCGTGACACGAATGTCAATGTGTCGGTGTTAATGCGGTCCGCGGTGCATTGCGTTGTCCGTCGCTTGCGACCACTTGCATTTCTACGTAGGCGAGAAGCATGCTCGTGGTAGTGGTGACGGTGGTGCACGTAACGTAATAGGCACGCGGCCGGTGAAAGCCGTCGCGTCGGGGTTCTTACGATACACACGGGCGTTAAGCCATTATATACCATAACGATTATGGTCACGAAAGAGCGATTTCTATGGGCGCGCACTACCCGCCCGCTTCTCCGTATCTTTCTCTCAAACTGACCGACTCTCTTGGTCTCTATCCTTTCATTCCTCTTTCCTTCTTTTTAACTCTCTTTCTCTTAGCTTGCCTCTCCTCTGGAGCTTCGATGTGTCCGTTATGCGTTGCGCGGAGCTGTGCATTTACTGTTGCTAATTGCTTTTCTGCCCGGTCTTTTATTATGCGTCTCCGCGACGCGATGCGGCTCGCGCAGTCGCAATTGAGATATCGCTAATTTCTAATGGAACTGCTATGCATTCGACATAGGGGAAATGCAATAGACGCGAATGTAGAGGAGAAACGAAAGAAAATTTCTTTGCAGAGAATGGGAATCTGAGAGCCCACTACACGAAGACGACGGTGCGAGCGGGAGAAGTGCTACGACTCACCGCGGTTTTCCAAGACACCCGGCGGGCTCCGGTTTCGAGCGGCGTATCCGGAATTGTCGGTGGGGTACCGGACGCCAAGAGTTCAAGGTCGTCGGAAAGAGATCAGTATGCGCAGTGTCTCGATTCTCACGGGCATGAGCTCTTTGCACCCCTTTCCGCGAGAGGCGAGTTCTATGCCACCTGCCAGAGCGGAAGCCTCGACACGGGGAGCGATGCGGTGCTCTACAGGGTTCACCAGCTGGCTAAGCGAGATCTCCCGCTGAGGGTAATTTATTTCGATACAATCTCATATTCATTATCTATTAATCTGTATTAATTATACTGGCGATTGGATTTTCTCCTAATTGGATTACCGGTACTGATTAGTGCGATCAACGATCAATATTACATTAACTTGATCCAATGAGTCTAGTCCATTTATAGTTTATCGTTATGTGGATAAGCTTTCAAAAACTATTGGAACATTGATAATTTCTTCGAAGAAAGATCAGAAACTGTTTGTCAAAACAGATTGGAAAATTGATATACCATTAGATTTAGGTCTTGTTTGTCGTATTGGGAGGGTCTCGTAGGAAAGCAACAGTGAAAATTTCGAAAGAAGTGTCAAATATGATTGACAGGTGCGTTTAGTCGCTGGGCCTCTGCCGATACCACTGCCAAGAGATTACAGCGGTCTGATGCAGTTGGAGGGTGCTACCAGAGGGCCTATCGTCCTAGGATGCGCGGTACCTTTGATGCCGGAGCGACCCTTGCCAAACGCGACGGTGCCGGAACTCCTAGAGTTGGTAGCTACGGGGCCAACGGCGCCCAGGGTGAAGAGGGCGCGATTGGGATGCCCCTCCGAAGCAAGGCTCTTGGCATCACCGAAGATGCAGCGATTACTCTCGGCGTGCAGGTAACGGTTATACATTCAGTTAAATGGCAGATTTTCTTGCACTTGAACTTTACAAGGAGTTTGTGAATCTTAACAATTTTCGATCATATCATCGTTTTCGACCATACCAAGAGTTTCAAAGATTTAACAAAGAGTGTCAACTGGGAAACAGAGAATTTGACAACAGGTAAATTTCACTTAGAAGATAAGATGGACCGAGAACAATGATTCTATTTGCAGAAGAGCTTTGGATCAGAGAGCAACCGAACCTCGAGTGGCACCACCGAAACCTCCAGTCCCGGGGGGCCAGTTGAAGGAACTACACCTAAAGGAAATAAAAACGAAGCCGGAAACGAAACCTATCTTGCAAAGCTTGAAAGAGGGCCTCGAGCATATCAAGCGAACGACGATACGGGATCGCAGCAACAGTCGGACCTCGAGCAATAACCACAGCTTCCTTGATCGACTCTCAAGGATAGCGCAGGGTGGCAGAAGCAGGAATCCAGCGAAAAAGTCAGCCTCGTTCACTTTCGCCGTCAGGCCTGAAATAGGAATGCGATCGTCCGAGAGATACGCGAGCTTGGAGTCCGAGACGAACCTTACGCAAGCATCGCAGTCTTCCCGACAGCAAGTTCAGAGATCGGTGTCGACCAGTGTGTTAGAGGTCCAAACGCAACAGGATCTCGACCCACCCTATTCAAAGGTCAGAGACAGTCTGACCCCGTTACCACCGATCCCCCCATCCAAGACGGAGGAGATCTACGCCGAAATCTGCGAGCCAACCGGTGGCACTCCGATACGGAATCCCCCGGAAGAGAAGCCACCGCCTCCGTGCGCAAAGAATGGTACCAGGGAGAAGGATCGAGGTTACGTAAAACTGGCGCTGTCTCACTCGGGAGTGTCGGACGTGTCCGCGAGTACCGGCGAGGATGAGGAAGGAATTTACAACACCGTTTGCTGAGAGTACTTCTTTCGCGGCCAGATAGATAACATCCGCCTGTGTTCCCACGAGCCCATTAACGGATACAGAGAAAGAGGGAGAGAGTCGCGTTTGGTCGAGGCTGGCCAAAACGGACAACGACGCGGCACGGCGCGAGACCGAGGAAGAGGAGGCCGCAGGCCGCTTAGAAACGACGGAATGTAACATGAGGTATGCACTAACCCGCGCGAACCTCCGTAATGTATCTTCGGGCTCCGAGTGAAAGCAAAGGAGGACTTAAATCACGGTTTAATGAAGTACACTTCCATATCACGCTCCGCCTCATTGCGAGCCAAGGAGCAAGCCTGCGTATGCACTTGTCACGGGATTGCGCGAGCGCGAGCGCGACCGCGACCGCGTGTGCTTCTAATAACGTTGAGCATCTGCATGTAAATACATTAGTAGTCCGTCGCGAAAAATCAATGCAAAAATTCATTCACGGCGATAACTCGCGCTTCCTGCATCGAGCAGGGAATCGAGCAAGGGACAGAAGCAAGGCTGATTGTGAGCTCTTGCTCCGGACGCGGATTAGAATTTACAGCGGTACTCACAGCAGGCGAATTATGTCTCTAACATTCTTTTCCCCCTTGGAAGGGACTCCGGTTTGCAGCGGAGATGTCCTCTCTCCAAGGAACAGGAAGATTTACAAGGCTGTTGGCCGAAGGAAATGATCGTATAATTAAGGTCCTGTGTGCGAGTGCAGCGGATATAGCGGGTCTCGTGCTCTGTGGCTTCCGGTATTAAAGAAGTTGTGCTCAAACTCGAGAAAAGCCAGAGAGACACGAAGATACGAGGAGGACGAGTCTCGCTGACCTTGTCGGCCTCGTCGTCTCTTCGCTCGACTAATGCTCACGTTTACTCGCGCCTTCGGAACGACCGCGCCGGAAGCGACGAGGAAGCCCTCCGTATATTCTAAAGTAATTTCTTATTCGCTCTGTATGCTGTCAACAAACGCGCGATCGAGTCGAGTCCGAAGAGAGATTTTCGAAAATACGTGCTAAGAATGAATGTACGCTTGCGTACGATAAGAGTGCATAGGTGTATGTATAGGTGTGCATAGCCAGGAGAAACCTAGGGTAGAATGTAAACGAGCGGAGCAAGTTCTGCCCAGAGGAAATTACTGGCGTCCTTCGAAGGTCTAGGTCGGCACTGAAATCGCTCGGTTGGCCAGATAGGTGGATGGAGGTCAGTCGATGGGTAGGCGAAGCTGATGGTTTGCGACGATTAATCCATTAACTCGTCATGCTCCATAGCACTTGGCTTCCTCTTCCTGCAAGACAACTTCAAAGATCTGCGTGCGCGCGCCCGCGCGCGTGAATGCGCGTGTACCCACGTCGCGTGACGCTCCGCGATTCCTTACTAAACGTGTGATTACAAATCTCCAGTCCGTACCCACTCGACTGGGAATTCACTGGAAATGCTTCGAGGAAACTGCTAACCTTCCTACGGTGAAATTAGCTGCGAGAAGCGAGCGTGCTCGAGTCATGCATAGAACTCTAGTACGAAAAAGGAAAGAAACACTGCTCACTTGAGTTTTCCAAGTTTTCGAAAACTTGCCCGTTCATCTAACCTCGATGGTTGTCTCCTAGAGTATTGTAATTTTTGTACGTTTTGTGTATATTTGGAGGAGTCCCTTGTGATGTAAAATAGATGTGAACGTTTTTATTGTGATCAATACACGCATTGCAGTTAACCAATTCCTCACACATCCGTGACTATTTATCGGAAGATATAAGTAATACATATAACATTAGCTTTAGACAATTATTTCCAGAAGTTCACTTTGAAGGGGGGGATCAAGAATCTTTGATGCTAAGGATCCCCTGACAGGACAGCTGGTACCGGACCCACGGCCAAGAAAATTGAAAACACAGAGGTAAACACGCAAGCCGGCGTAGTCTTTAAGGACTAATAACGCGAAACGATCGCGGCAGCTATAGGTCATTAATGTTTTACGAGCACGTTCTACGCACAGCTGCGTCTATTCAATTATACCGATGGAGGACGCGTCGAGACTTCTCTCACTGGTCTCTCTTTCTTTCTCTCTTACATACACGGCAATGCGAGCTTCTCTCCATTAATATTAACGGCTCGAAACAACGATAATAACGGACAACCAGAGATGCTTTTATTGTTGGTTTGAAGTAGAAGCTTCAATATCCTCGAGGTCTGTGGAATACCCGATACAATTTACATGACACCCTTTCTTATCACCAGATTCATTGCCCTTCTCAGGTATCACTCACATCAGGACCTCTCCGACGATATCATTTCACTCTCGAGACTAAAGATAATTTGCAAGTGCAACTAACATGAACCATTCGAATCCTCGAGAACAGTACTAAATTCAAATTTCCTCAGTTTAACGAGCCACTGGTCATAAGAAGCCAGGATATGAATGAGACTTTGCGGCGGATGCAGAGTCGAGCCCTTAAACCTGCGATTTCAATAGGTATGTTATTTCTTGTCAACGACAAACCACATACATGTATCCTTGGGCTGACTAGTTCTTCGCCAGAAGCAAGCAACGCTCGAACAAGCGATGCACAATGATAGTACCCAATTAAAGACTATTTATTAAAAAAAAAACTTGGGTAAGATCTAATTACACTTGGCAAAAGTTTCTTTTATGGTTTGTCTATCGTGGCGTGAAATCTCAGATGTGATTTCTCTATCGCAAAGACAGGCATTGGGCGAGCAGTGGCTGTGCAACCTGATGATACGTATTACTCACGTGAAAAAATGATTCACGGTGTACATCTTTTGCAACTTGCAACTTGCAACTTTTACAACCATGAGTAAGGGGTGCGATTAGTAAACTAATGGTTCGAACGATGATGGAAAGAGGATTTCGTGAAAAGAGCGAATCGATGGCAAGGGCAGAATGGAAGAGAGAGGGACAGGGCAGAGAAGGCGATAGAGATCGAGACAACGGAGCTATCGGGCCGTGGTAATCTTGGTCCACGGGTGCATATTTCAAGATCGGCATGCGTGAACGATTTCATGGCCGTCGGGTTGCCTTGCGGTCGTGTAACTCACCTTTACAACGCTAATGCGACGGCCGCGCTGAGTACAGCCTATCATATTTCGCAGCCCTGCTCGACTGATCGACGAGGCATGTTTTAATATGCAAATTAAAATGCAAATAATCCGCCTACCCTGCCCGCCCGCACCCTCCTCCGCCCACTGTAAGAAGACTAAGTAAGACTAAGACTGGCTGGACGCTCCTACAACCCTTACGTCTCTAAATCTGACTAATCGTCATCCTTACGACTCGTCCCCGAGCACACTCGTCGTCGCTCGTCTTTCATCGTGAGCTCAATTTTTTTAATACCCTTCCAGTGATATACTTTTATTTAGTCGTCTTTTTGGACCCGAGGCTCTTAGCTGGGCAAGATGATGTTTAAGTTGTTTTGCTTTTTGTGTCTGCGGAACATATTTGAAAACGAAATGAGAAACGTCCTGTTTAGTGGGATTTTAAGTTTCTTCGTCGGGCGCTAACTACTTGAACAATGATCGAACTAGTTTCCAGAAGAGGCTTAAGTAAGTAATGGAGGCTTTAAGGTACGTTGTTTAGTGCTATAATTATGTGGCGTGTAATTATGATGGCACGCAAGGTGAAGTATTGGTTACGCTTATTATGTCTTGCGCGATTCTCGTTACCAGAGTTACATAGTAGGATTCGTTTAGCGTAACGCAATATCTAACAATTAGTCATTCCCGTTTCAATTCCATTTCAAAGGAGCTTCCTTGCGAAAGTTGAAAAACCGCCGAGGAGATATTTCTCGATACTGCTAGGCATAATTATCCGTGGTCATGGTCATTGTAAGAAAAAGTATACGAAGAGAATTTTTACGTAGAGCGATGGGACAAAATCATGGTACTGTTATTGCTTCAACTTGTCTGGCATATCTGGGTTATACTTGCAACTCGAACTAGATATCGTCGTAAGGCGGCACTTATTTATTAGTAGAGAAACGTGGAATCAACCTACGTTCAACCTACACCTTTTTCTAAACCCATTGTAAAAATGATTGAAGGAAACACCGATTGAATCCAGTTGAAAGAGACTAGTCGATCAGTCGTTTCATCTGCCCTAGATAGTCCCATTGCTTGATACATAATGAAAACAGGATAACCGCTCAAGGGTGGCAGCTAAATCCATCTAAAATCCTTCCACCGTCCTCGATCCTAAATTCAGAGAGGAATTGAATTCTCAAATCTGAACCCGACAAGAACATCGTATTCTTCGAATAAAGCCTGAGCGCATACAAAAGAGGTGTTAGTCTTTTGTGCTGTGTGCTACATTCTCGACGCAAGTTTCCACCCGCTTGGTTTTCCATGATCCCATAAGGGTTGCGCCGCGAAGGAAGACGTTGCGTTGTGGGTTGATGGACCGTACTGACAGGACACTGGTATCGAATTCTACGCTCGCGAAGGCGCAACAAATAAACGAACTGGCGTGGCGCGGCGCGGCGCAGCGTGGCGGCTGTACGCTCAATGTGCCGCAACAAATGCGCATTCTCGTATCGAACCGATGGCCGATGCGATGTAACCGTACACCCGTCGCACCGCGACGCGACGTACTTTCGCGTCCTTTATGCGAAATCGCATCTCGGTCTTCTCCCTCCCAAGAAACTCGGATAACATCTTCCACCGACAAGCTTTTTGTCCCTGATGTACGATCATACAGATGACATTGGCTACATAGACACGCGGTATATTCTACGTGTAAGGTGGAATGAAATTTGACAGGTTGACGGGAACCCTAAGGGGACCCTTCAGATCCCTCGAGTCGTACAGCACCCTCTTTGGAATATATGTATCTATAGTAGTTTGTCCGATGTGCGCTAGAGAGAGAGAGAGAGAAAGACTCTCCTTTATTTTCCTTGATGTAGAATGTAGATAAAAGTCTCTCCTTGCGGGACAACGCTACTCGCAAGGAATATCAACTAACGGAGAAAACTTGTGTGGATCGATAGCTCATTCCCTACCCGATTCTTTTCGGTGAAAGTGTGCTAGATCGAAGTAAACTAGTACGATCAGTAGCATGCGTAATAGTAGCACTTTCCTCCTTTCACAATATGCATATATGCACTATGAGGTATGTAGTAGGTAGTCGGTCTTGCCGCGGTATGTATCGTTGCCGATGATTCGAGGAATTTTTTGCAACAGTAGATCGAGATGTACAATCATCGATTGCGTGCCAAGGTGGTAGTAAGCGTAATTATCGGCGTAGCTCTCGGGGCGCAGCAGAGGGCACAATGTAAGACTGCCTGCATATGGCTGCATACGCCAAGATGAATCCGCGAGCCATCGTACGCGTAACGTCTTCATTCACCCTGACTCCTATCATAATCTCAGTATGATGAACGAGCGCTCTTTATGCAAGGGTGCAGAATGGAACGAGATTAAATGAAGAGTCATCAATAGCTCGCGGACGCATTATACGCGTGACCGCGGTCTCTCAATGCGACGCGAGGCTTCACTCATAAACGCGAATTTCAACGACTCAATTTGCGTCATTTCGCGCACTTAATCTTAATATTTTCTATTACAATAAAATATCCTCTGTGAGTGAAAACTACTTTCATCAACTCCACGTATCATCGTAGAAAACAAATTGAGTTCCGAAAGAATTCCGTCTCAAAATTATTTATACGGCTGGATAGTGTCATCGTTCAATGATCCGGGGAATTTTTGCAAGAGGTTCACAACAGTCTAAAAGTTTGCTTGAACGAATGAACCCCCAGCGGGATATAACACATCGAACTCGATCCAGAGATTAATGCAACCTGTATCGAGAAGCCGTAGGGTTAACACCAGAAAAAAAGGCTGAAGCTTCGATTAGCTTTCAAATTCATTGATCACGGAAGTCATCGAAGCTTACGATGCGCTATCTCCCCCCGATGTAAGATTAATAGTACACCTCTGCCTATCGGAGCATAGTAGCTCATAGGGCAGAATAGGACGCAGTCCAGTTTTATTTCCCAGCTAATAAAACCTTGAAGCATCTTTGACAGAATTCAAAGTACCAAATGCAATTCCCTTTGAATGCAACTGAATGCAATAGTGGCTGAGGGATAGACAGAGCCGGGAGCCAGTTCTAGATGAGTTTCTTGGAGCGGATGCAGGACGTAGGCAGGATTGGAACCTCCGTTAGACGACGAGGGAACCATGGTCTATCGTCCTAGCCGGATGCCACTGTCCAATGCATACTAAGTGGTTCTAGAAAATCAGTTGTCGGTAGCTCGTAATGTCGAGTACTCGGTACGGCGTACCGAGGAATTGAATGAATCAGCCTGCCCTGGCTGGTTGGCTGGCTGGCCTTGCAGCCGGCTCCTTGCGCCGCAGAGCGACCTCTCCTCTCCTCTACTCTCCTCAGCTTCGCGTACCTATTATAGGCGAGCGGCCCTAGTTTACTCACTACCAAACCGGCGGGACGTTCGATTGCACCGCATTACACCTAACGCGACTGCACTCCTCCTCTATCCATCTAACAAATAGATAGTACGCATAGTTGTCTTCGACTCTTAACGTTACGACTCAATCGTACACATTGTTCTCTATTTAACAGTGTATTCATAGGTGACGGTTCGTTCTCGCGGAGCGTCCAACTCGTCCTCCGGCAAGCGCGAAATTATTTATTAATCCCAACACTTTCACACTCGCTTCTTTCCCAATGCAATCAGCGAGATCGAAGGGGGCCTATCAGGCCCTATCAACGGGGAGGATTATAGAGCGCGCATAAACTCGCACTTCCAGATGGAACAGGGGAGGATGGTCGCAATAAGATCTGGAATAGTTTTAGCGGTGCATCCTTATCAAACCGTCGAGAGAAAGAGGCGGCTGGCAAGCGCGCGAAAGAAACATTTGTATTAAAAGCCTGAGGGTATAGGGAGGAGGTAAGATTGGCGTTACTAGAGGGACACGAACATTATCTGGCCGACAGCGCGGTAGTTATTCTATAGCTGCCTCGATAACGCAACTGCATGGAGTTGCATTATTGCAAAGTCCACGGTGGGAGAGGCAACGCGACGGGGACGCAGCCGTGAGCGGATCGAAGGGCGAGGGGGAGGAACAGGGAGAAGAGGAAGGTGGTGGCGGAGGTGGAGGAGGAGGGCACGTTGGCGTCGCCTGGAATGCCCGCGGACCACGAACGGTGCCGGTACGACGGGTTTACCTTTTACAGCCTACCTACCGGTCGTTTCACTCTGGCTACACCTTCTGCATTGCCACTATACCCTTCGCCTCCTTCTTCAACCTTACTTCTGTTCGCAGTGCGCCAAAATGCGTCCACGTGTTTTTTTCCCGAATCGTTGGAAATTCGCAGATCTAGTAGACTCTAGGGTTAGGCGTTCCTCGAGCTGTCGGAAGCAATCGTGAAAGTTGAGGCTTCGTTGCGCCAAGCTTCGGAGAAAGGAGTGGCTCAATAGTAATATATTTCATACATCCCAGCGATGATATAACATTGTGGCAACCCGAACGATGTTTGTTCGTGAGTACGATTAGCCTGAACCGGCTATTCAGCCGGACTCGAGTCCAGAGTTGGCCGGCTCGGGTCTCGTGAATTTTCATAGGCCATTACTTTCCCGGGATTGATGCCGATTTCTGTTGCGAAACGAGCCTCCTTCCAGCCGAGCTAGCAATCACGGGGGACGAAAACAATCGGGGCTCGTAGCCGGATAATTCGAAGAAACTGATACGACGGATTCATTGGAGCCACTCAAAGGGAACCGAGTGTGTACCGAGTGGACTGTCGCGGGCGATTCATCGAGGGAGAAGGACGATGCCTCGCGTCGATAGAAATTTGAATTGACAGCCGCGATTGATCAGCTCGAGTGGATCGACCTGCAGCGTGAGCTAGAGTCGCCAGAGACCGCAGTCCCGGCCGATCGAGCGTCTCTGGCTCCAGAGCGAAGCCGAGAAGCAGAGCGAGGCCCTGCCATCGTGTTTCTTGGGATTTTTCAAATATCCCTTGGAATGCTCTACATCCAGTGGTGCTTTTATTCGAAGCCGCGGACAAGGCATACCGAGGACTGAACCAGGCGTTCAGGCATACGCTTCAACTGAAGTTAAAGTCGAGGGGGGTGGGTATCTAGCCGTGTTAACACGCTTGATAATGCCGAGGACAATAGCACCGCGCCGTGCGGCCAACCGTAGATCGACTGGCTGACCCATTTGCGTTATCGAGCCGACTGACGGCCAATTTATATCTCGAAACGGCAAATGGTTCCTGCACAGTTCGTATGTTACTTTGACAAACGAGCCCACGAAGCAAACGGACTTCCACTCGAAACGGTCGCAGATAGATAGTGTATACGTACGCGCCACGCCAAGACACAATCCAGCAAAGAGGGCTATCAACCCTAGTTTGCATGTGAGATGTTCCGTATTACAAATTATGTACTCGGATGGTGCACATTCCACCAGTGGATGGTGGAAACCACTGCTAGATTGCGGCCAGAAATCTCCAGCCAGCAATAACAGTACTCCGAAGCTTGTACCAGAGAAAACTATTCTAAAGAGGATAATGAAAAGTACAGTATTAGTCAGGACAGGCCTGAGAGTCTTGCCATAGAAGATTTATTCTCTGAAGCATTGCGGGTCTCTGGAGCGCGAGAAACCAGCGATAAAGATTCTCGTTCGCTCCTCGAGTGCCGCGAGACTGGCCACGTGGCAATAGCTCGTTAGTGACAGATGCAATTTGACCCATTAGCACAATCACGAACCTCGCCAGTGTTGTCGGTCTCTAACATGACGTAACTAACGGAACCTGCAGGCGCAGACCGGAAAAGAGCGCCACTCTTGAGAATGCCGACGCGTCACGACGCGTGCCACATCGCTCGCCTTGCCCTGCATGTCCATATAGGAGGAACTCCACGACTCGGGTCTCCGTTCGCTGCGACACGATGCGACGCGACGCGACGATGCCTCCTCAGTCGTCGCATTGGTGAACGAAGACGAACCAGAGGACGAGCAAAGACAAGTAACTTGCCTCCTCTTTTCCCCATTCGACCACGACTGGGGCTTCTCACAAAGCGTTTCAGTAGTCGCGAGTGCTCTCAGGGTTAGCTACTGGAAATGCCTAATCTCTAGCGCAGTTGCAATATTATTGCGAAACGTGATACACGCCGGCGGCAGCACAGTTCCAGGCACGGCAGGAATTCTCGTTAGCTCGCCAGCTCCAAATGACGTGCGAAATTCACGATGCCCTCGGAAAGAAATTGCCAATCGCTCGGTAACGGTAGACTCTCTATCTCGAAGGCGCGGTGCACCTCCTGCCCTTCTTTGGATGCCGGCAAGAGTCTCTCGCTCGAACGAGGAATCCGAGAGACACGCAAAATTCCAATTGGATTCTACGGATTATTGATATTTAAGGAGCATTCCTTGCGGTGCCGGTGCACGGGCATGCGGAAGGTAATTAATCTCTGAGTATGGCTTCCATAAATCACCGGGGCACTCTCCGATAATCGGTATCCGTCGTGGAAATGTAGGAGGACTCTGTGGCGAGCTTTAGACGGTAATTTCGTTACGAGCAAGGATCGAGCAAAGTGATCGAGGCAAGCAGGTAGCCAACGGTGGACGAAGAACGTGACCGTCAGAATGTTGGATTCGAAGGGGGAAGATCGAGTGACTCGGTCCGGTTTGGCAAACGTGGGCGCGATGCCCGCTTCACAATGACCCTAACAATCTCGAAAGAGGCTCTTCTGCTGCTAGGCCCCCTTGTCAGGGCCTCTCTTGCTCCTGAAGGGGATTTTGGATGGACGACGTGCGTGAATGCACGGGTTAACGCACCCTGAAACCTACTCCGAAATGGATCACCGCGTAGGACGTTGTCCCTAAACGCCTACGTGGGTAAGGTCGCCTTTCGGAGTGGTCTCTTCGAGTGGCCATACATACAGGTATCCACCCGAACCGCACCGCAGCTAAAAGACCCTCTGAAATTCTAAGAAGCCCAAGGTAATTTTCGCGGCCTTGTTAGCCGACGTGCGAAAATTTATCGCCGCCGCTCTTGTTCGGTCAAGCGACCACTCATCTCATTCGGAGTGGCACATTCTTACGATATAAGTGTCGTGGCTATAGAGAGAATCGCGACAAGTCGATGAAAACAGTGAGTCTCCACTGTTATGTTAAGGAGTTGAAATTTATGGGCTTGGAAATTGTCCCGTTCCCCTTCGAAATTTCACATCGATACTTTTGCTGCCTTGTTTCATTGTTTTCGATCAGGAATGACTATACTGCCTAGATTAGTTCGATTTCGCTCGCGACTCGAATCCTTCGCGTGGTCGATCGGTAAGCCAGCACGAAGCGACAAGCCAAATAAGGTTGCTCACCCCAGGCAGGCTTCGCTTCAAAGTCAAAGAAGCGACTGACTCTTCGCGATTTTGCTTAGAGTCTTCGATCAAATGCGTTTCTTATCTCAATCAACGGGTCTCAAGGCGAGGAAGTCGAGCGTCTTAATGCCAGCGAAAAGGCGACGATCCGATGGGCTGCAGTCGCAGGTTGCAGCCCGTATTAAATCGGGCAAAGACCCCCGAATACGAATGCTGGAACCACTCGAGGATAGCGGCACTGACCAAGGGAATTCGGATAACGAAGGTCCGCCGCGTCGCATCATTTCGATTCACCGTGCACTTTAATGTCATGCCAATCAACGGATAAAATACGACTGCCGAAACCCTATTCCGAGGAACGGAACGCGAGGATCAACTTGTCAAAGTTGACCAGCCCCTAATCGCGTGTCGCGATTAACACTAATCAACCGACCGACATATTTCGACTCCAGAATCCCAAAGAGAGAATAAAGAAGAAGAAGAATACTTGCAAGGGACATTAGTCTGACAACGAGCACAGTCGTAGACATCCTGAGCTCCTACTCGGTTCGAAACAATACTGGAGAGGTATGTATGTATAGAATATACCGGAGGAATAATGTAAGAAGAGTTCTACATGAAGGAATAATGTGACCATTACAAAAGAGCGAGTGTGCGAGCAGTGGCAGTAGCAGCAAAGAGATGCCGATGGAAACCCTGCCCATTAGTAGAATCCATAGAAGAAACAAGATCCCTAATCTCATTATCTCTCTTTTCCCAACAACAAAGGACAATGCGGCTGATAGGGTGAAGTTTCTGTATCGCCACGGAGGTCACTGGCGTGCCAGGGGACCGTTATAAGTCAAGCATAAACGGGTAGAGAACATTGTGCATAGCCAGAGGCATAATCCTAACTTCCAAGAAACGATCGCTCATTGATCCTAGGTCTTCCTTCTGCCCGGCGACATAGGTCACGTCCAGCTAACGGTCACAAAAGGACACGTGCCTTTAAACTCACGGACCGAGCTAATCAACCTGACACTACGGACCACTATTGTGATCACTCGACTCCCCCGACACGCGCCGCATAGTCGCGTCGCTTCTATTATTATTCCCAGCCTCTATTAGAATGCCGCTTACGGTAAATTTAGTCATCGATAAGCCGCAATTTACCCATCCATTACCTCGAGCCTGTCGATAAGCCTGACGTAATGACTGCTACGGTACGTGGAACTCGGCCACGCGGGTTAACGGCGTGCACCCTCGAGAGGTGGAACGCGGTCAGAGGATTTTCGCTAATCGAAACAATGTGTCTAGAGTAAATTTTCTCGATTGGAATGCGGCCGAAGCGAGCCGGTGCTCCTTGACATGGAAGAGTGTCTCAATCGGATCTATCGCGATCTATCCTCGCTCGTCGTTATTTAACGAAGCCACCAGTATTGAATAATGCATGGACGCCTTCATCGTTTTAACGGCACTGAGTTATTTTAATCTTTGCGCGTATATGGTTTACTGCACATACTTCTTCTTTCCTTGCGCAGCATTGTCTTCTGTGCAATACTTGTCTCCCTTGTTCTCGCGTTCTCTCACTCGCACTAGCGTAGTACTTTTTCCGACAAGGTGAACAAAGGCTTGTACATTATCGCTCTGATCGGCCAAACTATGTATCTTTTCGCCGCCCCCTCGATTTATTCCGACGCCCATTCGAATCCTCCGTGATGCACTACTGACCAGTAAGTCGCTGATGCAACGAGAATCTATACTCGATGCAGGATCATGCATCAAAGCGAACGGTACCGGCTGCATACGCTTTCCCATCGTTCTTTAACATGCACTGCTATGCGAAGCTATGGACCGCTATGGATCTCTATGAGGAACTCCAATGCGCTTCCAATGGAGCTCGGACAGGGGACCACTATCCGGAATAATGCACCGCACCGATACGTAACGTGTCCCGACATAATGGGCCCCCTCGCGCCTCTATCCTCCTGCTTAAAATGATCCATTATGACCGATCGACTAGATACTAGATACAGAGCGCTCTCCGCACAATGTGGCCGCGATATCGAAACTTGCTCGACGCCGCGCCGCGCTGCGCCGCGTCGGCCAACGGCAGCTCCACGCTCCGCAAGAATTGCAGGGTAACCCGATCGCGACCTGAGTCATGCAAATTATGCGCCCCGCTTGCTCGCATCGAACGAACCAACCAACTCGCTGTCGACGACCGGAAGCCTAGGATAAATACCGAAATCATAGGTTTGCAGTTGGAACGGACTCTGTATCGTTTCTCGAGTGTGTTTCGCGATAGGGAAACTGATCGAACAAGTGGCACAAGTACAACGACACTTAATACATGTCGGCCAGCTCTAAGCACAGTCCAGATTACGGTACCCGTTACACTCCGCAAACTCGTCGATGCACGCGGTCTGCAATTTGCCATTGATTTCCACGGAAATAGGCGAAAAGGAAAAGATGAAACGTCAACCGGCATGGGAACGTCCTGCCTGGGAATCGGCCGGGCGTAGTTCACTCTGTCTATGATCGACGATCGGTGATCTGTCCCGCGCGCGCGCGCGATAACAGGATCCATCGAGCACACCAAGCCCATTAAGTCCACTCGCGGTCAAAAGGATAAATACCTAGGATAGTCCCGTGGAGAGTGGGGCACGAAATTCTCAGGATCAACTACTCGCGTAAACGTGTCGAGAGAGAGAGAGAGACAGGCAGATTTCATTTCGAGTACTCTCGATTGCAGATAATGCATTTTTATCAAAACTAATAATTGAACGGACAGGGTAACAGCAATACACAGAGAAAGAGAGGGGGTGAAAGTTAACTACATATGCAGTTAATATCGGTTAAGCGAGTAATACAAGCTACGAGTGGCCCGTATCGGAAGATCTGGCATAATGATCCACATCTCGCGATCTAACGCTCGATCTTTCGCTCGATCTCTCAGAGTCCTTTGGAGCGGGGGTGGATCGCGCACGGGGGGCGAGGGTGACGCGAGATGCAGGATTTACTCTCGCGCGACGGCAAACCGAGCATGGCGTACGATGGTATCCCCGCGTCTGGTTATGCTAATTATATTGTGCCAGTATTACCGCGATACATTCGCCGGGCTCGTTAAATATCGGCGTATCACATAAATAATAAGTTGATTTTCTGTACGCGGTCGGCTTTTTCGCCGCCGCGCACACGATCAGATTCGCAATGCTCGAGGACGCGACGAAACGCGACGCAAGACGACGCGACAACGCCGCGTGGGAATCAGATTCACCGGAGTATCTATCTTCGTTCTCGAGTGCCGCGTCCAAAACGCTGGAACGAATGCGCCGGCTAAAGGATGCGTCACAGTTACACGGTCAGTTTGCCAGAGAAATGATGTCGGGGTGAGTACCATGCACACCTCCGGCGAACTTGCCTCGCCTTGCCTCGCCTTGCGCTCTGCTCTCTCTCCGAGCTAGAGACTTGCCTCTTGAACCGAGCGTCTAATCGATTTACATAGAACGGTCTAGCTAAATCGGCAACCTCGTTGTCGTAGAAAAATTGAACGGTGCACGATGGGAGAGAACAAAGTCTCTCGGATAACGCGAAATAATTTCAATCGTGATGTCTCAAGATTTTATTTCTTTTTTTGTAAATCAATCAAAATTGCACTTTTTTTTGCCAAACCTATAATTATTTGAAATTCCGCGGAGTCTTACATTACTGATTAATTCAGGCGTGATGTAGGATACACATGTAAATAAAACGAACTCACCGGTCTGCCGAAGGATGTGATCCCGAGGACCAGCTATCCGATTTGGATCGAAGGAGCAGACTAAACTGGCAGGGTCATTACGGCAGAAAAAGGAAGAAAGCTGCAAAAGAAAGAAATAGAGGTTATAGGTGAGGTGGCGGATGGGTAACTGGGACTCGGCTCGTTTCACCCTCTCCACTACGGAGTCTCTAACCCGAAGAGTGTCTAATCGAATGGGATGGAGGAGATGGGCAGTAGGAAAAAATCGAGTGTATAAGGTGGTGTATAGGTAAGTCGGGCAGCCGTGCAGCATCATTAGCCAGGATATGTCCACCTCCTGATTTCCTCGTGCGCTCGTTTGTGGGACGAGAAGCTCACGGCGCAGTGCAAAGCAGTGTGGTGCAGTGTGGTGCAGTGTGGCGCGGCGGGTGGGGTTTGGTCGGAGGAGCGGGCGGTCGGGCGGGCGGGCCCGAGGGTGATCGCCCTTGAGCCGACGTCGCCATTCCTACGGTGAATGGTACCCGGTACTTTGTTCTCGGTTCCCGGTACCGGGTGCTCCGTACTCCGTACTTCTCCGGAGTACGGCAGCTGCATCCAGAGCAACCGAACGAAGATTCGAACGCCGCGGTGTCGGGTTCACCGACCTTTCTCTCTCTGGGAGTCTCTCCTCAAGACGCACACGCTGCATCCGCGAGACTCCCTTTCCCTCGTCCATTGCTCGTTTGCTCGATCCTACTCGCTTCTGCACGCTTCTGCTCGCTTCTACTCGCTACTACTCGCTTCTACTCGTTTATTCTGTCCCCTCGTATTCGAATGCAGTGGCCAGGACTGCGCCCATCCGCGGTCCGCAACTCCAAACCCGAGACACCGCCGTTATCCACCTGGCTTCGACGATGCCACCACGATTCCTCCGCGATTCCTCCGCGATTCCTCCACGATTCGTTAACATTCTTTCCGAATCACTTTTCGATGTCGGGGGCCCACATCGAATCATGCGAGCCATCTCCTCGTCCTTCCTCCGTTACCGTCCTCCTCTCTCGCGAATACCAAAATACGAGAATCACATAAGGCGGTGAATTCTTCCCTTCGGGGAGCCACGACTTCGTTAACGGTCGCGATGGAACCTGCTCGAGAAGGCACAACAAAGTTACTGAATTACGAAGTCGATCCGGCTCGAGATAGAAGAGTCGAGTCGAGGAGGATCCTGCAATTTCGATGGGTGAACTAGTTTGAAATCGTGCAGTAGCTAGGCTGCGATAGACTACAGAGTTCGGTCTCCTCTTGGGTCTATTACCCCTGAGACCAAGCCATAAAGGCACATTTGCATGGCGCATCGCACGGCTAATCCGATTCAGGATCACTCCACATTTCAGACTTGCCGAGAGTCTACATTTTACCATCGAAAACGCATTAAACAGTGGAGCGCGGTGAGTCGAGGGGTGTATCTTAATGCGGAGCGGAGGCAGGAAGAGTTAGAATGATCGCTCGTAGCCGCACGAAACGAGCGTAAAAACGACTACCGTTGCATCCGCGGTGGCTCGTTTTGATCGCGCCGATTGCAGCCGGATCGTTCGCTCCCTGTAGCAAACGCCTTTTCGTGTCGCCTTCGATTCGTTCCAGCGGAGTGCGGTGCGCGGTGCACGGTACGGCGATGCGACGAGGTCTGACTAAACCGAAACTGTTTGCGCTCCTTTAGTCTGAGTGTGCACACACCACCAACCAACACAAAGCCGAGCACAATCGTTGCAGTTGTACTCAAGGAGGAAGAGAGAACGACTCTCCACGCGAGTAATTGTACTACGCGGACGCTCGTGAAGTCCTGGTTTCATGGAGTTGTCGCGCGTTTACCGAATAAACTCGGTAATTGGCGAATCGTGGACGCGTTAAGAGGTAATCCAGGAAC
Source organism: Trypoxylon attenuatum (assembly GCA_963989405.1). Classification (NCBI taxonomy): domain Eukaryota; kingdom Metazoa; phylum Arthropoda; class Insecta; order Hymenoptera; family Crabronidae; genus Trypoxylon; species Trypoxylon attenuatum. The sequence continues at coordinate 14,064,280 of OZ022490.1, read as the reverse complement.
GAGTGCTTTTCTCATTGAAAGCCTTGCTATTGATAGTACAGTGGCACGGCCAACTGCTGCCGCACCGCGACAACCCTCATTGTACTTTAAGCCAGGAATGCCATTAGAGAAAATAGTACTGCGGCAGGCAAGATCCTCGGAAAAATCGACGTCCTTAACGCGTACGCTAAACGGCTGCAATGTTAATGTCTAAAGTATGTATATCCTTTCGCTCGTATCGCTCGTTTACCGGCTTTCCTAAATTGGAAGAACGCGACGGCGATTCTACTTGAGTACAAGTAAGTACTCGTCCTTCGTTGCGAAACTTGGTATCGATTTATTAGAGACAGGGAGCGTGGGTTCATCCTGTTTAATGGTGGCATCAAGTAACATTAGGTAATACAGTATGGGGGAAATATCGCGCGATTAGTCCCTGATAAGCGATGCTTATGATCTTCATCGACCAGTGATGCGGCGCGATTCGACGTTGCATCTATTCGATTTCTGTTCGATTTTCTTTAATACCCGGTTGTTAAACGCGTAGCTGGACGAATGGCGCAATCGAGTTACAGTCGACTCATTTACTCGGGGACATTAGACATTTTAAGAGAATTTCACCCGTCTATCGTTTATAGGTAATATATTTAGTTGGTGTGGATTACGTTGCTAATCTACTGTGAAGAAATGGTAAATAAAGGACGTAGAGAAAAGAGAGTGATTTATACAATATGTAATGTATACGATTGGATTAACGATGGGAACACACAATAAGAGTCAGGCTGCAATTAATCCATTGTAAAGTCGAAGGGATACCTGGCACGAGCGGGATCCGAGACACCAATAACCCATGTCATTGAAGCATTGTCACTAGAAACGATCATAAATCTCTCGATCGGCAATCGGCAGATATAAAAAGAACGGCGAGATACGCTTAGTGAATTTTGTATGGGCGTGTCTATGCCATAAAGCTTTAAAATACGATGTTCCCGCGGTGGACACGTTAATTGCTACGTAGAATGGTTCGGATGAAAGCAGCGTTTGATAAATTGCGTTGTTAAGGCATCGTGTTCGAGTACAGCGTTATCCACGCGGTACGTGTCCGCTCGCGAACCCTCTGTGTAGCTGTGTGTACATGCGCACTCGTGCGCACGCTAGTCACTACGCTCGCGTATACGTATACATTGCAGATTGTAGCACGTTGCTCACCTGCCCTGATCTTTCGGCTCCGATACATCGTTTGCCGAAGGACTGCGCCCCATCGACGACCTCGAACTTAGCTACAATGGCCGCGCAACCGAGAGAGGAACATACCGCGCCGAAGAAACTAAAGAGAGTAGAGCCCTCTTCTCGCGAGAAGAGTCTCTCCTCTGGGCCGGCAAACGTTGTCAACCAGCAACGAAACTGGCCAGAGAATTTAGCAAATCGTTCGAACGAGTTCCTCTTTCCTTTTTCTCGTTCTTCCTTATATATTTTTCTTTTTTTTTTTTTCCAAGCTACCGGAGTAATTGAGGATTCCTATAGGAGAAGAGCGAGAGTACTTAAGAGGACAGCGGCACGGTCGGCGGATAGGCATGCGTTGAATGCATAACATTTTTATCAGATCGGAAGGAACGTGTAGAGGCGGGACCCTCTGAAAAGGTAACCCGCCAAGAGGCGAGGGAATGACCGAGCGAACACCCGAAACCCGAACGGAAGGATTCCAAGGCCGCAGTCAAGCCAAAGTCGACCCGCAGTCAGAACCAGAAGCAGCCCTTGAATCTCTCTCCATTCAAGAGCCACCCAAAGCACCGGACGATCGTCTTGGATATATTCTACTCGCCGCGGCTCTCTCTATCACCCACTGAATATGTAATCACTGACCTAAAGCTTGTAAACAAGAGGGACAACGACTACTGTCGTGTTCATCCTGAACGACTCTTATTCATCCGCGGTACTCGCGGTGCACAAAGCCCGATTGTCGGTGGCTTAAGTCAGCCTTCTGCGACTTTCAGGGTGGGAGCTTGTCTCGCTGGAGAGCCAGAAGTCTCCTTTGGGCAGAGAGAGAGGGTTTCTCTTCCTCTAATTTGCGGGTCAGTGGACAGGAAAGTAACAGAGGCACGAAGAATCTTACGGCTCGTTAATCCAAATCGTTACACCGTGAGTTTCCTGCGACAGCAAAGTAACGGAGAGTCGCGAGGCTGATCACGGTTCGTTGAGAAAAACCTTTAGAAGAATTTTCCTCGGTAGTTGGTCCCACTTTCACCGGGAAGGAGGCAATCATCCGTGGGAGTGAGTTACGCAGAAGAACTCGGCCGCGTGATAAACACGGTAACAATGGAAGTCAGTTAAAGTTTCGAGTATTAACAATTATGTTTTTTGAAGGGCGCAGTCTTCAACACCAAGCATCGAGCATCGGTTAAGGTCTCGGCTTGGCACTCACCTCGCCGTCGGAATTCCGATATAATGGGGATGACCTACGACTCGATGACGTAACGACTTCCTAGACGCCTAATAGAGGTCTGCGAGGATGCTCCTCAGCCTCTGGCTGATACGGCGTATTATGCCGACACTCGCGATCCTTGCACATACATACACACGCAACACATAAGCAGACTTACACACGTACTTGGCGGCGGATAAACTCGCGCGTTTGCCTCCTGTCGCTAAACATTCGTCAGGATTCCACGGAGCGCGACGGAAGCGCAGGAAATTCTCTCTTGCGTGCTGATTAAATTAATATACTGCTGACAGGGTCCGAGGTCAGCCTCCATAAATAATTAGTACGCAGTAATGAGGGAGAACAGCGGTGAAATAAAATTGCGATGGGTCGCTTGTGAGAAACGTATGACTAAACTTCCTCTATGGTGACGATTCTTTTCTTTTTTTTTCTTCTTCTTTTTTCTCGTTTATTTTTTTGATGGATAGAGGATGTTAGAGGATGTTGGGAAAAATATGCGGAAAGACAGTGGAAAGGGAACGACCAATGGACGGATGCTGTAGATATTCGCGAGGCATTAACCACAACTTCGTCGCTAACGACCTGATAAAACCGCTGTTTGCGGCCCTCTTCAGTGGGATTCTCCGATGAAGACCACAACGTCGATCGAAGGTAATGAAGTATAATTGAACGCGGCGAGATAACTGTCTAACTACCTTGACCTACGAACCTACGCGCGCGCTGACCGGGGTCAGCGACTTCATCAACATTTACCGGTGTAGATTTCACGGAATATCACGAGTTAACTAGATTGCTACTTGTTAATACCATAGGGAGTTAATCATAATTAAATCGCGATTCACCGAGCGTCCCCGTTTTGGTCGTCCCCTCCTCTCTTACCGAGTAACAGCACGATCACTGAAACTCATTTGTCGAGGTTAATCGATGAAATTATCCACCTGGATTTTTCTCAATGAAAAGTTGCACAATGATGCCTAGTGTTCGAGCATCTAGGAGGAAGTTTGTTATCCGATGAGTGTTTTTGTTTCCCTAATACATACATAGTTGGAACATGGAAGGCTTTCCGTACTTGGGTTATTCTCAAATCGAGTATAGCTCACAATCAGTGGATTTGTCCCGTTTAGAGTGACACGCGCAAAAGGTTCGACAGATTTCGTGTCGAAATTGACACTGGTTTCCCAAGCAGTCAATAAGAAAATCCAATCCGCCGTACTACGGAGGACGACCGGTAGAAAAGGACAATGCGAATTACGTGACCAATCCGCTAAAGGCGAATCGCGCGACAGGCTTATTACGAAGATCGCTGCCGCGCTCGATAAATCGTTAGAAAGTGGAACGGTGAATTACGGAGCAACAGAGGGTTTACAGTTTCATGGAGTTTCGAGCGAGGTTACTTTAAAAAAGGAAAGAGTGTGTAGAGTAGTGGATAACGTAGTGGAGAGTAGCCCCTTCGAGAATTCGAATCGCCTCGGGAATCCAAATCGCTGTGGAAATTCGGAACAGTGTCGCGCAGTAAGAAGGCAATCGCAGCGGGGTCCCGAGGTCCCGAGGAATACCTGTATCTACCTGTATAAAGAAGGCATGGAAAATGCAAACGAATTGCGAATGCCGCAAAACCGGCTGCGATCCGGAGTCGCCTTTCCAAAGAGTCCACCTATACATACTATACTATGCTTACGTGCAACAACCGTACAATTCGATTGGCTGCTACGTTGCAACACAGAGAATTCTTCCCTTATCTATTTCTGCCCTACTCTGCTCTCGTTTCCACGGGAATAGCTTTGCTCTCAACGACCCGACTAACTACCATCGGCCTCCAATATCCAGCAAGCCTCGAAAAATATCCAATGCAGTAATTCGTGCACTTCTTCGCAGCAATTATCCCCGCAACAAATCTTTACATTAAACTCGATGTTGGCTACTTAGCAAGAACCAGGCAAGTGTACAAGTTTATTTTGATCCTGCTAAAGAAATAATTATTACCTCGACGCGGCGAAGCCATCTATAAGCCGATAGTCGACGTCGTAGCTCCATTCCCGTGGCACCTTAACTTTAATTATCGTTATTCGGTACTTGGTGTAAGCGCGGCGGATATGCGTGCGCTTAACTTGATGTCTCGCATCGAGTAATAATCGAAAAGATTACGCGGCAATTAAGGTTAATTAACTCGTTTGTAACCACTAGCGAGGACATCGCCGAACCATACTTCTTGATTATCGATTCCAATTACTCTTTCTATTGGACGTATTAATATTGAACGTATGCCGCGCAGTCTTTAAAGAAGAATATCAATTGCCAAACAGATCGGAGAACGATCAGTTTTTTCGATAAAAGATGAATTCTTGAGAAACGTATAACTTGAGTTATTGTACATGTTGAAGAGTCCAATAGTATACATACACGAATCAAGTCAAAGTAATATATTCTCACGCTATAAATAGCATTCCAGACCTTATACCACGAACGAATACGAAACTTGTAAAAATTGTTAAAGTCATCAAGGCACGAGTAGAGATTTCATGTAGCAACGTCAGTGAAGTAGGACATTATTTTATCAGAAGGGTGGAATCAAGCCTTTATCGAATACAAAGTACATATGTATGTACATAGTGCGCTTATTCAGCCACTATCGAAGAAAACTCATCGAGACACGATTCCTGTCTTTGGGTTATTATATATTGCCAGAATAAAAACCGCGCCGATATCCTTCGAATGGAGATTCCAACGAGTCTCGTTCCATTTCCACGATTCGTCTTCTTTGTCTGTGCATTTCTGTTCTCCCCGCGTCCCTCGAAGGCGAGTCATACCTCAAGGTTGCCCGTAGGTGTGTGCTGCGAAGCTTGCTATACCTAAGTAAGTGTACATACTACTTCCCCGGCAGCGCGATCCACGCCCAGTAAGAACTGGCCGCGGCACTCTGTCTAATTGAAAAAGTTAATTGCCAGTTCGCCGCGAAGGGACTTAAACTTGGTCCAGCGGCGATATTTAATAATGTTTCTTCGCCAGCTGCGCGCCGAATGCGCGCACTGCACATTCATTTCGATCGTACATGTTTGTATTCGAGATCTTAATGCACGATCGTTTTTGCTCGGCCCTATGCGATCCCATACCTTCCAGTACTCGAGGCTCAATAAGTCTGATTAATAGGTCGGCGAGAGCTCGTGGCTTGCTTGCCCGTTTGCCCGCTTGCTCGCTCGAAAGGTATGATCTACCAAACTTTGCTGATTCTTGGTGTAGAATTAAAGGCAACGGAGAAGGAATGCAGAAGAGTGGAGCGAATAAAAGAGTTTTTGAGAAGCCTTGATTTAAGAAAAATTTCCAAGAATTCATCCAATGCGAAATTAAGTGGTATTGAAATATTAAAAATGACGATCCGATAATTCAAGGGTTGAAAAGTTGAAATGGTACCTTCGAATCCCATCAAACATTAATACTCGAATAAGATTATTTCACACGAGTACTGTTCATCAACAGCAAAAAAAACAAACTGTCAAGTTGAAGAGGATCTCGCGGCAGATGCAATCTAAGGTCATAGAATCGATTAAACCGTCGATGAAAAGAATCTCTATCGCCGCCCAATAGAATCTTGAATGGAAAACAAAGAAAAAGAATATTAACGCGTATATATACTCGTATAAATTATTTAAGAAACTTTATCGTGCCATCGCATAATAACCGGCCATAAATAACGCGCCGCGAAAATACGGGCGTAACCGGAAAAATGATTGCTCACGCGGACCATCTTCCATTTGCCTAATCGTGCGCAGTCGTTTATCATTGCGCGTGACACGAGGAGACGTAACCTGAAACAGATATTACTTGTCAGATTCCTTCGTTCGCGTGATTCGCTTGTCAGACAACTGTCACTCCGCTGTCATAGAATATCCCGTCCAGCCGCGGGTAACGATGCATATGTATCATTCTCCGGGTTGGATGCGCTTCACGCCAATTATTAATTTCGATTGGCGGATCGCGATCTCTCGATCACCTTCCAAACGGCTCGCGAAACTTTCCTGGGGAATGCGAGTTACAGTGATGAATATAAGGGCATAGATTAAATTTGATATAGAAAGATTTGACATTTAAGATACAAGACACGTGCCGATAAAGTTTTCTTCTTTATATTCAATAATTATTCCACCCGACATATTCTACTTAAGATTCTACTTAAAATCAACCGCTATAGATCCATATAATTGAATGTATGATATTACCGAAGAGTACTTATGTGGCACGTAACCCTGGAATTGACAGATTTACTAGGTCTTCGGACCGATTACTTTGTGTTGATCGAGAGTTCAATAGATGAATAAATATCAGGCTACATCCCTTCATCGTCACCTGGAAACGGGTCGGCTCGGCCGTGGCAGTGATTATTTCAATAAGCGTAATTGTTATATTGCTGACGTAAATTATCCGGCTCCTCTTTCAAGATCAAGATCCGGTTAATGTAATCGATGGTTTATATTTAGCCACGACCGTTAGGGATCATCTCTCAGCCGTTCATTCCCAACAGCATAATCGTTGCTCGTTTTACTAGCTACGCCTTTGCTACGCTTGTAACGCCTTTACTACACACAGTATACAGTATTTCTCGAATCAATATCTTTGAACAGGATTTCGGCCGCCTTTTTCTCGGGTGTCGTAAGATTGCAAAGAAGGAGCAATAAGGTGCGAGCAAGTCGGTTGGCCGATAGTAGCCGGGAAGAGCGGCAATCGCAGCATACCTCGAAGATACTGACCGGTAGACTTGGACGAGCGAAACTATCAATAAGTTTGTATCTGACAAGAGAAGGAATCGGAAAGAGCCTTAGATCAGCGAAACCCATAAAGCCACCCACGGCGAACAATATTTTAGTACGGTAGCAATGCGCGAAACCGGCTCCAAGTTCAGTCCGGTGTACGCGATCGGACAAGTATCCAGCTCGATCGGAGGAGAACTCCTTGGCTGGCTGAGCTCCGTGGGCCCCGGCTTCATCGGTTGCATCGGGTGCAACGGCAGCAGCAGAAGCACGAGCAACAGCCGACCGCCTCCAATTATCAGATTGACTGCCCAGCCGAGTTATACGCCAATAAATACGCATTCCCAAATATTTTATAAACTTGCCTTCCTCGTTCGTTCAAGGGATTTTCCTTCTTCCTCCGTGGCCGGATACAGTAACAGACCGGTATTACGTACGGGTTGTGGAGACGGGGTTGGTTCCATGTACTCGGACCTGCTCGGTAACTCATTCCGTCTGACGTATAGGTATTGTCCGCTGGAGAATACTCGCCCCGTATTCCGCTTGCCCCTTTCAGACTTTTGCCAAGCTACTATCGTAACCAATTGTCCGTGGATAGGGCTGCAGTGCGAGCTACAACTCTCCAGCCACTGTGAGCGGCTGACACAATAGGATCTCGCTTTTCCACAATTTTGCAGTCTACGCTCGACTAGATTGGACACGCGACTACTTACTCTTGGAACGATATCGACACGATGGATAGACAAATCGTTGGTGAATTTTCAATGTTCAGTGGTACAATTTCATTCGGCTGCATGGTATGTAGCAACAGTTTGACTGTCTGGAATTATAGTTGCTCGAAATAAGAAACATCAAAATGATAATATCGTGGATGTCGTATTCGAGGCTGACAATGAGTAAGCCACTTCGGAAGCCACTTCGGAAGTGCGTAACAAATTCAGTCTAGAAGCGGTAGAGAAAGCGTTAAAATCATTTTCTTAGAATTGTAGAAGGAAAGTTGTTACGAGTAAGGGTAGAACGGGAAGCAGTCTGGTGAATGGAGTCTAGTCGCAACAAGGCAAAGTTGACAAATCGTGACGGCATTGTGCGGGATCACGGTCAAAGCAGGGTCTAACGAGCGTACGTTCCGGCTCGATGGTATCCCAGTCGCGATTGGAGTTAGTGGCTGAAGGGGACGATGGAGAGTCCGGGCCGCTCGCGGAATGTTCTTAACGAGTGTTCGGGGGGGATCTACGGATCTGGTCCTGGATTGCGACTACTGTCCCGCAATCCGATCGTGGAATCACGAATGGATTAACGTGATTTAATTCGACAAATAGCGGTAGCCTTACAGAATCGTTAAGCCATTTAGTAGCGCGACTTGTTCGGGGGTTAGTCGAAAGCGAAGACAATTCTTGGACTCTCTGACTTCTCGCTCGCGGCTATGCTTATTCTTTGGCGCGCCGGCTCGCGGATAATTAGTCAGAGTGGCTTTCGGTATCGCAGCCAGATTAACTTGATTTACATCTGAGGTACTTTGAAGGTTGCGCCGCTTAATCACTCACCCCTGGATATGTATATCGGTGCACTGCTAACCCGTTGAAGGCGAATACGAGAATACGCGCAAATACGCTTAAGTGCCTTTCTCCCGCTCATTTAAATTACTCCCGGCTACTAAAAGCCGGCGAATGCATCGCCAGGAATCTTTCTGTGAGCGAGCTTATTCTACGACTGACCGCGTAGCGTGATATCCACCAGGGGACCACTAATATTTTCCAGTTTTCTGGACGGCGTATTACAGCTAAGAGAGCTAACTCTTATCGCGACTTTCCTTGTACGGCTCAACTTAATGATCTCGCTGGGTACAATAAGCACTTTCATCCTAGGTGCGATAAGGAAGAAACCCTGCAGGACTATCTTCTCCAGCGACTCAAGGGTAGTTTTCCAGTTGGTGAAACAATAAAATTCGAGGTTTGTGCCGCGAGATAATAGAGGAATTAAGGAAACGAAGGAAAGAGAGAAAAATAGTCGCGGGAGATAAAGGTACACGAATTGATATGGCGTGGTCGCGAGTCAATATCCAAAGAATGCGTCGAAAGGTCGAGAAACCCATGGCAGTGGGTAACCACGATGGTACGCGCAAACGCGAATGGATATGTGTGAGAGTGTATACGAATACCGGCTAACTCGCATGGGGCCACCGAGGCAAGTTAAGGTTAGGTGATGCTGCGAGATGAGACGGCGGGGTCGGGGAGGGACGTGGCGAGGCGCGGCGAGGTGAGACACGACGCTGTTCAGACTTCAAAGTATCCGTGGTGGACCCGTGCTCATGTCCAGCAGTTCGATGACCTAAGCGTTTCAAGGTCGGGCAAAACTCATCTGAATATATCGGGCCAGGATGAGTACGCGCAAAAAACCAGTTGGTCCGAGAGTCGCGGACAGGTTGCTGCAGTGCCTGTTATTTGAACAATAAACAATTCTAACCTGCCGCATTTGGTTGGCTTACAATTTCTTCCATACTAATTGAAAGGGTGACTAAAGTGCTTTCGATACTTTTGTGTCAAATTTTTGGAAATTTACATATTCCATGGTACAGCAATTTACACGACGATACTTATTAATTTATACAATAGCGCTCGAAGAGGACCTTCGCGTATGCAGTATTCTTCAAGATATTTGAAAAATTCAATTACAAGGAATTTCCAATTTCATCTCATCTGATCTCTGAAAAAGAGTCGAAGAGACAGAAAATTGTCTTTGAGACATGGAAAGCCGTTCGTCTAGCCAAAGCAAAGTGCTCGAGTGGCAATGTCGCTGGTATCATTAGCTATCGCGAATTATACGCAACGCGGTGCATAAACACGGAGAATTAAGTAACCGCGATAGAGAGGGAGTGAGGACAATTACTTCTAATCTAGGAAGTAGTAGCTTGTGGGCAGGCGAATCACGGGCTGCGAAAACCGAGAAACGCTGGAACAATAACTATATCAATGGACTATCAATGGTCGCTGTGAGGCCGGTCGACCGCGGCCGAGCGTGACGAGCGCAAGGCTAGAAGCCTCAGGCTCTTTATATGGCCAGCCACGAATTTATTAAGTCGTCCTGCCGGTGCACCGGTATCCCGAGCAAATTCATCGCTGGCCACGCCAAGCTACACCTAAACTGTCAATTACGGCGCAAGACAGCGGACTGGCAGCGCTACAGCGTTCTTCGCTCTCGCGAGGAGGTCGAGGAAAAACGGATCGCGAGTGGGTACTCGGTACCAAGTACCGAGTGTACCTAGTACCCAGTATACCCAGTACCGGTGCGATAAGGGCTTGGAAAATAATTCTTGATAGCGAGCGCAGTCGCCCCAACTAAGTGAGACATCGGGAATAAATATTCACGGAGAGTGGAGTGATGTACAACCGTTAAGCTTGCGCGGTCTACACGTGTAAATGTAAATAACTTTTGAGAGAGGCGAGTCCGCGAGTGGACTCGCAGGGAAAAGTTGCTTGATAAAAAGGGACATGAACGAGTAAGCGAAACGAAGAAGCAAGTGGTCAGTCTCTTTCCTTCTCTCTTTCTCCGGGAACAAAACGAGTGTCGATAAATTATGTGGTCATAGGTTATCGGACTTGGAGATTATGCAGATGAACAGTGAGATAAGGCGCGTCCTTCTTCCTGTCTTTTTTCTTTTTCTCCTGCGCCACGCCACACTACGCCACACCATACCGCACCGTGCGGTTGGAAGGTTGCAAGGTCTTCGAAAGATCGCAAGGACTTCGAATACCTTTCGACGATTATTATCGCAGCCTGTGTCATGTATCACGTCATAGTACACGCTGATAGTGGTGTACGCGTTCGCCGAGGAGGATGCTACCTTGGAGAGTCCAGTTGACTCGCGGCCCGTGGTCCCGTGGCCCCGCGGCTCCTCATGGGGACCTGTCCTTGCGGAGGTCCACGCCACGCCACACCGGGGTATTATCGACGTCGGAATAAAACCAAACGAAAGGAAGAGGAGGCTTGGCCATTTGCTATTCGACTTTGCTGGGAGAAAGCTTCATAAATCTCGTGGCGCAAACGACGTATTCCCCGGAGAGCAAAAGGCCTTATGCTTATGTCATCTGGTCCTTCCTCCCGTTCTCTCAGAATGAGGAGGGGGCGGAGGAGGAGGACATGGGCTTCACGCTGCGGAAAGTGAGAGTCTGCAGATTCTCCTCTCTCCAGGAGAGACACACTTGCTCCTTTAAAATCTTCTTTCAAAATGGAAATCGTCAGTGAAAGGATCGAGCAAAGCTCGACCCCACATTCCGGCGATTTAATATCTCTAGATCTTCTATTTATTTGCTTCTGGAAATTTCTTTGGCCCATAGACAAAAGGTTCTCACGATGCGTGTGCATTTGGAAAGGTGAGATGTACGCACCTTTACAACACATTGAGAAAAGTCTACCTTATTGGGAGTGACTTGACCCGTACGGGTCTCTTTCACTACGACAACGCAATGTATGTACTTAGTTTATTCTTCGAGATTCAAACTCGTCGTAAGTTCGCATTGAATAAGAGAAACAATCGCAAAGTATTTAACATTACGCTAATGCACGAGGGAAACTCTTTGCGTGGGTGTGAATTTTGTAATTGCATTTTGCAAAGTGTTCCGGTAAGTTAACCTTCTGTTACAAGGCCGACAATTACTTATTCGTGTACTTGTGAGATGGCGGCGTTTGCACGGTGCAATCAGGTGTATTTCTCACGGCGATCGTTTCTACCAAGGGAAGTCTTTTGCAAGCCACGCTAGATTAGATAATCCGAGGAGAGCACGGGAACACTGGAATCCTATAATCCAAAGGCACAGTTGATCGATACACTTTGAGAGGTACTCTACCGTTTGTTTAGTGATACGAGCGACACGCAGTGGCAGTACATACTTATATACTCGCTTAATTCTCCTCGATTACATAAACACAAGGCGCATCGATATTGTGGGCGCGGGTCTCACGCGTGCAGAGGTGATTGCGGTCAACAAAAGTGAAACCACCGGTGGAGCTCCGCCACGCCGCCGTACCGTGGCTTGCCTCGGCGAGGTGCATCCTCGTTTCTCTTTGCTTAGATTCGAACCAATGGCAAAGGATACCCACATAATATAATATACCCATTGAAATTATACGGGGTGTGGTCGAATAACATTTACGATCGATCACGAATGGATTGTGTATGAAATATTCAAAAGAATACTACAGACTACGATTTCTCCTCTGAGGCTTAATTTCGAAGAAAACCCAATTTCAAGAAGGATTATACACACATAGTTAGTTGTTTGTTGGGATGCAATAAGAATTAAAGCTGAGTGGTTACCCGTATGTTTCCGATCATTTTTGCTCTAGAGGACAGTAGCAACCTCAGCGCGTAAAACCACAAGTCCTTCTTCCCGTTCGTCAGGGAAAAATCGCGCATTGCCATCTATAATTTCGCGATTTGCATCACGACACAATAGTGGTTCGAACGTTTCGCGAGGGTCTTTGTCGCTTGTCCGGGACTGGTTCGCATCCTCGCGATGGGAATTCCCATATCAGATATTCATCTTTCCTCTGCGAGAGAATTTTACCATCGAATGCGACGCCATGTCGCGTCGGTTGTATCAGCATTGTTGCGATAATTTCGTGGGATCCTCTTTGCGAAATGTTGGACGTTCTTCCTGTCGCGCCGTTTCGACACATTCGCGGAGAAAAACTGTGTGGGAGAAGGACGCTCGAGAGTTTCTGGCAAAAATCGAGCAAAAGGAAAGAAAAAAAGACAATGCGATCGAACGATTGCGTAAGGGTGCTTCTCGTCCTCTCAGAGTTCAATTCTTTTATCGCGACAAGTGAAAGCGGTGCAGCGCGCTTTCACAGATCCCGTTCCGCGTTACGCCCGCTTCTTTTTTTTTTCCAACTCGAAAATGATGTATTTACGGTTAATATAAAATACCACGCGTCGTGTCGGCGCGAGTGCAATGTATTAATTCAAAGAGAAATCTCCATGGTAGTGGGCTTTCGCGACAAATGACGCGAAAGGATTTTCAGTCGGGTCCGACCGATAAAATACTGCGTATAGACGCCACCCACGCTACAACTCGGTTACGTAACGCTCCACTGCCATCCACGGCACCTTGAAGACAGTCCACCTCACTTCCACTTCGCTTCCACCAAATTCTTTCGACCAACAGTCCCCATTGTTAACACGTAACTTATGCAAATCGGTGGAAGCGCTTTTTATCCCGGTCCCATACGCAGATACGAATCTCATCTCCCGCATAACAGTTTTATTTCCTGCCCGCCCACCCTTTACTCCTTGACTCCCATTGTCGATTCACGGGCGAGCGTAATTGCTGGTCTATCCCATTCAAGAGAGGGTATAAACTAGAAACGTATCTGTAGTGCTAGAACGAGAGGACTTTCCAAACAAGAGACTGCTACTCCATACAATTAACACTATCAGTGACAATTCAAAGTAACAGAAGAGTAATGAATTTAAACCAATGCTAAAAGACTTATTCTTGCTGTAATGAAGCTAATGAATCTTGTAGCTACCGAAACTATTACGTAACACAATAATGACTAATCATATCGAAATTGATTTAATAATCGTTAAAAAATGCTAGAAGCAGATAATAGAGTATTAGTCGAATGAAAAGCAGTAACGTGATCTTTTGAGACAAATCGCCTAGGACAGAATTGCAAGAGAGTACACAAGTACATTGAGAGTTATCGAGGAGAGACTTTCTACAGGAATAATCGCGATATTACTCTACTGGGGCACGTATGCCGTTAAGCCGCAACTATTGCTATGCTTGCGCAACGCGGCGCTTGCTTAGGCTTCATCGCATGCGAGAGAGCCGCAAGAGAGCCACAAGAGAGCCGCAGGAGAGTAAGGATCTCGAAACCCTCGTACGGCCGTGGCCGGCAGGACACATTGAGATCATAATGTTGCGCGACAGTGACATACTGTCGGGAATGCCGCGGCTACGTGTGGTTGGCCGCGTATCCACCGCGGCAAAACTGATTTATAACGATTTTAATAGAAATAAAGGTGCGTTCGCCGATAGCAGCACGCGTTCATAACGCCTACCGACAGTGACATACTGTCGGGAATGCCCCGACGTACAATTCTGACACGCAATGCAGTACTTGCGTTGTACGGATTCCCGCTTTTCTCTTGAAGATTCTCCGTAAAAGACTCGCCGGAAAAACGAACCTAGAAGCCTCTCGATAGGAAAAAGAGAAAAACGTGGAACTGGGAAAATAATTTCTACCGATCATTTAGGGGAAAAATCTCGAACGACCGATCAAGATTGCGAAATTGACAAGTATAAATACTTGGTTCGTTTTGAATAGGGATTTGTCGTATATGTGATTACATTTAACAGAGAACAGGGACTGGATGTTGAAAGTAGATATTTTAAAGCAACTGCGAAACGCGGTCAAAGCAATATACGAAGGCACAAATAAAGAAAATTAGAAAAGGTACGTTTAACAATTATACAAACGTGGTGTTGAAAGATTGTGAAGCTGTTTCGAGTGGTTATTAGCACAAATATAGGAAACGTATTGTTTTCTTTTTAGATAAAACCCTTCGCGAAGGTAAAAGAAAGTCTACTACGAATTGATAATTACCATCTTCGAAGAACTAACTAGTAAAATTGCATGCTGGACCTTGCAATTGAAATGAAAGCTGTTAAGAATTGTCGTGTAGATTTGACTCGACTGACCCGATTTTCCTGCGAGTAAGAATCCTGGTGAATAAGAAATCGAAAGGGAGAGTTAGTAGGAGCGGTCAAAGACTGGATTGTGATGTGATTATAGCGACTGGACAAACTGGGTCGATCGTCAATTCAAAATTGCTAGAACGATGTCTGGGCACGTTGGTCGACTAACCGTGACAGGTGTTCGCGAAACTGTGCCAAGTTGACGATCAGGAACCGGAAGTAACCTCATTGATAAGCGCATGAAATCGGGGTACACGGTTTTGAGGGACTTTATCGTGCCACCTAATGAGTACAACGCACCGTGATTACTGATACATATTCGGTATCCAGCGGTTTCCGAAAGATCTGTGTCACTTGTTTAACATTCATTCGTGCCAAACTTAATGTTCACGCGAAACACGTACCAACTTATATGACCCAGAAACTCTACTTTCCCCTGTTTGATAGGAGCACGACGGACTTTGGGTTGAACTTGAACGGAATAACGCGAACGAGATTGACCTGCTAAACATGGGATCAACTAGCTTTGGTCGATACTTTACTCTAGAACCGAAACTATCAAAATCAAATCACGGCTTGAAACATCTGTAATTGTCTAATATAAATATAATAATGAAATAAATATCTGTTTACGCCTAACTTTGGACGTTGAATATGAAATAAATAACTTACTCTTCCCTTCTCTAAACTTTAAGCACACTTTAAAAAAGTCAAGCTTCCGAGCCTCAATTTTTTGGGCTAAAGTTGAAATACGATCGAGTGGTTATTTCAATGAAACATTTTTCAAAAGTTGAATCAATTCTTTGATTATAGAGGAAATAGAGACAAGTGATCGTTGGTAATTCTAGTGTTAAGTAACACGTTATTTCATAAGAAAAGGGCGAAAAGTGATTCACCCACGCAAGAGTAATTCGACGCGCAAACGGAGAAGTACGTATCGTTGCTCCGTTCGGGAAGCGAGATTCCGCAAAAAGGCGCGGATCAACCGCGATGATCGATGAACGGGCTTCGAGTGGAAGCATAGAAAGTCCAGTTAGAGTTCATGAGAACTGCGTGATAGAGTAGAAAGATATCTTGAAATTACGACCTTGAATATTCCCGTCTCATATTGCGAGAAACTTAATTCGTGCTCGGTGAGGCGAAGAGGATTGCTGCCAGGGAGAAAAGAGAGACGCCGGATTCTCCTAGCCTATAAATCGCATAATCACGTAATATGAGCGCGCGTATTCGGTTTCGCGCATAATTCTAACTAGCGGCGCTAAATTGTCGCTGTAAGCGATATCGTGTCTAGCGTAAACTGCTTCATTCACGTAAGCAACACTTCATTTCGCGATAAACGACGAGACGATCCGTTTTTTTTACCAGTTCGAATCATTTCTGAAGAAGGGAAGATGGGACTTGAGCTTTTCAAGTTCCAAAGTGTCATGGAGTATCGCCCACAAGAATAAAGTCCTTCCCTTGCTTTACTGACTTCCTCGATCATTCGATCAAGTTCTTGCGATTGTTAAATCGGACAATAAAGGGATTACGGTACTAAACAAGAGGAAACAATGATCAATATGAAACGTGTAAGTCAGAAAAATAGTACTAAATTCTCATCTAATAGAGAAGAAAATCATAGGTTTCGAGTATCCTACGCTTAACGAAGCGAAATCGTTGAAATTGACTGAAATTAATGGTTCATTAGCCGCGAGAAAAGTAGAGGGTTCGCATCCGCAAGAGAATAAAGGAGGATACAGAAGGATACAGAAGGATACAGAAGGATACAGTCTGCATCTATCTTCGAACAGGTTCTTTTGCAAGGATCGCCGGAAGCATGAAAGTGAACCAGGGAGCAATGATGATGACGTTACAGCTGATTTCAATCACGGAGCTCTAGCACAAAGCATCCGGGGTATCCTTCCGCGTGCGAAGGCGCCTCCCGAGAGTCCTGGAGTGCCGGCGCACTACGCCGCCGATCAAGATCACCGATTCTTTCAGAGCTCGAAGCTCGGAGAGCCCTCGCAAAAGGGAGTCGCTCGGTCCATTTGCATCCACCGAGGGTGATGTATAGAGTGCACGGGGAGATGGATAGCCGGATAAACGGGGTGAGTGGGACTAGAATAGCAAGGATGCGGGACGTCTAAATACGGACCAGGATTGCAAAGAGCCTCTCAGTGACCTCGGTACATCTTCCTTCACGATACTCGATCAATCAGTGAGCACTACTACGATTCTCCTTACTTCTCTCCTGTATCATTGCATTTGATCTGTCTTCTCTTACGATACTCGGTCAATCAATTACTTTTACACTTTGAATTTTCTCTATTATTTATCCAAGTTTTATTCTGTCAAAGCTTCGGTTTCGATCAACACAGTTTAGTTGAGAGACCACAATTTTCACTCTACCACGCGTATGAAATATTCCGAGATTAATCTTACACGGGTATCTGATCGAAGGAACAACCTCTTCCACCCTTGGAAAATAAACGAGCAATTCCAGGATACCAAAAGGCTCGTTGCACCTGCCTGGATATCGGATAGATCGGAATCCATGAATCCACGGAAAGTGAAGCTGCGAAGGCCGATCGATGCATTTGCATTGGTCGAGTGGTGTATAAAGAATTGGTCGTCCTGGAGAAGGTGACTGCTGAGAAGCTGATCTCGCAGTAGTGAACGCTCCTTGAACACTTGGAACACTTGGACTAATACTCGCAGCACCTACGGAGACAATTACCTCAAGCCATATACGTTCATCCACCAAGTTCATCTGGCAGATAAGAGGATGAGAGAAGCAACGAGAGAAAGGCGAAACAGAGAAGCCATAGACCGTAGAATCTCTTCTGCGAATATCCGGCAACATAACCGGGACTACCATAGCTGGCTACAAACGCGTACACAACAGATACAACACACTCGGGGACGTACAACGTTTCCTGTTAGCTGTTATTCCTCCAAGCATCGCGCGTAGCTCCTTCTACTACACGTCGCGTTCTATCTCCGGACTGGACAATTTGCTTGCAACCCTGAGATTTATGCGGTCTCAGCAAACACCGCGAGTACTGTTACTTTCTTCTTTCCAAGATTCTTCCTGCGAGAGAAAATCCATCTAGGTCGTTTGCCTCTTTCTTATTCTCGGGACAAAATATGCTCTTTTCCCAATTTCAATATCCAGTTAATGACGTAACGAAACTGTATTGCTCGGGTTAGGCCAATAATTGAATATTTGCAGTGAAACGATAACTGAATTACACTGCGATAGAAATGACGTGTCATTAGAATAAATAGAGCGCCCGAGGTCGATTATTTTATCATAAATCTCCGTAGCCCAGTTCTCCACTGGACAGTCGAGAAACCTGTCGATTCGCGCGAACTTGAAGAAAACCGAGTTAGGCTGCTCCAGTCTAGTCCAGCTGACATTGTAAGTCACCGTCATCGACCGTCCGTTTAGACTTTCTCCGAAACAAATGGAAGCAACGAAGCCTAATAGGAGGCTATAAATCTCGTGGTCGACCCTGACTCGCAGGACGAACGGTACTCGAGGATCTATAACGATGAAGTGTGTAGTGCATCGCGGCGGCCAAGCGGAAGCGATCAGCCTTCTGCATCAGTTTATCATACTTGTCGATAAATCCCATTCCGCGCAATCGAGAAATAGCTGGTTCGAGTAATATTGACGAATTGCTTCCTCGGAGGAAACACAAGACTCGGCGCGACGGCGGCGGCGGCGGCAGCTCTATCAATTTTCTCTTGAATACCGCGAAAGAAGCAAGCTGACATTATCTCATAAGAATAATGTGCACTGATCGTGTGCTGGTCCATAAGGGAATCACGATTGGACGCAGAGATGCTCCTCGTCACGCGAGGCAAGCGTAAGAATGTACAAAGTGTATAACGAGGATTACAGCGAGAGCGCGTCTGGGGTCGTTAGGATTCGCGCTTGTCGATATAATCGACCGATTGGCAGGAGCCCCCGCGAGCTATCTTACGTGAGTCTTATCTTGGGCAGAGATACTGCCACCAAATTATACACGCTGGAATTAATACGAGAAAGCTGGGGGATTATGCGAGATAAGGTCGAGGAACGCCTCGCGGTGAACGGTACTGCTAAGTTTTCCGAGGAGGAGGGAGCCACGAACACGGGGCAAACACCGTCGAAGCCACGGCCAAGAGGAGAATATCTATTACGCTAATAGCGATAATGGCCCGTTTCTGTGAAAATGCTACCATGAATGTCGGTAAAATCCATCACTCTCCACGGTCGAGTGCGTAAAAATATAACTGGCTTCAAACGTCGAGGATGGAATTATTCTCCTAAACAGCGAGGACGCTGATTACACATAATTTTACGATGTTGCGGCGGGATTAAGTTCGCTCCTGAAGGAAGCAACACGGAAGACTCTCAGTCATGGTATGTTTTTCGCGCTCGAGTAAGTCATCCAGGAAAACGAGATAATCCGATAAAAAAAATCATCCAAGTGTAAGGTAACATTAGACCGGTGCTTACTGCCGACCAACTTGCTACTCGATTTATTGCGGTTTTCTAATTATTATGGACAATTATAATCCATTGGATTCAAAATAAAAGATGGAACGAGTTTCTGTGCTCCTTTATCAACTTGTCAATCATTAAAAAACTCAAAGTATTAACCTTAGATTTTTTTCCCCCAAAATCATACGTATCTTCAAAGTTTAACTTGATCATTGCGTGCTTGTGGTGAACGATAATTTTATATATTTCAGAGGATTTTAACCTTCGCTCGAACGTGACATGTCCAAGATATCAAATTTTGACTACGGTATACATTTTGTATACGAGTTCGAAAAATCGAACCTAAATTGTAGGATAAGGGTTTAATGGAGAGAGCAATATTAGCGCACATCTGGCCAAGTGAATAAGCCAGAGATACGTTACTAAGCCTGCTGTGCTATTAGTAATAATGATCCGTTTTCGAGGAAGATGCAGGGTGCGATTGCAGTCGGGAACTGCAGGGTCTTAGAAACTCGAGGAACAGAAACAGTTCTTTCCGTGGATCGAGCACGAACGGAGGATGCGACTTATGTATGTATTGCGATTGGTTCGGTGCATTATACTGACTACCGTGAACAAAAATGGAACCGGGCATTTATGGCACTACTGGCAATTGGCTCATTGTTCCCTCTCTCAAGTAGCCGAGTTTCGTTCGGCTGTCCCGTTAGCCTGCATTATGTGCTTGACACAGGTGCATTTTGGCATACAATTGTTTCTACTCAACAGAGAACAATGCGATACATAAATATGAACCGACGGCAGCAGCCGTTCGATGAAAAGCAGGCTAATGGTTAGGTAGCGAAGCGTCAGATGCAGTTTACATATTACATAGCAAGTCCAACGAGGTGTCACTTGTTGGAACTGATTACACTCTGAACCCCTCTGTCCAATCCCATTTTTTCTGATGTTTACCTCGATAAGCGAATGTATTCGAAGGCTTATATTTCTTATTTTTAATAAGTGAAATGTGCACCTGAGCTTCAAGGGAGCACTTTTCTCATAGTAAACTCAATGCAGGCTCAATTTTTATTCTTAAAGATTAAGAGTATTTATGAACAATAAACTGTACCTGTAAGAGTATCGAAACGATTATACCTTCAGTTCAGATTCAATTTGTCGCTCAAATTTTATTGGAATACTGTTGGAGGACGATGCTAATTATAATTAATTGATTACATGGATTTCGGTTACTCAATGCTTTGAATAGCCTCGTATATCAACGTAAATACACATATCGATTAGTCGGCTATAATATCTTCGATACCACGCATCGCGTCCGCATGTCTTTTTGCTTTCATTATAGTGTAAATTACTGTGTGTATTGCGCGAAGGCAGCAAATGCTTTGTGCAACCAAAGTTCCAAGAGTGTTGCATGGCAGCACCACTGGAACCATCCCACGTGACACAACAAAGTTTAATTAGTCCCCGAGACAATGGTGCTCGCTTCGTAGAATGGTAACGAGCCAGCAGTTGTTTCTTTTCAGCGGTAACGTCGCGTAGCGTTCGAGTTGCGCAAATCGACTGTCGATTCGCACGGATCATCGCCGAGTGATAAAAGGAACCGCGAAGGAAAGTAGAAATAGAAAAAGCAAGACAACGAGGAGAATCTAGTCAGAGTCGAAAGGATGGGAAACGTGAAAGCAGCCAGAGCAACGTGGGTGTTGCCTATCTCACGCAGAGTCAGTGAGCTTCTGACTCCACCGGGAGCATCGCTTCTTCCACCAAGAATCCCTTGGTTCTTGCCTCGCTGTCTCGGCGCCTTCTCTCTTGCTTCTTCTTCTCCTCTTTTTCAAGTGGACTTGACGCTACACATACCCCAACACCGAGCAGCTATGTGACCAGCGTAACGAGGAGCTCAGTCTCTCTTTCTCTCAATCTTTCCCTGGCTATATATGTATATATACGTATACAAATAAGCGCGTCGCGTATTCCGCACTGCGCCAGGTGACGTTATTTATCACCAGGAAATGCGGACCGCTGATTAACGAAGGTCAAACCTGACACAGTCACTCGGAGTGCTTCGAATGCTGCTTCGAGCACCGTGCTCCCCTGCATTGGCTCTTTAGTCTCGGTTACCTGTCACCCCTGTCGGTCTCTCCCAATGAACTCGAGCACGTGTAACCAGTGGTACTACCAGAAATCGACTACTGTACGATAGGAATTCCATGGGATCCTCGGTGAGGAAGAAAAGTTGTCTGTATCCTCGCGTGCTCTTGGGTCGAGGGCAAACGATACCGTGTATGCATCTATGTACCGTCAAGGTTGGACCGCGGTTTTAGTGGTGTACGCACCATTGCGCACCGATGCGCTGATTATTTTATAATATTGTGGCAAACATTCATTTTGTACATTTTATTAAAATATTCCGTATGCTGTATAATCAGCTGATACGTAGTAAGTGTGTCAATATTCTTTGCACTTGTTTAACATTTTTTAAGTAACGCTAAAATATGAAAGATTCAATCGAGTCAGGCAGTGGGAAAAACTTATTCTTTCGAGTATCTACTATCGACCGTCAATAGTACGCTGACGTAACTTGGCGCCGTATTCGCTGGCGATCAACAGGACTGCTCTGAGTCCGCGTTCTGGCTTCTTCGTCTCTCGGTCTCTTTTCGAACGTTCAGAGCTCAGCTCGATCGTGTCCCGGTTCGTCCCGACTCCCCATGCAGAAGGAGTTCCCTCGCTGAGCAGCTTTTCTTCTTTTCTCAGTGACGAGTGGCAGCAGGGAGAAAAGTAGCAGAAAACGACCAGAGCGGAGAAGAAGAGCAAGAGAAGCAAGAGGAAAAGAAGGAAAGGAAGGAAAGGAAGAAAGAGAAGGCAGAGAAGGCAAAGAAGGAAAGAGGAGGCACTCGTGGTGCGCTAAGATCGGCGACCACGGAGCCCCCGTGGGTACCGTTACTTCCTCGGGGGCTCCCGGGACCAGACGTGTAATTTATATATCGCCCCGTACTTACCCATCGCGGACTCCGCGAAAGTATACGGCCTTTTTTACGGCTCGACCGCGGCAGAAGAGGAGCAAAATGAGGAGCGAGGAATGGGTGGCTGCCGAAGAAGAAGAAGAAGAAGAAGAAGAAGAAGGAGGAGGAGGAGGAGGAGGAAGAAAAAGAACCTGCAGACTGCTTCTTTCCAGCTGTCTTCTTCTTCTTCATCGTCGTACCTCTCGTTAGACGGAGAAAAAGCCTCGGGAAAAGAGCGAGAAAGGGAGAAAGAACTCGGCGAAACAATGCGTGCACGTCAATTACGATCACGGTAGCTGTTCGCCGAATGTTACCTGCCATTATTCCCTTATACTTTCGTTCAACGTTTGGCCCCGGCCCCGACTCCGGCCCCGACTCTGGCCCCAGCACGACGGTAAGAGAAGCATCGAACGGTCCGGTCGGTCGAGTAACTGTTATGATCGTTCAATTGAAAAGGAAAAATCAATCTTGAAATTGACACGCGTGCCGCGTTTTTGCTCCGCTCGGCGATACCCTGTTAGCGGTCGTTGAGCCGCTTATTAAGGAAGCGCGGCGAGCCTACTGGACTCGCCTATTAGCCGAGACGACGATCCTAGTTACCGGTAACGTTACTCCGCACCGGAGGAAATAGAGGAATATGTAAAAACATTTTTGCGAGAAGGATCGGTTAACGCGAGCAATTGAGATCCGAGAGTACACCGAGACCGAGGAAGAGTCAACAGAAGAAATGGACTTTCTCGAGGTAGAGCCGTGGCATGACCAAGCGACTGACCTCTTCCCAACTCATCATTCTTCTCTTCCGTGACGAACCAGGACTAATAATGGAATCGGCAGAAGAGTTGAGGAGTTCCTGGTCACGCCCTTGGTAACCTATCACGCTCGGTTCCGCAATATGTGATGCGATTCGCGCACCGATAATAATTATTACCGTCGCGATATTCCGCCGAGTCACCGTAAAACGAATGTCTTCCAGATGGAAACGGAGCTTTACGCGAAAAGTTTCTCACAATCGGTAAAAAGGATCACTGGCAATCGCGGCTACCGCAAGAAGAAAATCCACTTTCATCATCCACGCTTTTTCGATAGGGCAAATTCCACAAATCCTCGGCTAATTTTCTTCGTGTAATAATGTTCCCTGTGTTGTGTGTTTGAGGGAAATTGCCGATCGTACGGTATCCCTGCTAGCGGCTACGGATTTTTCCCGTTTACGTAATTGTCGCGACGATTATCCTTAACAAGTCTTGGCGCGCACTACCTGGAGGACAGGAATGTCGAGAGAGGAAGCTCCCATCGGGGTTCCTGCGGGTCATCCAGGATGTATGTATCCAGCGACACGAAAAGATCGCGATGACCCGGGATTTATGCTGCACAACCCATCGCGTAACTACATCGACACAAGGTACGCGTCCTTACTTACATACGCATGCAAATGCGCGCGTGCACGCGTGCACGCGTGCACAGTCCTGATGCGACCACGTCCATTAGGATTGATCGGCAACATTAATACAAGTTAGTGCCGACATGCTCGGAACTCGCAGGGCTCCGGAGCCTGATTCTTCCTCTTGCTCCTTGCTAGCTCTCCTCTCTCCTTTTCTCCGTACTTATACCGCGACTCGCATTGCTTTCCTCTCCGTCTTTCTCGCGTGATCTTCGATCACGCGGGTCCCCGATGCGCTGCGACGCGTCTTTCGAACGCAGTTTCGATGCCCCGTCCGCGTCCCGTCCGCGTCCCGTCTCGGTCTATGTCACGGGCAAACCTATCGGCCATCAATGTCTACTTCCGACAAGATACCTTCGACTGGCTATCTGTATACGATGAATACCAATCGTGAGGAGTCTGCCAAATCACGAATGCAACGACCCGCTATGCAAACCACGTCGATGCGGGTGACTCCAGAAACGAGAATTTTATAGCCTCCTAACGACTTCCTCGATGATACTTTATCCTCCGATGCTGACTCCTGACCCGTTTCTTCTTTTATCGGAAGCGATTGCTTCGAAGAATTGACTCGAAGATTTGACTGTTTCAACGGAGGTCTGTGCGAGGACGCAAACTGGCCGATGCATTAAGATTCGAGAGGATAGAAAGAATTGAGGAATGCAGGCTCGAGGATCAAAGATATTATCGCAAGTCGAGCTTATCTGCTCGGCGATCACGAGAGGAAGGTGAAAAAATACCCCCACCTAAATTATTGCTTGTCCGGCGTATCATAGTCCCCCCTTTCCTTCACCCGATTGCTTCTACATTGTCGAGACTGGCAAAAAGAGCGGAGAGGTAGTTAACCTTCTCGGTTAACCCCCGAGCCGCATCAATTGGTTTTGTTATATTGTATGGAATTTATGAGCCCGCCGCAATTTATGGCATCTGCTTATCTTCGCGCAGCATAATACACCACTCTTCTTCTTCTTCTTCTCCTCCTTCTACGTTTTCTTTTTCATTTTCATCGTCAATCGAAGTTCAATGCTACTTTAGAAGAATTCGTTCTAATAACGATAGAGACAGTATGTATATGGTGAAGACCCTCAAACTTTTTGATTTTCACCTTGGCAAATGGAACTCAAGGAAATGAATCGGGGGCGGGTCACATGGAAAGACGCTTTGTGGACCGTTATAGGTCTCTGGAAGGTTTGCAACGTGCGACCCGGGGGATCGAGGATGTCCAATGTCTAATCAAGGTGTAGCCAACGTGGCACACGTGTGTCAAGTCACGCCGCCACACCGTAAGCAGGACCACACGCTCGACGTCGAGCCAAGTAGCATTTTAGGAGTCATGTCAAAGTCGAGACCCTCGTAATCGCGATCGAACGACCAGTCGCTAAACCAAAGAGGTTAAATAATCATTTTTAAAGGACCGTATAATTAATATAATACTACATATATCAACTATCGCGTGAATAATATTCCGAGGACTATCTGGTCAGTCGACCGACGTATACATGCACAGACAAGTAAGAAAAAGCATGAATTCATATGTACTGTTGAGGCAAAACACTCGGGAATAAAAGTCGTGGTTAATGGTAGCGCCGTACTGTGGCTTATTACACTCCGTTAAGAGTCACGTACCCGTAAAAATTACGACTCGCTGAAACGATAAAAGTTTCACGCCGCGGTCGCTCACTTATTTTTCTGTGCGAAGCTGGGACCAGAATGGAGTATGTACAGAGTTGGGTACAGAGTTGGGACCAGACTTGGGACGAGAGTTGAAACCCAGGTTTGGGCAGCCCAAGCTATTAAAGTTAAAGATTGGCTACGCCCACGGCAATCATAGTGATTACCTGCCGCGTAATACAATGCAAATGCTGGTTAATTCTCACGTGCCTGTTGCGTCCCTCACGCTCACCAAAATCATTCCGCTAAACCGCTTCTCTCTGTCTCTCCTTCCTTACGCTTTTTGCCACACGGTCTCCGCCGGATGAGATGAGAACATTGGATCGCGCAAGCAACATTAAAACTCGGGGAGAAATGTAATATAAATATGGAAACAGTTTAGATCGAAAGTATGCTGGTGTGCCCCATGTGTTTTTGAGATAAAAGAAAATAACAAGTTTTTACGGTTTATTAGTACTTTATATTAGAAATGTTAATAACGAATTTGTATTCATTAGTACCGACAATTATATTCAATCTCAATTCAGACTTCATATTATATCCTGGAACGATAAATTCTTGTAAATAAGAATATGAAATTTTACATCCTCCAAGGTCGAATCTTTTCGAATTCAAGATACGGTAGAACTCATCTCCGATTAGTCGTGTTCGATTCCGCGAGGCTAGAGGTAGAGCAGGTCTTATTATCCCGGTGCCTTTGCAAACGAAGAGATAGTTACATCTCGCATCTTTATCGTCGTACTAAAGACAGTCATAGAATGCCGATACCGCGTGCGCTGTTTCTCCCAGCACCCCTGAATCCTCTCTTTATCCGAGGTCGTTAGCGATATCTACGGTAAAACCCAACCCCTTCCACTATTTCAAATTAAGACTGGCGCGCTGGTAATAACCAGGTGGCTTTCCGAGAGAAAGAGACGAAAGACGAGAGAGAAAGCGAGAGGAAGAAGTATAAAGAAGAAAATTAATATTACTGGATACTACTACTCGGTAATGAGGGACCAATGTTCAGCGTAAATCGACACCTACATGGGATACTACAATAATCCGATCCTCCAACTTGCAACTTGTGCAAAGACTAAGTGATATCCGAACGTATCATTATACTATACTGTGGAATATACAATGTGGATAAACAATAATACCATATTGAATTCACCATGAACCTGGAAAGACAATGAACGGAAATCAATTATACTATTTTCGAGAAAAAAAAGTCTGGTGCAATTCTCTGTAAAAACTTTATCAAAAGCGTTGATACAGATTTAAATAATTGAAATTGGAACGAAATAATCCTTTAGCAGTGAGGATACAAAATGCGATCTATGCAAAAAACGATTTCCTAGCTAAATGTGAAATATACATATAAACGAGGACTTCTTCGACGGCTGTGTTTCCGTCGTACACGCACACCGCATTCCTCTAAAGAGGCGAATCGCCGAGAATGAAAATGGGAATGGTTAAAGGCAGTGCAACAAGTGCGAGTCCTCAAGTGGAAGCGCGTTCCTTAATCCGAAGCAACATAATAAACTGGTGGGAAAAATACGTCCTGCATAGAATGAAGCTATCAGAGACAAGAAGTACGAACGGAGGAAGAGAAAGATTCGCCGAATGAAGCAGTCCGCATGTGGTCGGTGTCGAAGGCTACGCCACAAGATTTTAATATCAACCAGCAAACGACTCGCCTTCCCTCTAATTATAATGATTTCAAACGAACGGCGACGCGAACGGAGAAAACGAGAAAAAGAGATAAAGAGAAAGAAGGCGGGAGAAATGTGTGCTGTGTCATAAACGATGATATTTATGAATGTAGAAAGAAGGAGGAGAGAAAGGGCTTGCGAGGAAGACTAAGCGAGAAAGAGCGAAAAAGAGAGAAAAAGAGGAAAAAAACAGGTGGTAGAAAATAGTCGGTACGTTTGCTCTGCAATTACCTTGCTCGATAGTGTATCTAAATAAAGTTATTACCTGACGTGTCGCTCGCTTTATATTACCAGAGCGAACCTCTTGGTAACCGAGTGCATCGCGAGCACGCACCCGTTGCACGCGCAATGTAACAACTAACAACAAGCACCAATCCTGAAGGCATGTATTTAATGACGATTCGATGTCGATGAGGGCAGTCGCGCGCGGCTTTTCAGTAGGAGATATGTAAGTAAGTATGTACATATCCCGACCAAGCTCGTTTCTAGTAACACGCGTTTAAATTCCAGTTTATCGATTTTGATGACGATAGCTTGGTTGCATGCAGGCAGGTATAAAGTCGAGAATCATCATTTCGATTACAGTAATTACAGATATTAGAAAAGTAGACTTCATTTCTGAAATGTGCTTTCCGGAATAAAATATAATATACGAATCGAAAATGAAATGTGACGAAAGTATAATCAACAACGATCGAGACAAAGAATATTAACCACTAACACAAATATATAAATTGTTATTTCCGTTTTATCAGTACTTTGCATTGCATAAGTAGTTTTTAGAAAGAGAGTAAAAATAGATAACACGGGTATTCTTATTCACCGAGATCTTCAACTCGGATAAATAATAATCAATACTGTGTTACACAAGGGTTTCCTCTATCAGTTAATTTCCTGTCTTCATAAAAAAGCACCTGTAGTATGTACTCATCAGGTATCACAAAAAATATGAGGAGCGAAGGAGAGGAGAAGACGAAGAAGGTGCGTGAGATTGCGTCAGAGATGTGGCTGGTAATCGGTATTATAATATCGAGTGTAGTCAGTTTCATTCTCGTTTGCACTTTCGTCGTCGGTTTCGGTTGGCCCGAATACTCCGATACTGGTTGAGCTTGTTGTCGGTCCGGGTCTCCCTTGCCTCCTGCCTCCTTCCCTCGCGCAGGGAATCGTGCGGTAAAAACTGGTTAACCCACGCCTCGCGCAAAATCCTTCGCGCAGGGCTGCAGCTGCAGAAGCGAGTTGCATCGCATCGCGTATAGTGTCGTTGCCACCTGACACGCGTGCACGGTCGAGCACGGTCGAGCACGGGTGTCTGCGCTCTGACGTAAGCGCAGAAGAGACTTTCGTCGAGTCAGCATTTTCGCATTTGTACTCTCCTCGTCATCGTCTCGAGCCTGGTAGTTTTGCACCAGGCAACCTTGAAGAGTTCATCGCCATATGTGAATCAATATATGCAACCTTTCAGAGACGCTGATGAGAATCGTCTCAAAAGTTTTGTTTTTTCAATATCCGCATCTCTATATTTTCCTCTTTTTCTCTTACTACACATTCGACCCTGACACCAAACTTTACTGCGCATTTTTCATCCATCTGTTTGCACTTGTAAAAGTAAGATTTTTGACATTTTTTCTATCTGTTCTATCTGTTCTATTCTATTGTTTACTTAGATTTTTCACTATTCCTTCGAATAATTTCAATACCTCTATCATTTTTGATATTTTTTTATATAAGTGCCAATAAGTAAGCTAATATATTAGGGAAATCACAGCACGGTAGCTAATGATACAGGTTGACAAGGGTATTTGGGGTGGTAGAAAGAGAGTGCAAAACGATCAGCCTCTAGTGTTTAGAATTTCGCCGGAGGAGGTTTCGGGTTTGTGGGCATGGCGTGATCCAATTTAAGTTTGGAGCGCGCAACTCCTTTGATGCGACGGGGGAAAAACGAGCTGGTGCAATTAAGTCGACTACCATGTTTCGCTGCCGGGTTCCTCGAGATGTGGGTCAGTCAGAACTGGCTTAACCGGGATCTTCACGCTTATTACTGGATATTTATGTATATATATCATTCTATCAGCCGTAAACACGCCCGAGGGCTCCAGAAGAATGAACAAATCCGAAAAATTGATGTGTTTCTGATGCTAATGAATAGTACTATGGAGTATGCACTTTGACTGTTTACACCCGAACCTTACAATTAGACTTGCAAATCATAAAGTATATATCGGTAAGAGTTTATTTTTAATGTATCTTGTTGCTACATTCAAGATGAATGTTTATTAGTTCTGGTATACATACATATAGAATTTGGTCCCAGTCAATCGAGTTAATCGACAAATGAGAAGTAAGATATCTTTACGAAAGGTAAAAGATTGTCATTGCCAGATTTACAAAGCTCATTTCAATAATAAGAGATGCTTGTTTACAACAATAGTCGAGTATTACAAATGTAAAATAAATCCGATAGTTTGACCTATTGTAGAGGGTCGCTTAATAATAAGAGTGACTCAGGCGGAAAGAGGAACGAGTCAACATTGCCACAATAGATCCATTTGAACCAGCAATGGGAGTCTCATAACGGTCAATTAAAATTATTCTCCCGGACATCCTTTCGATGAAGCGAAAAGACGACACCGATGCGGGCTCCACTTACTTAGCCTTTTCCATAATACTAGATTGATACAATCTGAGAATGCGGGTGCTACGAAGGAGAAAAGAGGAAGTCTCAGTGTATCACACGTTCCAGATCACAACAATGGAGAAGAGAGGTCCGTGTCGCATCTGAACGGTGCATCTCCCAATCCTCGTAACAGCGAAACACGGTGGCTCGGTATAAATCAGTCCCGTTATTAAAAACTTGAATGCGAAAGGACGACTACGACTCATTGCAATTCGGCTCCCGGTCAGGACAAATGGAGGAGGTGAATCGAAACAGACTGGGCGAGACAGTGTGGCTCGTTTCGCGAACCATAGCTTTTGTATAATGTCTAAAGCCAGCTCAAGTTCTACTAAATATAATTTTCTTCATTTACTATATTAAATTGCAACACTAATGAGGAATACTTCAGTTTTATTTGTAAAGCCTGGAGTTCAAAACTTCTGACAAGACGTCCCACAAAATAAGTTGTCAATTCTATACGTGATCTGTAACTTAAACCACAGCTTTTTATCTACTATACAATCGACGGTGGTGTAAAAATCAGCTAAGAAGCTCAAACAACACCGATGCACGATTTTTTTGTGTGACAAACTGCTACTAGATAAAGATAACGTATACTCGCGCGTAAAAGATGCACTGCCAGTGGTAACAAAAGAGCTCACTGTTGGAGAACGAGAGTTGAATGTTAATCCGCTGCTGTTAAGGAACAAAGTATCACCGGTGCGTGCCAATTCCGTGGCTCGAATCGATGCGAAGCAACGCGACGCTTGACGATGGCTCTTTTCCATGATTTTATGCTAATTTAAAGTGGCGAGCCGCGCTTTGCATTCAAATGTCATCGCAGTTAATAAGAGACTGCCATGGATAATGGTTGACACGCCTTGCCCGTAATTCCGACTAGCGAAAGGCCCTGTGAATTTTTAAACACTTCTTCCTGAACCACAACATTTGATATACTTACATACTACTGCCATCTTGAGTGTAACAAATCTCCCAATTTCGGTAATAATTACATCTATCTATCTATCTATGACAAAATTAAATCGTTGCAAAGTTAAGAACCTCTTGATCGAGGACATCTGCTAACTCAGATGTTCAGCTAACACTGCGTGTAAAATAAATTAAAAAAAATGACACAATTTATTCTACAAATAACACATTGATTATCCCCGAAAATCTGTAATATTAATAATATTAACTTGAACGATTTCTACAGCACTCTGTGTGCATCGATAGAAAAAAACCTGAACAATCGGACAGTCGCATTGTCGCGTGGGAGGAAGAAAAATGGGATATTTTCGCAAAGCGTGGTCGTAGGAGCGTCCCCTCGTATATCGAGGGGGTTTTTTTTTTAAGAGAGCAGCGGCCTGTCAAGTGTAACCTGGTTTATGTGGCGTACGCAAACGATAAGAGTCGCGCTACCGTTTGGTCTTATCTGCTGCTCGGCCAGCGCAGCGCACGGTACCGTTTTCTTCCACATTTGCATGAACGCAAAACGCTCGCATAGTGCGCTGCCAGTGGGTAGAGCCGCGCTCGGTATCGCCAGTTTATCCAGTAATAAGTCTTTCTTTCTCTTTCTCTCTTTCTCTCTGTCTGTCGCTCTCACTCTCTCAATCCCTTTGAAACGGGTATTCGCACTTTTAATTTCAGTAGCCACTCGCCACGATACATCATCCTTTCCATTGCATCGCATCGCGTCGCCTTTCGAAATATTGGCAAAGCTGTGCGCATCTATTTATTTCTCCGTTTCTTTAATCTTCTTTAACACACATCTTTTTAATTTTCTATTTCTTTTGTATTCTACTGGGTAAATTACACATTCGACTGGCAACGTAAGGATCATCCAGTAACCAAGGATATTTAAACCCAAATGGTGCGAGTTTCAGCTTCGCAATGACACCAATCAAATTTCATCCCGCCATATAATTTCCTTTGGTGAATTTCGTGCTGAAAAATGATGTCATGCAACACGAGAGTAATTTCTTGAGGGAAGAATTCTTGATGGAATTCAAATTGTTTTCAGGAGTGCTAACCAATTGGCGGTACGTTCGAGAAATGAACGAATTCCTTGGGGATAGGTGTACATGTATAATAGAGGCTTATGCGCTCGGTTCTTTGTGTAGTTGCGCTCAAAACACTTGCGAATGCACGGACATGCATAGGGTGTGTTGTAATATGTGGAAATTTTTGTGCAGATACACTTGTCACAGTACACACATGACGGTGATATTCATATAACATATATGTATGTATTCGGTATTGATTTATACATGACTCTCCTTTGCAAGAAAAAATATTTTCATTTTAGTGGATAACTTATTCAAAAACGTTCCTAATGGAGAGGAAAAATATCATTAAAATGAAAAAGTGACTAATACCTTGTAAAACCTTAAATACATTTGCATCCGTTCGCAACCTTTTTTTTTAACTTTATTTTTTAAACCTAGCTCTGTAAGACTGGCCAGACATTAAAAAACACCCGGTACATGCCCTTGCTATGCGTTTCTTTTTCTCCATAAAAGCACGAAGAACAGGCAACAATAAGATGAAGAGTGTTCGTTTGGTTAAAGTGGCGATGGCGCGGATAAAAACGGCAAGTACCTTGCAATTACATCTGCCAGCCAAGTAAAGTTCTCTTTCTCTGGCGGTAGTAACAGTGGGCTTTAAGGGGAGAGCTTTCCTCGCGCGCGCGCGCATGAGAGAGAGAGAGAGAAATATTTTTCTTAATGTCTACCCGGTTAAAGATATCGCCGGCGCGTATTCCATATTCTTCCTCCTCAGCGCGGCCAGGCGTTCGCGCTCCTTCTCCTCCGGTTCTCTTCGAGGAAATCTGAGAAGAGAAATCGATATGACCTCGCGCAAGGTCTAATTAAATGTACGATGAAGTCCGTGGCGAGCACCCAAGTACGCCACGGATGGAATTCCCATCAGGATAGCATTAAACTTCCAAGTCAGAATTCGCATCGTCCATTCGAGTATTCTTCTGATTCTGAGATTCGTTGGAATCGATCGCCGTTTTAATGTTATTGCTACCAAAAAGTCCAAATGGACTTACCCACCATACAATCACCGTACAAATAACTCTTAATTTGTTTCCTTTGAATTTGATACTTGGTAAAGATTAAAGTTTAATAAAACAAAAGTTTTAGTGTTAGGTTTAGTGTCAATAATTAATTGTTTCAGCTTGACAAGTTGACGAAGGCTCAAGAAACAGCGTTAAGTTATTTGATACCTAAGTACTAGGAACTTGAAGCTACTAGTCATCATTTCCACCTGGATTCTACAGTATATTGTCGTATCACTTAACATTAGAGTTACCATTAGAAGCAAACTATCCATTAAATTCCAATTCTGTGCAAAGTATCAAATTTGGAGCAACAGTAAATAAATTCCCCGAGTACCGTACGCTTCGAACTCGTGACCCATCGAGCTGGATTAATTGCTGGTAGGAAGGCGTAGCAGCGGATCGGCAATGCATAATGCATAATGTATCGAGTCCCGGAAAACTCGAGTCTCTGCATTCCCAAATCAATTATCCAAAGGCAGGAACAAGAGTGACTTTGTACCTCTTGAACGAAGGAGAGTTCAAGCACCGGTACTCGGCCATGCGTATCGACTGCCGTGGCAAACATCGATATCGCGGAGATCGATCGTTCGATCGAAGGTTCGAAGCTGGTCGCGAGAACACGGTG
This sequence comes from Trypoxylon attenuatum, assembly GCA_963989405.1. NCBI lineage: Eukaryota > Metazoa > Arthropoda > Insecta > Hymenoptera > Crabronidae > Trypoxylon > Trypoxylon attenuatum. Next base: position 14,030,801 of record OZ022490.1, on the reverse strand, counting down.
CGTCCGCCAATTAGGACGCACGCGCTTCACATTTTTCACCGGACGCCCCATATAAAATGAATGTGCTAACTAACCAATTAGGGTGGGAAGCTGGCTACACTAGGTTTACTAGTGTCACGCCGAACAGTTTCACTAGCGGCGAAAGAACGCACTAACAAACGATCATTGGTGAAACTGCGCCCAACGAAATGCAGACTCTAATTAATATTGTTTAATTGGTCACCGATGATTATTATTATTCGGTCAATACTCGGAGATGAATGACTCGGCAGGCAAATTTTATAGGGAAATTTATGCACGTACACCAAGTCAGTATCCCAAGAAAATTTAGTATGACGCGACCCTCAACGCGTTCAGTTGCAAAGAGTGGTGGGCACTTGGAACAGGGAGAGTTACGAGAAGCAATATTGACGTAAAATTTTGCAACTAAGAATTTCGACGCACTTGGAGCTCACTCGGCATATTGCATGGCCGCGAAACAATCGCTGCTCTCTATTACAATTCTGCCAAGTTGGCCTTGGCAGCAAGTAAAAAAGCTTAATCGCGGGAAGGTATATCTTCGCAAGCATTATCGCCACATCCATTTAGTCTCTGTCCATTCTCGAGGAACTCATTCCCTTCTTTTGAAGCCCCTCATCGTCAGTTGGACCACTCCATCTCATTGGTGCGATTACGCACGAAGAGGAGAACGCTTTTGTTTCCTCGCGGTGCGGTGGCTCTTTTCTCTCAGGTGAAGTGAGAGAACCGTCGCGCCACACCCTGAACTCGCCAGCAATAATAATTGTTTGCGCGCTTACATCTAAAATGGCGTCCTTGTCCTTGCAAGGTTGTATTCGCTTATTCCTTTCCTCCTTTTAGATTCACCTTACTCGCGGCCTCGCGAAGCGGCGCGTTTCGCCTTCTTTTCCAGCGGATTCGAACCGAGACACCGTGGGAAGATCGCTCCTCCGCGATCGCGATGGACCCTCCGGCTCGCCTTGACTGATCCTCTCCGCAGATTACTCCCTATCTCGCCTCCCTACTACTAAACGTGTCCGCGGTAAATATAGAATTAAATGGACCGAGACATCGCTACCGACGGTATTAATAAACCCGACGTTTCACGTAGCCACGCAAGCAGGTACGGTGCAGGTACGGTGTGTGCTCGGTGCGCGAACGGTGCGCGAACGGTGCGCGAACGGTGCGCGCGGATGCCTCGTGCGCTATCTTGTCGCAACATCGCGTCGCCGGCCGTTCTTGTAGGTTTTCACTCGTTAGACCTCGCCGGTTAGGCGAGCTTCGTTCTCGCTTCTTCTTTCCGTCTTTACTTCGGCGGCCCGGTGGCACCTTTGCCACGCCGCGCCGCGACACGCTGCGAAGACGCGATTTTGTCGAGCGGTTTTCGCCTATCATTGCACGATATCGACGCGTCGACGTTGTCCTCTCGAACCCCTCGGATCTTCCCAAAGGATAAGGAAAAATCGCGTCACAAGGGCGCGAGCCACAGCCAGAATCAGAGTCAGAGCCACAACCACCGGCATGTGTTATGTTAATGGGCTACGTCAAGAGCTTTGTGACTCTCGAGACTCCTATCGAGAGCGGCTATCGCATCCTAGTGACTCTGCATCGGGTAACAATTTATCAAGATCCTATCAAACGCTATCGGAGGCTGACACTAGTAGTGCGCGGTGTCTCAATGAAAATGAAGCAAACGAAGCGGCCTCCGGTGGGCTGAAGCAGAATGCAGAAGGACTCTTCTCAGGCCACTAGGATTTCCTGTACTCGTCGACTAGCGAACAATCAAACTGTGAGCAAACTTACACTACTGACAATGGGAAATTTTCTCTCTTCTGATGTGGAAATTCAGCTGATGATGTTCATTACAAAGAGCTACAATATTACGCACACTTCTGCGTGCGATCTACAAACAAAGGAACGCGGTTCTCAGGAAAAAAAGGGAGGCATCCCGTAAGAATCGTGCGAACTACTGTCATTTCTGGTCATGATGCAACTGGCACGCGCGCTATCCTCCATTCTTGGTGGGTTCATTCGACAAGAATACTCAAGGTCGTTCCACTTTCCAACCTCTATGGAAGAAACCATAGTGTTTCTAGGTACATCATTTTTATTATCCCATTGTCGTATACAATATGCGCCGCGGAAGCCGAGTGATATAATTAAGATTCGTGAAGTAATGTGTTATTTCAGAAAGAATTTGCTAGTATTTTTATTACCTTCTACAATTCACGAATGTACAATTTTTTAAGGATCTTTATCGTTTAATATTAAATTCATTTAATATTCGTCTTAAGCACTATTAGACTTTCAAGTGCATGCGCAGGATTCTTTGCTACCATAAACTCGCTGAATATTTATGATAGCTTTGATCAGACGTATAAAATTATGCATATTAGTGTAATCTTTATTAATATTTATCTTAATTCTTAATATAAACTCACGAGTGTCTACAGTAATCTCGGATAGGGTTGCTGCGCACATACGCACAGTAGGTTGAGTCGGCAGATGCGTTCCTAGAGAAACTATTAAGGGCGGATCGCTTCTGTCAAGAAATAGCTCTTCGGACACAATAGGATCCTATTGAATAAACCCACGTCTCCCTCCTGCAGTCCGCAAGCTGCAGATCGGCCGACCCTTGAAGTGCAGCAGGCAACATATTCTGTTAGCTAGCGAGCTGACTCCAGGCAAAGTTCGCTAAGGTTGCTGCGAGTAGTACTGGCACTGTCAGCAGCGTCAGCGCAAGCTGCTAGTGAGGTGGCGCGATACTAGCAGCGACAAGCGTGTTAGTGTCAGTGGGCCTCTTACCCTCGGCTCGGGCGCATCGAGCGTCAGTGACTTCGCGTCCGCCGGCCCGACCGGATCTCATCCGCAAGGTACGAGAGTCTCTCCCTCCCCTATACGATTTTTTGATTTTCTTGCATTCGTAACGCAATTCAATATTTGTTCGCTTCAGTTTTGCGATAAGAGACTACCAAATAGATCCTTTTTGTTGAATTGGATAAATTTGGCAAGTTGCGATACAGATAGAAGAGATTAATATTGTGCTACCACTTGCTACACGTGATCACTGGTGTTCGGTGGAACGGTATGGTAAATCAGAATCAACGAGTGTAAATTTGGCCGATAAAGGTGAAATAGGCAGTGGATTTTCTGGCAGGAAACAGACGGAGCTAAGGAGCTAAGCACTCCGAGTTGTGGAACACGCTAAAGAACTCAGCCTATCTGTTTCAGACCACCGCGATGCCTCGTGATTCTGGAAGCGGTGGAATAGTCTGAACGTCTGAAAGTCTGAACGTCTGAAGGATAGCCCGCACGAGCTATAAGGAGAGTCCGATGCTGCGGGTTAGTTTTACACGGTGGGTCCTGTTCGCAGCTACCAGGATGCAGTTCAGACCCAGTTAGCTGGAAGGCTGTAAGGCTGGAAGGCACCCCGCGGCCTTCGCCAAGTACTATAGAACCTCCTCGAGAGAGAGATATATCTCCCGGAACACGTGAGAAACCGGGGAAAGAGGAACCGCTGCGATAGTAAATCATAAGTGTCGTAAGCATCGAACTGCGGAAGATCCATTCTCCAACGCGAGAATAGAGGATCGTGTGAGAAGATCGACACAGAAGAATCGATAAAACATTTATATTTCTATTTGATATACTGAAGTCAAGGTGTTTCGCGCGAGAATAACTGGATCACGATACCGGAGGAGGAATTAAATGTGCGTCGCACGTGAATCGTGAGAGAAATACAGTGAATTTCTCAGCAACGTAACAGGATCTTGGAACTAAAGAGTCAGTGATATCGGGATAAATTGTTGAAGAATCGTGCAATTTGACACACGCATAAGACTTCCATCGATCTTGAGGATCGAGATCTCACTGCGTGCTGTTGCCTACAGTAACAGTAGTGTCCAGTGAGGATTTTAAAACAAACAAAAATATAAGAATCAATAAAGTTGCAACTGACGACGTTACAGTAGCACCGAATGGAAAGTGACAGTGACACCGAAACTCAAGTGACATAATCGAAGAGAGTGCCAGAGCTGCTAGAACGGTCGAAGCCGCTATTGACCGGTACTGCCAACCCGCTAAGAAGGCGGTGGTAATGTGGAGGCATCGCGGCGGGAGGAAAAATGTTGCGAAAAGCAAACGGCGGACTTGTTTCTCAACGGCACGAATCAAATGACGCATCGTTTCGGAGGATCTCTGAGTGTATTCCACGCTCCACCGACATTTGACGAAACTGCTCGATCGCCGATCAAAAGGAACATCGTGGAAAGGCGAAAAATGTCGTCGAACGGTGAATTCTCGACAATGTCCAGCGAGGAGGTGCCTTCGCTGCCCAAGTCCTTGCCCAGTTCGAGGGAAGCTACGGCCGAGGGTAGCTCCGGCTCGAGTGGATACATGCCTCTTCGCGAGTTCCTCGATCGATTCTCGCTACCAAGAGTCGTACGATTGGAAGGAACCGGTGGCAGACCAGTGTTACTCTACAAACAGCAGCAAAGATCTCTCCGAGTGACCGCGAGCCTATTGATACATCGGTATCGGCACGACGTCAAGGTGGGACCGGAAATAGTGATACCAGAGGGCTACCCGGGTAAGGAGATCCATATCTTTGACTAGCAATTACTCCTCTTTTCTCTTTTGCTTTCTCTCTCTCTCTCTCTCTCTCTCTCTTCCTTTATTAAGCTCTAGGCTCTATATATCAAATCTCCTGTCAGAAGGAATAACAGTGCGTTGTTCCTCGGGTATTGCTCGGGTTCCTCGTTTACCGTTGGTTATTCCTCTGTACAAGGTATAGGTATATGCGGAACTTGTTGCGCGGGGGGACGGCTGTCGTCGCAGTCTGACACGGAGTCGCGCAAATGAAGACAAGCGGTGTTTAGAACCTAATGGGCCCGGTGTCTGGTGAACGCCTTCGCGTTCGAGGGACGTAAATTATATTCTGCAAAGCGAACGGTAACGGTTGTGGCGATCATCCAACTCGAGGAACATTAGAACAGGTTACACACCCTTTTGCGGCCAAGCATCATTGAGACTCGAAGGAAAAAGCCTAATGTTCCGCATGGGATACTTTCGCGACTCTACGGTCCTTTTGCTTTCGACCAATCGCGGACTTCACTTTGCACCGACTCAATCGATCTCATGGTGAAGCATCTCATCGGGGAGGAACTTCCCCGATCTCCTCCAGTTTCTCAACCCTCTTCTTCTTCCGCGCGATATCATTCGCGGCTCGTATTGGTTTTCTCGCATCAGAAGTGGAAATTACGAGGCAATAAAACGCCGTAATGCGGAGCTATTAGTTCGAATGGGCGAGAATAAAGTAAGGGATCTTTAAGGTCGCGCAGTGTGGCTTCTACCGTTGAAGACTCGAGCGACCGGTAATGATGTCTGGTTCTGCGTATGAAAAACTACACGATAGAAAATTTTTAGTCGGCCATCTCATTCCGATATAATCCGAGCTGCGTGCGTAAATGGTTTCGGTCTCGCCAGTTAAGTGAGCAAGTGGTATGTACTCTGTAATTTTAACACGTTCACTACCTACAGATTTTCTTAAACTCTAGCCCCGTATTGAAATTCAATCACAAACATTATTAAACGTACAATTACCCATCTACTCATTGATTTACTGATTGTTTTGCAATATGGCAATAACATAATATATATTCGAAGTTGTGGAAATATTATCAAATGAACATTAATTGGATTTAATTTGTGGAATTACAGAAATAATCTGCGGTTTTAATGAATTAAATCCGTTAACAACGAGCGTGGCCATTACTAGTGCTTATAGTTAGTATTATTAGCACATGCTCCAACAATTAATTGCATCATAATACTAGTGAATTAGCAACCACTGGAATAACTCAACGAGTTCACGTTACAAAGAAAAACTGTACTGATGACGTCAAGTTTGTGATACCTGTCGCAAACGTTAATCTCCGAGTACGCTTACGTGGATCAGACTGATTCATTCAAAAAAATCCTACTATGTATTACGATAGCTGTACTATTGACGTAGGTCAAACTGCCTACACGAGTCATTTGCTTCTCGAGTGACTGATCGATGAATCACTGAATTCGGAATGCCAAAGTTGCGATAAAAGATTCGATCGAGACACAACCTTCACGCAATTTCCAAAACTCCCAGTGCTAACACCTGTGGAATTGAATCATCCATGAATACATTAGGTATCGTTGCTCACGAAACTTTTGACTCGTGACTTTTGAAAAAGGATTACCACTATAATTCTTATTCATTCGGAAAGACGCTAGTGCCAAATCTTTCGAACAAACTTCCGCGTTGCATTGCGTAATAGCTTATTCAAGGATCGCAAAGCAGCATCTTTGCGTTAACCTCGAGCCGGCTAGTCCTTCCTACTTCAATGTTGTGAATTATTCGAGCGGGCGAGTCGTTATCCTCGACAATAAAGATGATATCATTCCGCGGAATCTACAACGCGGCACTAGTCGTGCTGCTCCAATTTATCGTGGCAAATAGTGTATCGCGTGCATACGTTTAAGCGAGCCTCTGAACTCCCTCATAAATATGCACTTGGTACCACGGCTGAGAGACGCGGGTTATATAGAAGAAGCACTAACAGTAAATTGAGTAGAGAAACGTTATTTAACGCCTACGAATTCCCTATAAGTACGACATAATTCACGATGAGTCGCGGATGGTTAAAAAACTCTGCCTGAGCCAGTGCCCACGTGTCAATACTCTACGCATATGTGCACTCCTCTGTGCCAAGCCGTTCGCCATCGAACCCTATACTAATCGCGCGATAAAACAATAGGATTTATAGGAAGCTGAGCAAACTGTCTCCTTTATAGAGTACTATCGAAGACAACAATTCTCCGGGTATCGCGTGGATAATTGCGTCACGGTGACAGGAATAAAAACAAGAGGATTGTCGTTCTTTGTCGTTGGTGTCGCTCGATTAGGCGAACTTCGATTTCGTGTCGGATCAATCAGCCGTGAAGGATTCCCCGTAATTTGCCTGAACGTAGAAATTCTCAGGTGGTCTCGAGTAATTGGAATACGGGTCTCGGGATAGTGGCCGGTTCCGTAGGATCGCGACCGTTTCACCGACTACACTTTTCCTTCTGCGTCAGGCTGGAATTTCAAGCGGTACGATCAGTTCCGTTTCGAACACGGACACTTTCGTCACTCCGGTTAATCCTATTTGTCCGACGCACGTGTGCGCAATGTGCGATCAATCTACTAAGCTCCGTGCTACTCGAAGCAAAATCCTCCTCGAGCGAGACTAGTCAACCGCTTTGGAGATTTTAATTGGCGGAAGGTAAATTCGCACGATTCTTTCTTTTCCTGGAAGCATGCGTCTGATGATGAGGGTGATGATCAATGATATACTAACGGCGTAGCATCGTAGTGAGTACATATGTGCATCACAATCGTACGTGATTTTCGCACCGCGATACCTCGAGAAAAAGGTGTGTAAGGGGCCTCTTGGAAGAAAACCATAAGTTCCAAGGCTACTCGAAGCATGCTTCCAGATCCCTATAGATCATTATAATCAGCTTATGCTCGAGTACAAAAAGCCTCGTCGAGGATTCGCGGATCCCTGAGGCTTTTCTGTTTCGCCTTCGTTTTTCACGATCACGCGGAGTCGGATGAAGACATTTTCACAGGGAAGGAAGGCTCGAATTAAGGCGCATCGTGGATACGTGAGATTCAGTGACTTGGTAAAGTTCGCGGTACATACTAGAGAGAAAAAAGCCAGTGCGTTTGGAAAAAAGTGATGATTTAATTTAGAACTGTGGAAGTGAGGGTCGTGCGCACTGGAGCGCAGCTCGCTTGCTACACCGCATTGCATCGAGTGCGGTGGTTGTCGGTGGAATCGGTAGTAAGGCGAAATGGAATCTTCTTCGAGGCAACTTGAACCTTCAACCGGGATAAAATTACTAGGGAAGATTCAACCGTGCATCCGATTCCAAGGACTGATAGGGACGATGGACGATATCGCACAAATCACTGGGGTCTCTCTCGCTTAACTACTATTCGTGCAAACCCTTGGCAACGCGATTCCGGGCTCCAGTTTACAGTAATTTATTAGGCGTGTAAACCCCCGTTTCTCGCTTGAGGTCAATGGCCATTTCTACCGCAGCCATGGGCCGCGCGGTACGGCTCTTTTTTAATGCCTTCTTCAGAGTCCTCAATGCCGTTAAAATGCGTTCGACTGGAGACTTTGCAAGACGCAGTCGTTTTATGGACCAAACGAGTGTACCGACCTGATGGGAACCGCTCGCTCGAGAACTACTGTCACACCATGCGAAATAAGACCTCACGAACCAATCGTCGTCAAAAGTACCCGCGATCCCGTTAGACTTCTACGTAAAGTATCGGTACGAAGTATATGGTAGACAGTGTTTTATGGAAAAGTCTTTCGTGTCGCGAGTAAAAGGGTTGTATTGCAATAAAAATACTCGAAGAATTCTTTATTGCTTTGGTATATCAAGTTTCACGATCTAGCTGTACTCTTAGGATTGACTTTAATATTCAACACCCTTTCAATCTTTTTCTGAAAATCACGTCACACTCATCGACTTGTACTCCTCTTGTAAAAGAAATCTTCTGATTTGCTAACAATAAGTATGTGGGCTCTACTGATCGAACAATGATTTTATTGTGAGATGCAAAAACTCTGGAGTCTCGATACCTTCTCAGAAGAGACACTTGAAAAAGTAGAGAGAAGAAGACAAGTAGCGAGAGGAAAGTAGATTTCGCATTTCTGGAGGATCGTGATCGCGAGACAAGGGATCGTAAAGATCTGGTGGATCGACTTTATCCACTGGTCGGATGGTTTTACCGGGAACTTGGCCGAGCACAGATCGTCGGACGAACTATCCCCCCGATATATTGTTATTTGCTGGCGGAGCTAGACGTTTTACACGAGGTAAGAATGTTGCGGCCGACGCGCCCTCGGCAATGACTGGTCTCTCCCTTGCTTTTAAATAACGGTCATTATCGTCGTCGGTATGGGTATGGGTATATGGGTATGGTCTGCCGTGGAGAAGAGAGCGCGGTTCTACGGATGGAATGAACGACAACGAGCGAGAGTCGAGGAACCTTCGATTTATCTTCCCGCAACTGTCTAATTTCTGCAAAACGATAGAATCTATGTATAAAAGCGACCTACAGCGGCCGATACACTCTGACGAATTCCTCAAGGATTCTCTGGGCTTTTCTATCCAATACTCGATACTCCAATTCACCCTAAGAACGGCAGACTAATTACATCATTCATTGACTCATTGGATGTCGTGCTTTAATTCGAAGTCGTGCAGAAAAGTGTTGAACGTATTCTCGGCGTATTCTCGGAGTTTACGATTTATTATTGGATAGTTTTGCTCGTTCCACGGAAATGGTAGGTAGTTGCGATCACCACGATGCTTTGTTTTCCTGTTTTCATCGGGTGAGACAGTGAAAAAGGAGAATGAGAGTTTATTAGGTACGGAGGTGTCTATTGAAAATCAATCTACGGAGCCCAAGCGCGTAAAGCCCAAGGTATTATCATAGTCGTACTCTACCATAATGTTATATCTGGTGAGGAGCTAGCGACGTGGTGGCGCGGTGCGGTGTAACGTAAATTACCCGCGATAAAGATCCTAATCGCGCGATATAAACCACGGCTTTCCTTTACTTAGCACTCTTCATAAATATGGATTACCGATCCCGATATCCAGCTATGTTTTTACCTTATCGACGTCGATCCCTTAAGGATCACCCTCGAACGAATTTGATCGCTTTAATACTCGCACGAAAGCCGAGTGCCGCGTACTGGAGATGCGAGAAGCAAGAAGAGATTCTCTACCCTGAAATCGCAACACACACGTCCCATCGATCCAATTCGCGATATCGCTCGAACGAGTGGAAAAATGGCAGGAGAAGCAAAGAGAGCAAAGCCTCAAAGGAAAGGAGCTATCCGCAGCTGGACTCGCGTGGGCAGCGGTATAGTATTGTCAGTTCCGTTGAAAAGGAGAACTCGCCTTTCAGGAGCAACAGAAAAATCTCACTCAGAATTAATTCCTTAAGAGCGTTACAGTGTGACGCGCGGCCGCGACCCTCGCACTGCTGGAACACCTGGACCACGCGCGTTCGAACATCTGGAGAACCAGATGGGGTAACCAACCGGACGCTACCTACTCGCCTCGCCAGAGACGTTTACGGTCCTTTCGTTCGCGACGCTCTACCGCGACCCTAGTCACCTCCTCTCGACTATCTCGTATACCGAACATTAAACTCTGATCAGCGTAATGAGTACCTTTACAACGTGTTCCGTTCGGTAACGGATCGGTCTTTACAACGGCGTAAGTAAGTACATAAGTACGTATGTACTATACGTGAGAATGACACTGCGTGTCGTAAACTTTCGTAGGACTGTTTTGCATATCAATTCGAGATTTTGCTTCTTCCTCAGTCCTTCGTAGATTAGTTGGATTTTGCTTCAAACTACCGGTACGCGAATATCTTTTTCCTTGGAATAGTTGGTTGTATGTGAAAACGAGCGCGTCTCTATTGAAAACATAGCGGAAAGATATCCCGCGTCTCACGTACGAGAAATCCACTGCGTTTCGTCTTCCTGATGGATTGATGCGCTTCGCGCAATTAGTTCAACCAGGTATAATTTCATTGGGATAATGTGATGCTTTAATGAATTCCCTACGGAAGTGTTTGCACACAGTACAAGTCGCTACCAGAAAAAGGGGTTTGGCGCCGCAAGTTTCCTTTGAATTTTCAGTCAATTTTTACAACGGATGCTTTAATCTTTCCTTTGTAATTACTACTCGAACGCACTTACTCGAATCAATTGCGTCGGATACACGCCTGGAAGTGAAAAGTACAGGGAAGAACTTGTTACACAATCCTTTGTGTTTTTTATCTACGATGCTCGTTAGCACTTCCACCTAGTATACGAAAAGCTTCCTCAAAGTTGCATAATATCCGCGAAAGTTTTATTCAAATTTATCTTGGAATATTTCTCTTTAAAATATCATCCTTTCCCATATCGGTGCATATACCCATGTCCTTAATTTACACGGAGAGTAGTTGTATAAATCAAGATAGAGTTGGCGATGGAAAATATTTGTGTCTCTCAATGGCATGGCGACATAAAAAAGAAGCCGGCGCGGCGGATGAGAGATTCGCAATGGTAGAAAGATAGGTAGGCCGAGAGGGGGGTTGGCGGGAAAGGTCGAGCGAAGATTTAGGTCTCCGGTGGCAGAGGGATCGGCTGGGATAGCTGTGGTATTCCAGAACGCGGCGATTCACCGATTCTCTCCTTCTTTCACTGCACCGGCACGCTGCCGCTCCGCGCCGGTTAGTTCGCTCGCGCGGGCCTCAAAGGCCGGATTCGACGCGCGGCATGCGTGTGCATTCGCATCGGGGCAGTATTCTTAAATCAATTAACGACGACCAAAAGAACCAGCCGACCTTCGATCACCCGACTACACTCGGCTACTGTGTCTCTTGTTCCAGCTTCTGCTACTCTTCTTCTGACTTGAGATTAACCTGCTATGCCCTCCAAACCCCTTTTACCCAACTCTCCTCCTCGTTCTGCGCTCTATTATTGCCTAAGAGCGGCTCTTAAACTTTCGTCTGCTTTTTGCTATCCAATCCAAAACTCCCTGAAACCCGCATCCACCACTAGCGGAACCTCTCTCTTGTCCCGAGTATATACACTGACTGTTCCGAGACCACCAACCGCGATACACGCCACAGAACGCACTTCTCCCTTTCTCTCTCTCTCGCGCGCGCGCGCAATTTATTCCATGCGTTCGCTCTCGCCAGCCGGCCCGCCACGCTTTTTCCACTGATTTAGAGGATTTTTCAAGGCTACCGCACTGCGAGATACAACTGGTTTCACTTACGGCGGCGGCGACGGCAGCTACAGCGGTCTTCTATCGCGACACCGATCTGCCAATGCTTGTACATTCATTTGCGAAATTAACCGACAATTACGGATACTCACTCCCAGTCTCGAAGTTCAAAGGAATGCGAAAAAGTAAGAGAGAGATAATGAAAGGATTCTGGCAGATGGAGTATACATATCGATTTGATTCCAATAAAATTTGTAATAAAAACAGGAAAGGTATCCTCTAATTACCAACCAGACATCGATATCTTGCCCTGAGCGTTTAACGTATATAGGTAATGCGTTCTAACAGCTTCGCGACGCAATTTCCTTAATCATTTCACCCTGATGCAAAGCGACAGCCGTACGTTAAGGTGAAATAATTTTATATGTACGCACCCGTCACATTGGGTTGCGTCGGTTGGCTTGACGGCAGTGTGCAGTTGTACGACACATTTGCTGTAGCGATTAATTTTAACTCGAAAGAGGCTTGTTATTAGGCTCCTTCTCAGATTTCTCGTTATAATCGTCCTCCACCTCTCTATGGAATCGCTCTGATGTTATTACTCGTGCCTACGTATTTGCGTACATACGTGTGTCCATTGCATGCGCAAGGGTATAATCAAACTTCGCTGTGTAATATCTTACGTCAACAAGAGCTCTGTACCGGTGAGCTTGACGCATTAACGAAATACGCTAATTGAGACCGTGATTTTGTCGTTATTTATAGAGGCACTTATAGTACCGAAAAAATATTGCGCCTTCGAGGTATGTACTGAGGTAAATTATCTCGATCAACGAAAGTGGCACGATGGTGTAATTTGACAAAAAGACCTCGACCAAATGACCCTTTATTAATTAACACTATCGATAACGTGATCATACTTAAGCACACACTCTCCACGTATCGTTCCCGTCGGTTATCATTATTTATAAATAAAGCGATTACATGGGAGTCATTTCTAAGGAATTCGAGGACGAATTCGTAATCCTGCAATTCAGTAGTATAATCCTTATAAATTTCATATTACGCAAGTGAAATTTATAATGTTTTCGCATTTTCAAATAAAGTCTATATTACCAATAATTTATTGTATATTGTCACCATAATCTGGTATATATCTGTTTTCAGGATGGTTTTCTGTGATATCTGGCAATAATACTATGGGCAGTGCGCGCGTCTACCGAAGAGTCGACTCTTTGGTACGAGCCGGAGTACCTGCGTTTCTATTGGCATCTCCGTTAAGGGCGTACACGTTAACACACTCGAAAATGGGTGAGTATTATTCCATAAAACATTAAGTTTCATACAAAAAAATATTAAAATAATTGGAGTTATATTAACAAGTGAAAAGTAGATACTTCTTTTCCTTCGACACGTAATTATGAATATAAAATGATGGAAATCTATTAATTATAGTCTCTAATTTGTGGAAGATGAATTTCACGCAACTCCTATAACGCGTTCGGAAAAAGTATAGGTCAGGCATCGAGCAGTCCAGAAAATGAATCAGTTCAGTGAAAGAGAGAAAAAGACAAAGGTGATCTTGGACGCGAGGTGCACCGTTTGAAATGTCAGCAAGTGAAACGTTCTTGACCCCAATGCATACAAATATCAGCCCGCCGTGGAAAGTGACTTTGATTCGCGAAAACTAAAATGTCGTGGTTAGGTGGTGCGTGAGCACCGTTCGAGAACGTATCGAAAGATTAGAATTCCTCTAGCGCACCTGCAGAGCACGCATCGCGCGGCTAATGCACAACGAAAAACAAAGAGAACCTTCACATTATCATTTCCTATTACATGTTCAATTATTATTATTATGATCATTATTTTAGAAATACATAGTATTATTGTGGTTCTTATTTCAACCGAGCAAACCATTTACATATTAGGATATTCACGTGTTATTATATTGACATAGAGAATGGAAATCTCCGCGCTCATTACACGAAGACGACGATCCGAGCCGGAGAAATTCTACGACTGATAGCGGTCTTTCAAGATACGAGAAAGTGCAGTTCGGTGTCTTTTGGAATTTCCGGTGGTGCCACGGAAAAGGATCAGTATGCGCAGTGTCTCGATCCGCACGGTCGCGAGGTATTTGCTCCATTATCGGCAAGGGGCGAATTCTACGCGATTTGCCAAAACGGGAGTACTGATGTGGGCAGCGACGCGGTGCTCTATAAAGTGCATCATCTTGCCAAGAGGCAATTACCAATGAGGGTAAGTTCGATTGGTTGTAGAAAATGTAGATCTAGTTTGCAACTTTTACGAGCTAGCTCTTTTTTACCGATAGACCTTTTTTGACAACATTATCTGCGCCCTCTTGATACAAAAGTGAAAGGTTAATCGGTCAGACACTAAGCACCACTATTGTCACTTTCCATAGAACGATATTTCGAGAAGAAATGCCGTTATGGTGGCTTTCTTCTTTATCGGGTAAAATTGTATCGTGTAACTTCACAAGTACTATACGTATACCAAACATGAGACTAAAGAGACGCGAACCATTGTACGAATACCGATAATACATGTTCCACAATTGGTCCTTGCATTAGAATATCCAGTTTAATGGAAATATCTTGTATCGAATTACATGAAACTTCCTTGTTACCAAATCGCGAATGTATTAAATGAGTAGGCTTCAGCGATAACGAAGGCTTATTATGTATGCAGTTAGAACTGCAGAACATGCACTGTCGTTCAACAGAATTACCAGTCCGTCCTATATATACGTATCGTGTATAGTTTAGGTATCAAACTTCCGAAACCGGCAAAATGAAGAAGAAGAAGATAAAGAGGAGAAGAAAGTAACTCACCAACATGGCGATGTATCGTATGGTTGCAGGTCCGATTGATAGCCGGTCCTTTGCCAGTACCTTTGCCGAGGGAATACGGTGGATTGATGCAATTGGAGACATCGACACGAGGCCCAATTGTGCTAGGATGCGTGGTACCAGACAGGCCAGTGCATAATCCCGAAATGTTGGAACTTGTCGTAGCCGGCAATGGTGCCCCCCGCGTCCGTCGAGCACGTTTAGGCTATCCTTCCGAAGCTCGATTACTCGCGTCACCAAAAATGCAGCGATTATTGTCAGCATGCAGGTAAGAGCATCACTTTCGCGCACTATTCACACTATCACTCGCGAAATTTAGCCGTTATTTGCGGCGAAACGGCCTTTTTCCACGGACAAACACTCAACTGCGACATTATCACATTTCGCGGACGGTTACACTGACTCTGATTGGCCAACGCCGTACTGCGCAGAGACCTTATGTCGCTTATGTTAACCGGCTTTTTGAATTTCGACCAATGAGAGACAGTTAAATTGTTTTGACCAATTAGGTACAGGCAACAGGTTCTTTTTAACTAATAACAAAGTCGGTGAATCGGACGATTC
Source organism: Trypoxylon attenuatum (assembly GCA_963989405.1). NCBI lineage: Eukaryota > Metazoa > Arthropoda > Insecta > Hymenoptera > Crabronidae > Trypoxylon > Trypoxylon attenuatum. The sequence goes on along the minus strand of OZ022490.1, from coordinate 14,015,532 downwards.
CATTCGAAATTTTAAACTAACCCATATGAAGCCGAGAAAGGTTTTATGGAAAATGGCCGTGTGTGTATGTGTGTGTATGTGTGTCTAACACAATGAACATACGTAGAAAATGTTATCAATACGTATATCCCGAAGTTATTTATTTAATCCTTTGATTTTAGCCGAGCTGTTGGGGATCGCGCAACAGAGCCACGCGTAGCACCTTTGAAATTACATCCGTGCGGCGAAAGCTTAAAGGAATTGCATTTGAAAAAAATCAAGCCAAAAGCGGAGACGAAGCCAATTTTGCAAACGCTGAAAGACGGCTTAGAGCATTTAAAAAAGACCACCGTCAGAGAAAGGAGTCAAACCAGGCAAAATCGGAACGGGCTCCTTGACAGGATTTCTAAATTAGCTCAAGGCGGACGGAACAGGAATCCTGCCAAGAAATCTGCCTCGTTTACGTTCGCTGTTAGACCAGAAGTTGCTATGAAGTCTCAGGAGCGTTATTCTAGCTTGGAGCCAGAATCTACCTCTCATCCGAGTCGCTCAGACTCTTCGAAACCGCCTGTACAAAGGTCGGTCTCTACCAGTGTTTTAGAAATCCCAACGAACGTTGAATTGCAACCCAACTATTCTCGTGTTAGAGATAGCTTGACGCCAGTGCCATCGCTCCCTAAATTAACTAGGACCAAAGCTGACGATATTTACACGGAAATTTGCGACGTCACGCCTACACAGGTACAAAGGTGTCCTGGTAGTCACGTAATGGCCAGAATCAAAATTGTTGTGAAAGGAAACGACAGGCCCGTACAGTTAAAAAATACGATGGAGAACGATAGATATGTCAATTCCATGATGATGAGTGATCAAATTGATTCAATTATTAGCACAGAGGATGAAGTCATTTATAATACAATCTTTTAAAAAATCGATGCAACGTGTACATATAAGATCAGCAAGTGAATTATTATTGCCCTAGACGGTAATTAAATATTTTCAGAGTATAACTGATAGGCTGTGTTTTCGTAAATGAGAAAAAAAAGAGGAATATTTTTAGCGATTGTATTCTTTGGAAATTTCTAGAATAATTAGTTAAAACGGTCTCATGAGAATTGTATGTACATATAACTGCCATATACATTAATACTATCGTTAAGAATTGGAATTTTACAATGATCATAGCACAAATTGTCTTAAAAAACGATGTAACATGAAATACAAAACCAGACGAATGATTAATTGTTAAAACAAAGAATATCAGAAACATTTAGGACACGTGGATGAGTCATGTTTTTCAAAGGATTTTTCTTTTAGGTATTAAGGGAATATATGAAAATTTGCACATCAGCATCTAACATTTATCCTTTATTAAAAAATAATCCCTAGGATTTCTTAGATTTCTTTGTATTTTTGCCCTTTGAAAAGCCTTTAGATCGTTTCACCAACGATCGGTTCTTCACTTTTCTTCTAGATTCTCTTTGTTTTTTCGGCATTTCTTCAATAGTTTGCTTCATTATCTCCACAGCTTTTTGAGCGTTTTGGGTAATATCCAAATCAATATTAGCATCAAGATATTTGCCCGAAAATCCTTTTGGAAACAAAGGTTTTGTAAGAAGAGACGTAAGTTGATGCCTTTTGATTTTCAGCCGATGTTTTATGTCAGCTGTTTCTTTAGCTTCAAGTGTCACTTCCCTATAAAATAATAACGTTGAATAAGAAAACAATCGTTGATTGTCTATAGTATTTATATAATATTTCAAGTACTATTTAATACATACTCCTCATCATCTTCGTCATCCAAAACCATATCCATTGCCTCGACAGTTTTTCGAAGCCAACCCTTCTGAGAATTATCCCTGCGGCATTTCAATTCCAATTTATCAATCTCCCGAGCAATATCTACTCTTTCTTTAACCGCAATTAAAAGCCGGTCGACCACTGGGAAATTAGGGAGATCTTGTGCTGGAGAAATGTATAATTAATTTAATAATTCCTTCAAGTATGTTTTGTCGAGAGCTTTAAATATAGTACTTACTGCGTCCAAGGGTTTTGCAGAGTTTACTGTAAAATGGTTTTTCGGACGGTTCCATCATTAAAATCGTAATACCTTCCTTTTGAGCTCTCGCAGTCCTACCGCTTCTGTGTACATAACTCTGCGTGTAAAGAGGATTAATATGTGAGAATGTTCTCGTTTCCTGTATGCTCAAAGAATGTTGCCTATTACTATTTATTATGTGGGTCGCAGAAACATACCTCGCTTGTCCTTGGTACCTGATAGTGTATCACATGTTCAACATTAGGAATATCCAAGCCTCTCGCGGCTACATCAGTAGCTACCAACAGTCCGTTTTCATCAGCTTGGAATCTGCAAAAACGAATAGTTAAGGTAACTCAAAGGTAGTGCATAAGTAAGATACGATGGTTTTAAATGCGCATTACCTTTCAAGATTTTTTAGCCGTTGTCTCTGCGGCATACTTGCATGCAAAGGTAGAGGCTTACAATCCAATATACCGAAAAGTGTCGCAAGTCGCTTGACGCAACCAATACTATTGCAAAAGATTAATGTTCGCCCAGGATGACGTTTTAAGAAATAGTAAAGATAATAATCTTTGTGGTCAATTGTGCAAGCTATTCTACATTCTGTTAAGTTATTGGCCGTACCTGTAATGGAATTTTTTTTCTTAGAAAATTTGCAATTTCTAAAAATATGTAAATAATACTGATGATTTAAAAATGTACAATACCTCTCTCTTTTGTTACGTCTACAACTTTGGGATTTTTTATTCCTAGTAGATGAATAATTTTCTGCAACTTTTGGCCTGGCGTTAACTTGAATATTCTACTCCTTGCAAATTTTTTCTTCTTTCTTTCGAGATAGTCTGGTATATCGTGTACCAGGGTTAATGTAGCTGAAAAGACAAATGTTTGTCTTTGATCTAAATGCACCTTATTTGCATTGATTTTTTCCAACAATTGTTGTAATTCCTGAAAGTGGCCTTTTTCCAGCATTCTATCTGTTTCGTCAATCGCTAAATACCTGCAGTATTGCAAATTTATTACGGAATTAAATCTTTGTAGTTTTTAAGTTACAATCACATACCTAATACTATCAACTTGGCTAAGATGGGGATTGCCCTGTTGTATCAATTCCCAGAGTCTACCAGGTGTAGCAATTACTATTTCCGGCGATTTGCTTAATATTCTTTCTTGTTTCACTGCAGCCATTCCTCCTACTACTACAGCAATCTATCAAATTAATAAGATATCTTTAACTATCTGACACTCTTGTCAACTTACGTATTTTAAGCACCGTCAATTACCTTAATATCCGTATATTTTGCCGCTTTAGTGAGATGATCTTTTATTTGAATAGCTAGCTCCCGCGTTGGCGTTAAGATCAGTGCATACAATGGTTTAGTTGGAGCGTTCTGAGATCGTACAATGTCTATATTATTAATCACACGAACACAGCCAATTCCATTTTCATTTTCATTTTCATAATCATTCTCCTCGTCTGAATCCGGTTCAATTTCGCTATCATCTAAAATCAGATACATAGAGATTTGTTACATGAAGTTTATTGCAATATATTGAATTATGATCATTATAACTTTCTCATTTTTACCATTTGCTTGTGTACAAATCCATCCTTTGTTTTCCACAGTCGTAATACTTTGTTCTTTTGTTTCTTTACTTTTCAATTCTAGGATCCCATTCAATATAGGTATTCCGAAAGCTAATGTCTTTCCACTTCCAGTTTCAGCAGCCCCTAAAATGTCTCTCCTTCCTAGTATGGCTGGTGGTATAGTTAACGACTGTATAATTGTCGGAGTTTCAAAACGTTGGTCTGCTAACGCTTTTAGTATAACGGCGGGTACTCCCAGTACGCTCCATGCTTGTGTATTAATTTCTTCTAACGTTGTGTCATCGTCCTGTGCAACAATGGAATCTGAATTGTCCAGATTCCCTGTTTTTGTACCTTGCTTTTTAGATTTGAAGGCACTCGATTCTTTGATTTTAGGTTTTTTCTGCGATGGTTGTGTAGTATTTATTTTATCTTCTTGCCAACCGTTTGTCGATTTACGCTTTAACTGTGACTGTGAAGGATAATGTTTTAACCTGTGAAACACAGTGGAGAATGTTTGTAATTCAACAGAAGATTGAACTACTTACTTTAGTCTTATTTTTTGGTGCTTCTTCACAAATTACTATCCTCGATGTGTTTTTACCTTTTTCCAATTTATAATCATGCAATTCTTCAATTCCAATCAGCCCTTCAAAGCCATTGGAACAAGCCGGTCCTTCTAGCTTTACTGGCTTCCAGCCATCGGATTTCACTTTCACTCTCACCATCCTTATAAATTTGTCAGTGTGACAATAATTGTATATCAAGAAATCAAGCAATAATAGCGTATGTAAATAAACGCACGTGGTTTAATAGTCTGCAACAATTGACGACAGTGCTCGTGGTGTTCGATACAGTACAGTGAGTACAGTATGGTACCATAGACTAATTAAGGGGGTACGCTAAGTCCTAGTGACTTTCGATGCGGCACGTCGAATAAAGTCGTCACGGTTTTGATCGCTGAATGAACGCGAGGTGGAGCCACTAGAAATGTCCGATTTGATTCTGCACGATGATGATGTCTCATTGACGCGAGTTTGAATCCCGCTTGAAGCGGATACTTTTCGTACTTTGTGTACGGAGCGGGGGCCGGCCCCACGACCCCGGGACTCCCGGCATCGGCCCCACGACCCCGGGACTCCCGGCATCGGCCCCACGGCCCCGGGACTCCCGGCATCGGCCCCACGACCCCGGGACTCCCGGCATCGGCCCCACGTCCCCGGGACACCCGGCATCGGCCCCACGACCCCGGGACTCCCGGCATCGGCCCCACGGCCCCGGGGCTCCCGGCATCGGCCCCACGACCCCGGGACTCCCGGCATCGGCCCCACGGCCCCGGGACTCCCGGCATCGGCCCCACGGCCCCGGGACTCCCGGCATCGGCCCCACGACCCCGGGACTCCCGGCATCGGCCTCACGGCCCCGGGACTCCCGGCATCGGCCCCACGACCCCGGGACTCCCGGCATCGGCCCCACGTCCCCGGGACTCCCGGCATCGGCCCCACGGCCCCGGGACTCCCGGCATCGGCCCCACGGCCCCGGGACTCCCGGCATCGGCCCCACGGCCCCGGGACTCCCGGCATCGGCCCCACGGCCCCGGGACTCCCGGCATCGGCCCCACGACCCCGGGACTCCCGGCATCGGCCCCACGGCCCCGGGACTCCCGGCATCGGCCCCACGTCCCCGGGACTCCCGGCATCGGCCCCACGGCCCCGGGACTCCCGGCATCGGCCCCACGGCCCCGGGACTCCCGGCACCGGCCCCACGGCCCCGGGACTCCCGGCATCGGCCCCACGGCCCCGGGACTCCCGGCATCGGCCCCACGACCCCGGGACTCCCGGCATCGGCCCCACGGCCCCGGGACTCCCGGCATCGGCCCCACGACCCCGGGACTCCCGGCATCGGCCCCACGGCCCCGGGGCTCCCGGCATCGGCCCCACGACCCCGGGACTCCCGGCATCGGCCCCACGGCCCCGGTACTCCCGGCATCGGCCCCGGCCCCGGCCCCGGCCCTGGCACCGGCTCCGGCCCCGGCCCCGGCACCGGCACCGGCTCCGGCCCCGGCACCGGCACCGGCACCGGCCCCGGCCCTGGCACCGGCCCCGGCCCTGGCACCGGCTCCGGCCCCGGCACCGGCCCCGGCACCGGCACCGGCCCCGGCCCCGGCACCGGCCCCGGTACCGGCACCGTACACAAAGTACGAAAAGTATCCGCTTCAAGCGGGATTCAAACTCGCGTCAATGAGACATCATCATCGTGCAGAATCAAATCGGAAATTTCTAGTGGCTCCACCTCGCGTTCATTCAGCGATCAAAACCGTGACGACTTTATCGACGTGCCGCATCGAAAGTCACTAGGACTTAGCGTACCCCCTTAAGTATAGAGCGTATATATACGCCGGATACAGAATGAAACAAAATTGAGCGACTTTACCGACTCAGTCTGCCATTGTACCAGTCTTTTAATTGGATCTGCTCCGGCCAATCAAAACCCTGCATTTTGAACCATTGGAAAGTGCCCGCGGGCCGCCATATTGGAGGTCGCCATATTGCGCGCCGTTAAGTTGCTCGTTGTAACACCTTTGCATTAGTGCTTCATTAAATTCGGAATAAAAGTGGCAAAAAGTAGTATTTTGAGTCAGAGTGGTATCAAAAGTATTCTCTCGGTAATCGGGAGTCTTCAAAGAGGAGTGATCATTCAAATCAGTGCTAATTCGCCGGAAATTCGAGCAAAGTTCCGCGAGACTTTGTCGCGACCGAATTCGTAACTCGCGATCGGGATATTAAAGTCAGTGTAGATTCGAACGGAAGAAAGATGGTACCCCGCGAGGAATTGCTACGGTCGGATACAGTAATTCGTAATCGTGGTACATTAGCATCAGTGTTTTGTCGCGATGTCGATTTTGAACCTCGTAGCAGTATGTAGAATCAGTGCCGAACATTCAGCGACCACTAAGGGCTGGAGGGGATGGACACTAACAATAAGAGTGTAATTATTACCATTCTTACGAAACTACTAAGATTCGCGAATTTTTTCGACAGTTTAAGAAATATTAATGTGTGTTCTCTTTTTTTGTTACAGGTGTAACTTGGCTGAGTAATTAAAATCAGTGTTGCTTCGTTCAAAATGAAAGCAGAACTCCTCGAAGTTCTGTTCGCGTTGTATTAGAGTCAGTGTTTGCCCGCGAAATTTTAGATTCGCTGGAATTTATCCTAATACGTATTCGAGTCAGTGATGGACCCGTAAATGAAGGACGTTGACCGTTAGGATCCACAGAGGATTTGTTCTAGCAAGCAGGACCAGCGACTACATCGAATCGGTGAGTTTTGTGCTTCACTTGATCATTGATTAATCCCATGAAACAGGACAGTTGATCCGAATTCGCATGGCTGCAATTGGTTACAATTTTTGATCTCGACATTGAGCATAATGATTATAACAAGATGTCTGTACGTGAAATTCGTTAGCTATAATGAGGGCTACCTTATTCTTGTAACATTTCTATTAATATTAACATTCTATAGGATAATTAATTATACGGGGAACGCAACGGGCAAGAAGTTAGGCAATTTTACTATCTGGAGTATGTTATCTCATAATCCTTTTTATTTCCTATTGTTATACTTATGCCCTTTGTTCCTTTCCTCCCTAAATGAATTCAATTATTAAATTCCCCTGACACGTCTTTAAAAACTAACTTATTTCAACGGGCAACGAATGATCGAGGCATACTGTTTTTTCCGATTTCTGTACATATTTTGTACAGAAAATCTTATAACTTGTAACCGTCTGATACAACCGCTCTTTGCGCTAACTAAATGCATATCTTACGTATCGGGATATTTCAGCGTATTGTCATTCGTTATTATCAGTGCATTAAGCAGTATCATGTATCTTACAGGCAGTTTTAGACTTATACAATGTAGGCACTTACGCACTTACAGTGCTTACAGTATCTTACTTCACATGGACTGTAGAATCGTGTAGGACCATGTAGGATACAGGTTAACTGGTCTAACAATAAGCTCATAAGTTGCATCGGTACATACGGTATCGTTTTGAACAATGTTAATTTGTGTTTAGTAGTTCAATAATTTGTTTCTTTCGACGCATTGGTGAAATTCTAAAATCAAGATGAAAAAGGTAGACCGGCGATTGAAAGCATAACAAAAATACAAGTTACGTGTAGTAATTGTAAAAAGTCACACATTTTTCCATACAAAGGAAACGGAAAGGGTGAGATATGTATATGGACTCGGGATGCGTATCCACAGCCACTTTGTCTTTAAAATTTGAACAAAAGTATTATGGTCACATCCAGCAGAGAGTAAGACATATAATTTGTCAAGAGAGAAAAAAGGAAGAAAGATCATACAGGTAGTCAAAATGAGCAAAACACCAGTATCCATTCTTCAAGAGATGATGGTGAAGAAACAAATGGTACCTGGTTATGACCTTATACACGATGGTGGAGGAACACACGATAATACCTTCATCTATAGAGTTTCGTGTGCTGGTCTCAGCGCGACTGGAACTGGACGTTCTAAAAAGGAGGCTAAGCACGAAGCGGCGAAAGCAATGTTAGAAGCAATAGCTGCAGAGAGAGCTTATCCACAATTACCTGCAGCATCCACGCAGTCTCCAGTGAAAGCATCTTTACCTGCTTCCGTGCCATTGTGCCCAAAATTACCAGCGAACGCACCATTTTTTAATGCAATTGGTGATCTCAAGGTTTGCTATCTAGTTTTCGTTACACATGACATTTTCTATTTTTTGGACATATCGTTTACCTGTTATATTACAGGCTTTGTGCTGTGATTATAATCTGGGGGAACCCATATACGAACAAGTTAGTGATATTGGACCTCCCCACGAGCGAATATTTACCGTTCAGTGTATCGTAGCAACTTTTAAAGAGGAAGCTGCAGCAACGACAAAGAAACAAGCTAAACACGAAGCTGCAAGAAAAATGCTGGAGAGACTACGAGAATTGTTAGACAATTTAGAAACTAAGGAAAAAGTACTACTTGAAAATGAATCTAAAGAAGAAGAAGATAATGCGCATGCTGAAATTGCAAAGGCTTTATATCTTACTTTGACCGAGAACAAGAAATCTTTAGGACTGAATGTGTCTGAATATTATCAAAATATAGGAACCATTTTCACTGACGAGACAAGGAAAGATTTAGTGGGAAAACTCAGTTCTTTACTGCCTATACACGATAGTACAAATGTGCTACCTATGATAAAAGAATTTTTGGAGTCAATAGAATTAAAGCTATCACTGTTCACTTTTAATCAGACACCGCAGGATACTTTTGTACTAGCACTGAGTATTAGTGGTGATCTACGCATGACAGTGTGCGCTGTTGGAAATACGGAGGAAGAAGCTAAATGTAATGCAATAGCAAAATTAATTGAAAAAGTTATGTTTTTATTCGACTTTTAAAAATGCTTTTGAAGCAGACATTATTTTTTTTCAAATAATCATTGGACTAATCCAATTCTAAATTAGAAGTTTTATTTTCATATCACATTGGTGAAATTGCTTTGTGTATTTTTTTACTGTTTCAAGCTCGGTAAAGCCGAATATTGTTATCACACCATTGAAAATTCCGTGTACACGGTTTAATGTTTATTTACATCTCCTCCGTTTTATCATTGGATCGTTTTAAACTATTTCATCAGAACTGATAATTAGTTTATATCTACTCGACCGTATATAGAATTTGATTTCACTACCTGAACGGCGTATCAGGAATCTGAGTGACTATTTAATTTTTTTGACAATCGATCCGGGCAAAATGTTCATTATTATTTGTAAAACTTGTATTTTCAAAGGGAGGCAACATACAATACATATTGTAGTTGTGTAAGACTATTGTCAGAGACAAAGCGAGTACCACTATCGATGATACCTCGTATCAATCATGCACAATCTACAGTTATAATAATTATAATATGTCAGAGCAATTGGTATTCACACACTTTATTTAATATCGCATAAAAGTGCAACCCCCCGCAACGTCCAATGTCGTGGATTATGATCCGTTTCGAAATCTATCGATCCGACATACTTTGCGTCAGTCCTTTGTGGTTTTCTGTAGATGGGACATTCGTACAGTTTTGGATCTTTGCCTGCTGTTGTGTTAATCGCATAAATATAAATCACAGGCATTTGTTCGTACAAAACCTTCGCTTTGCTTTCCACTAATTTACCAGCCTTTCTATCTAAAGAAGCACCTTCCAAAAATAAGCCATGCACGTAAACACCTTCTTGCGGCTGACTTTTTATGTCCTCTTTATTGTAGCGGGTAATTAAGTTCTGTAAGACGACTGAATCCAAGGCCCATCCTTTGTGTGCTCGCGTAACTTCCTGCATTATGAAAAAGTTGCAATGTTTTCACGCTATTCGAGTTTTATACTATGCTGTATATGGCAAGCGAAGGTAATCGGTACTAACTTGTCGCATCGCAGTCAGAAATCCTTGCGGATTAAAGAATCCTGTCATCCAAAATACTTTTGGCCGTCCTAGGCCGCACCACTGTCTAAACTGGCTGTCCCTTTCAAGCAGTTCTGTATACCAAAATCCTAGAGTAGCGGATTCCCACGAAATTTTAAGCCATCTTTCCGGAATACGGGCATCGTACATTGAGTCCAGGGACTTACGTAAGCCTTGACTCATGACAATAGTTCCTTCGATCGCCAGTTTTAAGTCTACCAATGTGCTCCGCACTTCTCTGAGAACTCTCGCAATTCTACAAATATTTTTCTACGTGGAGTCTCAGTGACAAGGTTGTTAATAAAAAAGAGTCTATTTGTCGTGTACCTATCAATTTCCTGTCTCAAGAATATATTCATCGGTAACAGTGCACCCATTCTTTGAAGTGCCTCTCGCACTTCGAAAGAATTGTATTGTTGAGGTAATTTTGAGAGCATGTCATCGGCGAGTTTGTAAACGACATTTTCTCGCGTTTCACCACCTTGCGAGCCACCTTCTTTTGGTTGAACACTAAGAATCGTGTCGAGTATACCCTTTGCGGTATTTATTTGGTAGGTGATATCCGCGTTTGGGTGAAGTCCAAACACCTCGGGCGTGTCATTTGCGGGAAGACTCTCAATGTAATTGAGGTACCCTTGTAAATTCCGTGATTGTGGCACTTTATAGCCGTGGTAAAATTCGAATCCTGGACGCAATAATACGTCGCAGAACCAAACATGTGTGAAGGTTGTTAACAATCGCTTGTCAAAGTCATCTGTCACTCTGCCACCATATTGCACCTGTAACAATGTTTCCGTTTATTACAATAATTGTTACAAAATTTCTTTGTGAGTGTTTCATTCCAATTTTGGAAACTATGATTAATCCTGTATACCTCTCCGAGCATATAACATACGGTTGGCCACGATACACCTTTTTTCGGGTCCATATCGTCCAGATGGTTTTGTATGAACTGAACGGAAGCAGCGAAATCTGCTTGATTAAATTCGTAAGGTATATTCCAACCCAGAGGACCAAATTTTCTGCGTTCTTGCACAACGGTATGTAAGAATGCAACCGCATAAAGTAAAGGTGGCCATTGAGACTGTGTACTATAGTCCAAAGCATCTTGAGTTATACTTTGATACGTTCTCTTTAAGCTAGCTCTAATTCCTTGTGGCGGCTCATTAGTAAACTTTATTGCCATCTGCAAATTGAACAATAGTTTCGAATTTTGTCAAATCTCATATCCGAATACTATAACTTTTTAATACGTACTTGTAGTAAACCGATAGGAAATTGTGGATGAACTTCGGTAGTCATCCAAAGCCGGAAAGCTTCGTGAACATTTTCTGTTTCTACAAGGGCATCCATTACTTCTGTACAGAATGGCAAAGATAAATGAACATTTTGCAATAATACCCAGCCACCAGAATTCATTGCATCCGAAATCATTCTTCGTGCATGACACTCTTGCCCTTGTCCCATAGATACCGATCTCAGTTCTGAAATATCTCCCGTATGTATAACGACACATTGTGCATAGTTACATTCGTTTCCATTCCTAAATTTATTTTCATATACTTACGAAGAGCTTTTTGTTTTGCTAGGGTTATAATTTGTGGAGTAGGATCCGATCCAATAGACAATATACATATGAGAGGAGTATGTATCTCGGATTCCATCCACGTGACGTCTAAATCTAAGATTTTCGCTTCGCCGTATTCTTTCCCCAATGATTCGACTACGTAGTTCTTTGCTTGCGAAAGAGTTCTATCCGGGCTCCATGATCGAATTAGCAACAATTTTCTGAATACATCTAAACTTTTCTGATAACCGCATGGCAATTCCTCTTCTTCCGGTTTCTCCTTTTCGTACCACACTCTCCATTCCTTCTCACTGAATTCGATCTTCGCAAGGATATCGGAGAAAACGTCCAATTTGCTAATTTCGACTAAATTTAGCCATGTGATATCGAGGATCCATCTGAAGGGTTTCGGAGCAACAGCGTTGAGATCTAAAGACGCACCGCCTTTGATGAAAGCATTAAATTCTGCATGGGATATCACGCCACGATGACAATCTATCTTCATCGCTAGCATCAGAGTAAATAATGATTTGTGCCTCTCGTAGAGACTTCTCAGGGTAAAAGCCCAAACTTCGTACGTTAGATGACGAAGAATGGTATTTATTCGTTCACTGGTAATGGGACTTTTTACTGATTTTGTTATAGAATTGTCGAATATGGTTAAAAATTGTCTTAGTGAATTTTGATACATAACGTTTACATTGCTCATTTCGACTATCAGAAAATATAAAATCGAACCCCTAGATGCGACTGCACGAAATTCTTCTCGTGCCAGAGTAATCTTCTTTTCGGTTAAGGCTGATACTTTTAGCTTTTCGTTTACCGATTCTGCTGTGGTTTTTGTCTCTCTGAGTACATTTATGAGAGCCTCATCATCTACCAAAGAACCTTCCGAAGATGTCAGTCTGTGTAGAAGAGTACTCTCAAGTTCCTTCATGGAACGTTGATTTGTCATAACGCACTCGAAAAGAGCAACGCGTTCGGCTTCTAGGTCGGCTTTTTCCATCAGAATCACTCGGCCCAATAATTGATCTTCCAAACCCAACATCGTCACAGTAAAATCGATTATAGAGGTCTTGGCCGAAATTTCTGGACTGTATGCAGGATTCGGTAGCTTAGTTGTTATGTACAACATGAACCCTGGCATTACGTCACACTCTTTATCTCCGACTATTACTTTTTCGATGAATCCAGATTTGATGAAATTTTTTTCGAGTACATTATCAAGTACTGGATCTAATTCTTCTGCTACGTCCTCTATTAGCAATGGTCTTCCTAACGAGAGACTATCTTCCAAGTGAGTTCTAAAGTATTTATGATTTAACGAAGTGATCTGCAGTTCGTTCATCGATTCTTTATTTTTTATCCACATTTTTCCTTGGTTCTGAGGATCCATTAGCAATGGATAGGAAGATGATTTCGTAACAATGAGAGCGTTCTGTACCGAAAGTTCGTCATTAGGTAAACCTTGCAGTGTCCATTCAGACATAGTTGCACTGTCAACTAACATATTAATTATATTTAAATTTTTTGTGAATGGAATAGTTTTTGTCTTAAGGATACTCATCCACTGGCTAACCAAATTCGCTCTGAATTGCTGATTATACGGTCCGCAATAGGATAAGAATCCCGTTGCAAGTAAAACATCGCCAACTAAACGACCGAGTTGCCTCTTGAAATCACCACTTTGCTCGGTCCAACGTATCTTTTCACCACCCAATCCATTAATCAGCGCAGTTGCAGCAGTCATCTTTCGAATACAGACGTTTGCAGCATCCGTCAGTCTCTGTTTCTCTGACACGGCCGAGTCGTATTGCTCTTTGACCGCCTGTAAGGCCATTTCCCTCTCGGACAGTTCTCTCTCAGCATTTGCCAAATCTTCCATTGCAACTTTCAACCTTGCCTCTTGCAATGCCAAGTTAGCTTTCAACGGTAGCACTTCTTTGTTGACCGAATGGAAAAAGGCCATGGCTTTCGTCCAAGACAGTAATCCCGCCACATCGCCGCAAACGCGCCTAGCTGTTTCCATATTGTAGTCTTCCATTCGGAAATAAGGCTGCAGGAGCTCGACCATTTCATTGTTGATAATATCTTTAGGATAATTTTGTAATTGTAGTAGAAACGTGGTGCTGGCCATTAGTTTGAGCGATTCGGCCCAAGATGGTTTAGGACAGGGTGCAGCAGTATCCGGTACAACGGATAATATCTTACGTTGGAACAATATCAATACGCAGTCCATTATGCGCATAATAAGATGTGGAGGTCTTCCTAATTTTCTCACTGTTGCTATATGAGCAGGCTTAATCGTGTTCAATGCAGCTTCTGCTTCTTCCAGTGCAGGTTTCGCAGCTTCCAGCTTCTGTTCCGCTAGTGCTTTTTCCTCGGCTATACAAGCTACCAGTTGTTCAGCTTTTTCCTTCACTTTCTGCACTTGATTTTTAAACGCTTCTGCTTGCATTGCCCTTTCTGTCACTTCCAGTAATACTGTTTCCGCCTTTTCGGAAGCTTGGACTAGGTCCTGTTCCATCACAGCAAGATCTCGCTTTAGAATTTCGACTGATATCGACGCTTCTTCGAGCTTTGCCAAACCTGTGTCCATTCTTTTTGCACCTTCTCCTAATTCATGTTGCTTATTGCGATAGATATTCTTGTAACCCCCGATAAAGTTCAGATATGACTTTGGCGTGACATGAGTGGCACGTCGGAACCTTTGGAAGTATTCAGCAGAAGTAGTTGCGACAATATCTTGTATAGATCCTAAAGCATTGACCAGTTCATCTTTAATATCGTCGGTACAGGCAATTTCAAAATCGTGCAGGAAGTGTTTTGCGACTAAGACTAAAGCATCCCTGGGCCAGGGTTGAAACCAGTCTATCGTGCATCCTGATATTAGTGCGGGAAAACGCTGAGCACGATTTCGGAACTTTTCACCCACTGGCGAAAAACAGAATACCACGTGTAAATTCTGACATGTTCGCTGTAGGAAAAAGTCCATTACCAGTTCGTTATTGATTGTTCGTTTGGGATTCTCACGCCTTAAAATTGGTGTCAATTCCGATATGATTTCCTGTTGTTCATCGCGCGTGAATAAATTGCTAATTACGCCAGAACTGAGAATATTGTTGAGGTATTCGAGAAATCCTTCTTCTTTGATGTCTAAGTCGGTGAAGATGAAAGTTGTACCCTTACCCTGCGCTCCGCAGGTACGGTACAGGAATTTCAGATCTTCCAAGAAATTCGCGGTGTTGTATGATCGTGTCAAAGTGATTTGGAAAGTTTTGTATCCAGCGATGAAGGAGGATAACTTTGTTAAACTTTGTTTGCCGGATCCACCAACACCAACGAGCATCACGTTACCTTTTGGATGTCTGATTACCCGCGATATTTTCACCAAATGCAGCATCCCGTCCGGAAAGAAAACCAAATCCATACCGGCCCCTCGCTGCATTTCATTGAACTGTGCCAGAAACATTTCTAATCTCTCTCTGAGTACATGATCTTCGTAAACTGGTTCATACACTTTTGGTAATTCCACGTCAGCATCTTCGCCTTCCTCTCCCGTCGGTTCTGGAGCATCACTGTAATGAACCGTCTATTATAAAGATTGAAAGTTTGAGAATTATTAAGAAAGAAGAAAACTAAAGTTATGGCAAATATTAAAGCTGACGGATGAAATGCAGTTCGCTATTGCACGTACCGCATGAAATCAACAAACGCTGGAATTTTATCAATCATCTCAGTATATTTGGTTCCGAGTTGACTTTCCACTACGTTAATCACTTCTTTTTCGAACCAGTCTTTGTCAGACTTAATAGTGAATCTGTCGCTAAAGACTCGCGTGCATTCGTGTTTCCAGAGTAACATGAGCACTTCCTCCTTATCGATTACTGTTGACAAGGTACCCACCATTCCTTGCCAGATTCTCGATAAATCGCGAAGACTAAAGACATAGTGAAATTTAGCTGGTGTAGGTAGCAGATTGGATCGTGTTCTTTCCCAAAGAATCCTCGTTAATGGAACCATTTTTCTAACGAGGCTTCTCACTTCAGTAGAGAATCCACGCTTCATGTTGTAGTGACCTTCGCCCAGTACGCTGAAAATTCGATCTATCGATGCGTTATTAGGCAGAGTACAGTTAAAGATACAAAATTGTCTCTTCAATCTCGAAGGAATATCATTTCGTCCGCCACCGGGATGGCACATGGCAGCCAAAAAGGTAACATCGTTAATGGTCGTAAAGTCACCAGGTTTCTCAAGAGAATAAAACCCTTTCATATCCATCGTCTGTCGTACGATTTCATTGGTCACTTGATCGCCCCACTCGTTAATTTGTGGCAAATTAATGTCGTCGATGAATATCAACATTTTTTTCCCACCTGGCGGGCCGAAGGTGTTTCCCAAACGTTTCTCCACGTAGCTCTCAATAGTTTTTTGGAATTGATAAGGACTAGTCGCAGAGCTAAAGTTAAAGGATCTACTCAGCGTGGTGTCTGGATTAGCTTTTCTCATGTACGACTTCATCATCACGGTTTTCGCGGATCCTTGTTCGCCGATTAGAAGTACAGCATTATCTTGCTTTCCCATTAAATCGATCAGGAATTGTATTCTCACGTTATCGGGAATTGGGATTAAAACATTGCTATAATCTGGCGTAGAATACTCTGGATACGCGTAATTAGTCACCATACTCGTCCACATATCCCAATTCCCTTTATCAGTCACGAAGAACTCGAAAACTGTTGCTTTGGTGTACTTTTCCGACGTGGGAAGATCCAAGTTCTCAAAGTTTTCTCGAAGGTATGCATCGTACTTGATTCTATCCGCGGACTCAAGTAGGGCTCCTATACCCCAGATTAAAGCGAAAGTATAAAAGCGCTTTAAATGCTCGGCTGTTAATGGTTGAGATTCTTCTCCTTCCCTTTCATCATCGTTCTCTTGGGCTGATTCCACTTGCTGCGGTACTAAGCCTTCGAGGAGACACACCATTTGACGTACGATATTACATTGGAGGACGTCGATCGTTAGAGTTAGTGTTTGCGTGCTCCAAGCATAGATCTGGCAAATAATTATACGTTTGAAATTGCGATTATCTATTTAGCTATTATATGTACATATAATGGAGTTTTCAAGAGTTTTACTTGGGAAAATGACTCGGTGAAGCACCGTTCGAACACTTCTTGTTCAACAGGAGTTCTAGTCTTTAGCCATGCTGTAACAACTGGATTCCAGTCTAATCCTGAGGAGCTCATGTAAACCATTCCATTGCGGGATACCGTTGCAGGACTTGCATTGTCTATATTATGGGGTTCAAAAATAATTTTGCATGTTGGAGCCATAGAGAGACGGTCACCATTGGCTAATGTCAGTGTCTTATTATCATCCAACACAGAATTCAAGTTTTCTATCCAAATACTGTCGACTGGGCCATCCAAAACTAACCACACGTGTTCACCAGGTTTTAGTTTTAATGTTTTGCGCCATAATGCAGAAAAAATCCCGTCAGTCCAGTCGTTTGTAGCTACGTCTAGGCGTCCAAACATTTGAGCTGCTGTAATACTTTTTGGATTCATCCTCATTTCTCTGAAAGACACAATATTCTCATTGATTTTCCATCTATTCGTGCTATTATTTGTTACGAGTGTATTTACGCTTTTGATTCACCTATGAAAATCTCCACATTGCGTGAGCGCTTTCATCAGAGTATGGATGCATGCTGTTTTTCCAGCACCTGTTGGGCCCAGAGTCATTATTCCGTGTCTCACACGTTGCGTTTCGTAAAGTTGTATCAATTTCAAGACCCATGGGGCATGGTAGACCAATCCCGCTTCTTCCACTTGCTGATTTATAGCAGCTTCCAATTCTGGGTACGCGGTCTTCTCGAGTGCTTGATTCGGGAATAAATCCGCTACCAGCGACATAAACAGTGGCTCATCCTCATCTGCAATTTTTTTCAATTTTTATCATTTAAACTTTTACCTTAGTTTTAGCATTTATTACCAATAAGTTTCGAAAGATTCATATCTCTTAGTACACGCATGACAATTGTGCTTTCTGAATCTTTTGAGTTAACTCTTTTCGCTGCTCCTAAAGTTCGCAGAACAGACAATATATTCCGCAAACCAAAATCGTAATGAACCTGGGTATAGCAAAAAATGGTGAAATTACTTCTTGAAAAAATCTTCGTTATAACAGAATTCGCTAATTAGTTTTCACCTGCTTTGTGAGTTGTTCCTCGCATAGTTTATAAAGTGTATAAAATTTTCTAGCCAGTGTAATATTTTCCAGAAAACCACAACTGGCTAATTTTACTCTTATAATAATTTGTCGATCCGGCACCATCATGGCGACCGTACGAAATTGTATCTTTAAATTTTCTGGCAATTCTTTTCGACCAGCGTATCCAGGATTCTACGTAAAATATGTATATTATTTTTATACCAAGTTGGTAGACGAAGCGAAATTTCAAGTTACCATCGTAATGAATATTCCAAGTTCTGGACACATGTCAATTTGATCTCCATCCGTAAAAATGAACTGTTTCTTCTTCTCTTTCTTCGCTGCGAGTACGACAGCTACTTGTTGTGCAGCAACAGACAAAACCGGTAGTTCGATTCTATTGAATTCGTCAAAGCAACCCCAGGATCCACTTTGAGCCAAGCCTTTGTATATTCTTCCGAGTCCACGGTAGTCCATTTGATCAGAACAATTGAAAACTACGACATACTTTGCCAGGGTTTTTCCCATGTCCTTTACCGTTTCTGTTTTACCTGTACCAGCTGGTCCACAAGGAGAACCACCCATGGACATTGATAATGCTTGTGCTAAGGTGATGTAACATCTGCCAAAGAAACAAAAGCAATAGGAGGGATATCTTATTAAAAACTCTAATATATTTACCTGTCTGTCAAAGGAGTGATTACGAGTCGTTCTGTGCATCCAAGATATTCATTTTGATAGGTAAAATGTACGTCGGTTATTGAAATGTTCGTCTTGTCGAGATCCTCTTTAAAGTAAAACCTGCATTGTTTCAACCACTCGAAATCATTTACTGATCGTACATTTAGACGACACTGGATTCGAAGGTACAGCATGTAAGATTAATTAGTTAATATTCAACTTTATGGTTGAATTTCAAAGAATTTTGAAAATCTTACAAGAATATCAAAAATGTCTCGTTGATGCACATGTATAGTGATCAAGGTCTCAAATTTTGTCCTCTCTATTTTTGTCAGATCTCTCGTGGTCTGATCTATGAGCGTATTAAGTAGATCGAGGAATCTATTGTTCGTTTCTCCCATAATTTTTTTATCTGCTCGAGCTTGAGCCAAAGCTATCTCGCCATCTCTCGTCCATATCATTTGTATACCCAACAGACCAACTTGCGCCGGCATTTTTTCGAGAAATGACAGAAAATTGAAATTAACGTCGTTAATCATAAAGTAGCATTGTCTGATGATCGAATGTAAAGATTGTTGAGATGTTTGCAGAAGCTGCATCAGCCACGTTTCTACGGATCCTTCCGCTCGTACAGCTTTCTCGAGCTAATTTAACATATTCAACTAGAAATCATTTAATAATTTATTCTTGTACATCATTCCTATTCTACTTACCGTAATAACTTCTCCCTCGGATGAAACGATCGCAGTCATTTTATTATACTCAATATCATGAAACTTAACGTATCGCGTGTTATCAAATATCGATAAGAGATGATTCTGTATAGTGTGAGAGTCTGAGGCTTGGCCAAGAATCTCCAATAAAGCAGGATCCGATACGAAGAAGAACCTTGGGAACATCATACGTTTCTTCTCCAAATAACTACAGAAGAGCATGTTCAGTAATATCGATATTGAGTTATAAGCGTTAAGTGGATTTAATAGTACACTATTAAGCAATTATGAAACACGTACCCACTGAGCGATTTCTGGCAAAGTTCCAGTTGTTCCTGTAAGTGTGGTAAAAGTTGTTTCAGCAAATCATCGCCCACACAGCATGGCACAACTCCTGGGGTTTCGTGGGCCCTTTGCATGATCTTCTGCCAGCTTTTGTCAATTTTGCTGAATCGCTTGGCTTCTTTTGGTAGTTGCTTCGCTATGTCGCCACCCACAAATACCGCCTCGAGGTAGACCCACATATTTTGCACGAGTAACCACCTCTCGAGAATTTCATTGGTGTTGGATAAATCGGTGAGCCATTGCTGTATTTGCTTACGAAAAGGTGCGTTATAGCGATTTGACATCAAAGAGCCGAGCACCATAAGACTGTCTTCGAGTTGACTGATCGTTTCGGCTGTTGTGTCACCTCGCAATAGTAGCTCGCCTCGGTTGTTGAACGTCATAAATGTTAACTCGTGGGAGGACCATTCATTCACGACTGTTCGCAATTTTGCTTCGATGTCCTTTTCCTTCATGGCTGAGATGCAAATATCCTCAATATCTTCCTTATACTTTAAGAGTGGCGCTTCGAGCACGTTTTTCAGGCAGAAATTTTCACTCTCGAGATCGAAGGTGTAGCCAGTTACTTCGACGATTCGTTGCCAGTGACGAGGTTTCATGGCCTTATTGGCCATTAGTTCAAGGAGAGGACACATATCGTTGAAGTCGTCAATTGTCTTCTTGAGCGCGAAGAACGCTGGCCATTCTTTGAGACCCTTTGGCAACTTGCGACACCGGTTTTGGAATTCCATTAGCTCGTTGTTAATATCTTCGATATTCACCTAACAATCAACACATAGACAATATGTGATATTGATTATCGCGCAAATTTAATATACATAGATAGTTGAATTTCTGACGTACCTCTCCCCATGGGATATCGTAATAACTACTAACACGGTCAATTACGTCATTGTACAGCTTGTACAATTTTTGGAGTAAGTTTAGCTCTTTTCTTATTTGGGATAGCTCGGGGTAATCTGTGATGGGTAAACCAAACAGTTCTTCTCCATTTTGATATGTCTGCAATTTTCTCCACATGCCATCAAATCGATTTTGGAAGAGAATTTGTCTGTCGGATGCTTCTCTCGGGCTTAAACCAGGTTGCATTGGACCTGATGTTCTATATTCTTCACAATACATCTCGTTGTCGAAGCGGAACCTCTCGAGATTATTCCGTAGATCTTCTTCGAATTGTGGTTGCAACTCCAAGAGAAGCACGTGGCTCTTCTGAGCTCGTGAGAGAAGTTGCTGCCAGCTGTATCTTAAATTGTCGACTTGTTCGAGGCATTCTTGATCCACTGGTACTTCGTATCGTGTGACGATATTGAATGCTTCCTCAATAGGGTCAATCTTTAATTCCATGTCCACCTCTTGCTCACGAATCTTTTTCAGGGTGTCCATAATTAGACGAACATCGTCCAGATCGCGAATTTGACGATCTAGTTTTCGATCCATTTCATTCATCAGTGCGTAAACGTATTCCATTTCTCGACGATATTTCTTCTTCATTGCTTGTCCAATTTTGTATGTTGATCCTACAAAAATTATTGGAAGACATTTTTGCTATTGTATAATATTTTCATCATGTACGAATGTGTGCATAATTCACCTTTGATTTCTGTATAAAGGCCGTATTTCAATTTTTCAGTAGAAACTGCAATTGATGTACCAAATATAACCATATCTGGCTCTGTAGCTAAACGATCTTCCAGTTCACTATGTTTCCGTAAGATTAACTCAAATTCTGACAAAGAAATCTGTAATAGCTCACGCGCGCTGCGTTCGTTTTTCCATAGAAATTTATAAGGTTTCCATCGATCAAGGAAATCTGCCAAATCCTAAAAGAAATTTCTCAATTTTTCATTGGTCTAAACAACTGTTATTTAAAATCTTCTATACGAGAGTACGAACAGCTTTCAGTTCTTGTGTACAGCTGTTTAGCATTGATAAGAGTTTCATGACTTCTTTATTATCAATGACCATTGAATAGAAGTTGATTTCCTGATCAGGAAATGCTGGTCTCTCCTCCGAAATAATTTTGTACAATCTACGCCTACGCGTCTTAATGTCCTCCGACTCCTGCTGCTTCTTTTTAGTCGCTTCTGCTTGTGCTTGGGTAACCACTCCCAGCAAATTTTTTGTCGGAAGTAATTTCTTCCATGGGTTCTGTTGATGAAATTCATTTTGATAAAAATAGATATCGTGCTCGTTTAACAACCATGTGGGATTGAAATTACCTTACTAGACTTCAAGTTCCACTGTGATACACCTTTTGACACACCAGCAATGGTTTTTCCTACTAGAGTCAGTGCTTCTTGCACATCGTCCAATGTAGGCTTCACTGTGACCGCTGGTATCATTAAAGTTGCATGCAGTAAAAAAATCGGGCTTGGTATCTCTCCTAAAAATTTCTTTGTTTACATTTTAATAAACAACGCAGTTTTTAACATGCAGTATTTTGGATGCACCTGAATCAATTTCGTGGAAAAATCGTTTTCTAATAGCATCCAACGAAGTTCTGGTAACTTTTGTTAGAACGTCCACAACTTTCCTTGAGTAGTATTTCCGCATTTCAGACACAGCATTTCGTACAATGTCTTGCATGCCTTTGGGTAAATTTCCCGGTGTTATTAGCAGTTGCTGTGGATTGTCAAAAAGATCCCAGACGACTGACCAATCCTGTTGTCCCGTCTGTTCATTTTCTGCTTCAGATTCTGTCAAGGAGTTCTCATCTTTATCGTAGGAAATAATTAGCTGACCCAGGAATTGTAGTAAGTTTTGTATTACCCTTGATATTGGGAAAGTCAAATTGATCAGAGTTCGCGGTGCTTTTGAAGTTATCTCTAGCGTTCTTAACGAGCGTCAATACTTCTTCCACTGCTTCTTCGACCATCATACTCTTCCGATACAAATCTACCGCTGCGCTTCTGCACAGCTCCTCCGTCTTCTCCACAAATAATTCTATCGTCCACGGTTGATCTGACTCAGGCAATGAATGCAAAGTGGTTTTCTGCATGCTCGCCAATACTTGCAATATCCTTGTCCCAGTAAATATGGTATTAAGATGAACCAAATTGCACAGCCAATCGTAGAACCGTTATTTTATTTACCTGTTATCGTAAACATCGTGAACTCGCGTAATGAGGATTGCGAATAATTGAATTTGCTCTTTAGTATCCTGACAAAAGTCTTTCCATGCCGGTTGCGTCCATGTTAAGGATATTAATCCTACTTCCAATAATGATGCTATTCGAACCAAATGCGGCAAGAGAAGCGGTCGAACTTCTAGTTTAACTCGTTTCGCTGTAGCTTCGAATTCTTCGATCATTAAATGGAGAGAGTCAGCTATTAGCGAGAAATGATCTTTCTTTGCCAATATTGCCAATGCCACAATCGGAATCTCCATTTTTAACTTTGCTAAACAGTCGGCTTCGCGGAATAAGAGGATCATTCGGCTTCCAAGGTTGACTTTGATTTTTTCCGTGCTCTCGTCGATTATCAGTAAAGGTCTTATTTTTGAAATTGGGAAAATAATCGTTATTAATCAATCTGAGAATTAATTATGCTACGTACTGTTTTAAACAATCTTCGATGATCCAAGAGTTCTGATGAGTCCACACCTCGGCGATATCGGATTGATATTGATTCAATAGGCCCAGCGCATGATTGTATCGTTTCACTAATTCAACGGTGAGCAGCAAATTTTTTAAAACTGGATGAGTCGATACAGATGTTGCTAATTCTTCGAGATGCACTCTGGCGAAAATTAAATATATTCCATGGAAGATATTCGAAGATACTTTGTACTATTAACGAGCAATCATACTTTAGTGCATTCGCCCAAGTAAGTCTGCCAGCTATGGGTGGCAAATGTCTAGGCAAGGGTGGATCATCCCGTAATCTTTTGAACAGCTTTACTATCCTTTCCATTTCTTTGTCGCAATACTTTACGACTACATTATATTTGTCATCCAATTTCGTGAGAGGTATCTTCTCGCTCACCTTTAGTGACAATGACAAGTTTGACACAGTTCGGTTTTGATTTATGGAACATTGCTAAATTGGACAGATACCTTTTCAAAGCGTGTTAAGAATCGTATGCCTTGTGGAGTTTCCCACACGTCTGCGTAATTTTTCTCGATTATACCCCCAATGCTCTGTTTTAGAGTATCGGTCTTTAACATAAAGTCCTCGTAGTCTCTGTCGAATTCAAAATTTCTAGGATCGAGGTAATCGTAAGATTTTGTCGTGGCTATTTTCTTGGCTTCTTCGAAACTTTTTATAGCATCGTCAAGGGCTGAATAAAGTATCATGTATATTATTTTGTAACAGAATACCTTTTATTAATATAGCGTGATCTTTTCTTTTCGAAATTTCTATATGTATACGGTTCTTCCAAAATCATTAGTGAGAAGATCACCCTGTAGAAGAGACAGTCGTTTACCTTCACCCAGTAGTAAACCTTCCATCCTCCTTTCAAACAACTTCTGATAGTCTTCAATTAAATCGAACATTGTCAGGATTTTCTTAATTCTATCGCAAAAGCAATCGAATCTTCCGAATACGTGGGTCTCCGAAAATGAGAACTCTTGTTCTGTTACTGCTGGGGAACATCTGACCAGTCTGTACGTTTCTCGATAAGCTCTTAGGATAGAATAATTTTGATTGTTAGTCGCCTAGATAATTCATTCGAAAAATTGTCTTAAAAAATTATTGTTACTTGTTTAATCGTAAGCAATGCTTCAACTTTGATCTCGCCGTCTCGCGGTCCTGACTCCACACGGTCTCTCTGCCTCTTTGTGTAACATAATCGCGACAAGCAACTATCATTTGGTTTGTGATTTTGATCATTAATGAACTTGTCCGTTCCGACGTATTATAATATCTCGAGACACTGTATATCAATCGGACAGTTTGTAACAGTGATACGAGAGAATCTCTCATTTTCACCTGCAACACAGTAATTATAAAATCTCATATACTCAATTTGCAAACAACTAAAAATAACTTATCAAGTTTTACTGGGTCATCGAGGTATAGACAGTGGCAGCATTTTTCCAAGGCTTGGATGAATTTAGCATTATCCTTTGCTTCGTTATAACAATACATTATTTCGTCCTCGGTGTCGACCCAGTCTTTGATGAATTTCGATCGCGCAACTTGAAGACACAGCAAGGACATTTTTACTTCGTGATCCTGAAGATCCAAAAACAGAGTCTGTAGATGAATAAACAACAGTGCGTTTTCATATAATCCAACAGCAGAACCTGAAGTCGATTGACCAATTGACTGAACTGTGCTCCTCTTCGTTTCCAGTATTCCAATTCCTGTTGAGGTCCAGAATTATCGTATTCTCTTTTCACTTGTTTGCTCTCAATCATGAAATCCTTTAATTTTTTTATCCACATCCTCACTTTTTCTTCCACAAGATCCACTGCACCTTCGTTCGCTACGAATGATTTGGCTTCTTCAAAATTGTGGACATTCGACATTAGTATTTCTCCGTCAGTAAAAATACTTCCTTCTCGAGCGACCTCCTCGCAAACTGTGTTATAACAATTTACTCTGGTTTTATTTTTCGATGCAGAAACATTCCTATTACGTTCTTTTATATACCTTTAAGAGCACTACAAAAAGATCTTAGTCCTGGCAATAAAAGATTTTTTATCATCGGGCAATCGTCGTCGCCATCGGAACCAGGATGCGCTAATGCATCCATGAAAACTTGTTCAACAATGCGTTGTATGGCTGGTATTATTCCGACTTTGTTCGTATCTATTACACCAGTATACAAATCCTTTTGGAATCCTTCTTCTGGTAGTTGTTTTGAAACATTGATTCTAGATAACATACAAATTTAAATTATATACAAATTCTGGTATGAAAATTTACGAAGTAATTCACAGTATGATCTTCAATATGACCTAAACATGTAAATGCAGATCCCAGTGCAAGGAACTTGCCAACCGTCAGTGAGAAATAATTTTTTCTTCGCTGGTTCTTTGGTTTCCTTGTGCTCTTTAGCCTTAGTCGCTGGTGCATTCCCCATCGCCCTTGATCCCGTGCCTTTTGACTGCACCTGAAGGGCAATTCATTAAGTCCTTTGTTCTCTTCAAGTAAAGGTGTGTACAGTATAAGAAAAAGAAGCAAACGGTTACTGCGTCACTGGTCCTCGAAGGCTCCGGTTCGTCCACCTCTTGGTAGTACCAGACAAGCGTTGACCTCATGTGAGGCAAAAAGAGCTCATTAATCTCATCGAGCATGTCTCCTTCGAAAACGTGATCCATAACTTCGTGGCGAGACAGCTCTGTCGCATCCATCAACAGATGAAAAGCAAACTCCAATCTGGGGTCCATCTCCCCTCTTCTTGCCTTTCTTTCGCATTCTTCTCGCCGTTTCTGAAAAACAGGCGAATCGATCACTTTGCATTACTGAGAAACAAAGACTAACATCAATTTAATATTAATCTTCTTTATTAGTCTTCTTAATCCGATATGTCTTAAACCTGTAGCACGTCTCCTGAATCTTCCTCGTCACTCTCTTCATCCGAATTCTCTGACCTGTCCTGAACGATGATACCTGGACCTTGTACAAACATTGCGCCGCGTGTGTGTGCTTCAAGTGCGGTTGAAAGCTTCACTAGCTGACTAGCAAGGCAGATGCAAGCTTTACCTCTTGAATTCGGTGAGTTTTACCAAGAGTGAGTGAGGTGGTGCAAGGGGAGAAAAACAGTGCCACGGTTTCGTGTCTGGCACCGCCCTTCTACGTACTGTTCGTGTCGTGTGGGAATTTCCGCGCGATTCGACCGTGGTTAGTCGATAGTGCACCCTGGGTGTTCTCTTCTCACTATTCCTAAACACTCGCTCGACTGTATTCCCTGTCGAGGGCATGGTCAGCGCAGCTTAAGAAGTCGACAAGAGTAAGTGAATGTATTTCGCACGTGGCCTTAGTTTTATAATATGCACAATATAATCAGAGCAATTTCTTCTTCAAGCTACACATGAGTACTGGATGCCACTTCTTAAATTCAATACTCACTTCTCAGGTATAAATAGAAATGGAGTACAACGATTCCACTGTCTTATGACAAAATTCATTTTCCAAATGAGTGTCGTTAACGCCTGTTGTCGTAGGAAAGTAAAACGTTACTTCACAATTGACTTACTTCACCAGGAAATCAGATATCCTTTTTCTTCAATTTTATTGGCGGTTAGGGTACATTGCTTCACATTTCCATTTATTGTTGGAAATAGTAAAAGTCGATTTCATACGACGAATATGTAGAACAATTTGATTATGCGGATTATCATACGTTATTTCGATGGAATGTTGGATAGGATCGTTTATATCGATAATAGACGAGATTCCTATTAAAGTAACATTTGTCACGGCAATCTGTTAGCTGATCACAAGCACGCAATGCATCCCACATGCATGTTCATACAGCAGGTAAATCAACGGTAATATTGTTCTTCATTCTAGCAACAATCTTACGACACATACTTATAATTCAATTTTATACCAGAAATGTACTCAAATAGACATATAGACTTTCTATAAGTCGTTATTGATATTCGGATTTTGTCACACGCAGTGGGTTCAGTATTTGCAATTCTACGAGCGTTGCCATTACGTGCGAGCACACACGATCTAGCAGGAACTTGTCTAGTGTGTGTTTAAGGATTGCGATAGATAATATCGCCAGAGCGGAAGTTTTGCGAGTAAAGTTGCACGTAGCTCCCGCTCGAAATTACCTCTGAAATTGGTGAAGCACTAAATGGCTGAAGTGCTATCGTGTTCGGATCTAAAGTTAACGATCTACACGTCTAAAGCAGCTTTATGTCATGCGAAACCAGCAGTGGTTAGGAATTTGTTCAGTCATCGGATTATATCGATGATTTCCACGCAAAATGCGAAATAATTCAGATTAATTTTGACTTACACCATCTTTTATTACCAAGTCAGATTTTTTTTATTTTGGTATATGCTTACTCTGGCTTCTTCTGTAGTTTCCATCATGGTATCGAATTTTTCAATGCAATTTTTCGTCAAAATTCCTGCAAACGCTCCTCGTTTTAATGGAGTTTGTGACGTGGTACAACATTGGCTGTGCTAATCACTCTTTTAGTTAGCTATCGCTCCTCGTATCTTGCTCACTTATCCAAGGCTGTTCGATCTTATTTCCTTTCTTAGTCTTCCAAGAAAACTGTACGAACAGAAAAGACACAGCTGAATTCAGAATCCTCCAAATTCTTTTACCCTCTTCTATTTTTATCCGTCTGCAGAGGAAAGACGCACTAGCCTGGGAGTAATCGCTTTGACAGTGGCGCAAGCTTTGCCACAGGGCAGCAGGGGGCAGGGACTGTTATCGTGATGCCAGCGGGAGCTATGGGACGATAATGCATTAAATCGTTGATTGCCCTGGCACACATTCAAAAACTTCCTCCCCATCTGCACATCGGCCGATCAGTGATTAGAGCAATGAGCCCGGAGTACGAGCTTATTTGCACAGAGGTAGTTACTTGTACTCAAACGGGTCAACATCTACACATTTTCCTCTTTTGCGATATATTCAATTCTACTCAAATCCTGGCTCAAAATACAGAGTTGGGCGACTTACGAATTTCAATATGTATAAATATACTTCTGTATCAACTGTCTCAATTAATGCAAATCGTGAAATAATTCAGCCACGAAGAAGCAAGTCCTGTAGGATTTTCATCGCGAGATTTTCCTAGATAGACAATAAAATGCTATCGATTTGGCAGCCAAGAGGAACAATGGAGGAGACTGGCAAGGATTCAAAAGTTCTTGGGATAAAGTCTAAGAAGAGGGGTTGAGGCGCGTTTACGCTTGTAGCGCTACAAGCTGCCTGTTTGTATCGACTGGTATCGGGATATTGACTAATGGCTGGCTGGTCCGCCGGGCAAGTAGTACCAGTCCGTGCCAGGGCAGGCACAGTGGAGAAGCGCGTTCGCGAGCATGTCGATGTATTCCTGATGACGAGGGCCAGGCCGTGTTTATGTAGTATGCTGTACGTAAAAGCCAAAGCTTCCTTCGTACGGTAAACGACCCAGATTTGTTGGGGAATACTTGAGAAAGGGGTCATGAACACGCGTATTTATTGATGTAGTATACCTGGTAGGATTGCGAATTCCGGATTGTTAAACTTGCATTCGGTGCAAGCTCGTTGCATCTGTTTCTAAGGAAATCATCTGATTTCACTTTTCTTAAACCTACTTGCTATGTAGCAGAATTAGAATTTGTAAATGGAGTGCAATACTTGGAAGTAAGGGATGTAGGAAGACATAGACAGTTGTAATGGAAATAAATAACATTCTCGATATTTGTAACTTATATCATCATTATTGGAATATCTTTGTAACATTCTAACGCCTAGAACAATATCAATAGTATTGTACTGTAGTAATCGAAGTTGCATCACGCTGCTTTTGACTGCCGCCAAATTCCTAGTGTACCCGTCATGACGCTCAAACAGGATCAGAATTCTTGGTGAGACGCCTCTTTGCGAATAAAGAGAAATTTATCAAAAAAGCTTCGTACGCATCACTAAAATAATAATCATTAACAAACTCAGTGTTTCCTTTTATGTATTGTCACAAAGGGCAACGAGGTTTTTGTAGTGCCAATTAGACGAACCAATTAAATTATTTTTTCATTCTCATCCACGCACATACTACGTGTAAGAGGTTCGATAATTTTCTCAAAGATTAGGCGAATTTGTAACTCTGTTGGATTCTGGTCTCAGTAGAAGTAACCCAACAATGAAATTTCGCGCATGTCTTTTAATACCATTTCCACAGCTGGTAAGTAATCCAATTTTCTCGCTCTTGTAATTCCAAAAGAGCCACTTACTCAGTAGGAACCTCGAAATGAAAATCATGCATTAATCATTCTGGCGCAAAGGTCTTGGAATTGATTTACGTCTATGTATCGTTGCAATTCGGAGCACATCTAATACTCTTTCTTTTAAGACCATTGACCGCGTAACTATATATATTATAAACAGTTCGCAAATCGATCGCCCTGCTATTTGAATAATTTTTGAAAATATACAACAACCGCAGACCCGTGATGAGTTACGTTACAAAACTAGTACAAAACTAGTGGCTAAGTACAAAAATGCAATTAGTGGCTAATAATGTAAAATCACTCGCGAAATAACCAGGAGTCAGCCTCGTTCTACTTGGCTTAATCAATCCTTGCCTCGTCAGCCTCGGCCACTCCTTCTTCCTTAGTCGCTCTTATCAAGACCCAAAAACGATCCGAAGTACGAAGTACGAACTTCTAGTCTTGCCTTTACATGCACGACTCCTTCGTCGATCCGTCACAAGTCAGCGCTTCCCTCGTCTTAAGCGGCTCTTGAGCGGCTCTAAAGTGTTTGGAAGCTCGTTACCGCTCGCGAATTTAATACTGCTCGGTTTGGCCTTTTCGCGAGTCTCAGGCCCACATTATCGCGAGGAGCACGCAGCTCAAAGAACAATGTTCTTATCGATAAGAGAGAAGTTCGATCGATGGAAGCCTTTCGGATAGGATAGTAGGATTACTTGATGCATCGTCTTCGCTTTATTCCCTTTGCGAGAGGCTATACATATAGGTTCTCGCACGAGCGCGCATTCGAGAGCTCGAATAATAGGACTCAAGAGCGTGGCAGAATGGTTCTAGACGAAACTACCTGATCACACGCGAGTTCTATTACGTACGCTGAGAAACTTTTCACGTGGGTGATTTCGACGCGTCGCAGGTTAACCCCGGCTAAAAATACAAGCTAATTCCAAAGACACAGGGTATGTATTCGAATCGCGTGGGCAATCAATGTAATTATTCGTTAGGAAGACGAAGAACTTTGGGAATCGAGAGATAGACACTATAAGTGCAGTCTGTTGTTTTAATTAGTTTTATTTCAAGTATTTACAGTGCGACGAGCGACGGCAATACAACATCAGTAGCAATTATGTTCGCCAATCTCTCGCGATAAAACAAAAGGCTCGATCTAACAATGAGACCATCGACACCGACACTCGTCGTGCTGGCAAATAACTCGCCACGTGACATCTCAACCCTTCCGTAGTAAACGATCAATTATGTTACACACTTTCACGAAAATCCAAACAATTTTCTCGAGTTGTACCTAAAAATCTGCGCTGCGTCATTTTTTAGCCGGGGTGTTATTTACATAGCTAATGTTTCTCAAACTATATAATATAGTCAAAAGTTTTGTTTGATTCAGTTCTACGGCTGAGACATGGCGTAATACCGTGAAGTGTGTTTGCCGATGTTTTCTCGCTATTTCAGATGTATAAGACCATTCTGGGTAGCCGTGTCTTCGATATTCGCATTTTCGATTCAATTGCACTATCTTTGACTGTCGTTATCGCGATACGTAGATTCCAAAATATCGAGAAAACGTTTTGCATCCGTATAGCCGAGAATCCCTCGGACACGTCAACCCTTTAATTATTTTCGTTATATCAAAATGGCACGCCCCTCTTACAATATAATAGAAGAGTGTTTATACTTTAGTAAAACACGAAGTCTAGAGTAAAAAATAGAGTAAAAGCTGAGACTTTCTAGACACCGACTCGTGTACATGAGTTTTTTTTTATTTTCTTTTTAAAGATATAACGGCTGTCTGTCTTGGAGCGTAGCGAGAGAATTTGCGGCCTACCCCCTTCGGTCCTCGTGCACTGTGGCCGTCCGCTATCGCTAATCCTAGAAAGCTAGCCCTACCTCGTAGCTGGCCTGCGTCTACCTTAATCGGTTATTGTGTACTCGTACGTAATCAAAATTTCCAACGTAGCTTCGTAGAATATGTATGAAGGGATCGGAAATATCGCTAACAACTCTTCCACGGATCGTAATAGGGATATACACATGATGTACAATACTTTAGACTTTAAAGAAGTTTTCGCTTCAGCAAATAACACCTGTTCACGAGAGTGCACTAGAATGTTTTAGGGTCGAGAAGCTTTTGTTTCCGTTTTCGGTCAGATTCTGTACTGCTCATAAAAAGGATGTACCGTCCTTAGCGAATGCGATTTTCTGAAGTTTGCAGGGTCGTTAAAAAATCTAGTCGCGCTTTTATCTAGGTGTTTACAGGCTGTTCGAAGCGCTATTCGCTGAAGCGCAAACCTTTAGCAGTAACTCGAGCCTTGGCAAGCAGAATTGATCAAAGCATTGGATTACCGTAGACGGAAAACACGTCGATAAATTTTTCTTCAGTGTTTGCACAATCACGTGGAAAGGTCGACGGAGGCCAAAGGGAGCCACAGCCCGTGTGATACCTTTCAATCAGCTTGGAGGCTTTTCAGGGTAGAACGAAGTAAATCAATTGAGAATATTTTAATCAACCTAGATTCGTCCGATCTCTGATTGCACCACGCGTAAATTGCCATTAAGGATCTCTATTATTTTACGATATACAAAGAATCGAGTAGCTTGCTTTCCGAGACGTACGGGTTTCCATTTTGCTTTTCTCAGGCTTCCCTTTAGTGCCGTGATGTACACTGTGGTACGATTGAATTACACGCTAAAAGAACAATTTGATTTAGCGGGCAACGATATCTCAGAGTAGGCTGCAACGCTTCCTACTTACATTCCTACTTACTCCGTTGCCCCTGATAAAACCGTTAAGGATGAAGTTTAATTTCTATCGAAGTCATGGGTATTTTGATTTATACGTTCGTCATTCGTGAAACCCATACATCAGGAAAATTGACGAGAGCCCAGCTGTAGTTACCGGGAGGAAGGTGGTTTCTTCTTTCCATCGTTCAGATTATCGTAGTCGGTCAACGATTTCCAGGCGGCGACCAGAGCATTCGTTCTCTTGTTCTTTTGCGTGCAATCTTTAATTGATGGTTAAATTCGGCTTTAACAATCCCTCGGCGGCTAACGAATTTCAAAAACATAGAAAGGGACAATTTAAAATACTGAAATACCTGTTGTATACCAATGCGAATTTCAGACTGGTATTTTATCACAGTGTCACGTTATATCCATATTCCTGATATACAAAACGCAAGTAATGGTGGCAAACTTTTAATGAAGCCGTAAAGAAAATTCTGAGTTATCGCGCGACACCAGTCGCGGCGATTGCATCGGCAGTCGAGGAACTGTTAGAACCGCAGCGGCAACGGCTGGTATTGATTTTGATTAAGAGCTGATAGAGGTTTGAAGGGTCATCTCGGTGGTATTGCAACGATTTCGGAGGGATGACTCGGGTCAAAAAAGGAAATAGGGATAGGAGGACCGGTCGCATCGCTGAGAGTCAAGAGGAAGCGCGCGAAAACGGCATGGAACGATCGCGATCGGCCTTCGATAGCGAGATCAGATGAGATGAAATTTTCTTGCCTGTTGTACGGGCGCGTAGATAGTATATTTTGCGCGCACTGCGGCAGAGGAACTCCTTCGCCAGCACGTCACATTGGCAGAGGCATCTCTGTTAATTGACTAGAATTTTTTTTTTCTCGCTGCGCGTCGGCCAGACTTTGAGTTGATCAGCTTAACACTCTTTTTGTTTTTTTAGCAGTGAAACGCTTGCCTCGTCTTACTCGCGTCTTACTCCCACGACAGTCCTTAGTTAGTAACTCTGCTTTTCCATACAACTCGCTACAATACTTATTGAGCGTAACCTTACGACGTAGATAGGCAACGATTAGTTATTTTATCTCGCGGAACGCATGCATCCGTTCCCGAACTTTATGTACTTCTATTTTCTATCATTCTTTTGCACCATCGAAATCTCTCTGTTATTACGAAAAAGTATCACCTCTAGATAGTGGAATCTAGCGTTTTGAGCGAATCGAGATTGTTTTCGTGAGCGCATTCGCGCGTCGGCCTTATTTTTTTTCTTTCTGGCGAAATTCTTGCGCGGTTCGCTGCCGACGCTAAGGGAGAGAGTGAAAGAGGGCCAAAGAAAGATAGAGATTATCTTTGCACCCTGTTGAAAGCTTTCTTCGTGCGGCTTCTTACTCAGGCTGAGTTTCGTTTCTGTCCTCTTCGGCTAGTTGTCTAATGATCGTCCTAGTTTAAGCATCGACACTCATAGATCTCGTAGTGAGTATAATAGGATACGTTCATAGATCATTCTCAAAGTTAAGAAATAGAGGATTGCAATTTTTTAATTTCTTCAGCTATTTTTGTAATTCTTGGTTACCGTGCACGTAACGTGCTCGTCAGATTTGTTAATTTGTCAGATTGGCCTAAATAGATGCGGGCAACATCGTTATAATTAATTGTAGCGCCCTTTAATGCAGATTTTATCGTAGTAGCGACGAATGTTCTTTATAGCAACACGAAATTACATTTTATAAGATTGTATCAGCTTTAGAACGTGGACGCAGACCTGAGATCTCTCGAGAAGAAATCGTCGGAGAACAGTCCGCGTCAATCAAACAATCTAAAATATGCTGTTCTCCCTAGTAAAGTGGAGTATATTTGAGAAACTTTGACATCTGATATTTTGAAAGATTAGCTGCATCGTATTATCGTAAAATTAGTAGATAAAAGGTTTTGAATTTTTTCGGGTACTTCCGACATAATTCAATTTGAATCAGCATCAATTACGACCGAATGGCGAGCAGAACGAAAGACCTCAGTCTGAGCGTTCAAGGTATGCGCCCTCGCAAAAGTGATACCGGATGTAACAACGGTCTTGAGTTGAGACAGAAGCGATGCTCTAGGAATAGGGCGCGTTTAGTATAGAACGCTCGCACGGCCGCGCAGAGAAAGCAATTTCTCTTCTTTTCGTAGGCGTTTCGCATTAGTTTAGTCGTCATCGTCGAGGCCGAGAAGCTCTGGCGGTAGTCGCCGGTGCCGACAACAGAGTGTCAGGCATAGCACCCGAGCCGCCAGTCTAAACTGGGGGCTCAGTGCACCCAGGATCACCGCTTTCCAAAAACTGTTAGTAACGCCAAGCCACACCACTGCAAAATGCAGAAACGGCACCTGAAATTCAATAGAGACAACTTATGAAGTCATTCGTTAATCCAACCTGTCTACGTGGGTGGGGCTTCGGGTTTAGCTGCGGCTGCTCAGTGTTTCTTTGATCGAGATACGAGTCCACTTATCACGCGAATGCTCGATTACGACAGAGTGGAAGAATGCAAATTAATTTGGATCACGCGAGACAGCAATGGTCGCACGAAAGTCTCGCAAGAGCAATGGTTATGTGTGAAATGAGACATGTCCATGCACATACAGATCTGCTCTCCTCAACGTACCAACGGAAGCATAACACTGAAGAAACTTATTGAATTGGAAATTTTCTGAAAAAAAAAAAAGCAAACGTCTTCTCATAATGAATTAGTCCGAACACTGACATCGACTCATAGTAGTACGGCAAGTTGAAGAACAATAAAAGTCCGTGATACTGTTTCTCTTTGAAAGCTTTTAGCCACTTTAGACTTGGTTGTAATAAATCTTGAAAGGCTAACTTTGTAGGGCGAAAATGGAAGAAAAAGCCGTCGAGGGGATAGGAAAAGGATGAAACAGAAGAGAGCAGGGCAGAGCAGAGCACTCGTGAGATTACCTGAGGCGGGCCGTTAACGACGGCGTATATTCGGACCCCGGCGTAGGGTGCCCAGGATACCCAGAAAGCCATCACCAGGACAAAGGACATGATGTGACTCGGATTGCTCAAGTTTTCGGAGAGCGCAGTGGCGTATTCTTTGTCGTGAATTAGAACGCCAGACCTTAGTCGCCTCATCATCGTGAAAATGTAGCAGTAGGTGTAGATGATGGTAATGACCGAGGGCCCTAACACGAGGATCGACAGTGTGATGGTGTAAGCAGCCATGTTGCCCCAGTCGAGCATGCAAATGAAGGCCTCGCGGTCGAATATTGGTTTGTTGAAGCCAAGGAGGGGCGGGCAGCACATCATCGCCACGCTGATCCACGTGAAGACCATCCAGCACTGGCATCGGGTTTTTGTCTGCACGGTCTCGTAGCGCAAAGGTTTTCTGTCAACAAAATTCGAATTTCGCTTCATTACGGCCACAGTCGTCGAAGACTGTCTCCCTGGCGGTCGTTGACTCTGATCCGAGATTAGAGTTACTGCGTGATTAGTTAAAGGCATTTTCTTACGAGTTAGTAAAAATCTCACTGATGTGGTTACCTGATGGCTAAGTAACGATCTACGGAGATCCACATGAAGGTGTAGACGGATACCGCCCAAAGAGTGACCTCCAGGTAACCGACGAGACGGCACACTATGTCCCCGTAGACCCATCTTCGTACTAGCGCTGGGTACACTGACAGCGGAACCACCAGCAGACCACAAAGAAGATCCGCCGAAGCGAGAGACAGCAAGTAGTAGTTTATCACCTCGGAGGGACCTAGATCGTGCAATATCCATTTGTATCTATTCTTCGAGTCGGTTCTTGTCGTCTAGATACACGAATCTTTCGTGTCTTTCCGCGAATATTATTTGCTACTACAATGACTGCTGCTGCTGCGGTGCTGGTTTTGCAACGCGCGGACAGGATGAGCGAGATCTGTGCAGAAGTTTTGCGGGGACTCGCGTTCAGAGGAGATGTTCTGTTGTGTGTGCGCAGCGGGTGGATAGCTTTTCAGGAAAACGTTCTCAATAGCAATTGTTACATCATAGCCGAACAAGAAAACTTTTTGGCATTCTTTGAACTTTTCATAGTCGGAAACAATAGAGTCGACGCGGCCTGCCCTGGAAACTTGTACCGCGGAATAGAAGACTACCCGGAAAAGTTTATGCATTTAATGCATCGCGCGACGCGATTCCTCCGGTAGTAATATACGAATCCCAGAGTCTATTATCCAGCCTATTACTTTTTATTCTTCCTCTGGAGAGGATCCAGGACCTTAGTAAGCGTAACAAGAACTGGCTGAGCGCCCAGATATCGGACAGTGCAGGGAAATGAATTGGCACATAAACTTTCGGAATTCCTATGCTCTTGCTCGTGCTTCTCCGCAAAATTCCGAAAGTTATAAGGATACACGTATTTGTGACCATAGGAGAAAGTGTCTAGCGATGATCGGTGCTGGAAATCTGAAAACATGCTAAGGCACATTGAGAAAGCCAGATAGCGGTAGACAATCAGCTTAATCGTATCATGCATCGCATTGCTTTAGAGAGATTATTCCGAATTATCAAACTCTATCGGAACGTAGCTTCCGTCGCGTCACTCATTATTCAGCCACTCATACACGGAAGCGAAATTTCCTCTAGATTCTCTACAGGCACACCAGCGAGAGATTAATACTCTCTCGAGGACTTACCACGGAAATTGAGGTAGGTGGCGATGATGAGGAGATTCGAGAGGATGATGGCGACACCGACCACGAAGATGAGGCCCGCCTGCATGAGAGCCTCCAGCGAGGGCT
Source organism: Trypoxylon attenuatum (assembly GCA_963989405.1). NCBI lineage: Eukaryota > Metazoa > Arthropoda > Insecta > Hymenoptera > Crabronidae > Trypoxylon > Trypoxylon attenuatum. The sequence goes on along the minus strand of OZ022490.1, from coordinate 13,978,542 downwards.
CCTCCATGCCGCCACCCTTTCGAGCTGCATCCCCCCACCCGCCCTTAGGTGCTTCTACCCTTCACCCCCACCAAGACTCTCGTACAGCCAAGTGCCAGGCCCTTCTTGAAGCTGGCTGTCGCCCTCACCTTCTCGATACTCTTTCTCTCCGTCTCAATGGCTCGCCTCCTGCCAGTCTGACTATGTCCTTCCACTTTTACTCCTGGCACGTTGCCCCTCTCTCTTCTTCACCCCAGATTCTATCTTGCTTCTTGCTTCTTTTTTCCTCAATCTCGAACCGATCCACGTAATCCTTTATCCCTCCGGCAGTCGGAGGCAGATCTTCCGAGATCTTACGCAGAGAACGAGTCTGCATCAACCACGAGTCTGCACCTTCGAGGATCTCGATGGAGGATTGATATAGCTATGTCGCTGCAAGCAGAGATCGAAAGTGATGATTACGCTTGGAACGCGTCTCTTCTTTTCGGGACAGGGAGGGAAGGGATGTTCAATGCGGGTACGTGTCTTTCACACTTGACCTTTTACTCCGCTTATAACCGCGAAGGTCCAAGATGTAGAGGCGTGGAGAAGGATTTGTGTTTGTGAGGGAAAGAGTGTCCTCGGGTTTAGACGCTGATGAGAAGGGACTGAATTTTGCATGCACGCTAAATCTTGCCTGCCAAGGTTTCGTATTCGAGAGCGTAGGGGATGTAGTGATGTAGCAAAATTTATGGCATGGCGTATCGAGTATCGCACTGTTTCAGCTTATTCGATTTTCATACATTTCTCCCGTGGGACTTTCTTGCACTCATTTCCGTTACACGAGTAGAAATATTCCGAGATTAGTCTTGGAGAATTACCGTATTTATGCATGTCAGATTTGTCATGATCTCTTTGACGAAACTTGACGAAAAACAAATAAGAATAGTCGCCGACCTAATACAATAAGACCCTGACACAGTAGGAGTTCCCTATTTACACGCTTTCGTTGTGGGTAGAGATTTATCCTTCTTTCAATTGTACCGGTGATTTCGGCCCGCCCTATATATTTCCGCAAGAGCCACGTACCTTTTTCCCTCGTGGCAGTGACTCGCATGGCCTGTAGACTCGTTCTCCCTCTAGATATCGACCGCCATTCATAATTTAGCCGAGTCGATCCTGAATGGAGGGCTATATTATGTAGCGCAGCACACAGCCTCTTTCCCATCAAGTTGCTCGAATTAAAGTGGTGCTTCCCCATTTCCTAAAGTCTCGAGACACCGGTGTGCCTTCGCTTTCGTGCCTTATCTACTCAAGGCAATGCATCAAATTCAGGAACAATCAAATCCTACGGCTCTCCTACCATTAATCGTCTTGTTATCGAGCTATTTGTGCAGTTAAAGTTATATTTAGGTTCCATTGTAGTTCGCAGGAACAAGAGCAAAACCTGCTTTTAATCAAGATCCGACTCAAAGGCTTGGAGTGAAGTCTTTGTGAGTATTCAAATAATAAAGCTTCGTCAAAAGCGTTAAACGCGTCGGGGAATAGGGGCGTGAGCTTTTAACTACCGTATATACGAAATCGTTGCTAAGGCTCGATCCTACAAGACGTACTATGTATTTATTTGCGTGTCTCTAACAAAAGTACGTTCCCACCAAAATCGTCTCTATATGTACTTAGATCCTGATGCAAGCTGAAAATATACTACCAAGACTGTAGTATCGAAAGTTTTTTCAACTCAATTATTGCACGTTGCACGAGAAGAGCTTTTCCCTCCTAATACCTCGCGACACTCTCGAACGGCAGATAATTCGATTAGGCAAGGTCGTAATATCCAAATTTTGCGATCGTAAGGTAAACAACACGAGATCCAATTACTTTAATCATCTTAAGTAACAAAAGCGTGTACTATGCACCTCGAGACACAGCGAAGCGTTTACCCTTGCCCTCAAGAAGCAGCTCGAGCTACCTCGGGTGTAATTGTTTTGCAGTCTCACCTACGACCCACGCTAGGGCGTGTGAGCTATTTTTCATTGCCACCGGAGAAAACAACGCTCTCGTAACTCGAGCGCGTCGAACCAACCGAGATAATACTTTTCCAGGCATTATCAAATGGGCGGCACATTAACGCATGACTCACGCTCTCGCAATTACACAAGAGCCCGCCTCATACACGGATCGTAAAGCAAGTAGCCGCGACACATAAATTTTCCATATCTGCACCGCCGACAGGTGATATTCACGGATAGAAATGACTATTTTCTTTCGAGTTCTATCGTGCTTTCTATCGAATTAACTTTTCAACGGAAATACCCTCGTGTAATGTGCAGCCAAGGATTCGCGTGCTGCACTAGAATTGGAGGAATAAATGTAAGAATGAATTTCGTTGAAGGATGAACGGGTTGAACACTGCCGGAATTTCATGATGACGACGATACACAGCTTGGTTCAGCTTCGAATCGTCGTGTGTGTCGACATGCGACCGTCGCGGCGGTCAAGAGTGTTACATAAAAAGCAGCTTAATGAAGCCCCAAGTATATAATGTTGGGGTTACGAAATTACGTTAGTCGTTTCTTTCTTCTCTTGCTTTCTCCGTTGCCTTGTAACCGTCTTATCATCAGCAGTCTTCGACGGCACGTGATTTAATCGTGGCTATTTCTCCCTTTTCTTTGTTCTATTTCGTACAATTCTTTTAAACTGCTTTTCATGCTTTTCTACGGTCGTAAGTGTCTTTCGTGACTTCATCGGGAAAAAAACTCGGGTAGTGCGGTATGGATCCAGCGTATTCACGTCAGCTTATCGGGGTTTTCTTCCATCTAACGTCAACTCCGCTCGCAATTTCCTTTCAGTTGGTTCGCGTGTACGCAAACTATCTCCTTAGGCGTGCAAAAAAGCGATCGCCTGGATAGAAAAGCGGTAAGAAAATTGCAGCCCCCGTTGTGGCAGTTTTTATTTTGGTCTGAAAATATCGATCGCGCAAAAAGCGGTATCGTTTACCGAGAAACACTTTTACTGGGTTTCGCTGCACCACTGAGTGGACTCGTTTGGGAAGCTCTTTGTCTCTCTCGGAATATAATTGAAGCTTTAAAGTACGCGTACACATTGAGGCACGGCTTAATATTTCATTGATTTATTTTGGTATCATTTTGAGTGATCCTTAAGACACAAATAGCATTGCAATACGCGACGGCGGATTCTGATCTTCAAAGTTCGTAGAATATTGAACCGTTCTCTGATTTTGGTTCCAGGCCAATCTCTAGCTCGTGGTTAGATCACGTATTTATGTGTGCGACTGTCATTATTATTCCCTAAACCACGTTACGACCTACTTAGCAATCGAATCCAGAATTTTCGTCTATACCCTGAACCTATTAAGGTTTGGTCTGTTCCGGTTTTCGCACAATACCCCGACCTACAAAGACTTTTTGACATTACGATTTTTCAGAAATTTTTGAGATCAATGATCGACACAGCTAGGTTCCGTTCCCCGAGCTAGTTTACTTCTCTTACGTATGGAACACGGCACGTGTTTGATATAGATTCGGAACGAGGGAAAGTCTTTATTCCCTGGAAAGAAGAGTACTGCTGTCCCACGTGTTGAGTACCGATCGACACGTACTCATTCAGACCTGAAAGATACGCGCAACCCAAATGGTTCGTCTTCACACCGTAACGGATACGTTAATAGCGCTATTATAAAGTTGCTCGTATGAAAAGCGTCCGCTTAATTTCCTATTGAATACGCGATCCGTGTTGGTTTTGCCGAGGTACTCTTATTATGTCACACTGTGTCGGTTATCAGAAAGACTTGCTCTTATTATAGTTTAACACCAGATAAATCTATTGAGAAGCTACAATAGAAAGATTACTAAATAGAGAAAATCACAGAATTACACATCTAATAATGCGTTTTCTAAACCCCCCAATTGCTAGACCAGCAAGATCTAATAAATTTTCGTAAATGTACTTTGCTTCATGATGCTAGTTTACTGGAACCACAGCTACCACTGTTGTTCGCGCTATATCGTGCCTGTACGAATATGTATACATGTATACCACGGGTTCCTCTCCTGTTTAGTTAACCGAATATTTGTCCAATGATGCGCATGTCGTGATAAGCTGGAAACAGCGCAGTGATAGCCTCGAGTCAATGTACATCCACCGTTAGTCCATCTATGTACCTTCCGCTCTGCTCGCCTCGTGACATCAATTTTCGAAGGCTCGCGTGTGTGCGCAGATCAAAAGAAAACTGTGTATATCTCGAATCCTTGGTGAAAGAGGAACGATGATGCGAAAGGGTCATGAAGTACAAGTCGGAAGATGAGAGAAAGCGGGGAAATATGTATAGAGGAAAAAGTAGAACAACTTGTAAATTACGCTATTCAATGAACTTTTCAATTAATTAAAATTTCGATGAATGTTCGATCTCAAATTCTTAACAATAATGTTAATTAGTTTGCAAGGAAATACCCCAAAGAGCAGATAGACTTAACCTTTTCTACATTCCCGCCGTGAGGTGATAGTGAGTACAGTATATTATCTCCTGTATATCCCACCACGTTGAAGGAAAACAAAAAAGGGTCAAATTGACAGGAACTAGCCTCGCCCGTAACGAGCTCATGAGGAGGTTCAACATTTTCGAGGGTTCATGAATGAGAGTACATAGCGCTTCGGTACGCGGTCCACGCAGCATCCCTTAACGCGGTCACGCTACGCGGCACGAGCTAGCCACTGCCATCTTTGCCGTTAATCCGCCGTTCTCCGGCGCACGTACCTCCTTGATTTCATGCCGACCTCGCGCACCAGCACTGCCAGTAGTTCGGGTTCCGGCGGTCGCGGTCCGGGTCGGTCGCTCGGAGGCTCCGCTCGTGCGGCACTCTTCCGGGATCTTCCGGGAGACACGAATGTGGCCGAGGGATAGACGCAGAGGGAGTAAGAGCGAGACGAAAGAGGGAGTAAGACGGGGTTGGAGAGCGTGGATGTTCACCGAGCGGCGTCCGTCCGCTTGTCGTGTAAAGCAGCGTCAGCTGCGGCGTCGGCAGCAAAGGTGGTGACAGAAGTAGTAGCGAAGGTAGTTCCTCGGCGAGGTTGCTTGCTCTCGCCAATGTCTTTTGATGCACCTTCAGCCCGTACAGGGGTTGCGCGCGGCGCTCGCGATGCCCTCGAAATGCACTGGCAATGAGAGAGAAGACGCGGTGCAGTGGCGATAGAGACCCACGGGAGGTAGAGCGCACATTTGCGCTCGGCCGACCCGAGCTGGGCTTTACTACTGCCGCCGAAGTCCGCTTCCTTCCCTTGGCCCGGGCGTCGAGGCGTCGATACCACGACGACGCTTGCGCGCCGCCCCCGATCTACCCTTTCCCACCCGGGCATTTTCACAGCGCATTGGCTGCGCGACCCCGCCGGCCTGACGTTCACGGCACGGCGCCCTGCACGAACTGTCCTCTTACCTCTCTTGCCTCTTCTGCCTCTTGCCTGCCACACTCTTCCTCTTCTTTTCTCCTTTTCTATTCTATCATATCCACGCGCTACTCTTCTTTCTCCCTCGTTTATCTTCTCTTCCTTCATCCCCGCGAATTTCTGTCCTTCTCTTTTTTCTCATCGTGACGACATCACCACGGACACCCTTGCTTGCGCACCTCGAAATTTGCGGATCAGCTGCTCCTACGCTCAACCCTCTGTCGCTTGCTCTCTCGCTCGCTCACTGACTCTCCCTTCGAGCACTCTCACCTGGTATCCACGTGCTGCTCGCAAACCACCCTCTGCTTCTGCCATGCTCGTGACATACTATCGCTCACGCCAGCTCACGCGCGTTGCCCGACTCTACTCTACTACAATTGCATCATTTTGCGTTAAACCTCCTACACAACTACAGCATGGGTTTTTACTCCGGGTTGGAGTGCTGTTGCCGCAGTTCATTTTCACCCCGCGAATGCACGTGTTTTAGTCGATAGCTATTGCATGTTTGATCTGCGTGCATTAGTGGTCAGGGTACTATTAACTAAATCAATGGTAATGTTTTTTCACCATCGCGGTTCTATCATTTACACAGATCAAAGATAGAGTACCATAATAACGAGTAATTCCGATCGCTACCGATAACTTTGAATTACTAATATCGACTGCTCTTCTGTTATACGGAAAAGGGTACAAAGAACAGATACTTTGAGGTGTAAATTTACACTTTTTTTACTTTCCAATATATGTATACAGATTAATAACGTAACAGTGATATAAATTTTGTCACTTATCAAGGTAATATTTCATTAAGGGGTCAGGATGAGAAATATTTTCGACGTCATAGTTATGATTAATAGACCAATTTGGTACAGCTGGCATGCTGCACCTGTATTTAAGTACTGGAGAATTATATCCAGATGTTGACAGTGATAGAAGCAATGACCTCTTCCCTCAGACCTGCGTCCGATGGTAAAATCGGTCCATGGACATATAAATAATAGCCCCCCAACGGGGATGGCACAATGACAGTCCTTGGAAGAGTCGCATGTTATTTATAAGCTCGAAGAATATACCATTCATGCAATTGCGCAATCCAACGAATCCATTCTTGTTACATAATATCTCGCTTGGTCTACATAACGGTTCGGTAACCGGTATGACACAAGAATGTTGGAAATTTAAGGAAATCAGTGTGTCAGGAGCACTTGAGTTTACCATGATGGTTACATCATTTTGCAATTAAACGCGTCGTGTCGCCTCGAGAAAATAACTACCCTGATAGAGGGCTTTCAGTGGATAGTTAGTGTAAAAGGATCCGACTGAAATTGTGCCTTAATTAATAGGTTTCAATCGTTTCCAACCTATGCGCTGGCTATTGAGCGATATTGAACGAAAAGACAAGAGCTTTGTGCGTTTATTTGCAAGCCTGTGATTGCCGAAGCTGTAGTAGTCCCAACAATGTTGGTGGACATCGAAAATCCATCGTTTGTCTTTTCCGATAGTGTCCTATCATTTATCGATGACATTTCATTTACTTTTCGTAGCGAAGAGGGCTGACAGAAATATCAACGATATCGAATGATTTCGTAGTATCCGTCACGCAGCATCGAGATAAGGTTTAATTTAGACTCATTGTCAGTGGAACCGAGATTCGCACAGAAATTAGAGCCGTTAATAATACCCTTGTATTTTATGGCAGTCGGGTCGAACGTTTTATCCAATCCTATCAGCCACAAGGGAGTAAAGGAACATTTTCCGATCTGAAGTACACTAACATCGGTCGCATACCGCATTAAAGGCAGTAGGATTGCTGCTAAAGCAAAACTACTTGGCAAACTAACTTCCATTAAGATAAGAGTAACTCATGGATCGTGTACCAGACCGGATATGCTGATTGAATTATTCTTACTGTAATGCACTGTATATATATATATGTATATTACTGACCAACGAGACTCTAAAGCCCATTATCTCGCTTGTGATTATATAAATGCTGAGGATGAGTTTGTGCTGGAAGGTCTGCGGAAACGTGCAATAAAGGGGAAGTGTCAGGAGGAATTAGTTTTCGATGTATCGACGTTATTTGGCTGGTATAGGATATCCATGACATGAAATTGGCGATCACGTAATTCAGTATAGACAAGGCCTTGCCGGTGACCTTAGCGAAGCCCCATCCCGGCACCCGTCTATTCAAATCAGATAGGACCTCCTTTCATCCACTCACGTTAGCCAGGTTGATTAAGTCTTCCCCTGGTGCTATTTTTGTCGGTCGTTGATTAAAAAAACAGGAAATTTACTTGTGCCTCTCGCCAAGGGGCTGATTGGTGCTGCGACAATAAAATCGGATTGATTTGCATTTAAGAAAGATTCCAATCAGGATCGCAAATGTTCGAAGAACTTTTGCCGTGAAACGAAGAGTGAGTAAATCGATCTGAAATTTGAGTACTATCAAGAGGCATTCGAAGATAGAAGGAGCAATTTAAGTCGGTAACTTATAATTTGAGTGTACAGCTTTATAAACAACCGAAAGGGGTGTGAGAAAAAGCTTGATCGTTTCGTCGCTTAAAGGAGACTACCCACTATTGTCGCCGGCTCAGACGGGATCTATTATTAGACAAGTCCCACGTGCCCCTGAATGTGGGTAACAGTTTTAGTTTCTTGTAATTGTTAATCCGAAGGGACCCGGCATATTGTATGGATCGTCGCCAATGCAACAGGCCATTGAACTAGTCAATTTGGCACAGTTAACTTTCATTCTGAAAACCGTCACGCACGCCTTCGATGTTCTCTCTCTTTCTCATGATGAAAGGGCGCACATTGTGCGCTACAAATTGGTACATCTCTGATTAGAAACTTGGGCGGCTATGTTCATTGTGATATCGCAGTACGTTCGACTACGTAGGAGTGTGACTTGTCCGAGACGATTCAGGTGTTCGCGCGGATCACTGACCAATTTAATTGTAGCAAAAATATAGTACTTTTCTCACGGAACAATCCTTTCTGATAGAACCGCGATGAGGATTGAGAAATGATTTTCGCGAAATACGCGGAAACGCAAAGTTTTAACAAAGCAATTTCGTTTCGAAACTCCTGTCCTATCTTCTATCGCCAATCCTTGACATTTACTCACTCTTAATCTTGAGAGAGGCACTCGATGGCGTATCTCCTTAGAATCTTAACTTGTGTCATCAATGCCTCGACTGATTCAGTGGCAAGCCCTAGTCGTAAGTTCTCTCTAACAAAGGGCAGTGATCGATTCCAAGCCGCGATCTCTTCTCTGCTGAATCGCGAAGGAGTTTACGTCGGGAAAGTAAAAAGGAACTACTACTGATGGTGGGAGGATTAAAACAAAAGGCAGGAAATGATAAAGAAGCGATAGCCAAAAATGCAAACGATATTCGAAGAGTGTATGAATAAGGTGAAGCAGCCAAACGCATCGGGCACTTATTGATCTGTCGGTCCATAAGAGAGACAGATGGTAAGAAGAATAGCGAAAGGGAATAAAAGTCAAAAACAGCTGCGGCCATCGTTGTAGACGTCATTCGACCTACGATCGCGGGGTAACGTGCTGACCCTGGCGAAGGTCTCTGTCAAACGACTCTGGCACTCGAAAGTGTGCCGAGGACACTAGGAAGGATCACCAAGACTAATAGGTGCCTTTCTACCCGAATCGTCCAGGAGTGTGAGTCCTTTGACATTGACGCAAAGCACCCTTCGGCTGAATGAAATACAGGAATCTTGGAGAACGTTGCACGTAATGACGACCTCAAAATTCTAAGGCTGAATGATAGTTCATAATTAAGATGAAAACCAATGGGAAAAGCGCAACTTTGAACGCAGCAGCTTTAATGTCAGCGCCGATTCAAATCGAGTGGTTTCTTGTCACTGGTTGTACCACTCTCACAATTCTGCACGTATACACGTATACTCTTGCTGCTGTTTCATTCAATGAAGTGTCCCCTCGACACACTGTCGTGAACGAGCTGCACGGAACACAACCGAAAAGAACACCGCCGCAGGATATTTTGTTCAAGAGACTTGCACATTTCACATTTACAAAACTATCGATTGAGAGAACAAGTCTCATGGGAAGAAAAGGTTGATGTATTTTTCGCAAAGGTTGTACGAGAGAATGTGTTGAGATTGGTTAGCGGACGAGCACAATGACACGGGACAGTGGGCGAGACTTCAATTACGACGGCCACGTCGAGGACGATTGGAACTGAACATTCGAAGGAAATAATCTTTACACTTCACAGGTTTCCCTGGATCTCATTCGCCTGCGTGGCAATCTTGTTCGGATACTTCCCGTATACCTTTCCGCTCCTGGTCACTCGGTAATGGATTTGTGGGTTCGCTTGGATGACAGACGATAAAATGTTTACGTGGGGACCGTCGCCGCTGGGTAATCCCTTCAATCTGTTCCTGACACTGGACCTCTTGTACTTTCGTTGTGCAAATGGCTCCCGTTGCTTCTGTTGCTGGATCTTCTGTTGTTTCGAAATCGCTCCGGTTGAGGGTGTCTTCGAATTTGTTATTGCAAGGCTGTGTCGCCTTTTAAGGAGCCTTAGAGGCGAGGCTGCTAGGATCGTCCTGGTGATTCTTCGTCTGCAACGCCAGAGAAAAAGGACGGTGGCCAACCAGGCGAACCAGGGGCCTGTTTTGGGACCTGGGGCCGGCTCGTTCGACCAGAAAAACAACATCTGCACCGAAGGTTAGAGCGCTTGAAAGTTATTCTGGAAGAAATAGCTCAAGAAATGAAAGTCCAAGTGGCGATGTTTATCAAATCGTTATAACGCGCTTCGCGACTCTGCGGATTTTTAAAGCTGCATCGATAGTTCTACTTTTTCTTCTCAAGTTGAACTTGCAGCCTTGCTCGGGCGAATTGAAAACTGCGCGAAACGGGTCAACCGTATAATTGCTAGTATGACGTCTTGGCGAAAATCCGAATTACCATGAGGAAAAATCGTTTCCTTGGAACGATCGTGGGAGATTCGCGTGGGAGGCTTAGCTTGATTGAAGTCGCGAAATATCCTGAGCTCGACGAAGTTAACAACCGAGTAAGACGAAGATTTAAAGAAACGTAGACTGACCTTCGATGTAAAGCCAATTAGCTATTGTTCATCAATAAAGCAAAAAATCTAAGGAACCGATAAAAAGCTCTCTATGTTCTATTACCGCGACCTCTCCATTCAATTCATTCCATTATTTCTTTAAATGTTAACTCGAGTATCTAGTGAGGTATGTCCGACTGCAATTTTTTCATTTGTCAGCGATATTTAACGATTCTTTATTAAAGAGTCAGCTATTGTAGCTGCGACGACCGAAGGCTGTGGAATTGTTTCAGTGGATTGCTATAGCGTTCCGTGTATTACTATTTTGTTTCTAGCGATAGCGTTTAAAGGTTAACACGCCTTACTCTCATTACTCCAGCTACCCCCGTACCTCGGCTACCAACTTCCCATCAGAAACAGAAAGAGGGTAGACGGAAGGTACAAGCGGCAAACGGAGAGTGACAGGAGTCGAGAAAGAGATAGAAGCGAAAAGAGAGGCCGAGAGACTGTTGATCGATTCAAGTGACCGTCGTACTTTTTCAAGGCTGCAAAGCATTAAATCCACGATAATTCGTTTAGTCGAGTTCGCTTACAGACCGGCATAGTACATATCTCTCCAGCACGAATATTGTTGACAACGATGACGAAGCTACGTCGACGTCAACGTGCCTTCGATCTCTCAAACGCTTTTCTTCTTTCTACGGTTGACCCATTTGGCAGAGACCTCCGCCAGAGAGGATTCCGCATTAGCCGCGCGTTTTTACCATCAAGACTGACCTTAGAGATCCACTCGTTGGCGCACTGCCTGGAATCGAGGGGTCGATCGGCTAGAAACATAGAATGGCCGTGAACGGTGACTTACTGGAGACACTCGGGGCAGTACCTGGTACAAACAAACGCAAAAATGTCGATGAACTCCCTCTTTCGTCTCGTAGTTATGCCAAACTTATACGTACATTGCACGTTGATCTAGCCAGTTACAATGACAGTGGAAGAAAACTTTAGACGAGAAAAAACAGGTTGTGCGTTAAGCTATGTACCTAACGAGCATTTAACAAAGAAGTATAATGGTAGTTGATGGTCTCACTATTCTATCGTATCGGAGCGAATCGATAAAGATTAATAATTAAATATTAGCAACCACGGACAGTGGAATCGACGACGCTTATAGTTAAGTCGATAAGAACAGAGGCAACAAAAGCTGGATCTTGCGAAAGGAAATGCAGGAACGTTAATGGTCTTTCTAGCGCGGAGAGCTTGACAAATAGTGGCCGACGGCGATGAAGGAGCTAGGACAGGCTTGACACGCGTTGCGTCGTGCTCCAGTAATGAGCCCACTCGTCTGGACCAAGAAAGAAAGCACGTTTGGAGAAAGTCGCCTCGTGCTAGAGCATTGATCGAATCGTGGCTGTCGCACGATCCACGGCCACGCTCATCCAATGACCATTGAGGATAACTTCTGAAGGCCAGGAATCAAGAAGGAAACTTTACGAAGTTATCTGAGATATTTCCGAAAATCCAACTAGCTAGGATACCGAGGGAGATTTCGAGACGAAGGCTTTATACCGAAAGGTTGGAAGTACGGGGAGGTCAAGTGGTACCGGCACGAGATGTATTTCAGATAACACGGGGCCGATGTCAAGGCGACCGTGGCACGGTGAGACGAGTCTCTCGATAAGGATGACAGCAAAATACGGCGCTCCCGGTGTCGCTAAATTGCAATGCAACGGGCTCGAAACTTCCTTGATCGCGCGATACATCGTGCGGAAGGACACGGGGCTTTGATGTTCAGAGATCTTTGGGCGTAGCCGATGCTTTAAATGGATCCGGTATGTGTGGCGGGATCGCTTTAGCGCCGGTCGCGCCGACGGTAATAATAATCAGTAATAAATTGTGGGCATGAAGCTGGCGTCTCATTAAGATACATCAGACTCCGGAGCATTTATTACTGCCGTTTTAAGTTTCTTAAGGACAGCGAGATAGGCGCGGCAGCAGGGCCGAAAGAACGTCTCACCACGGTTGATAGGCATATTTCTGGCTACTAAAAAAAGCCGTAGCATTAATTACATTTCCCATTTACGAATAGGTAATACTCGCGAGAGAGAACCTTAGCACGATAAGTGACAAAAAACGGTGGTTACCATGGTAAACTACGAAGGTATAAATTCGGCAGCAGCTGAGGGATGGTAAATGTCAAGCTTTGTTGCAATGTTCAGTTTTGTTTTCTGTACATATATTTGCTTAAAAATTAGGAACCAAGGTCGTTACTCGATCAAAGCAATGGAACTGTGTCACGGATCTGCTTCAGCATCTCTGGCATTCTCGCGTTTTTTCATCTCCATTTCGGAACTTTGCATTCGCGGATGCGCTATTCGCGGCTGTGCAGACAAAATGACGCACAAGTTTTGGGCTTTTGTCCTTTTTCCGAGTTCATCGGTGTTTTGGTATACTACACTGTTGTTATACGTTAAATTATTTTATTGGCAAGGACTATCGTCAGATGCTATTACCTTTTAATTTAATCATCGAACTGATGATTAGATGAACTGAATCGAATAGGGAAATCTAGAATTAGCAATTACTGTACAATCAATAATGCCGATTGTAAGTAAATAATGTACTAGGAATTCGTAGGCGAACAACACGAATTCAGAGCGACGGCACAGTATAGGGGTGAACAACGGGCGAATCGAGTTGTGTAGGATAATGTTGTGTATCTGGGTTTCGAGCAGAGCCGTGCTCGAAACGGAGTACTATGTAATACAGTACCTTGACATGCTTCTTGTAGTAGTTATAAGAAAATAAGGCCTTCTTATATCCGCCGTGCGTATGCACTCGTTTATCATATATTTAGATTAACGCTTATCATATATTTAGATGCTATTACTCCTGTTCGTTGAATATATCATAGACTATGTAGTGCACGTCGTTCGATATGACAGTGCGACAGCTTTATAATCTATCTTATGTTCCTCTTAATTCAACATTCGGTAAAGTCAATGTTTCACTTCCACGAGCCATTATAAATTCAGACACTTATGAGATTCTAAAAAGATTTCTCTTCTACGTAATGAGTAAAGTCAACTACATGTCGATCTGACTGTTTCACCGCCAGGAGGTTAGAAGTGTCTGAAACTCCAAACAGATTTCAGAGAGTTGGCTCGTTCTTCAGTCAGAGCCACGACTAGGATCGTAAAATGAACGTATACCAACACGTCGCAAACGTGGCGAAACTTCGCAGAAACTGGCCTTGTTCTAGAAGGAAGTTCGCACACAAGGATCCCGTTGTTCACTCCTTGTGCTTGCGGTAATCGAGCGGTTTAGAAGTAGTGGAGCGGATGATACGGTAGAAGTAGCTTTTTTAGCGACATACTTATGCAAATAGGCAAATTTCTAACCGTGCTAATGTCACTGACGACACTGGCTGTCTCTGCGGATGGTAGGAGCTCCGGCAGCGGCGCGATGACTTTTCATATCCTTCACCTGTGGATTTTACGAGGTTGGTATCCTCAAAGGGATCCTCGAGGCGGGCTCGGGCCGCGCTTCTTCTTTACACCCGTGAATCTTCCGTGGAAACTGCGAGCGGGAGGTAAAAGGGAGTTTGGTCAAAAAGACATACGAATAGTGCTGGGAGAAGGAATTTAGACAAAGGATTGCGCGGTTCTAGGTTTTAACCGCTTGACGTTTGCCGAGCCGGCCGGAACGATTAATCGACGCTCTTTCGGTTAAACGCGTTCACGGTACTCTTCGATAACAGCTTGAAAGCACCGAGTCTATATTCAACCGACTGGTCGATTTTTCCGTGCTCGATTGGCAGAATGCATGAAAAAGCTGCCGTTGTGAAAACCTTCGAGATTCATCCCTGTCACAGCTCTGCCCTTTACTGCTCGAGAGAATTAACCCTTGATAATCGAGTCGACGTATAGCGGAGCGTCAGGTATTGCCGAGGGTCGTCCAAAATGAAATGGATTTTAGGAAGCAGAGGATGCGGAGCTCCACGAAGCTTGAAACGCGAGGTTAAGTGTGGCATCTCGAAAAACGTTGAGACACGATTTTTCCACTGCGGAAAAGTCGTAACTGCCGATGCAAGAAAATATTTCACGGTTGCGGTACTATGTGAACTCTCGCGTCTTCTTGGTCAAGGCTGCGGGGTTTACTATGTACCAGAGGATCTCAGAGAACCTGGTCCCGTTTTACTGCTCGCGGAAAGTGATTCCCCCGGCTAAGATAGGTCAGCTCCTAGCCACCCAGCAACCCCGCGTCCTCCCACGCCTCCCCTACCTCTCCCTACCGCTCCCGTGACGTCACAGGATCGTGTCAGTAGGTCGGAACCTGGATACGAGGTCTACGTGCGTGGGAGGGTACGCCACACTCTCTATGTATATTGGTAGTTAGCCACTTGGGAATTGGTTCTAATTTCCCAAATTTTCAGGAGATGAGTAACTCAGCTGCTGAAATTATTGCCTTGATTGCCAAATGAATGGTTGTCGAGAGACCGAAAAATGGATTGCTCTTGAAAAAGAGAGAGATAGTTTTGGTGGTAATGCAAGTATACTGTTTTTTTGGCCCATTTTCAATCATTTTATTTCTGACAGAGTACACACGCGAAATAGTGTACATTGTAGATAGGTCTATTTGCGGAAGATATAGGATGCCACACAATATTTGGTCTGACCTGTTTGAGAAGTTATTGATTCTTGGCGAAAATGGGAGATATAAATTTTGTACTTTGCCATGAAGGCACGTAGAAATTACACAAAGAGATGACTAATTGGTTTTCTGGCTCGTATAATCCTAAAGTATGGCTCTGGTCCAAAATTCATATGTGGTGCTCATCTCACGTGAACCCAGAATAGTTCATTCTCTTATATTTCACTTTAATTCCAATCTCTTACGGTTTGGACGTTCCATTCTCTTCGTCCTTTTTATTCATTCTTAAAAACCGCTTTTGAAGTGCCTTCGCAAACGTGACTCACTGTTAGTTCAACCGGAAACTTTACCCTCGGAGGCAAACAAAATCCCAATGTAGCTAGCTAATGCTGCACATACGCGAAACGGACCATTGTACTGGAAGAGAGTCGTCAGTGTCGATGCAATGGCCTGAATGACGCCCGACGTTGCGTCGCAACGCCTAATGCACTGAAATGATCTTTGATACGGAGCTACTGTGATAGGAACAATGTTTCGTTTCCATATCGCGAACAAAAGGCAACATAAAACGAATAAAACAACAGTAGAGTAAACAAGTAACACTTAAAGGTTCACCAGAGTTAGCTATAAGTATAAGAACACGAAAGTAAGACATTTTACTGAACCAAGCAAAACCTGACATTAGAATGTCAAAATTTACGCCGGGGCGTAACCGCGAACCCGCGGAGAATGTCACCTCCTTGACGCGGAACCTACCTGCAGATCAATCTGACGCTGTCCACAAATTATATCCGTCCGATTGAGTGCCACATGCGTAACATTGCACACACACAGTGTCTTCTCTGCGATACTAGGAAAAAGGTCAAAGTTTATCGAGTGATTGCGACCCCGGCTCTGCTGCCGCGGTCATTAATTTCTTCCGCAACATTAATTACTTCCTTGCGTCGCGCGTCGCGTCGCCTGGGATCCTTCGCGGTTGTGGAATTATCTGCGGTGCGAGATTGGTGCACCAATCTGGCAGCACGCTTTGTGCTCGAGGGTGGCACCATCAGCGTAATTTCTTCCGCGCGAAGCTCTTCCCCCTGGCTGCTCGAGAAGAATCGACCTCGCCGAGGGATTGTCGTGAAAAGGGCTCCCGCATGGAACAGGTTCTATGGCTGGTAACACAGATTTCAAGCGAGCTGCTCTCGCTCCCACACTGCAGATTGCCGAGTGACTCGAGCGGGACCTCAGGGTCCATCGAAGCGAAGAACAAATCGCTCGCGGACTCAGCGCGACTGCTTTACGCGTGTTTCGATGCGCGACTACCGTTGATTCTCTCTCGCAGGTGAAACCGGTCGCGCTACAGGGGCGTTATCTTCCGAATAAAATGCCCGAGTGGTAATTAATGAGCGGACATCTGATGCTCCGATAACGAGGCTTATCGTATGATCCGCGTGCATTCGCGGGAACGGCATGCAAATGGAGGTACTGTGCTGCTGCGATTGGTACACGCTTTCGGACCATCCTTGGTACATTGTCGGTATCGGTCATCCTCAAAACCCATCATCAAGTTAATAACGTTATTATCTTTAGCGAGAAAATGTATGGTACTCGTGTATTCGGAAATTGTGCAAAGCTAGGAATCAGTAATATATGGAACGATGGCGGTAGGATCCATGAAATTACTTTTCGCAGACAGTGGAGATTACATACAATAAGTTCGTGTGTGGTAAAACAACTAGGAACTTTTTATATTTGGGTGATTGCTACATTCATTGATTCAATCACCAAGATCAGTAGGAAACCAACCGTGAAAAAAATCAGCAAAATACTTCCAAAAGTCTGGTAAAGATGAAAACGTTAAATGAAGATCATGAGAACGCTGGAGGCCAGAATACCAGGCTGCCATAATGATTTATCGTTTCTCAGTTATATGTGCTTCTGGGTTTTGTGCCTCGTGCCCGTAATGGGCAATAACGCGACGATGATCGGCGCAATTATCTCGCTCTTCTTCGTCTGCCGTTTCCGAAGACAACCTCGGGGAAAGGAGCAAAAAGGCTGGGAGACCTCGCTGCGGTCGCAGCACCACTGACCTTGGTCGCGAACACGTTACAGTCGATCCGTTTCAAAGCTCTAGAAATTGCACTGGGATCCTTTGCGCGAGTACCTTCGATTCCCAAATACTCATTCAAATTCTACTGCCGATACGACACTCTTACTCCTCTTTAGACGATTTTATTGAATACCATTCACAAAATGCAAAGTGGAGTATAGAATATTTATTTTTCAATTTACCGGATGAGTGTCCCATAAAAATAGCAAAGAAAATATTTTAATGAAAATATAAAGAGACTGCTAAAATCCTGAGCAAATAAGATCAATCATCGTGAAAATGAGAATCAGTAGTCTGACCTAATGATTGAACTTTGTAAGCTGAATGTACATTTTGGGTGTACGGCATTCCAAGGCTGGCAGAGGGGCGACGTTACATCGGCATTGAACCAATGCAGTGCTGCAATGCAGGTGGACCAGCCGGTGCAGTTGGAAGATGCGTAGGCAGTTGAAGGTAGGAGCCACCGTCTACCGCAAATCTCGCGTCCCTGCCGATGTTATCTTCGGGTACACTCGGTACACTGAATCTGCGATTCAGTCTCCCTTTATAATGCAAACCTAAAGTACGTATACACAGAGGGCAGAGTACCGATCCAACTCTCATGAAAAGGATGGAGGTAGGGAAGACAACGCAAAGGCGGTTTCTGATCGAAAAATTGCGAAGGCACAAAGACGAATCGACAGGGGGGTGGTGGGATCAGAGAGACATCTATCCACACGCATGGATAACCCTCGGGGGAATAATTCATCGTGATGAATAGGTGGCATACAGAGTTGACTCCTTTCTTCTCCTCGTTCCTCGATGACATGTTAATTTCAAACACACTTCTATCTGCCCACACTGCGCGAAAATTTATTCCACACCGTATTAGTCCCCACTGACTGTTGTGAGTTTGCATTCCTCTGGGAGAGTATTTTATTAGCGTATACATCGAGTTTGGAAGTGTGTCCATAAAGTTGGGTTGGGGAAGTGGAGTGTAGTTATATTGCGCTCTAGATGCTTCTGATGCATCAGTGGTGGGTCCTAGCAAAATCGAGTTGAGAAGTTCAAGGTAAATCCAATTCTCCAAGGGCAGGCACGAATCACGGAAGTTACCGGTAGTTCCTCTCTAATGCCGCATTTCAATTTCATCGAAAGCTACGATACAGCCGCGTAGGCGTTGGATTTAAATGGAGATTTCGGCGCAACAGGAAAGTTTGATCGATGATATAAGAGTTTTGATACCACTCAAAAGAGGCAAGCAAAATTTTCGACTGGTACCGTTTAGTTACCATTGACAATTCGTCACGCAGTTGTTGTCTAACGTGCTACATCATTGTACCATTTTTACGATACAAAGCCCAATGTCAATACTAGTCAACATTTTGTCATCTTCATCGGTACCATCGAGTCTTAAACTCAATTCAACACTTGGCACTAAGAACGTATAAAGCAACGTGACCTATTTTGTCGGTAATAGAAATTCGTATACCTATATGAAATATGTAGCTCGCTTGAATATTGCTCACTGCGTTGCATAATTCCGTTTATGAAACCCAATCAATTAGTCCCGCCCTCAGAAATGGATCGCCGATTAAAAGTGGGAAAAAAACAATTGAATCGTGCATTCAATAGAATGGAAATATTTCACTTTCACTCAGCAAGTAGCGGTACAGCTGCGCTGAAAGCTGATATGGAACACGAAGAAGCTGAAATACGGAAATAGTGTTTCGCCGTAATTAATATTAAATCAATCGCAATTTAGCGACAACGTCGTTGGCATTGTACAGCGGCTACACACCCTCTGACACATCTGTGTAATGTGCCACTATGTAATGTACGTGGCTACCTATACGGAAACTGCGTCCCCTTTACTTTTAGCTCCATTATTGCCCGGGTGCAAAATCGATCGATTGACATTCCAGTCACACGAAGGCGTTCAGCGGCGAATGGCGGACCAATTGCTTCTCTTTCTCCCATAATTTCAAGCAGTACGAATGTGCGGTTCCACAGGAGCGCGTGACTCACGACCTACATCCGTTTTAAAGTTCTAACACCTTCGCGGTCACGCGCAGAAGTAAGATTAGCGTTAATAAGAAAAAAATGTCCACATGCTTATCGTAAAAAAATGATGAACACGGCCAAAACATTGCATCATTGTGACTCCTGTATTTTTTAAATATATATGTATCGTGTAATTGAATCCTAAAGAGCTTATTTTGTAACGTGTAATATCAGTATTCGAGCGTGGGTAGTCGAACCGTGAATGAATACAGCAGAAGGTACTGGGTACGAAGATCAAAATCCCTCTCCGATCGTGTTATCACAATTCGTAGAACACGGAGCGTGGCACGTATTTAACATACAGGGCCGCAGGTATGTACAGAGATAGTTCGAAGTAAACCAACGGATCGATAGGCCGGTAGTTATTTACCATGGTTAGCAGAGGCGTCAATCAGAGGAAACGAAGTTCCTGCCGCTCTACTGGCTGCCCCTTGTCCTTACCAAAGACTAATTGTTTGCGGTCCCCAAACAAATTAGCCGGTCGCTCGCGCCCAAAGGAAGAAGTGGTTTCTAGTCCCCCAAGCGTGCAATCGAGAAACGCGTATGGATACGAGGAGGATATGTAGGTGGTTACCTGAGGGGCCGGTGGGGTACCAGGAGAGTAGGCAGGTAGAAAGAGAGTGAATGCCGAGAAGGGAAGAAAGAGTTGCACCGTGCCGGACAAGAGGTAGGAGAGCAGGAGGAGAAGGAGAACCAGAAAACGAGAAGAAAGAGAGTAAGAAAGAAGAATGGTGGGGTTGGTACGAGCGGCTTCAAGCACGTGGAGCCTACTCCGTGTGTCTCGTTCAGTAGTGCTTTCAGCTGCCTTCGAACGATTTCGCACCGGATGTTCATTGGGCCGTTTCGAGCAGTTCACACCACTTGCTCCATTATTTCGAATTTCTCTATTTCCGATACCTTTTCGAGAATGTGAGCAGTCGCATTTTTTCGAACGGGACTTTATCGAGAATTCAAAATTATTACACGCGTGTCCGCGGAAAAATGGCCCTGTTTGCGAGGATTTCGCTTGCGTGCCTTATGATCGCCTCGCCGGCGATCGAAGCGAGCACGGGTCATCACCAGTTTTCGGAGGATCACCGCGGTTTCTCGAACCACAAAGGTGTTTGGCCAGTCTGGTACCAAGAGAGAGTGGTGCGTGCGCGACACGATCACGAGGGCAGACAAGTTTTTCAGGAGACGAGTACAAAGAGCTCCTGGAACAGCAAGGATCTCCCGGATGCTTGGCTCTCTACGGCTGCACCCAGACCACCGTACAATAGATCTCCCAGGCATCACGCGGAGCAAAGAGTTTTCGAACCGAGATCCAGCACAGCGAAACCGGAGAAATTTAGTGCCGTGGCTGTTGCGGAATACGGTGGCACTAGGGCTATAGCATACGCCGGTTATCATAATAATCATCGCCACCAACCGAGGGAAGCCGTCACTCAGAATTACCAACGCGTTGCTACGACTACACCCGTATATACCAGGCACCACACTGGGTAAGTCGGGCTTCAGAAATTTGATTAACTTTGCTTGTGACTTACGGAAACAGTCTTATGTTAAAGGAATTCAGGTTGAACGCCCGAACTAACAAATCACAGTAATCCAGACGCTAAATCAAAACCTTCAGGCTTAATTAAACTGATCAAACCGATTAGAATTAACGCATACTGAAAATATTTTTAAGAGGTGATGCATTTTCCCGAGGCTTCTAACAATTTTATATTAACTATTGCTTAACTATTATAACTGCACCATGATGATCGATTTCCATCTAGCTTCATATTCCATGATTGAATAATTAATTACCGATTTCAGCGGGTTTGTCGATTTGAGTATCTACATGCTCGCCTGAGGGCAAAACCCGAGTGCGAGGTGCCTCGTATAAGTAGATACGAGGATCGGCATGTCGTACGATGATGATATTTACGAGCTATAAGCTTGGCATCTCATACGCACGCGCTGATGTGTACCCCGCAAGGGGTTGCGTGAGGACGTGGACACATCCTCATCCTCGTCCTCGTCCTCGTCCTCCGTCGCGGCAGGCTTCCGTCAAAGGGGCGCCCATCGCGGCGACTTGCCTTTTGCCGCTTAATTAAACGACCGATTAATTATCTCGCACGTAACGCGTTCTCGCGTCACGTACAATTATTGGGATTGTTCGCGTGCGACGAGTGAGCTCTCCCGGGGCGAGACTCGGAGCTGGGAGAGCTTTGAAGGTTTCCGCGTAATATTACTTTCAGTTGCTTCGAGTGAAACCGAGAGACGCCAATTAAGCCGCGTGATCGGTCATGCATAACCTACGGAACTGCAGGCTTACGACAATGTCATCGGACGCCTGCGAAAACTCCATTGTCGGGTCCCGCGCTAACGACGCGACGCGACGCGACTCACGGTGTTCACGTCCCCGATAATTAGATGCGATTCGCCGTATTTTGAAAGGCTCTCTTCCATCCGCCTCTCCTTCGCTCATCTGACACGAGACCGAAGCGAAAGGAGTGAAAGGTGAATCGCGAAATCCGCAATGCGGTCATTAACGTGTTACGTCGAGGAAAGTTGTTTTTTAACATCCCATAAGTATTATTTTCGCTCGAGTGTTAGACCATCCCTCTGTATCCTTCCTATCGTTCTCTCGCATTGACTTGACGGATAAATTTTTCGTTAGAGACTTGCTAAGTTCGTGACATACATTCGTTTCAAGAGAACCGCTCATTAAAGACGAGTCCTGCGGGCATTCACGAGCGACGGATGTTCCAGGACACGCACTGCATCGGTTGCATCGGATAAATGCGGATGCCTTTAGCTATGAATGCACATATCGATCAACATCAAATCAATCTTGACAGATTCCTCGGTTGGTCGCGATAATTCGATGCATCTGCTTTTTCTTCCTCGTTTCAAATACTCGGATGCGCACAGATAAGTGCGACTCTCAGAAACTTGTTCCCAGTGCACGCGATGTATAGTATACACACCTTTTAGTATCGCGACGTATAAAACGAGCCTCCGAAAGCTCTCAAAGCAGTATTCGTTTTCCCGAGCGACATTCCCGCTCGGCGCGCACCGCCGATTGAAGCTCATTGATGCGGTAATAGCGACACTTAAAATGCAATTTGTCGATTTGGAACTGTCCCAACGAAATTCGGAGTCGACGGCCGCGGTGGCGATGCGACCACTGTTGCGAATGGAATTCGAGGTCAGGTTAGCAGCTTGATCGGCGTTATTGTGCTCGAAGCACATTCTCGCGCCTAAGGTTGATAGATGGAACGGATGATGAGCTTCGAAGACTCGAAATGCATTTTCTTAATGGCAGATGCACGTAGTGGATTGGAAATGAATATGGAAGTTTAGGTGTTTGGTTTCATCCTTGAGACGCGTTCGCATTAACCCGAATCGCTTACGCCAGAAGCGAGCGCGGTTACCTGTGAACCATTAGCATTTCTAATGGCAGCGTAAAGGGCACCGTTGCTCAAGAGAGTCCGACTGAAACCTCGAATTCCAAAATGATCTTACTTTCCGTGCCAATCGCAAGTGAGCGGCCTTATTTTTGTCCTGATCGAGCGCTGGTTACGGGGCTTTGTTCGAGTGATCGATGAACATCGGAGCGAGCGAAACGCCGGATAATGAATATTCAAGCAGTTCCATGTATCCCAGATAATCATCGCGCAGTGTCAATCTTCGTAGCATTTTATGTACAATCCTTCGCATTGCTTACCACCTATTGCCTTTTCCTTTGGCACTGGTGCTCCCCGATTGATCGATCGTCGGATCGACGTGTTACGTATGGGGTACAGTTCCTATTTATACGTTTGTGCTCGCTTTAGCGCGGACACTCACTCTTTACTGACGCAAGTACACTTTGAGTCAGTTTCGAATACGGTTCATCAGCAGCTTCAAAGGTTTTTTAGAACCAATCTACCGTTACACATTGTAGCATAGTTCTGTTCAAAATTCCACTTTCCAAGCAAATCTAATTCACTTTGGAATTTCGCTTTGGGATTATGTCTTTACAAATGCTTTAAGTATCCTATAATTAGAAGAGATGGTATAATTTTACGTATGATGCCTTGTGTCAAAGATTTACAGTCGCTGCGGTTTTTGAACCTCCGTTAAGCAAACAAGCGCGAAGTAGTGTCAAAGAAACGGGGTATCACCCTCAACGTGAGACAAATATCCGGCCAGCTGTTTCCGACTTTCAATTCGCGATCACACATGCCCTGCGTGGTTTTCGCGTTGACATAAATTTATTTCGCATTCCGTCTTGGTTCATATACGCTTATTTCTTTATCCCAACCTTCTGAGAGATTAAGCAAACTTCATGAAGAATTGATTTCGAAGGTGGGATTGTAACCAAGCCAATTTAATTTGACTGATTACAATTGGTAGCTGCTTCGAGACACGTTGTAAGCGTATTTTCCTCCGTGCTAAGGATAGACAGGATTAACAACGAAATTTTCGGAAGGATTCGAAAACAGAGCGATCAGTTAGTGGTATGAACTACCAACAGATGCGGTAGGCAGACCGCCAAGCCCTGCCAACGAGCGGGATGGTGTTCCTTTGAAACGCGATTCCCCATTATTTCTCGTTCTTCTGGACGAACTCGCGATCTAAAGAACTGAAAGAGATCCGCCCAGCCGGAAGTATATATGTATATATATATATATATATATATATATGTAGAATTCATTTCACCCTCGCGTACAAATACATGGATCGGAACGAATGATCCGCGAGATAACAAACACCCGCTGGGGAATAATACCCGGTCTCTATTCAATTTCGCCACAATTTTTCCGGAATTTATTATTGCACTCAGAGGATAAATTCAGTGAATGTGATTCCCCAGATGATAACGTCCGATTGCGTTCACTTTTCGCATTACTCTTTGTGCCCGTTGGATAATACGGGATAATTGAATAGTGTCCGAAGTAATACTTTATTTCACTTGCCCTCTCTACATCTCCACTTGACTCTCTCATGCAGTAAAAGAGTCCAGGGAGTAATATCCCCTAAACGATTAGTTCCAATGTCTCATGGTGAATTCTTCCGTTATGGATATATGGTGTCGATTCATTAAATTTCGACTGCTTGTCAGACGGAAGCTTTCATCGTAGCTTCGCTCATCGTACAGTTTCTTAACGTTGGTTTACGCTCGCATACTTTATACGCGCCTTCTCAGAACAGTCGTTACTAATTGGGTGCGCCGGAGCCTCGTTGCAAAAATAAACGGTGAAGTGCGCTGCGCACATATCTCAAGCGCGAGCATTGCGGATTCGATACGGGAAATCAGTGGGTTTTCTTCCGGAGCGTGTAGTACCTTCAATTAAAGCGGTACCTCCTCCCCTCTGTGCAGGATTCGCATTCAATTACCCTTGCGTGCCGCGATGGGTATTTAGGGTCAGAAGAAGGCGGAGCAAGAATGCAGAAATGCAGAAATGCAGAAAACAATTTGATCATTCTTCGCGAATGGACTCTGTCTTGCTACGTTCTTAAATTCCTCCGGGTAGCATTCCGACGATGTTTGGGATGGTCTGCAGAAAGAAACAGCCGCAACGCGAAATGACATTCCTTGGACGCAAATAGAGCACGTCTCTTACACGTACATCCGCTTCTACTTTCGTTTCGTTTCCTTTAGCGCCTTTCCCGTGGGATACGCATAACAACTGTCATCGTTTGGCCAGTGAGGTATACTAGGAACGCGAAACGAACACATATTTTCTGTGTCCAAAAATACACGGCTAGTGGTATAGGTAATACTTACAGAGTAAAACCCTAAGAGTAGTTTAATCAATTACACAATCACAAATATATTCCAATCCACCTGCTTTAAAAAGCTGTGCTCAACACCTTCGCTATCTCCGATACGGTAAGAACCTCGCAGCCAAGAATATGCAAATGCATCGAGGCGCACAATCGAATCCAATAAGCACGGAACCTGCAGGTACAGTCGACCGTGACGAGAGTCCGAGCGCCGATCGCAATAAAGAAGTCGGAACGATGGAGCGATGGAGGCTGGAGATGCGCTTGGGACGTGCCGATCATACGCGAATCGAGCGTAGGTATACTATGTGCGAGAGCAGCGGGGCTGCACGTAAATCCATTAATGCTGGCTTTCCTGCATCGGAACACGAATGCGCGGTGGGTGAAGAGGTCAATTTCGAGGGGAGAGTGGGCGGGTGGATATCGCACGAAAGAGCGAGCAGGTACCGTGTGGAAGGTAGACGCGAGAGCCGGTCAAGGTGCTTGTGGATCCTCGGGTGGTCGAACCGGATAGCTGCCGCTCTCGCGGCTCATATTATACCCCGCAAATGGTCTCGATGCCGAAAAAAAGGGGTCCAGGACACTGTGATACAGGACGACTGTCGAGGGATTCGCGAGTTCGCACGTTGTGTCCTTGAGAATTTTCGACCTCGCGATCCACAGAAGGGCGATTATTGCGAGTGTTCGATTGCGCGATGAGCTGTTATTGCCAGGCGGCTATCGGTGTCGTTAATTTTAAGAAGACAGCGGGGCCTCCCAATGACCGTTGCCCGTGCGCGCGGTCGCTTGATGGATGATCTCGCGCCAGATAAGCCCAGCAAATTATGGCCACGAGCGTCGGTTCCGCTGTTTATGGAAGCCGAGGTCCTTGCTGAAAAATTTTCACCGCACGGAGAACAGCTTGAACGGCCTTGCTAGAATGGAGAGACAGTGGCTGTGCTCGTGCTGATTTAAAGGGCTGAGTCCCGTAGAGATAGCTGTTGCGGTCAGTCGCCGCGGCTAATCTTCCTGGAACTATAAAACTGCCTTTCCTGTGAGTCGTCCACCTCGAATTCATCCACGCGCCTCTGGCTTACCATGTGATCGTATCACGAGTGGCGAGCGATCTTAAACTGCATTCGTTTTGCGCAAAGAGAAAAACTTAACTGCGGAGAAACGCGGAATTCGCTTTCATTCTGGCACGAGTGTATGAAGTTAAATTAAGAACTTTGAATGAACTGTGCGATTGGTTAGAAGTGTTTGAGAGAGTTATGAGGAAAGATATATGGCTCTCGAATACCGTTAGATTAGGTGAGACATTGGGTGAAAATGAAGCTGTAGTTGCTAACCGCAGGATTCGAAACGATATAAATTAGGAGTAGGTATAAAACCAAAGGTTTGCCGATTCCGTGAACGTACGCGTACAGCCAATAATAATCCAAGTATTCGAATGCCGGTTTGCCCGCAGCAACTCGATAGTCCATGTGGGTTTTGCACTATTATCCTCGCTGTTGTATATCAAGAATCATAGCAGCGTATTTCGCCACTCACCGAAAGTAAACGAAACTCTCGGTGCCATAAATCTCACTGCGCGGATTTAAGCGGCTAAGCGATAACTCACGATGCAAGAAAGCGCTGCACCGCATCGCTTGTCGGATCACCGCTGGTTTCACCACCGACCACTTATAAGAACGATGTATCAATTATGTAAGCGTCTTCGGATCAGAAGGATGCGTAAGGCTAGGACCAAAGTGGGCTGAACATAGAATGAAACTTGCAGGAAGAACATCTTTGCAAACGAATGGCCAAGAGATAATACCGTTAAATCTGGTCTACCTACAATATGCAAAAACATCGTTATTCCTGTAATGATATTCAACTGTCTCTGTATGCATAAGTACTCGAGCCCGAGCGAAAAGGGCCCTCGAAGACTCATTGTCATGCAATGCACGTCCCGGAAACGTGATCGTCGAGCACTCCCGATTGCTTCAGGTTAAGTCGCGACGATAACGATCTTATCACCGCGACGAATTTCGTATCGAGCACGTCAGCAAACCCTCGAAAGTCGGCGGGAAAAAACCATGACGGAGGGGCGAGCGAACAGGAGGTAAGGAGCGAATTTCCACGCAAACTCCGCTGTAATCTGTGCCAATCATTAAGTCGAGCAATGAGTTTAGACGAAACGACGGAAAACTATCAAGTTTTGCCAGGGTCTCTTACGGTGGAAGTAATGAGCAGTGCCGTGAGTCGTATTGGCACCGCGTAGGCGCGTAATTACTTCACTTCAGAGGCGACCGGCAACCCGTCATCAAGCAATTTTGTAATTTGGAAGTTTTGCCGGGTAGAGCTACCTGCCCGCGGCTCCCATTGCATCCTTGCAGCATTGCGCATTCCTATCCTGGGGAAGGTTGCAATCTCCTCTGGCATCACGAAGTACTCGTACTGCTAACTCTTCCCTGAGCAACATCCCATCGAACTCTGTAAAATTCTCTTACGTCCTAAGAAAGTGACAAACGACTCACGTTCGTGAGCTGCGTCGCGTCGTTGCACTCGCCTGTAGACTAGTTTTGGATTAATCTCCAGGATAACTTATTATTAAAAGGACGGTAAATATTGAGCTGGAGGGAGACTGACGCTAATTCGCAGTAACGCAGCAAAAGATATGCACGTGATAATCTTTCTCTATATCGGTGCTTACAGCGATCGACCGTGTTAAAATGGCAGGCGCGCGAGTGTTCTGCTCCGATGCACAACAGTACCGTTCGTGTCAGTCAATGCTCATTTAATACGATTACGGCCGCTAATGTTCGAAAATACGTTCGTTCGTTGATACGCTCCGTGTGCTGCTTGCTTATGTCGAGCCTTCACCATTCGTCGTGAGACCAGAGTTGAAAATTGTAACGAGGAGATTTCACGGCCTTCCACACGAGCGGATTGACTGACTGCAGACTAAAGTTGCCATACAGTTCTCTACTCGGCTTGCAGATTCTCACAAACCATTCCAGAAAAATATCCTCCAAAATTAGCAGGCCAGGATTCGAGGCAGATTGTGTTTGGCCAAGGAGCGGAGATTGACGCTTTGCAAACTCTCGTTAACATATGCAGCCAGATCCACGGCGTCAGATTGTTTAGGCTTTGCACTTCTGTTCTCTCGGTTAAAAGAAGCCTGCTGGTGGCTCACAGTCTCGCAAACGAGCCGCCAATGGTGCATCCTTAAAAACGATACGGCGACGAAGGAACTTCTTTTTGCTGGCCAGCAAGAGGGGAACCGAAAGAAGGGAGTCTCTGAGGGAAATATTCGCCGAGTGGATTGAACCCATTTGTCAGCTTTAAAAATAACCACCTTGCCGCTATAACGAGAGCCACTGTTGTGCAGACCGCGACGGGATATGATTAACGCCAGAAAACATTACTCCCTATCATTGTGTTGAAAGGTACGCGAATTGCCCCAGTGCAGTGGAGGGCTCCGAAGACAATGATGGAATCCACCAGAGACACAACCGGAATAATTAAAGCTCCAGATCTCAATGGATGCATAAAATGTAAAAGAAAACTTTCAACCGATGTTCCTCGAAGATTGCGATTTACTAATGAATTGAGGCTGCGCTTGCTCGAGCGTAAATTCAGGAAGTTGGCGAAAGAGATGTTCGCTAGGTTATTCAACATCGTATGTAGATGCCGAAAGTCATAACATTACTTGCAATTTGCTAATTGCCGATTGATTTAAACGGGTTAACACTCTACTACGAAAAATCTCAAGAGTGGAATGTATTTCAGAAGGGTCTTGGACGATAGTGTTATATTGCACTCGATGTACATATCACTTGGTAGTCCGCAGTGCGTGCTGTTTTATTTCTGTGCTTCGCGCGTACTTTAACCCGCACGCGTATTTTGACGGGCAATGGAGAATGCGACACACCATAAAAACAGACTACAAAGGATTGTTATTATGTTTGTCATTAAGCGACCAAGAATTAAGAGGCAGGTTCGAGTCGTGTGATTCTCAAAAGCAAACTCGCTTTAGGAGTACTCCGCGCTTCTAACGAAATGAAATTATCACTCAGACGCATCGTAAATCTCTTAAAACACTCGCGGAATCATAAAGCCCCAACAGACAGGCGGAGAAAGTAGCAGGAATAAAGAGGCACGTGTTGATACATTTTTGCAATGCGAAGCGCACGCTTTAACGTGTTCACTAAATCAGTCTTATTGAGACAAATCATAGATCCATTATCATTTACTAATCGCGTGCTCGGCTCAAGGAGTAAATCAAATCGTGCAGGCTATCAGAGTCCGGCATTCCAGGTGAGTCTATCGAGCATGGTCCATTAGCGAGCGGTTCACGCTCCGTTTTCTTGTTCCAATACTCTCTAGGTGTGTATTTGCCCGCGGTCAATTTACTCTCGACTATGGTAAGGCTTCATTAGGCAACGTGAGTGGCGTTTTCGGGGGACACAGAAAAATGACTTGTCAGACGTCTCCGAGGCTGCATTCGATCAATCGTTCCACTTCTCTTGACAGTCTTGGTAGCCAATGACCAGTAGCCAATGGCCAGCTACTGGCTTGGAAAAGTTTAAGCTGGCGAATTGTCAGACGCACGACGGCCACTTCGCTTCGGACTAGCTGCTTCTTTGTTCTCCCCTGGGACAAATCTGCCTCCTACAAACTCCATGTGTTTTGCGATGTTGCATTCCTCCATCCTCGTAAAACGGCCACTTACGGTGACCATCCTAACGATAATCGTCGCTTCACCGACCAATTCATTTTGGACTTTGGGCAAATTATATTAACCGCTTGCAACCACTGTACTTCCACTTACGTGCGAGATTTTGGATACTTGTCAGCGAAACCACTCGTAATTGCGACGTTAATGTAAATGAATGTAACGAGAATTCCTTCGAGGTACATCTGCAGTTAAGCTCAAGCTTAGATTTCATAGGTTCAGACTATACTTTATATCGCTAATGCGAAATAGCAGCTGTGACTCGTCATTTCCTCGAGTACTTAGCAGTAGAAAGTTATGGGACCGTCGAGGTGTCTGTCATCGGTCGTATTATTCTACTTGTTAATCTTAAGTCTCCGCAACCGATTTCATTTCTATGCTCTTCATCCAATGTCGCGGATCGCGTGTGTTGCAAATTATATCGGTGCGATGTCTAAGGTGCTGGGTAGACAGCAAAGCACTTGAACCAGTATTCCCACGCGAATGTCCTCCGAACCGTATCTGAACAGCCGTCGCGACGCATTTCAGGAAATTTTTCGAAGGCACGACACGCCACAAGGCGATTTGTGCGCATGCTGCGAGAGCGATAGCTCGAGGAAATCATCGTGAACGGGGTCAGATTGCGCTCGACAGTCGCACCACAGGATACTTTAATAATTTCATTTTTTCCATTCGATTTATGAGACCATCGAGTGATAACTATTAGGCTCTTGCTATCAGAGTTCGCTTTCTAAACAGAAATTTCATTTTTTTCTCGCCCAAAGTTGCAGACTTGTGAAACGTAGCGTTAAATACGACATGACTTTGGCGTAACGCATTTCAATTGATATCACCAGTTACGAGCATTAATACATCCATATTCATGCAACTTCGATGAAACAGGACCATGAGTTATAGAGCTCGATGAAGTATGCCCTAGCGGCACTGTCATAATCGTTCATTATTTGAAAGCATATGTCAACACGTACCTCTTCCAGCGACAGCGATTCCGTTGCGAGAGTAATTTACGGAATTACGATGCAGATTACCCGGGCGCTGTCGGTTGTAAAACAAGTTTGAACGATTTCGAGTAACAGCTAACACTCATGCCCATGTTTCACGCGAGTTTGGTCCACCTGCCGTGTTGATCCCTTTGATCCCACCGTTCGGAATCGCGCTAACAAGCTCGCGGCTCATTAACCATCAGTATGAAGGATACAAGTGCTTCGAATAATTACTATTCCCAAGCGCAATGTACATTGTTATCGTATGATAATCGGATATTTGTAATAAATTTCCTTTGACAAAGATCGAGATAAACGACCACTCGATTCTTGGTTATCTCCTTTAGTACAAGTCCTTCACTTGGAAAGCTTCTATAGCGCATCGAGACTGACGATGTCCTCTTTGCTACCTTTGCCGCTTTCTATGCCCAGTACCGAGTGGATGGTCGAAGAATAAGGAGGAAAAGGATTGTGTTTAATCCAGTAAGAGTAGCATTTTAGTTCCGCGCAACCAGAGCAACCGTTGCTGGAGGGTAACCTCGATGGGTTGGTCCCGTTGAGCTCCTTTGTTCGATGGCGGTCTTGGCCGGTGAACGCTGGATCCTCGGATCCTGGGATCCTGGGATCGCATTCCCAGCGCCTTTTGCCGAGAACGGAAACCCGAACGGATGAGAAAAGCTCTGCCCGCTGCGCACCACGTGCTCGTGGATGCGTGGTGTTGCGACAGTAAATGTCGTGTCGCGTTTCAGCAAAAATGACGCAGACACGCTGGGATGCAATTTTCTGCGCCTGGATGACGAAGTGGTTCTGCCATGCGGCATCTTCGCTCGACGCCCAATTATGTATGATCCCTGCACATCCACGCGGGCTATCGTTATGTCTTCTTTCGTTTGCGTTCTTGCGCCGTGCGCTCCTCGGATGGTTAACCTTCCTTCTACTGCGAGAGAAAGAGAGAGAGACAGACTCGAGTTAAGGGGATGCCACGATCTTCCTCGGTCCGCCTCGGCTATACTAATCGCTATAGCATCTTGATTTCGTCGTGTGCCTCCTGGCGAGTGCTGTCGAGCGTTTCTTGCTTTTTTGGAATCATAAATATTCAAGAGAACGAAATGAATTTGGGATAGAATTTATTCTATTTCTGTGCAGTAGCGATTTGCTCGCTGCAAGATGAGTAGCTATTCGATTAGACAGGAATAATTAATGAGAGATTGTTTAGTTAGTCTTTCTTTACAATATTTGCTGTTTCTTATGTTTCGCATCTGACTTTTGCAATCAAGTTGAGTGGGTATTGTAATCTCTCGTATTCACTATCGAACCGATCGATTTCTTAATTTCCCCCCTTACTGCTTAACAATAGACATGCAAAGTCGCGGTAAGTCGTGCTGTCGAATGCAAAGCCTAACTGTTGTACCCAGAGCGTTATAAGAAAAAATCCTGACATACTCGGAGTGACGGTACATACCCTGCGGATCTGCATTATTTATTCTTGGACTTGTGGCTTGCCTCGGAAATCGAACACAGGGTGTATGTCTTACTTTTCTTTCCAATGCAATACATTTATCTTGCACGGAAAACATGTTTGCAGGAGACGCGTTTGCACTCGGCAAGTTCCTACATCCACTACACACCATCATCGTGGACGACAAATTAGGTAAATGTGATAGCTTAGAAACACCTTTTACTTCAGTACATATATTGTATTTTGATTTACAATTATATCGATTACATTTCTACAGATTTGTGTACACAGAATTGTCGCCCGGTTACATGTGCTGTCCGGGTTGGTCACAGGTAACTCAATTCAGCTACGGTTGCAACAAACGTAAGTAAAGTCAAGAAATCAATAGATTGAGCATAACGGTGGTATTTCACGAAAAATCACGGAAGACTCGTCGAGCAGGAATATCGAGAGATTCGACTCTGTCTGAAATTTCATGTTATATTATAGCTGTCTAGATTATCGGGTTTCCCGAAAGTTGCTCATGTGCAACTAGATCTAACTACTCTTTCCACCATCCGGATATTCATGTGCACGCTCCTTATATTACGAAACAAAGCGCAGCACCGTATTAACATTTATCAAAGTTAACGATTCGTGTAAATCGTGGATACCATTCACGCGTATCATGCACGACTAGACACAGAACGTTGAGCGGGTTCAAATGGCGCACAATTAGTTAGGTTGAATTCAATTGTTCCTCAGCGACCTGTCCGGCCCCATGTCTCAACGGCGGAATCTGTTCTTCCCCAGGGAAGTGCTCGTGCCCTAAGGGTTTCACGGGCAATCAGTGCCAGACAGGTAAAGTGTAACTCAAACGCAGACCTATACTGCATGCTCGCATTGAACGGAAGCCAAGAATAAAAATGGCTTTCATCTTTCAGGAAAAAAATACATCATGACATAGATATACATACATACTGTACGTAGAGAGTAAAAAATGAAATCAGATTAATGCATTCGATTTATCATACCGATAGCAGCAGTCTTTGCCAATTGACCGAGCTGAAAAGTTTGCAGTGTATTCCGGGGTTTCAATGGACATTAAAATCGTTCTCATGTTCTATAGGGCGATTTTTGTGCACCCTTTGAAACTCGGGAATATTGAGGATGCTCCAGATCTACTTCCTTCTCTCGGGGAAAAAAGTGCGGCTTTTATTGCGCGGCGATGCATTGAAAGAATTCCGGGTACGCGGGGCTTCCTTTAACGAGTCGAGGGACGCGGAAGGGTGCTTCTGACAAGTACGGACTAATGGTCCAGATGACGAACGCATTACGCGGACGGTATCTTGAAATCATTGGGGGAATATCTGGGATCGATACTCTCGCTGCCTCTCGGTGGCTCGTCCTTCTCGTAGGCAGCATCGTTAGCCGTAATTAAATCGGCGCTGCCCGATACGGCAGTTGATAGCATTAAGCGGACCCTGAGTAAACTGCGTTCAGTTCACCTATTGTGATCTCCTCGAGGCTTCCACTGCACTCGACTGCTCTCGATAGATTTACGACTGATTTCAATGGGCTACACGGACGTTCTAATTACTGGTTCCGCGATGCATTCTCACTGAGCGTACGGTATGCGCATCGCCGCGGCTGCAACTGAAAGCTTTTTTTTTTATGTGCTTCAACACTTCTCGCGCGTGGGCTTTTCGCATTGAAACTCTAGACCCGATAAAGGATTATTCTTCTTAATGACAAAGAACAATAGGTAGTAGCGAATGCTAATTTTGCGAATGAGATTAATGACACGCATTGTGCAATATGAAACAATGTCGTCGTTGGCTAGTTTAATTCTGGCGCGAAATTTTGTCAAGACCTGCAAGGCCGTAAGCCGAATAATCAAGTTATTTTTGCGTGATCCTGCGAATCGTGCGACATTCAGATTATGGATTTACCTTGGGGCGGAAACCAAACGATCGCTAGCCGGAAGCATTGCACGCGGTGGAATTTGCACGTGACGCATTTATGCAATTAATTTTCTGCTAAATTAGCATAACCGATCTGCTTACGGTGCAGATGTCGACGAGTGCGTGACAGAGAAGCCCTGCGATCAATTCTGCAGAAACCTACCCGGTACATACGAGTGTTATTGCAGACTAGGTTTTCATCTCCAGCAAGATGGTCAATCCTGTCGAAAAAATGGTGAGTTCCTGTTAAAAATATTAAATGCAACTTTTTCATGAATGCAATTTACAAATAATTATGAATGATCGTGTCGTAGACACCGACGGTACAGCGTTCGAGGCGCAAGACTTGGAGAACGATTTCTTGGGACTATCGTCAACCACTACCAGGCGACCCACGACGATTTCATCCCATGGTAAGTGAATGTTATGAATAACCAAATATCCTTTGGGTTTTCGGAGAAAGACGTGTGAAGATCAAAGTATACCGAGTTCTTTCTTACTTTCTCTCGTCATTTGCACGATTGCCCTTTTGTTAAGCCGGAAATATAAAAGAATTCCGTTCACAGATACGGAAAACGAGGTGGGCGATACTGACCTCGATCAGGACTACGAGATTATCCTGAAAAGGCTCACCAAACTGGAAAAGGTACAGAGAACCACAATAGTACATGTATTATTGGAATCGTAACAAAGGAAATATGTTGGAGCACGGATCTGGTAGTATATATATTTTAGAGCAAATCGTGCGCCTCTGATTTCGCCTTAGGGATTCGATCTTTGAAACTTATGGAGACATTTATATCGGATAATTCTACGAAATTTCGGTACAGAACAAATTTTGTGTCCGCAGATCTTTCCGTGTACTTGTAACATAAAGATAAATAATTTGCACATTCTCAAGTTAAACGGATTATCATAAAATATTCTGTTTTATTAGCAAATCGCGAGAGGAAAAAGAAGAGACGTTGAGAACACTGAAATGACTGCCAAGATTACCTCGGCTTTCGAGAGCATCAACGAAGTAAAAAGGGCTGTTGAGAACGTCGTGAGTACTTTTTGCAAACGCACGTATCACCGTGAGACTATATAATTATTATTTCTCGGCTATGACTTCTTCATCTTTCTTTTTCTGCTTCAGCAATTGATGCAGCAAGAAATCTACGACATGCGAAGCAAAATGAAAGAGTACGAGTTGGAGGCCAGAAGGATGCAGCACTTGACGAGTCGCATCGCAGAATTGGAGAACCGGCTAAGGTCACGGTGCAGATCCACGATACCCATAAACAGTGGATCGTTGAATTTTTAATAGGGCCGTAAACGGTCCCTCAGCGCTTGGCAGAAGGTCTCGCGCAAACTTAATATTTATGTAATAGATGTTTTTGTCGACGAATAACGTACCGCATCACTGCCATTTTTTTTAGCATTTATCATATGTTGAGCCAATATTTGAAGTGTAACTTATAAGTACTGTTTGTCCTGATTTTTATTCAATTTTATAATAAAAAATAATATCAATTATATGGAGTATGCGCGGAACATACTTGTATTTTGTAAAAAATATTGCATCAGATCCAATGCAGAGGAAAGGAGCAGTCTTATTCAATAAGAAATTTATGTAACCAGAGGTATAGAGTTTATTTTTTTTGTTTCGCAGCCTTTTTTTGTTTTCTGGTTAGTCTCTTGGTGGGCTTCGAATGAGCCTTGTCCGACTTTGCTCTTCCCTTTTTGTATTTAAGTATCTTCCTTCTGCTCATCCATTCTGGGTAATTTCCATACTGGTCCTTCATCGTCTTCTTATTATATACTCGGCCACCCTCAACTTCCATGGTCTCCGTTTCTTGGCTATTTGCACTTTTATTTTCTTTGTCTTGTTGTTTTACTGTCTTTGCATCCACGACTGTAAAAAGAAGATTATTATAGGAACCTATATTGTATACTTATATTTCCAATTGAAAGCTAATCGTGTATCACCTGTTGCAATTTCTGAAATTTCTGACATATTCACATCCTTTGATGCATTGTCATCTACACCAAGGGTTTTTTTCAACCTTTCCAATTCTTTTGCACCATATCGTTCCCGCTTTACTGCTCTGCATTTTCTTCTCCACTTGCTTCTTATTGATTTTGCCATCTTTTTTAGATTTCTAAAAGATCAAAGTATAAATTAAGTAAAATCTGCATAGAGTTTACCAGAGGTTTTGTTTGTTTGATAGCAATATTATTTCATGCTGTAAATCAGCGTTTTGAACCGTAGAAGATTCATAACATAACCTTTCGAATAGAAAAACACGGGAAATATTTCATTTTTAATTAATAATTCCAGAATAATGTACTCACGTTTGACAGATTTATTAAAATTCTTGCTGTTTGCGGTGAATAATAACCATATAGAAAATCCGACTTTTCGAGAATGTACAAATCAACAACACGTGTACCCTTTTAGGTTAGGGTAGTGGAAGGAAAGCATTACCACCTCACAAACATCACCACATAATACTGAACCACAGACGAGGTACAGGATAGACATAACATCTTACGGGACTTTGTGTCGCCTGTTCTGAATTACCGATTGTGTGAAAAAAGACGCGATTTTGAGCTGGTCTCTGCTGCCTTGTAAATTAATTAGTATTAAAAGTTATAAATAATAGTTGGCGAAAATGAGAAATTAATTAATTAATTTATGAACTTCGCAGTATTGAACTGTTGAAGGGTCAAGAAATAATAAATTAATCGTTAGGGAGAGTTATTGACTAATTGTTTAAACAATGTATTGATTATTCACGTATAGGATTGTTAAAGAGTCAACAAATTGTAAATTTCCTGTTAGGAATAAAAATCATGAGCATGCGTCTGTGTGACCGATCGAGCGATGCCGGGAGGAGCTTTGGTGACGTCAGGTCGGCTGTGATTGGCAGGCGCTCTGTTCGCCCGAGCGCGCGCTCCGCTGAACCGTGCCGGCAGCTTATAAGAGTGCCGCGCACGCGGCAGGTGTCACTCACGCGGAAACTTTGATCGGTTTAAGATCGCATAACTCTCGTTACTTTTCGAATATTTCCGCTATCTTGACTTCACCTTTTGATTTGATTCCGGTCCCTTGGTTACCCATCTGGTACCATGGGTTGATATTTCAATCGATTCACTTTACAGTACGCGCTTTTGTTTACAATTTTCAATAGAGTTTGAGTCAGTTGGCAATTATTTTTGATAATGTTGTATCTAAATGAACAAACGCGTTAGAATTATAATTCGCGAAAGTAACGAGGCTATGTGGCTCAATTCGATCTGGTTGGCGTGAGTCACCCTAACATTTTGTTCTGTTTCAGATTTCATCATCATCCTTACTAATTTGTTTTACTAATTTGTTCTGTTTCAGATTTCATCATCATCCTTATTAATTTGTTTTACTAATTTGTTCTGTTTCAGATTACATCGTCACCCTTACTATGTAATTTGTATTAGTAATTTGTTCTGTTTCAGATTACATCGTCACCCTTATTATGTAATTTGTTTTACTAATTTGTTCTGTTTCAGATTACATCGATAGCCTTATATTTCTTAATTGGCAATGTTCTTTGTCTTGTTTTGAATATCATTCCTTTTGGACGCTCGCGAATACTTTGTTATATTATTTATTATATCACAGTAATAGACTATTACTAATAGTCCATTACTAATGTGTTTACCTGTTGTAAATGTTGTAGTTTCTAACCCGGTAAAAAAAAAGTTCAATGCGAAATCTGTGCGTCGCGAACAGTTTAACTTTACGTAGCATACGCTATGATTAACGTAGTTTCGGAGCACCTCGAGCTCCTTTGCGATACAGCCGATTTGAGATAGGGTAAGTCGAGTCTTTTCTGATCTATCATTTTAGAGTCATACTCTGATGTACTTTCGTAGGCACGACCGAATATATGCGAATAGAGTAGAGTAGAGTCAATAGAATCAAGTCAATTGGTAGAGTCACGTTTGCAATCGATTCGATAAACTCTTCCATGGGTGGCGTATCCGCGATGCCATTTCGTCCATGGAACGAGTAAGTTTCGCGTTGTCCCTTGGCGCAACAATGTTTGGGTTGTAATTGGTACCTAGCAACCCCAACATTGCGGCGGCCAAGGGCGAGAATCACCGCGTTTTGTTCATGATTTTAGAGTCAATTTTTGCGATACCTACCGTGATCGGTCGCGATTTAGAGTCACACTTTGTTGGGGTCCATTCTTTGCTATTGTGTGAATTAGAGTAGAGTCACTTTTCCGTAAGCCCTACGAATTAGGGTCGTGGTTAGAATCATTTTGTCCGATTGCCTCTTCCCGGTGGTCCAACGTTCGCGGGCCATCGGACCACATCTGTGGGCGGTTCGTAGATCAGGAAGAGGCCGCGATGCTAACGAACGACGGTTCCGTTAGACCGGTCGACTACCCCTAGGGAGGCTAGTAGACCGGCAGTGCCAGTCTAAGTTAGCGTAGAGTCATTTGCCCCGATCTTTGCCCATAGCCCGGAGCTCATGGGCCGCGAGTAACTTAGAGTCACGCGTCGCGCCCGCGATCTTAACCCCTTTGATTTTTCTTTTTGTACTTTGGGTTTCTTTGGGGTTCTTTGCTTTTTTTCTTGCATAATGCCCATGAAAGTATATCAGAGAAATTGATCATTTAGCTTTCTGCGAATGCTCGGCAATCGAGTTACATTCAATTTCCAATAGCAATAGGTTCTTGATTACAAGTTAGAATAGTGAAAGCACAGATTTTACGTTGAATTTTATTTTAATCGGGGGTGAAGCTACCTTTTTGTTCTCGCGAATATTTTGAAAGAGATAGCTTAATTAGTTTTCGCGTCCTAAACATTGGGAATGATATTCATTTTTGAGATACTGTAACAAAGTAGACGAACGGGACTGCGGCGTTACAGTATCTGATAACCCTAATCCGTTTTAGGTGTTTAGGTTCAACGCTTCGTCATCGCGGGATCATCTACTCCCTTTCTTTGTGTTTGCCTTTCCCAATTCCCAACGTGTTAATAAATCGATTCGCAATCGCGATTTTTATTTTGACAGTCGGTACTGTTTAGAGTAGAGTCAATTACACTAATTTGGCCCGGATGCCATTGCTTTAGAGTCAAATTTGGCCAGTTTAAATAGAGTCATAGTTCGCGTACGCGATTTTTTTCTTTGCAAATCGTTAGCTTATTAGTGTTGCGTAAATGGAGGGAGGATGGGCGAGGTTAGGGTGGGTCTTGAGCAGCCTCCTCCACGTGGTAAGACCTGGGTCGCTAGAACAAATCATCCAGTCCTCCGTAAATTTCTTGATTTGCAAGCCAAATGAAATGGCAATATGTGTAGAGATAGAGTCATAGTAATTTCGTTCGGGGACTGGACTTGTTCTAGCGGGCGAAACAGCTGCAAGTATAACGAAATCTTGAGCAAACTGGCCTTTGAAATTTGAAATTTGAAACACCGCGTCGCGTAAAGTTGAAATCCGATAATCAAGAAAACCCGAATCGAAAACGGATCATTGAAAACCGCGAAAATACGTGTAGGAAATAGAAAATGGGATGTATATTACGTAGATGGAGAGTTTAGTGAATACACAAAGGCCTTATGTTTAAATGTCTTTTATTGCAAAGATTTGTTACAATTGTATTATATTTAAATCCAGTTCCGACCACGACTGATGCTATATACATTTGTATTGTATTTATTCCATGCTCAACCGATAATTTTGGATGTAACACGAAAATGCTGATGGAGCACGCGTGCCCCAAAACTGAGTCACCAAAAAATACATTGGATGTTATGTCTATCTTGCACTTTGTCTGCGACTGAACGCACCGACTCAGGAGCTTCGTGTTACCACTTGTAGATATTCCAGATGTTTGGTGCTGCTCCCTCGAAGAGATATGCTACATCAAATGAAACATTATTGATCACGAAATAATATGCCGGTAAATTAAGATTTCGCATCAATTGAATACAATTGCAATCAATAGAAAATTATTATAAAATTTACTCTCTGTTGAAACATTTATTAATCTTCATGTTGCTTTTGATGTTGAGTGGAACATTGTTTTTATTATTATAATATTATACTGTAATATATCTAAGAGAATTATGTATATTAGTGTATACACTTTAATCACTTTAATGTATGTGTATACATACATAAATCTATAGTAACATAACGTTAAGATTAGAAATTAATAATACCTCTCATTTGTTACAAAAGATCTTGGATACATTTGCCTGTTATTGCCTTACACTTTTACTTGACACGAGGGAAATCCACAAGTCGCATTATAAATAACTAAAGAATCCCATTGTATACCCAGTGGAATTCGCTTGTCTGGCAGTGACGGAGCCAACGATTCATCTTCTCTATAATTAATTCCAAAGTAAACGTCTTTAAAACCCTGAGACAGATTCCTGACACTTGAGACTTATCCGCAGCGCGCGCTAGAGCTATCCAAAAGGGTCACTAGGAGTGCAAGGAATTCCAGGGAAAAGAAACAAGAGGCAAAAGGAGCCGCGCGGCTGCGGATCTGTGTCAAAGAGCGTTTTCACTTCTACTATACATGTATACCTCCCTGGTACTCGCGACCAAAAAGGCGTGGGTGCTACTCCACTACCGTTATCTTTTGCATTTCCTATTTCTACCTGCACTGATAAGAAAAACTATGATGCGCAAGAGCGAATGACTTTGGTGTAGATAAGCATTCGTAAGATGCGTGAAGGAATAAACTAGTCCTCGAACATTACAGAACTGGGACCGCGGTCAATTTCTTGATTAACACTTTCTAAGCTACCGTGCGCGAGCTACTTACATTAGTATTTAGAAGCCACGGTCCAGTTTTCACTCGTGCGCTTGCCATATTTATGCGGCCACTATTCGCATGACTGGCTCGCAATAGGTACGTCTTCGTTGTTATCTCATCTTACAATTACTTAGCAGTGCGCTGACAAGTTATAATCCGTTAGTTCATTATTTCAATCCATCCAGAACTTTATAGTCCTGTAGAGAGTATACATATACTCGACAAATGTATTTATTTGGTATATGATTTGTAATCCATCGTATATATGTTTCCGTCCGAAAGCAATTTCGAGGTGACTTTATATTCTTATCTGAAGATGGATTATAAAATCTGGGATGAATCGTATAAGGATAGTGAATCAATTCGACAAGGAAACATTCTGGTGTCTCTGACAAACAAAACGCTGCTATCACGGTGAGCCGACTTATCGACAGTTGTCACTTCTATATAAACCTATGAAGAGGAACAGTTTAATGTAGTAATAGAGACGAATGCGAGCGCGGCACAGAAGCCTCTGCATACTACGTGGGCAGGATCTGTTTTTTCGCGTCTTCGGCCCAAGTGCTCCGTTAATGACGGTTGTTCTCAGTGACGTCGTCCGTTCGGCTTAATGAGGAGTAAGTAATAGTTACGATCTAATTTAGTAAACTCATATTGAGATCCCAATCGACTTCCGTGCTCTGTGGAAAGTTTCGCGACGAAACGTTTTTGCGCTCCCAAGAGAACCCGTGAGTGGGAATTCTAACGAGAAGAAAATTATTTTGGTAAATCTGCTTTTAACTGGCGCCATGTCATATTCTTTTACCGTTTTCTTCGAATGAGACCATCGTGTGAAACCCATTGATAAATTCTGTCAAGTAAAATGTGACTATCGAACACTAATATCATCGATCACATCATGCCGGAGCGCCACGATAAAGGGAAAGGAATTCTCTGATATATCCACTACAGCCGTACGTGTGAATAATACAAATCCACTTGGCGTTTCTATCGTGATAAGCACTACATATTCTGCGAGCACTCGATACGGTAATCGTGGCGATATCAGAGAAACGTCGCGATTGATTTCCAATTACTGTTTGTCAGCAGTCTCGTTCGCGAAAGAGACGCTGATGCGTCCATCAGAAGCTCGTTCAATTGTTTCCTGGCATTCGAGCATTTTTTCGCGAGTGGTTCGCGGATCGTTGCACGGAAATCGTTTGTGTTATAAACTACGAGCGGCGAGGCACTTGGTCCCGCACGTAAAGGTGATTACCATTATCGGCTTTCCAATCAAACGAAGCTCGGAATCGGATGCTTGAGAGCTTCACATGCTAGTACGGCGGTATCAGAAAGCTGCAGAAAGGCAGCCAGCCGCCACTCGGCTTAATTGCTCGAAATGGGAGCGGCCCGCGTCACAATTAGGAAATTTGAATTATCAGCTGAAGATGACGGTTCGTTACTGGTAGTGCTGTTCACCTGGCAGACGTCAGTCTTTGTTTTATCCATTCCACCGTTCGCTTCATCGTTTAAATACTTTAAATAGTACTTAGATCATAGCTTCGGAGATCATATCGTGTAACATACATAAACTCGAAAATTTGTGAAAATAGTGAATATTTGACTATTTTACCAATTTCGTCCATTGTGGGAGTAGAATTTGATACGCTGGGTCACTGAACTAGAGGTAATGACAGTCTTCGCGTAGTTGGGTGCAACGGCCTTTGTCGTAATCGTGGAGTCACTCTCTCTCCCTCTCTCTTTCTCGCCGGATCTGCGGTACCTCTCATCCAATCGGCTTTTTCCCGAGAATGTGGCCCGAATTGGAGCAGTGTTACTTTCATCCATCCATAAGTATACACCGTGGTGTGACGCAGGTGACGAACGTCGAATTGTGACTCGCTAAGTGTTTGGACCTGGTTTCGTTTCTGTCGTCTATAGTTTCATTTAGATCGAGACTGTGGGAACGTAAGTGCAATATAGTGCAAGGACATTACGCTAGAGTGGCCTCGTACACGTACGACGCGAGCTGCGTGGTTCGCAACGCTCAGCTAATATGCATACTAGTAATTTGTCT
Organism: Trypoxylon attenuatum; assembly: GCA_963989405.1. Lineage (NCBI taxonomy): Eukaryota > Metazoa > Arthropoda > Insecta > Hymenoptera > Crabronidae > Trypoxylon > Trypoxylon attenuatum. Next base: position 13,935,596 of record OZ022490.1, on the reverse strand, counting down.
AGTCGCGAAATTTCCAAGACAAGAATCATGTAGATTTTGAGCCTGTCTACAAATTGTCACGTGACTCGAGGAGATGACATTAGTGTCGACAAATGTTTCCGTTAATAATACGTGGCGTGCTTCGCTTTCTTCTGTGATACGCGAAGAATGCTGCCTTTTACCGGCCCTTTCATGAGCTCATCCGCTTGGAAAACAATGCGAGCGCCAATTAAACTCATTTAAGCGCTAGACACTCGCATTATGTAAGAGCTAAAGTTAGTGAAGGGTGGACGACTACCGTCAAGCCATTTCGCGAATTGCCCAGTCAGAATGGCAAAGCACTTTTATCCACAGACCGTTGGAATCTTGCCTGTCGCATGTGAGGTGTAGCGTGTTGCACATTGCAAGTGAACGAACCGAGAAAGATCGTACAATAAGTGAGGGTAATCGGTATTGTCTGAATGTCGTAAAAATGCAATTTCCTCGCGTTGCACGCGAATAGTAATACCGCAGGATTACTGAGAAACCTGTTGTCAAAAGCACGATTATTTTCAATTCTTTATTTTACTGCTTTCAGAATGGACACCATGGTGCAATTTGGAGAAGACTCCGTTATTGGCGACCTCAACGATGAACTTTCTTACATTCCAGAGGATTTCCTGAAATTTCTTGTCGCTTTGGAGTAAGTGCTATTTCTCATTTTTACATTAAGCTTAATTCGGTCGATGACAGGCAAGAACCATAAACCTATTTAGCCTGTAACATCATTCAGTTGATATGTACATCAAAGTGAAAATGACGACGGTTACTTTATGCTACGTACTATGTAGTAGCCTTACTGGCACGGGGTCGTACTACATACATGCTTGCATGCGCATTTATACGACGTATAACTTTCACTGATAACGAGAACGAGGTGCCGGAAGTGACAGCTTCCTAAGTTTTAGGCGATCAGCGCGGTCAAACCAAGCATTTCGTAGCCGTGTCAGTTGCGCCTCTGCATCGTTCCACGAAAGTGTCCGGTTCGTAGCTCGCCTGTTTCCCTCTTGTCTTCAGTTTAACGCTGACACTGACAATTTGAGCCATGTCCGCATAACGCAAGTATCACCGCAGGCCGCGAATAATTAATAGAGGTAAGCGCGCTATCCGCTTGGAGTATTTCCATTCGAAGAAATGTAGTCAATATCCGCAAAGCCAACTGAACCGATGAAACCAACAGACCTCTACTAACCCACTTCAATTTTTGTGCTAATTAGATCGATCGTACATATTTACCACGTACCACTCGCATTCCTGTCCAACAGTTATGCGACAACAGAAACTTTTTATTGTTACGCATCATAGTTCGTGCAACGGTTCATCTTCGCGTGGACTGGCAATAGCCAATAGCCACTTCCATACGCGAAAACCCCGGTACCACTCTGGTACATATGTATGTATAGCCGCTAACCCGGTTCTAGTGTCATCAGTGTCATCGTTGGAACAACTAGGCCGCCATACGCACCATATATGCAGTACCACGAACCCAGGGTGCTGCGAGTTCCGCTACCTCATTATCACCGGTCTCTCCCTAAATTCACTCTGAATACCTGCCTCTTCCTCGGAGAAACTAGATACAGTTAGGTGAATCCCGCTGCGCGTTAGTCGAGTTAACTGCTTCCGCAGTGGCATACTCACTCGATTGTCTTATTCGGCAGACGTCAGCCAACAGTTGGTGCGGTCGTTAGGATATCAATTATCCGGAATGACTATCCGACTGGACGACTTGTTTCTCGCACACTTTATTGCATCGATCGAGCGAAAACGGTGGAACGAAGCGATCCTGCTCGCGGCATGTTTCTTCGATTGCCGCGCGGACCGTTTTCGCGGTCGGTTCCGATTCTTCTCTGGCCATGATCTCCCACAACACCGTGAGAATGATTCCCGCGTAGCATTTCTTGCCGTCGCGTGTAAGTACTCTCCTCGGGGCTAGAATTGCTCAGGTATAATTATCTCGAGTGGCAAGAGTCGATAAGCCGGATAGCTGGTTGGTTGATTTAGTGGCTCGTGTCATTGATGCACGATCGCATGATCGTTCGAGCACTGTAATTATTCAGGTTGTTCCAGGTATCCGCGAGTCGTCAAGACTTGGTGTAATTTGACGTAGACGTTGGTGCCGCCGTGGACGCCCATCGATACAGTTACGTCCCAATTGAGTAATAGAGGCAAATGAACCGTTATCACTGCCACTTGGCGTATTGTGCAATAAGTGTGCACTCGGTAACCCCTGTAATAATCCGGAAATGTGGAAATTCTATACGAGCACGCAGGTATGCAAAGTAGCTTCGACTCTATTCGTCATCTTTAGTGGTCGTGGTATTGCTAGCTCCTTTCCACTTGATCGACTAAGGCCGACTGTCGCGAATTCAATTTATTCGTGGGAACGAAATCGCGAGGAGTGATCGCGGTTTCCGTGGTTCGAGGAAAATTGTCGGCTGGAGTCAGTACGAACCGGGTATGCGAACGGACGACTTCGCTCGGAACCGGTTCCTTGGGCGCGAGATTCCGATGGAAAGCAAGAGCGCTTGTCTACTCGATGCTAATCGATTTTCCGAAACCGGCTGTAATCCTGCTAGGGTTTTTCCGCGAGAGTGAAACTGATGTTGGCTTGATACTGGTATAATTGTACTACTGTTCAATGGAAAATCGCTGGCTTCGAAAGAAAGAGTAGCGCACTTTTAGAAAATGCTTTCGAATCGCGTCCCTTCGTAAAATAGTTTAAATTACTCGAGATATTTATTCAAGAATACCACGAGGGTAATACGCAGCCTATGACTCACCCTTATTGATACCAGTAATCATATAATGAAGCCGTAGTAGGGAATCTTCAGTAATGCGATTTTATTATACATACAGCATCTTACGTATTCGTAAAGTGTGACGTTAATATTTACAGGGCACGAAAGACCTACACTCGTAATAAAATTAAAATTCCATATATTATAATATTTCATGCAATTGGTTACTGTCAGCGAAATACATATAATATTTGAATATTGTCCTGGTATGGATGTTGCTGTGTACATTTACATAGATAAATAAAGTGGCATTCCTCGAAGTCAGTCAGTCGTGATCTATAAGTCGAGCATTTGTTGCTCTACAGCAACTGCCTTTCTTCCGGTCCCGCAACAGAGCAGACTATCGCGCTGCTATTGACACCGATTTTACTATCGACAGTTAACCGGGTCATTGTCTCTACGGCCGTGGAATATCAATGTCCTTTGCTCGGTTTTATTTGTCTCGACGAAACATTCTGCTACTCGAAGGAAGATTGCGGAGCAGTAAATCGCGGTGAAGAAGAGCCGGGCGAAAATTGAATTAAGTCCTCTTACCTGGGTGTTACGGAGGGTCCGTGCGTTTCCTCGCTTCTAAAGGTGCCGTTTCACCATAGGTCAGGTTTCCAAGGTCGCGCGAAAGTGGATCCGTCACGACCCGTCAGACGATCGATTTGATTACAGAATGATTGGCTCGCTGGAAAACTTGCAGACGGCTTTAGCGATTTGTTTGGTCTGCTTTGAGTCTGGAAGTCAGTTTGATTATTTCTTCGCACAGCTAGTGCATTTAATACTCCGATTTATGGTTACTGAGAAACGTCATGCTATACGACCCAGCTGACTTATTTTAACGATATACATACGTACACCATGTTCGTATTATGTGCCTCATTTTATTCAAGCCCCACTTAATGCATGACTGTGAAAACTAATATTCCATGTAATCGTATTAATTTTTGTAAATTATAACACATACATTACTTATTAGTATGTTCCGTATCAGCAAGCGCTTCATCGTTTTTCTGAGAATTTCGAAAATGTCGTAAATTTATATTTTATAACACTAGCGTAATAGTGCTAATTAGTAGTTAGCTTCGTATTCAATCGGTCGGCATTAATATTTGCCACTGCGCAACATCCGCAATCTTGCACAGCGAAAATAGAACATACTACATACAAAATCTTTGGCGCATAGCAAAGTTGCGTTGAAATTAATCTTCATAAAATCAGAAATCGTGATGTTAAGTCCATTAAGAGTCTGTGGGTCAAAGTATTGTTATAGTTCGGAGAAATCATAGATAATTATGCTTCTAACTCCAAAACTGGATATAACTAGTAGACTTGTTAAAGTTCGATTCAGTGGTATCAGATTTCCCATATTTGTACTATAAAACCTATCTAGAAAGAGAAAACATAGTTCAAGAAAGGAAGGTGAAAACGAAGAAATTCTATTCCCGTCATATGATTTTTCATTGTGCAAAGTCCACTGAAAATAGTATGAATATGACGATAAACACATGTTTTAGTATCTCCATGCGAAATCTTGACAGATGTCTTGCATCACCTATGATAATCGTCATTGCAATCAGAGACGTCGAGAAAATTCAGTCTTCAGCATTTTTTTTACCGGTTGCGACGAAGGTTGTCTAATAGGTAGAAAAGAGCAATAACTTCTATAATCCTCGCTCGCTCTAGTTCCATACGGTTTATTTTATTTCCTTATTCTTAAATTTAAGTTTTTAGGAAGTTTTAATGCAAACTAGTTTCCCGTATAAAAGAAATAAAGGAACGCGTCAATTTGAAATTATATGCAGTACGTGGAAGCGATTAGTGAATAAATGTGGCATAATGACTAATAATCGCTTCCACTACGTAGGATACTTTCACCAGCAAAAGGCTGATTTCGCAGGGGAAACAAAACGCCTTTTTTCCTTCTGTCTTTTTACGAGAATACATTCTATGTGCACTATAGGAAACTTCTTTTTAGTATTGTCAAAGTTTGTGATTAAAGGAAGAATCAGAATTAGTATTATTATTACTTATGAATTATTCTTTTCGATGATTGCATTCTGAAGGACGAGCTACAATTTACGCGGAAACCACTCACGAGTCATTATCATGCGCGATAAGCATCTTGCCATTTTCACTTCGCCTGTAACTGGTATCGGAGATAGGATCAAGTTCACGAAGCCAATAACTCGCAATTGGATAGGAATTTTAAGATGATTTTATTATAACGAAGTATATCGGCATCGGAAAGTTGATAGTTGCGTGAAAGTACTTGCAAACACTCGAAAGTTCACGTGTTCAGTGGTGCCAGCTTCGTTGTTTCCGCCTGTCCGCTCATTAAGTTTACAAGATCTCCTTGGGAATGGGAGCTTAACGAGTGGATACTTCTTCCAAATAGAATCTTGACCATCTTAATTATAACTTTACATGAATTTCCACTTATTCAATATTATGATAGCTTATTGTGGCACCATTATTTAGAATTAGCGATTAGAAATATTTATTTTTGATCAGAAAATATCGTAGTACTGTAATAACGTAAAGATAACAATAAATATTGTGTACTCTGAAAACTTGGTTGATTCCGAACAAAGATATAAATCTCTGTTCCTCAAATATTTGTAACCAATTTTTGAAACGCGGTGCACTTCCGAATGCACATCACATAACAGCGCATTCACCTTCGCTGTTCCTACAAACTTTTCTCGAGCAGATCGACTATTTTCTCTTACGATCCCATCCGCGCTGTCCTACCGCCATCTCTTTCTCGTAACCCTTTTCGTCGACCTATCTCGCACGTGCCGCACCTGAACCGCCTCTGGGTTCTTCTTACGTAAGAGCATTCTCTTGCGCAACAATCTCGTCATTACACTTTTATAGTTAACTCATGTCCACTTGCCGTCCACGTCGTGCTACCTCTCTTGCTCGCAACTAAATCCGCAAAGTTATCATTGTCTTAGGCGAAATCATTCGGTGGAATAATTATCTTTAATTAGATCGCAGATTAAAATTAAAATTAGAAGGCACGATCAAGCGTAGCTTGAAAATAGATTGCGTATAGATTGAAAAATTTATTCTACGTCATTGAGGTTGAAATTGAAGTCGATGTCGAGAACCTTTCATCTGTAATAGGGTTGTCAATATCTCATAATTCAAACTCTAGCGGGATAGAACCGTTCGCCAAGTACGATTTCGAGGTCAATCGGGGAAAGTCTTATAGATCGAAGACACAGTGTTCTTCAAGAAAAATTCCCCAAGCTCCAGGGCACCATTGGCAAATACCCTCGCTAGCTGACCTACATACATCTCTCTGATAAATTTCAAAGTAACATTATGCCAATATATTCCTGACCCGATTGCCGTAAGAATAAAGTCGAGATTCCATGAGGGTGCCATTGTATAGAATATTCAACGTTCCTCGCGTTCTATCGCGATTGTGCTTCGAAAGAGTACACGGACCAGACAGAGGTGCAAAGAGTAGCATTACTCTCTGCTTCCTTTTCGTCGACTATGAACTTCTGCTTAAAACAATATAACTCTACCGTTTCGTTGCAGACTAATTAGCTTCGAACCCCGCGTGAACTAATGCACCTGTTTCCACGCAAATGTCGCTTTCTTGGCATTGCATTCACGAAATGCATTTGAGCGAGGAAAAGGCGCGTTCGAGAGCTTGCATAAGGCAGTCAGGGTAGAGTTATCGTGACAAGGGGTATATTTATCGTCTTGCTGGGCCGAGCCCGCGTTGTCACGATTCGTACAAAGGACGGGAGATTCAAACGGATGGTCTGACCGAAGCTGAAGCTTCTGCAGGTACGAATCTCTTCTCGGATCACTGGGAGGTGTATGACCTTTCTACAGAAGTATTCTTCTCGAAGTTGGCCGACGCTCCCAGGAAAGGCCGTCGTGTGGAGTCTGCTCCAATTTTCTGCCCATTTACTGCCAACTATTTGCGGGAGCATTGCGCCATTGGCATTAAGAGTGGCGTTAATACCGTAACGGTGTTACAGTCGCGAGGGGATTAGAATCTGTTCCCCCCGGTAACACGAGATGTTTTATCTCGATGCTCGCCCGTTACAGAAAGTATTTGTAGCGTTAGAGGACAATAACTCGTACTCTAGACGATATATGTGTCGCAATGCAACTGGAAAAGTAACGAAACTCGATCGTATTGATACGAGTTGTCCGCGCGCGGCCTCGATGTATGGCAGTGCCACGACTGGACAATGATTTATAACGGCGCTATTCATTAAGGAACACGATTCAAAGGGACCCTTGCCAAATCGGGATAACATTTTTCCTGGCAGATGTCTGCATTCGAGTCCATCCGTTATATGGTGGCTTTTCACATTGGGCGAGGGGCGTTGTGGATTAAACGCGAGCCGAAGATTGTCCTATTAAGGGAATTGGATGCAGGCTCGTGGAAATGACTCGACCGGACATTGCAGCTGTACTATAAGCCGTTGAATTATGATTAACACAGCCTACACTTGGATCAGGCCTAGGTCACTTTCAATTAACCCAGCATTTAGAGAGCGACGACCCTTCATCAATTATTGTTTGATGAGGCTGTGTTCATTGTATTCGAAAGTTCTTGGATTTTGGAACCTCTTACAATCCATTTCGCTATTATTTCTAGGTTGGCAATACGAAAAATATAACTGTACTAGCCGTTTCCCCCTTTCAGTAAAAGCAATAAAAGCAATCTGTTTCTATACAGGTAGTACTAGGTCAGTAGGAATTTGGCTCGTTATGCATATTTCAAATTGCTCGTTTGCATCGTATTACGGTTCCTTAAATATGCCCCTACCATAAAATTGGATGATAGGAAACCGAATTTAATGAGAATGAATCAGGAACTGGGTATTCCCACGGTGGCACAGCTAATCGGTTCCAGAAACGGTTCATTCCGTTTGTTATTTCGCGAAGGCAATAATATTGCGAGAGGTGCACCGGTTTTTCGAGCAAAAACTTGCTCGTTAAATCGTTTCATGAAACATCAAATAACCAGAAGTAGTAAATCGATCGGGAGCGAAACAAATTCGTTGAAAGGGTTCGGTTACTTCCATCCTAAAGTGCTTATCCTGCAATGCATCGAGTTCGACACGAAAGGAACGCACCTCTGTGAACGTAAACCTTACAAACTCGGTTTGACCTATGCACACGACCACTCCTCCAATGTCACGAGATAGTGTCGAATGAATTTCTGAGTGGAAACTATTCAGAGTATGTGAGGCTACTACAAAGTTAGTAGGTTACGCTAAATTAGCGAACGGTTTATATGTATATCTTTGGTCTTTATAGCTACCGATATCAATGCCTCAGGGAAATATTACATAATAACTCGAAGAAGGCAATTTGATAGAATCTTTCTCCTTGTGGAATTCAACGTAGCTACCTAGAAATAATGCCACGAACTACTGTTTTATCAGATGCAATTATCTCCAAGGGTGAAGTAATGCAAATTATAAAAATGCAGTGTCACTTTTCGTTTTCACGGAATTTGTCTGAAGAATTACACACTTCCACTTTCGTCGACTGGAGACAATCGTATCTTTCCTTTTGTTTCGATGATGTCATCTGCGTGTATTATTAAAACGCTCCAGAGTTACATAAGGATCGTGATATTTGCACTCGTGCGAGATTGGCTCACGACATGACCCTCGTGCTCTTTTCAACTGCATATTCACTAGAGAAGAAAAAGATGAGTAGACTATGTAACGAGACGAGCGCGAGATTAGACAGATATTTAGCGACGACATTCGGAAAAAAGCTGTTCACCTTTTCGATTATCCCGGTAGAAATCTTACGATGTGTCTCTTCGATGTCAACCGCAAGAATGATATATACCAACCAACTTGAATAAATTATTGAGAGTGTTTGAATGAATTTTCTCGAATCGCTAAGTCTATTTATTACGTATGTACCTTGCACATCCTGATGCAGCTTGGCACTTCATCTTCTCGTGTACAGTGGATTAACTTGCCTATTTCGACCGCGCAATCATTATTTCTGGGCTAAAAGCTAATCTCAGCAAGTAGCAACTGAGCATACTAACATTGCATATCACTTCCGCATGGTGGATGAAAACGTCGCGATGCACGATGATTCCTACGAACTATTAATTATTCCATGTGATTAAGTAATTGATATTTACTGCGAAGCGAGGATAATGGTTACCATGCGGCACCAATTCGCTTAATGGCAGATCCCAGGTGCAAGACCAAGACAACTCTCGATACGAGCAAAAGAAAGTTTACAAGTCAATTCCAGTCTGCGAGGATCGAGCGGATTTGTAACCGATCAATGATGACCAACCGCTTTTTCCCATCGAGCAATGGAACGATCGCCAGCCAGCAGCAATCCCGTGCGATTTGCGGATCCGGATCGATGAATCTCGCGGACTGAATAAATTGGAAATCGTTGATGTGCGCACCGTTATCTTAAAACCAGTGGCCTTTCGCTGTTCGATCGGATCTGCCTGATCGGAGAAGGACTTCACGCCCGAATGACTACTCGGTTCGCAGATGCTTTCCTGCCTCTCTCTCTCTGAGATGATCCACCGCGTTTCTTCCGGCCTGGAGACCTGGCAGACAGCAATTGCTAATTTCACGGCGAAATCCTGTCCCGATGGAGGCGGCTGGAGGCGAATCCGAGCCTAACACAATTTGTAGTTGAGCGGTGTTAGAGATTCGCGAAGAACTCACCAGGACAGTGTTATGTAGTTTCGCGCGCGGGCGAGTCGCGTGAAGGAAGAGCTATTAATCTTGCTAGAGTCCGCAATCCAGAGGGATTTCCGGTAATCACCCGCCTCGCGCGGAGTTACGAGCCTAGATGCACGACGGTCAACGCCAAATAAATCCTGTGGGCAATGCGACGCGTAACGCTGCCCGCAATAAATTAGTCTACGCGAGATTCTTTTGCCTCGAGCATTCCTCGAGCACTTCATAAGGCATCACCCAAAATTTGAGTACCACTCGTACAAGAATGTCTCGACAATGATGGAAATAGGCTGAGAAACTGGGGTTCGTTGCGAGCTCATAGTAAAGTTGAGCTTTCCTCGAGTGTTTACTAACGAATCACGGTGAAAGAGGTAGTGTAAGTCGGTCTTGTGACTTCTGGGTTGGTGTGGTCTAAGGGAGCGCGTAAAAGGGCGGGTCGCTCCAGTACATCCCTAAAGGTAACGAAGTCTGCGTCCCGCACGGCGGAAGCGACAATTTTAAGTGCGGTCTGAAAGACATATTTCTGGACGCGGTCTATATTTGTCCCTCGGTGTGTGCACCTATGCGCAGGAGACTCGCTGAGCGATTTAAGCGTCTGGAACTCTTGGAATTCCGCGCGACTTTCTTTGTGTCCCAACTGTGATTTTGGTCCCGCGACGAACACATCGTTCGCGACTCTGCGTTTTCGATGAGTCCGCGCAAATTTATGCGCTCCATTAGCGCGTTATACTCGTAAATAAGTGTAGTAATCTAGTCGGGTGTATAAGTAGGTTTAACTAAATAGCTGTACTGTAGATTGCTTCCGTGTCCAAGTTCCTAGCGGTGTTTTAGACTCTCTTCTCTACTTCTAGTAGAGGATCTCGTGGCTTCTTCATTTTCTCCCGTGGGATATGTGGAAATAATGTTCCGGCGTTTGGTGCTTAGGAAGTATTAATGACGGAAATGTGGAGAATCCTATGTTGTATGCAAATCTCTGTCGGGTTCCGGTTCAAGAGTCATCGTTTACCTCACCTCGAGAATATCGCAACACGATCGGATCTGCAATAATTTATGGTGGCGTACATTCTCGCGGGATTAGCCGTTCCTTTCAAACTAGAAGCCCTCCTTTCTTCGAGCGATACGCCAGAGGATAAAGGCCACTGGATGTGCGAGGAGTAATTTAAACGTCGCTAAAAAACGATACTCCGATATTAGGGCGAGCCAGACGCGATGAAAGTTTTCCCTTGCAGACGCGTCTATCGCGAAATGAGTTCTGCGAAATTCGACCCATACAATTTACCAAGAAATATCCCCTCATCTGTTTTTTTTTGCAACGAAATCGTTCGCAAGCGAAAAATTCCCTCGAACCTGAAAAAACATGCGTTACCCTGGCATATGTCTACGATTGATTGCTCTTCTTCGAAGACGACTGATCTCTATCGCAATAAAGAGAATTTTCGTGATGGTGGTCTTTCGAAACCCGCTCGATCGATTCCACGAGCAATTATTATGGCTATCTGGAAGGTCTGACTCGGCGTAATTTCAGAAGCGCGCAAAGGAGAAGTTCTTTCAACGTTTCGCGCAGGTGTCCAATGAGTAATTCGCCGACATTCCTCGAGGTTTTGGTTCGCGTGAGTACACTCAAATTGGCATTGTACCAACCACTATAGAGTGCTCATCAAGAAACTTCCACTCAAGGAACTAATCTCACAGTATCGTTTTATCATTGGTGGAATATTTGAAAACAAAGCTTTATCGAGCTCAATCCGGGAGTCTTGGGATTGAGCATAGCACGGAACAATTTATAACTTCCATCAATTATTCCTTTGCCGCAGGAAGACCATCATAATTAACGTGCATAGAGCACGAAGAACCGCTCTTACCATTGGATTCCAAGGGGATTCGCCTTATCCCAGAAAGATCCTCCCCATTTCCAGGTCAACATGCTGTCGAGCCGCGCAAATAGTCTCGATGGTATTTCCTACGCCGTACGATATACCGAACGTCTCCGTTATATCCAATATCCGAAAGCGAAATATATTATAGACATATCTCACGGGGGACAGGCAGAGATAAGTTTTTCGGAATAGCGCATAGTTCCCGCAGGCGCGGCATGGCGCGGCGCCGGGATTGATTCTCGTTTTGTTGCTCGATTTGCTCGCTTTACTGGAAAACTAAGCTATGTGGCGGCCAGCCAGATTCCCGAGGGGCCGTGGTCACGGGGTGTTATAAACGTGGCATTCGTTTAGTGTCTTCCCTCTCATCACCTAATAGCAATAAGTGCGCGGATCATAGGCACCGCCGTTCCGCACCGTGGTTAATATCGCCTCTGGCGCTACTCGTTAACATTTATATCTAATGGGACACGAGCGCAAACACGAGAATTGTTGTTCCACGGTAATTAATCGCCACCGTAGAAATTATTGTCGCGCCACTCGACGGTAATTAGCGTTCCATCGTGGTCGGTATTGAATTAGAAAAGCACGTGACCGAGAGAGTAGCCACGAGAATGATAAAGAAACTAATTTCAAGGAAAGTCAATCAGTCATCGGGAGAAACTAATTGCTGTATCTTTGGTACCGACAAAGGTTCGTTACACCAAGAGCGCAATATTATCTTTCTAACTACGCACCCCGCGATCTTCGCACGATGCTTTAATCTTTACCCTGGTAATTACAGTAAACATGTATTCAATAGTTTACCGTTTCCCCCAGATCTTGCTTAATCGTCTGTCAGTGAAACTGACAAACGTCTGACGGCCAATTTTCTTGCAGTGCATTATTTCGCATGCTCGTGTCGAAATAAATGAAACTCACCTTTGAGGAGTCGGCTGAATATGTACAGTTGAAAAGAAAGTAGATTAGATTGGTGTCTAGTATGAGCCACAATTTTACCGGTGCATTCGTCTTTCTGCGGAATGTACTACTCGATGTATAGTATGTGTATATGTATACGTAGCAACCTTGAATTTATCTTAAACTTTGCCACGAGAGTAATGCGGCAAATTACCGCGGTGCGAGTGCCTACTTTGCGGGTTGGTTAATCGTTTCTATAACGATCGAGAGCGGATATGCCGCGCACACACACCTCTATATCCTCTAACTTCACGCGAATTTCAACATTAATCACGAAACAAGCTTACGTCAGGTATACAAGCTACTCGATCTATCCGAGAGCAATTAAATTTCCATTAAGCGTTTATTAAATTACAGCGTATTGGGGTGCGTCACTACCACGTAAGGAATGCGGGGAAAAAGTATCCGACGGCATTCGGGAGACGAAACATCGCGACACTCGAAACTGTATCGAATCAGTCGCATTGTGTCAAACAAAAATAAAAACACCGGCTATGTCGAGAGCACATTCATTAATTACCATCCATTCATTCAGCCGGTATTTGTATGTAAAGCACCGCAAAGGTATCGTGGGAAGTTAGTTTGACTTTCGCATAAGCATTCCCTGACTTGGCAGATATCGACATATGTATGTCGATTCGATCGATCTATTCATCCTCATAGTCCAGTCGATTGATCGTGGAATATGAAAAAAGTGGAAAGGGAACAGTTTGAACAAAAAAGATATTTTTTCTTTTATTCCTCAGCAGTCTCGTGCTACAAGTGTCAAGGGGCGAAAGCCCGCTGTAAAAAGTCACTGCTCGCTTGAGACAGTCCCTTTGATTATCCCACACCGGCGGCAGTGCATCTTTGCGTTATCAGTCGCAGCAGCGGAGGTGGCAACGACGGTGACTCGGCAACGACCCACGTAGGCGCCACCTGAATTCGCCAATGTATAGGTCGCGCGGGTTTATATACCACTTACTACATACAGTATCATCGCGTTCACCGCGGAAAGACTTGGGTGGTGTGTCGAGTGTTATCTGTGTGTGGTGAACGCGACGAAGGGTCGGAGAGTGCGCGCGCGCGTGTTCCGACTCTGCGAGCGAGCGCGTATGAAACCTGCGCGCCACGAGGTCGGCCTGCCAGTGCCATTCGTCGCCGCAGTGCGATACGGTCGATAGGAGAAGACCCGGCCGTCGTCGCGTCGGTTCTCTGGTGGTTCTTCGGTGGTTGCAACGAGATTGCTGCATACGCGCACGACCCGCGCGCTCTTGCTCCCACGCTATAACGTCACTCATCGCTCGTTTTCCTTGATTTTCGCCCGTTTACACCGGTTTTCGTTGTGCCCGAGAGAATCATAGCTCTCGCGCAGATTGCTCCCTCGAGGCAGCCGTCCGCCCCCGCAGTGGCGAAGGGTGCTACGCACGCTTACTGCGTCTCATTTTCAAGCTGAAAATGTTGTGCGGGCGGTACCATGCCCGTCGTAGACTCGGGTAGGATTTGCTCGAGCGTGACGAGGTAAATTCTCCGAAGGCCACCCTCCTTGCTCAATGGGATCCCGCGGGAGAAACGTGGAGGGTGCACCGGCTGTCGGTGCAGTCGGAGCTCGTAGCGTGGTCAGTGGTAGTAGGGAAGTCGCGCGCGCTTAAGCCTGTTTTTCGAGCATTTTGCCGGTTTTCCTCTCATAATCTTGTGGGGTTGGGGTCTGTTCGGTCTTAACGCTGGACCGGCTAGACACGCGGAACACTGCATGAGAAAAACCAGACGTTGGTTCCTATTGTGGATTCCTGACCTGCTCTTCCTCAAATTTGTACTCGTAGTTTTGGAGTAACATATAGTTAGCGTGTTGAATTTTGAAGCGATACATTTTGTGATCCCAATATCTTGCGATAGTCATGCAGAACGAGAACTTGGGGTGACACGCGTCAAGGCGTCAGGTCGCAATTGCATTAGCTTGTATGTAATGCACTTTGAGGTGTCCAGCGTATATCTCGCGGGGATAAACTGACGTGCACATAAATACGTGCCCGTTCTTTACGACTGTGCAATCCATTTTCTCGCTGGGTCCCTTCAGATGTCTGTCGTCGGTGGATCGGGAAAATCGTTCAACGTGGAAGCGAAGTGATAGTTACAGTGCAACAGTGCGCCGACATATGTCAACGGTGGAGTGCGAATACGTGTTTGTCTCCACCTAAGGCCGCACTACCATTCAGCTGTGACTCGCTGACTCGATCACGCTGCTCGTGCAAACAGAAGCAGTTGTGGCACGAGCCACTGCGGAACCGTGACATTGGACTTTCATTGGAATCTCTTTACGCGTTGCTGTGGCGAGCTCGAAAAAGCCCCGGCAATCGCATCACGACTCGCCGCGCGTCGCATTGGAGAATACCGTGGCACTTTGCTGTCCCCGACCTTGACGTGACCATTCTCCATTATTCTTCTTTGACCGTCAAATTGCAGCCCGGAAGAATTCGCCCCCATAAATCGTACACGCGACTGTCCTTGGCCCAGACGCGAGTCTATGTTTCTAAACACCCTCCTTATCCACCCACGCAGCCTGACAACCACGCGTGAGTGATGTTCCGTGGAATTACGAAAAGCAAAATATTGTTTTCCTGAATCTCTTGGGACATCGAACACGTAAGAAGATTAATCGGCAGCCTAGCGCAATAAGTGTCACGAACTGTCAGAGTCTCTCTCACAGTGCAAGAAGTGCATTTTCCATTGCCCTGCAATTGGGGTCACGCTGGGTGATTTGCGAGAATCCAGCACACTCTCGAAGGATCGTAAAGTCACGGGAAGAATAAAAGGTGACCAGGAGTGAGGAGAGGGCGGCATTTTATCGATTGGTCCGATACTTGAAGAGGATGCTCCCTTTGGCACCGTAGGAAGTTCTACGGCATAGTCACGTGCCAAGAGACACTCTGCTATAGCCTGCGAGAGGGGCGCTGATCGGAAAGGGGTTGGAAAGGGGCAGAGAGACATCGAGGGGGAGAGGGAGGCGATTTTCCAGGCGGTCGGCGGCGCGGCGCCACGACGTCGTTCGTAGTGCTCGTGGTGGAAAATCGATCGGCTGCCACTCAGTCGCTGCAACCACCCACCCTCCAAGTGCAATGACCTCCAAACCGGGAAGGTCCTACAGCGTGAGGTAAGGGAATCTTTCGTCGGATGAAACACTGGAATAAAGAACTGCCGACATGGAGAAAATAGCTGTTCCTCTTTCGCCATACGGCCCGACGTCTACGGGTTTCGCTCGACCTTTTTCTCTCTTTTACTTCCGGTCGCGTCTTTCTGTAGAGGGCTGCATTTTAAACCAGACATTCTAAACCTGAACGGCGCGCGGGTTTAGCGTCCGGTTCTATTGGCTCACGATGCACTTGCTCTCACAAAATTTACGACGCGTCGTTTGTACATGTGGGATCGTTTGTTGTTTCCTTGTGAGTGGAGCCTCTTTCGAGTCGTTGGCATCTTCAAGGGCGCGACTCCCGGAGATTACTGATTGATAATCCAGAATGTAGCTATATTATCTTCCTCGTCTTACTTCTTAATACGATTTATCACTACCCAGTGACTAATCGATTGACTAAACCCATTATGTACCTTTATCGGTACTAGTTCCTCGACGATTGATTTTGTCAAATCTCTACGTAATTCGTTCTGTAAAATAGTGATAACAAACTAACATTTCCTCGTAATGGAATTGTCCGTGTTCTTGAACTCTTGCTTCTTATCTGACTGATTCTAAGAATAAAGTCTGACGAAGTAGCAGTACGCAGAGTTTTCACAATTTAGTGGCGAAGTAATAAAGAACCAAAAAGAGTAAGAGAACTCATTGAGAGAATTATTAATTCGTTTTCAGTAGATCCTTTGTGCCATGCTCTTAAACGTATGGTGCAGATGAACTTATTCCTCTCAGGACAGATTGCTCCCTGCTCGCTGGTTATTTTAGCCGCGAAGCATCCAAGATACACATGTTAAATAATTCCTAATTAAGGCCTTACCCTTGACATCGTCGGACCATATGCCGCGGTTATCAAAACAGTGGCCCTTCTGTTCGACAGTGCTCAACCAGAATCTTCGTAGGATTCCTATCTGCATTCGAACATTCTTTTTGACGTATCTCGCTAACGTCCTATGAACGAATTCCCATTAGGACCATCTATACCCAACTCAATTTTGGGTGCGGCCAAAGAACTAGCAATTCTGAACGAATCGAGGCTAACGTCGGATCAAATATTATCGAAGCTCCGCTTCCACGAAGCGGTGAGAAATAACACAGAGGTGTGGTCATAACACCTGCTCGGATTCATGATATCATTTCATCACACTTATTGCACATTTCTACAGCTCTTTACGTATAATTGGGTTTAAGATCGCGAAGCATGTTACAGATTTAGAGTCACGTGAGTTCCAGAAAAAATCTGTTGCTCGTTAGTAGAGCGTTGCGCGACGAAACCGAAAGATTCATTGCAGCGAGCAGGAAGAACCGGCCGGCACGGCATGCCTCACGTATTATCGTAATGTACTTTCTTCGTAGCACTGCGGCTGTGTATGTACTTATATTGCCATACCACACGTGTCTACATGCTTACGTGAAATCACCTACTTTCGAGAGCTTCCCTTTGAGACTTACAACTTCATTGTGGTCGCAAACAGCCGCTTTTCTTCGTTTGCCTCACTTCAAATGAAGTGAGACACTATTTCAGTGTTATGTAACATCGACGGTCTTGAATTTCAGTTTCGACATTCTTACACAGGACTTTTATATAAAAAAATCTACGTAGCTAATATTTTATTTTTTATTCCGAAATTCTTAGCAAGAATGGAAGACTTAGTTCTTCAAATATTATGTATCTATTTCAATTAACTTTCGTTCTCATAAATCTTACGTTATCTATTCCCGCTTGTTTCGCGCTATGTAATCTTTCGCGGTACCTATTATTGTGTAATGTTTCAACTAACAATAAGGTTTACTATGTTCTCACGATGGGAGACCACTGCTGAGTGGGCGGGAAAATTTTCATCTTGGTGGGCGAGATCAAGGGAAATGTTATCGCGAGCGGATTAACTACGGTGCAGAGGAATATTGTACGGTGCGATAGTCGATAGTAAACAATGAGTTTATAGATGAGCGTTGTTACTTCTGTTGTCATTACTGCATTGTATATCGAGCCGATCCTTCAGGCAGAAAGGTGCAGCGTGGGAATAGGTACTTCTCCTATCATATTTCCTTGCTTCCTTGTTCGAGGTTTAACAATCTTCACAGTGTTGGCGTCAATACGTCATTACCCACCGTTAATTACATCTAACAAGATCCATTGATTCAATTACTGTCACAGCCCGAGCAAATAACACGTTTGTAAACGTTTGACGTTAACAAGTAAAATTTAGTCATATTGACAAAATTGAATGAAAAGATATAGATATACAATATTAAAGGATCGAGATAGTACCGCAACATTCGCAATATGGAAATATAAAATGCTAAAATCAATATCACCTTAGTTACGTGCCAGCCGATCACAGGAATATGTTTCACGTCGTTATTCACTACCAGCTTATTTCCTAACAAGCGATTTTGTAACGTTACCTTTAAGGCTGTCGTTGAAGATTCACGCACTATAGACTAAAGGGAACAGTGTATTATCGCTTACATGGATGTAAGAAGGTATTGAGTTAGTTTTTGATGTTTTAGTTGTATCTTGGAAGATAAGGAACTTATCCGACAAAAAAGGTTAAGTTACCAAAGCAAACTGCCTAGTTGCCCGATAAGGTTCATCTGGTGAAGGGATGTGACCGGAAATATAGATAGCAGACATCTGGGAGAGACACGTTCTCAGATAGATAGGGAATTGGTTGGCCAATTCATTGATCGGACCTATTCTCGTAATAAGGGTAGCTGCACCCTGAAAGGAAAAGCGATTCGGGTCAATGGTGCAGCGATAATCTAATTTCCAGAATTTATCTTTTATCTTATCATGATTTCCATACATCAAGCCATTTTTTTATTAGGATTCTTTAATCATGAATACAGGTTCAATGAAGGCAGAAATTACGCATACATATTTATAAATCGGTCAACCTTAAGCAATCGTGCAAAAAAAATAAATAATACTTTTGACTGACAGATACTAATCTCCTAGGATTTTTTCTCGCAAAAACTAGTGATTGTAATAAATGGAGAGTAGTTGGTCGAGGATACGAGTTCGGATCCGAGAATCGGATTAATTATCATCAATAGATCGAATAGTTAGCACAATTCTCGTAACAAACTTCGAACCGATGATAAAGCATCGTCAAGAACACAATTATGATGTGGTACTATAGTTTCATAAGAAATAATTTTCAGATGTTTATTTCATGACTCGAATAGTGATTGGTCAAATGGGCTGGCGAGTGACGTTTTTTTCACTTAAGCCCGGATTTCGCATGGATTCCAGTGCGGGTCAAAAGCAAGCTACCGACCATTTAACTGTTTCACTTGACCCAAAAACATCGTCTTCAGCCGTAAAGTGCGACGATTTCGTCACGCGTTTTTACTCTACCGTGTGAATTGTGTTAATCTACGAACGATCTCTCTTCTGTAAAAACCCGGAACACAAGTGAAATATACAATTCACATAGGCGTTCCTTCGGCTAATAAATACTGAATTCTATTCATTTGTCTTTTCTTAAAGAACATTTTGATTTCATTTCGACACCTTTAGTATTCAACACTTGGAAGTAATTAGCAGCAAAGATAAGATGGCACATCAGCTACGAAATACACATTAATCAGGGTTTATATCAATGCATCTTATCTAACATAAATATTAACCGACTGGAAAAATCGCGTCTGTCGAGTCAAAACTGAATGTGTACCTTCCACGGTTATTTTCGTCAAATTATTATCATTCGTGGTGATATTCGCAAGGCTACAGAACTTCCGTGCGATCATTCACAATACAGGGAATATACTCACGAAACTCTGATCGTTTATATACTTGTCCATCGCCACGCGTGGTTCATAGTGGACAAAAAGAGTCCCTTGATACTATTTTATCTTCATTAACTATTCTGCATACGTATACATTTTGGGTACGTGCCTTGTTCTTACCTCGTCTTACTCTTGATGAATTATTCAAGACTTTCTCAAACCAGCTGGCCGAATTGACTTCCAGGCAGCAAAAGTGATTGGCGATTCACGCGGTTACGTGAAACCAGTTGCCCCGTTAGCATAACTCTTCGTTTGCCTTATACTGTGGATTTTGATATATAGCTTCAAGGAAAAATTGTTATGCGGTTCAAAAGTGGTAACTGCTCGTTTCGAGTCTTTGAAAGGCATCTTCAACAGTGGAGGTCTCAACGGACTGTATTATCTGACAATGAGTCTTATGCAACTCATCGACTAATTATCGGTTATTACGGACCGTGTTTGAAACGTTTCTGATTGCGTCAGAGGTTTGTTTGAACGCTTGTCCGCGGACTCAAAGAAGTTTTCAGAAAATCGTGAAGCAACATCCCACGAACCAGCATCTCTCAACATTTTAACATACACATGCATGTATGTTACCATATACACGTACATGTAAACTGGCACGATACATTAATCTTCGTGCCATTAATAATGCCTATTACGCGTGAAGATCGTAATATGACAATTGTACCCGATGTTCGATAATACCTAGGATTTAGCTGCGAGCTTCAGAGAATAAACTAGTACATTCCAGAAAGTTAATCGCACACTAACGTATGCAATTACTAATTGGAGTGTAATAAATAGCATGGTTTCATCGCCAAGGCCGTAATTACAAGGTAGTTTCTAATAGATGACTTAAATCGTAGCGCTGTTTATGTGCACTTTTGGAATTCACCTAGCATTGTGTTCACCTCGTATTGAACATTAAAGAAAATATAATTCGCCACAAATTGCTCAAATGACATTGCACACCTCATGTTTGTGGACTTGGAAAACCTTTAAAATCAAAGTCGCATTTTCTGCAGTCACTTCTAAGATTGTCCGTAAGTCTGCATTCTTAATTTATTGCTCGACTTATCGATGCAAGGTGACAGTAAAGAAAAAAAAAAAAAGAAAAACAGCAGACTCACAGGAAACTTACGTTTGCGGTTTTGAAGAATTACGGCTCGGTGCGTCGCGTAATCGGTGTTTTGCTCAGGCAAAAATCATTCTGGAGTCGACGAGCATGTAAGGTTTTTCGGCGCAGCTGTGCCGTGTCCTGGTCACGGTTTGCCGCGGATCCAAAGTCGTAGCGTCAGGAAATAACATATCGATGATTGCGCAACTGAGAATCTCGGGTGTCGCCGCAATGGTCCACTGCTACTGTGTTAGACCCGCGACCTCGTATCTCGAATTACGATACGACCCATAATGATCCTGACACTGGAAGCCGCACTGATCTTGATCGTGTCATTCGCGAAATTCAGCGCCGCGCATTCGTCTCTCAAAACCGCGAAACTCGCATCGTCTGACATTACGTGACTATGGAATCAGCCAAGCAAATCTTTAGAACAGGCAGCAGAAAATTAGGAAGCGACGTACAACGTGGTCCCAGGCGTTTGTTCTATTAGTTTTGGCGAATTGCTCCGATTACACCGTAGCACAACTCGTAACTGGTTTCCCTCGTAACTCTCTTGATTGCCTTTCCCAATGTGAGCTTTACGTAAGGGATTTTTATTGGCGCATAGGAGCGACTGCTTCATTCTGGTATTTATAATAATAAGAGCACGATGGTGCTCTTATTTCGCTTGTCCCGGAGTATTGGATCACATTGCCATGCAAGTTCCAGCTACGCTTGTAGAGCCGGCAACCTTAGTCGGCCTTGAACGCACTCCGATACTCCAGTGTCATGCACTCGGGCGTGTTACGTAACATGCCTGTTTTATCAACCCTCGAGAGTATTTCTGAATGGTGAATAAATTATTGCTTCGTACTTCTACGTATCTTACAAACCACAAACAATAGTAGGAGCGTAATGCATTGTAGATTTTCATGTCAAAAGATGATAATAAGCCTTCGGTATTGGCAATAATGATAAATTAACGTTAGCTATTAGCGGTTGGCTGTTAAATAATTTATGGTTGACTTTTAATTCATGGATAGTTTAAAGAAATGTCAATTCTTTTTAACTGGACAATGCTGATTGTGAGATGCAATTATTCGCCTTATATGGCAGAGGCTTACGTAAAGAGGAGCGTCGAGTAAAATGACCATAGCATAGTAGGCAGTGAGTCGTATTCATATGCAGCTCACACATAGCGCATACAGTAAAAATGTGGAAACAGTATTGTATTCGTGTCGACCCTTATCTTTGTAGTCTTTAAACGTTCCGAAGCTCTTCTTACTCTCCGATGACACGCACCGTCAAGGTACGGGGCTTAATCTGCGGTCCTTACCACAGACACGCGAGGCACGTTTTCTCCAAATTTGCACCGTGCACTGTCAGATTGTTTATCGATTGCACGAGGGGGAGAGAGAGAAAGAGAGAGAGAGAGAGTGGCACTGCGGTCAAGTACATTCTACCTGTGTTACCTGTGCATACGTTTATACAGTCTTCAGGGTCCACCACCTAGCTGCAAGAGTCACGTGCCAGGCTTACGGTCATGCAAATCTCGTAGGATGCACTTCCGCGGCTGATTCACATGCGTCACGTAGACGACGCGCCGGTTACGCGATTGAAGCAATGTAAAGTCTCCCATTTAATTTGCCGTTCTCCGGAAGATCGCTTCACCGATCGTTATCGCCACTCGTTATTTCATTGGCCCCATTGCCGCGTGAGCGTGATTCCACGGTTTCTTGGAGATCTCTGGAAATGCAAATTACAAGTGCAGGTAGACTGTGTTGTGCTGCCGACACTCGCTGCGGGCAGCACGAGGAAAAGTAGCGTGTTTGTCTACGCGAGAAGCAGGTATTCCTACTTTCACTCACACTGGGAATCCCCCCATCAATCTTCATCGAACGATCTCGACGGACCGAGGACTGTCGTGACTGCGGTTCGATTGTGATTGGATAGGACTGAGTGGACGACAACGCATAATATGTACATGGCTAGTCGAAGGCTAGCGATAATCCGGCAAAGATAAGCAGTAATGCGCGAGCGGGCGTGCAAGTCGACGAGTCGACGTGGTCAGTCTCATTCATGAGAGTCGTATTTCTTGCGCTACAACCGCGCTCAGCGAGAGTATTTACCTGACTCGATTTGTGCTTCTGTTGCTGAGCGCCTTAGTTCGAAATTCTGTCGAGCAGTACTATTCCTGGACTTCTCCTAGATTTCGACGACGATTTTCGTCATGTAATTGACAGAATTGTTTATTAACTATATATTTGTAAATATTTTATGGATTTGGTAGATACGTACAGTAGAGGGACTGAATAGTCTCGTGTATTATTTAATAACAATAATAGACTGAACTATGTTCTCTGATTCAATCATCCTCTTAGACTCTGTCTGGCAGTTAATGTGTTTAAGAGAGCTGCTGTCCAGTTCACGGCTGGACAGAGATTAAAGATAATGGATAAGACTAGTCGCAATAATTTAACTATAATTGTAGTAGAGCTACTGACGCGATTCACTTATTAGTCCCTTAACGGTACATTCCTGGATGCTTCACGTTGGAATGTTAATTCTCCTTCTTTACTCCTGCGTTTCGAGATGGGTCCAACGGCTAATTGGACGATTGCAGTCGTACAGTTGAAAACTAAGGCAGCAAACTTTCACCTTGTAGACAAAGAGTTATTGAACTGTTTGCATTGAAAATTCGAGAGAGACTGTGGGAAGTGCAGCTGGAGGTTCTTGCCAGACTAGGGCACGCCTTATCCTTCCTTGTGTTTCATAAGGCTTCCGTTGTCCTCCTGGTGTAATTGGCGGCTATTCCTCGTCCAGTCGAGTTGTTTCTCCTCCAACCTGGCTTCGCAGGCTATGAGCGATGGGCACGTGTCGTCCATAAAATGAGTTTCTTGATAAATCAAGCGTAAAAGAAGAGGCTGGTATAAAACATTCGAGAACACCTGTTCGGTTCTGTGCGATTTTATTGGAGTACGTGTCTGGGAAACCAATTCTAAACATTGAATTGCTTTTGCACTCTGGTGTGTAGCACTTGCGCTTCGTTTTAAAAACTTTGAGACGCGTCCTTCTAATATTTCTGTCGACGTCGAGTCGTAATTGGTATAAGGAGAGGTGGAATTTAAGGTCGGTAGTAAAACCTACAGTGTCATAAATTTTTAATGTTCTTCACCTTGGCAATGCCACCTGTAAGATTGGGTATTTTTTCATCACCTTTGTTTATTTACTGAATTTTAGACATGTTCAATCGTAGAGTATTTTTTCGAAATCCTTAGCTGTTGCTAGTTAGAAGGATTTGGTAATATCTTGCGTTTAAAAAAGGGTTTGGAAACGGCGAAGGGTACGGCCGAGATACGCAATGGTACTTTTGAGTGTTGGATAAGAGACGTGTATCGTGCTGTTCCAGAGCAGTGATTCCGGTCAGCCGGAATAGCGGTACTCGCTCGGCCGTACATCTTCGTTCTCGAATTATTACGCTGCTTTCCGCGATACACACACTGCAGCATGGCTTGTCGCGAAAGCGGAAGAAGCCGTGAGCCAGATGCAGGCCGATAAGCGAACTTTATTGTTAACTCTTGCAACCATATCGCCTTGTCTCTGCGTCTTGGAAAGCATTTACATTATCCTCACTAGAGGAAACGCTAATTAACCACCTTTTAGTCGTTTGCTGCAATCAACTCAATGAATTTCGAAATTCACTCCACGGCTAAACTAATTTGCACCAAGCTTCTTCAACAATAGAATCAGACAATCCAACCAAACAGAAACTGTTCTAATAACAACATTTATGTAAATAATTCCGTTATTTGTCGTAATGAAGAACCAGCAAAAATAATTTCCCTTTTCAATTTCGCAAGAGTCGCCGCAATTATCTACCCTCAAAGAGACACCTCAGATTCCTCTCGTAACCAACTAACAACATCACCCACACCAACTACTGACTTCGCGGCAAAGCAACGAAGCAATTAACGCGAACAAGAATCGTCAGCGAGAATCAAGCGGATGCGACAATGACGAAAAAGGTCGAAAGTCGAGGTAAAAGCTAAACAGTGTCGTACAAAAAATCCGCAGGATCGTCGGGGCGACAAGGGGAATATGAAACTTGAATGGTCAGAGGCGAGTATTGAAGGGCGTCGCGACGCTCTCGTAATTCTAACGCGTTCATGAATGCGATTCCGTGGAAGCGGTGCATCGCGGATGCGCGCAATGCGTGCATCTCGGTGCAAGAGCGGCGCTGCAGCTGCGCCGGATAGTTGGTTAAAGGCATGTGCGCCGAGTAACGGCTAATTGGCCACCTTTCCTCTCGGGGAGAGAAGT
This sequence comes from Trypoxylon attenuatum, assembly GCA_963989405.1. Classification (NCBI taxonomy): domain Eukaryota; kingdom Metazoa; phylum Arthropoda; class Insecta; order Hymenoptera; family Crabronidae; genus Trypoxylon; species Trypoxylon attenuatum. Next base: position 13,910,883 of record OZ022490.1, on the reverse strand, counting down.
CCTCTCTCTCGCGGCTCTATCTCTCTTTCTCTCTGTCTCCTGCTGTTTCGCTGGGCGACTCGTGCCAGTTTTGTTCGCTCTGCCGTACCGTTCGTACGGATCGCGCGCCAGCGGCTCCTCCATCGAGCGAGCGCACTGGAAACATTGAGCCGGCGCGGAATTATGGAGCCTTATTCCAGGATACCCATAACACGCGCGTGATTCCTCATCAGTTTTTCAATACATCTTTGCTGGATTCTTTTGCGAGATTAGAGATGATTTCTTGTGAAAGAAACTTTGGGTTCTGTGCAACCGGTTCTTGTGGCTTTTGTGTCGAGTGTTTTTGGAATTAGTGCTACGACTGATAGAAGAAATAGTTTTCTAGAGGTGTAAGTCTTTTTGACTTCTTAGTGCATCTTGTGTCTTAGGTTTTAAATAGTTATATATATACTTTAAATACTTTCACATAGCACCCGGACACTCTACAGATTTTTATATGAGACTCTTGCAATAAGTAAGAGGCATTCAAGAATTAAGAATACAGGATGCATTTGATACATTCAGAAAAAGGCGTCTTATAAGCCATTCTAATCGGCGGTGATTTTATCAAAGAAACTTTGTACCACCCAATTAAATCACGTTTCTTTCGGAGATGAAACTTTCCTTCGACGATTGTCCATCAGTTTCTTTCACGGTTTGGAAAGTAAACTTGTGCTCGAGAGGACTTAAAAAACATGCACCGTTTTTCGCGACGATCCTTTGTGCTGAAGATTTTCCTTGAGTGCCTTTGCGACGAAATATAGCTGCGAGGACCTGTTGAGAGGTCCACTTTCTCGAGGAAATGGTCCTCGTAAAGAGAAATAGGGGGTTTAATCGCGTATCCAGCGAGAATCCGCTCGATGACGCGAATGTTGAGGAAGGTTAAAAGCGGGTTAACGAGAAAACATTTCAGCGCAATGAGTGTGGATGAGTATGTGAGCACAGGCAGATGGTTAATCGCCCATATAATTTGGAGTTACATGCGGTTTCGCGCGCAAATGATCTTTCCACTGCGAGAGCTCTAACCGCTCTGCCTTGAGTGCTTGCGATTAAATTCTATGTAGCACGAATGCACGATGCGCCACGAGGTTTACAAACTGCTTCACAATGTTGCTTGACCTTCAGTCACGAACGGAATACCGATAGCGATGCTTTGTCCGATAACGCAGCGACCCTCAAAACACGCTCGAACCGTGGGAATTTCGCGGCCGGTTATTATTCAAGCCATTTTCAATGATAAGATAATCAATAAACTTCTGTACCTTGTATATTCGATACGCGAATTCGATGATTCTCCGAGAAAAAGATTGCTAATTCCAAACAGATTAAGATTCCTATAAAACAGTGGTTACATAATTTCCGCATGGAATAATCATGAGATTCATGAGTTCAAGGATAAGGATCTCAGGATATTGTATTTTGCAGACCCCGCACTTGCATATTTCAATCATCCACCAATTTGTAATACGAATATTAATAACTTTTTTATTATCGCGTGACGATAAGAGTGATAAAGATTCATAAATATAGTTTGTACTTTGATTATGCTTGACAGCGAATGTAGACGTTGATTTTTTTTACACCTATGCTACAGGGATATTTAATTTCGAATGGCGAACATTTGCATTCCAGGTCTCCGCGAGTTGGAGGTCCTCTGTCACAGTCGTTAGCGATGATTCCGCCAACGATGCACGGTCACGAGTTCAACCAACCCCTTTCGAGGGTCGTTATGGTTCGCAAAACGGATCAAAGGACTTTTAGTAAAGGAAGACGGGGTGGTGAACCCCTGCTTGAGACGGTTACCAGGGAAACTGTCGAATTGTTCAACGGCGGTCGCGCTGAAAGGAAGTATACCTCGGAAACGAGGGACATCGTTACACCAAAGTCTAACAGGTATGTGTATACATTTTAATTAAGCCGCATGGAGCATTAGCAAATCTTTTAATCCTCGGAAAAATCTCCCTCATTAATTCGAACCGACATAAATTTTTGCACAAACTACACTCGTATAATGTTAATGTAACAGTAATATTGATTACACATAACAATTATGATATTGATATCTCAGATTTGGTATTACCTAAATACTAGTTGATAGATAAATACTAGTAATAATTGCTAGGTGTTTTGTAATTCATAAGTATCCCTTAAACGTAATATGTATTTAAGTAGAAATAGAAGATAATTACATAGATAATAATTCTTTAACCGCTTCCAAAGCCGGTTCAAAGGATTAGTCAAGTATGTACATGAGAATGCACGGTTCCAATGATACTTATTAGTTGATCTATACATTAAAATTTAAAGTCTCCATTGCATTAAAATTTAAGATTTGTATTGTATTTAGAGCAATTTCAGCATTCTCTTTTACGTGACTTTTTAATTGCTCCATTCAATAACAATATAAATATCTGTAGAGAAAATAATAAGGTGTCTCGAGAGAAAACCTCTCAGTGGGTAATTTTGGTTGCTTCGCGAACTGAGATACGGGAGAGCAATTTCCTATCCTAGAACTACAGACTTTCGTTTACTGGAGTCGAGTAAATGGCTTATAAAGGAGCAAGGTTTAAAAATGTATTCGCATTATCTCTCTGCGGCTTTGTGTCAGCTAAGCTTGCCGCAGATTTTTATCCTATCAATTAATCTAACAAGAAGACAAGTGCCTTTTGATCACTCATTGTTATACTAAAAGTTCGATACTCTTCTTACCTGTAATCACCAACTGCTATTCGAAGATGCGACCATTTTCTCTCGAAACATCACGGTAGTCCTAAGTATAAATAATTGTTTTGTGTATATGGTAATTGGTTACCCTTGTAGTATGCCTTCGCTCAGCGTAAACGGAACGAAAAAGAAGGTGGTCGGCTTTGTCGACCAGCTGTCACCCGAAAGGTACTCACACCTATGGTGCAGACTTGCTGCCATGCCGAAATCCGATTCTAGAGAAGCAAGGAAGCGCACGTGGAGTAATTAATTCGGTCGGGGGGAACGACTCGCAGTGCACCATGCTTCCCAAGACTTCCCTAGAATCGGTAAATGGTCTTAGCTATTACAACAGTCACACGTAGACCATCGACAAAAAAAGAAACTCGAGGGATAGTTGAGTCTTCGCCATACCGAAGTTCGTTTTCCCGTAAAGTTCATTTGGCTCCGACCAATTTAAACGTAATCACTCGGTTCTGTTGCAATTACGGAGGAAAATAATTCAGAAGGAAATACGATAGCAATAAAAAGCTGTGTGCTTTTTTTTCCATGTTTTTTCCACTTGACTGAGCATCGCCTCCGAAGAGTTCAGGAACGCGAAGTCAGTGATCGGGGCGCGTTGTAAATTAAATCACGGTTGACAGCACGAAAGCCGAAGAGGGTTAAGATTCTGGTGCGCGCAAAGCGAACCTAGTCGCTCGAAAGGAAGGAACAAGTTTTCCTGCTAGCGTGGCGACCGTGGCCGTGGTCGTGGCACGCCGTAGGAAGAAGGAAGTAAAAGCGTCCGATCGTAAAAGCGTAGGGAACGTAGACGCTCTTGAACGGCTTGCTGGTCTGCCAGACGACACGTCGCGTATTTCTTTAGGGCGTCTCGCGCTTCGCGGACCCTGAAATCTTCAGCTTTCTCTCGAGTTCATCCTAGCTGAATACTGATACCGTGATTTTTTCATCTTTTATAAATTTATACCTTGCAAGAATTCGATTATGCTTGCTATTGGAATATTGATGAATGTGTCAGGAACACAAAGAGGTAAAATATTATCTGAACTATATATTATCGAAACAGTATGGCATAGTCCATTCTTTTCGGCTACAAATTGTTCATTCTATACTGGATCTCTTCATGGGACACCCTACTTGTGCAAGATAATCCGTCTCATCGACTACTTTTACGTTGCACACCCATTTATTCCCCAGTGAAGCCGATGTTAAACCCATCCCAGGAAAATTACTATTCATTAGCGACGTATAATCTGGGCACGAATGGATCATAGATTTTGCTTTACGAGGATATAATCGAACTGGTTGTATTACAAATGGTTTACACGCGAGAAACAGTATTCAGTCTATGGTGGTATAGTCCAGTAAATAGATTAGAGGTACTCATACAATTACACAGCGCACTAGATGCCTTTGCACTCAATTGCTTCGACCTATTGTGCATGCCTCTGAGGCACTCGAATCATCTTCAAGATCAAGATCGTCCCAACACACGCTTTCTTTGACCTCTCAGTAGTTATCTTTCCAATACCGATGAGAAGTGCTGTTCTCACCGCGAATTACACATCAAATGAGACTGCATTCAGTTTTGAAATTAGATTGGCTTGTCATGTCAGGATGTTGCATTGCAATATTATCCCTCATTTTCTTCAAATGAAAGAACTCAATGCCGCCGTAGAGACTAGAGATGAGCTAAACCTGAAAGACTACACTATCCGTTGGCATTGAAGCCTGAGAAACCCGATAGTATCGGTACCGCTTAATTAACTCTTGCGCAATTAGTTGTGTCGGCGAGTTCAGAGAAAGATCGTTTAAAACTTCGATGCAGCTTATGTCCGAGTGCCTGAAACGATAGATTTTTTCAATACGCACCAGTGCTCATCAAGTGCCGCTATAATTGACTGAAGGATTCCCTGTTTTTCACCAATACTTCGATTTACATAATTACAGGTCGAGGACCGAATCGGTAAGGTCGAAATCACCCCTAACGGCGTCACCGGCCTCTCCAGGACCATTGTCGAATTCGTTGCATGGAAGCTTTCATGGCAGTCTAGGCAGCGATGGTATGTCCTGCAGCAGTGCAAGGTCTTCCTCAGCCTCGCCCGACTCTGCGAGATATTCCTCTACTCCGGTAAGATGATTGCATAATGCTTTAATATAATGTGGTTTAACACAGCGGTAATTAGTCTGCTGTCGCTATGTCGTCGGATTACTTACTTACTTACTTACTTACTTAATCGTACAGTAGCGAGTAAACAACTTTGATGTAAGCTTGTCGAAACACTCCGCAAATGCAACGTGAGAAATGTTTTGCATCGTATGTACTTAGTTTCAGCGGAATATTACAGTTGTACGTTTTTCATATTCTACTGAGGTATTCGTTCCAGATATGCTCTGATCAAGGCTTAGAGTTTTCAGTTTTTGTCTTTGAGATGAGGATATAAAAAGTAGTAACCTTTCTTTAACCGGAGCAATGTTCTGAACTCGCATTTGTATGCATAGTACATAGTCATCATAAGTTAGGGCGATGTCTCACGACGCGAGTAAACCGTCGCGACGGTTTACTCGTTCACGAGGGATTGCACCACCGAGTATATAGAATAGACTATTGACGTAATGCTTTTCTGTGTCACGAGAATTCGAGGGTCGTCTGACCTCCTTACCATTTTCGTATTACATTGAACACGACCCTTTCAATATAGAAAAAGTTGGGGAGGCGAACGATATATTGAATCATAAACCAGGTATAACATGAAAAAGTCAAAGAAAGAAAATTCCTGAGGTAAATAGAAAATGTCATAACTCAATTCGACTTTGGTACCTTTTCCCATAAGATGAATCACCTGTCCTATGGCTCAGCTGTGCTTGCATCTTAAAGCATCGCTGTCTATCGATGACTCAGCATTTTCTTTTTGACAGAAGCAACCATATGTCCTAGAGAAATCACTACGACGATGGGTAATCTGTTTTGAGTATACTTTCGGCATACCTGCAAGCTGATTTTTCTCACCCCCCTTTTTGCCCTTTGTTTGTCCGTATCGCTTCATTCAGCGTTCTCATTTCGCTCGCGGTACCTGCTCTTGCTTGACTACAAATGAAAAGCAGCCGCTAAAGATGCGAATGAATGGTCGTCTCTCTATTCAGGTGTTCGTAGGCTTGGTTTGCTGGTGAGAGGCGCCTAACGAGTCGACTGGGCAACACAAAGGGTAGCGTGGTTCCATTCATTTTTTCTCTGCAGTATTCTCAGTCCTAAAACAATTCTTTACTTTGTTAGTACCTACAGTATTTTTACGTAATTTCCGTAATGCACTCACTGCGTATCTTCGATATCTTTGAAGCTTCGTACGGATGATTAGTTCTATTTTTACTAATAATATGTTCACCGTATTGATTGTACTGTAGGATGCACTCACTTGCAATGAAAAGAATTTTAAGATTCTTTACCTGTCATTTCCATATATTTCCACTGTCGATGATTCAACGCACCTTATCTATTGTGTAAAAATACAATCATTTGTACTCTACCATTTAGCAGACTCCTTCTATGCGTGTAACAATTATTGTGGTTTTGTAAAGCATTTACATGAAAATAAAAGCCACATTATCAGCCGGTTCGACAAAAGAATCTTTTATACGCGGGACTCTGAAGTGATCGTTACTTTGAGTCCAGACGCTATCAAACAATGGAGTGTAATAGCTTGTCAGACAGCGTTTGCTCGGACGTCGTGTTTGCCTCTACCGGAAGCGTACGCTTCTAAATTACTTAATTCATCACACTTGTGCGTTTGAGGCTGTAATTATTATTCCACCAATGTGATTTTGAAAATACATGTATGATTGTATTTTAACCGTGGATCAAATTGATTAAGGAATAGAAGAGGATAAGTAGAAGAAGAAAACGAAGAAAAAGAAGAGAGGACAGACAGTAGAGGTTGTGTTCCCTTGCTGCGATGGTTAAAATGATCGTCTTCCGATAGGATGATGGGAAATCGCTGCTGCCAGTCAGTCTACCCCCTGTTGACTATTTCGCATCTAGGTTATTAGGGATATTACCACGCTCATTACCAACTATCATCACTGTTAGTGCTGGCGTAAGCCTTAGCCGTAGCGTTTATGTGTTTCCTCATACGTATATTGCATGTACATATATGTGAATGTAAAATAACTAGAGAAACAGCCGCGCTCCTTAGCTTTCCCCGATTTCGAGGAACGGGTCTATCTCGTGCATACATTCAATTAGTTAAGACCGCCGGCTATTGCTCTAATTCTCGGGCAAAAAAGGCAATATCCCGTGGAACAGATACGATTATTAGCTACTGAATGCGGAGATAGGTGTTGGAGTAGGAAGAAGCAGCGGCACTCGGAAATGCGTCGAGCAATTGGCAATATAATACAACCCTGAAAGTTGTTTCTGGGTCACCCAGAATGTGATATTGGAGAATGGAACGGAAACGGGGTTGGGGTTCTGGAGGCCTACCAGTTGATTAGTTAATAATAATGAAAGTTTCAATATCGTCTGTAATTACGCGGCATTCTCTCTGTTTTATAGACAACAAAGACTGACACGCGTAAACCATCTGTGCGCAGATCGGGGCCTCCTAAGGAATTCATTACCGCTTGCTTCGACACACACAATTTTTACCGGGCGAGGCACGGTGTACCACCCTTACGACTCAGTAAACAGGTATGCTCGTCGAATTAGCGGAAATTATCTTAATCGATCGGAATACTTTTATTCCTACACTTTTAAACACTTTTTCAGTTGTGTAAGACGAGTCAAGACTGGGCCAATATACTGGCAGCTAGGGGTAGGCTAGAACATAGGGCGAATATAGATTACGGTGAGAATCTCTACTGCATGTGGAGTTCAAATCCAAAAACTATCGTGGCTGGTGACGAACCAGTAAACGAGTGGTATGTACTTATATTTTCTTCCCTTTTTCTCGGAATATTCTGGAAATCGAAAAGTGCATTGGACAATTTTTTATTGTCTCAGGTACGCCGAAGAAGTTCAACACCAGTATGGTAAAGAACCTACGACCTTAAAAACCGGCCATTTCACCCAAGTGGTTTGGAAGGATAGCACGGAATTAGGCGTTGGAATGGCGAGGAATCGAAATGGCGAGGTTTATGTTGTGTGTAATTATAATCCTGCTGGCAATTTCCTTGGCAGCTTTACAGAAAACGTTCTTCCACCGGTTGGCTCCAGTCCTACGAAAAAAATCAGTTTCTCGGATCCAAAGCAGCAGTATATGGATGAGCATACGTGGCAGCAAGAGGCGTTACTCGTTCACAATGAATATAGAAGAAGGCATCGTGTTCCAGACCTTAGGCTAAGTGCTGACTTAACTGCAGCTGCTAAGGTAATTTGTCAGAATCCTTCACCGAAACTAATTTCCACATTTATAAATCGAATTTTCAATCGAAATAAAAAAATCCGTTTAATAAGCAAAGCACGAGTAATCACGTTAAAAATATTATTAAGTGCTATGGAATGGTATATCACCTTCATAAGACTCGTTATCACGGCACATGGTCTTCTGTCAGTCATAATACACCAGAGACCATACAAGCAGCCTGGGGTCAAGAGTCTCGATTACAGAGTTTTAACTATCCATAGGCGTGGGCGAACACGTTACTGAACACGAATAAACTAATACCCCAGTCATCTTCGCCGTACGGAGAGAACATCTACTCGATGCAGTGTTCCGATCCAAAGTTGATAGTACCCGCGCGCGAGGTTGTCTCGAAATGGTACGCTGAACGAAAGGAGCACAAGTACGGAACGGAACCAAAAGTCCTAAACACATGTAAGTAGAAACGAGTAGTTTGTAATGAATCGTAAAGGAGTTGAATTGAATTTACTAAAGAGGATAAATGATCCTGGTTAATCAGTCTATTACTCTTATTTAGAGACGGTTGTTAGGAGTAGCTATTTCAGCAGCATGTGATTGTTTCTTATTGAAGGTTGCAAATTGTTAAGTTGGAGGCTGTCTCTGGATTAATTATTTTGAATTAATTCAACGAATTATCCAATTAATTGTAATTCTTATTTCAATCGAAGGTCATTTTACACAAATTGTGTGGAAGAACACAACGGATATGGGAATTGCGATGGCCAAACGAGACGGTACCTGTGTGATAGTTGCGTGTTACCATCCTAGGGGTAACATTGTCGGTCAATTTACCGAAAACGTACTGAAGCCACTCAAGAATGCCTGTTAGTCCGCTAGTCGGATCTCTCGTCCTGTCGATAATGTATCTGACCTCTGTATTTATACATCATTCATAGACACGACAATACGCATAATATATGTATATATCACATATGTGCATACATATAGAATAAACATTCCACGTATAGGAGATACGCGAGACCTCGGTATACTCCTTATATGTATTTTGTTCCATATGAGAAGTAACGAGAGCCAAATAACGTTCCATGTTATTTATAAAGTAGAAAGGATGATGCGATGGAACTGTTATCGTATCAACTAGATACGCGAGATCGAATTAAGAGAATAAATTGCAAATTTGTTAGAACGCTGCGTCATTTTCTACCCCGAAACCATTTGGCAAAGTCAGGATTGACTAACATATTTTCTAGGAGAATCGATAAACAGGTACAGATATCTGGCATTACTGCTTTGTATTAATTTATTTATAATAAATTTACATGCACCTCGCACGCGTTGCGTCACAACATGTCACAGATTTGTTAGATATAGGTACATTCTTTCTCTGTTTATCTGTTTTTATGGTTTAACATTACGTACAGCCCCTTAAAGTTCCGTTTGTGGTCGAGGTATACTTACTCGTTTAATCCTTATCTTAAGACAACTCTTGACGTTTCTCCATATGTCGAATTTCCGTAAAAGTTCGATTCGATTGTTCGAAACTGAGATACCGTGCGTTAATTGGTGCGCTTGCAAAATCGTCTTTACATTGCCACGAAATCAAAGGTAAAAAAATGCATTTTGTTCATTGGTAAGTTTCACGAAATTTCAATTAACAAATTGTACATCACAAAAAAATCATAAAAAAATTTTCAAGTTCATTCGTGTAACAAGAAATCAAGTGGTCGCGTATTATGATACCTTGAGCAACGTAACAAAGAGTGAAAAGATTGAGGTGCGAAGGTACACAAATACGGTCACTTACTATATAGGCTGGACTGCTAAAGTGAAGAACACGTGGGCTCCATAATATAACACTGTTTTAAGTCAGATGAACATGATCAATCTCACTCTCAGCTGTATTACAAACAATCGATATTTCAAGACTCAGAAATCAACCTGGAAAACTGCGTTACGTTTTTTGTGTTGGTGTGTCAAAAATGAGGAACTGTATCGTCTCGATGTCGCAGGGTCGGCAGTTTAGAACTTACACTGACGTTCGAAGCTCGTCTGTACACATAACGATAGCCTAAGGAACTTGTGTGTTTATGTGTCGACGCATATGTATGTAAGCTTAAAACATCTATCTTGGCAAATCGTTGCTGTCTTATCTTGAAAGTACATCTATACGTATTGCAGCATACATTCATTGCAAGACACTGAAATGTTAATGTCATATGAGTTCCTTGCAGCGAGTGCGCCATCGCATAACGTCCAGTTTACAATACTTAATTGACTTAAGTTAATATATTTAGTACCACCATGGAAATTAGATGTCAATGTTCTTAACGAGCTCGCTGTTTACGGAAGAAGTACATGCCGAACGTATTACATATTTACACGAATACACACCAATTATTACAACTGTTTACGTATATTTTCAAAGAGAGAGATAGAGAGAGATAGAGTTCCGAGTAAAGTTCTTGATCCGCTTTACCAAATCGTAGACAATTCTTTCCTCATTCTGGACATATGGATCTTCACTAATTATCTTTTACGGGTAAGTAGAACTTTAAACGAGCGTATCGTAGTTTCGTAACGGTGAATCGTAACGCAGCACTCATCGTACTATTATTCGGCCTGACTCGGTTATATAGGGTCACGACGTACCATTCTTAATTTAGATTCTAGAATTAAGCTACATATTTACAATCAACGAGTAACGTCTTCCTTTAGTCGCGCGTATATCGATTGGCTCGTGGAGCCCAACTCCTGTCAATATATATCCTTGTAATTCGTTTCTTACAAGTTGACGATGTTCGACCTCATTGAATTTTATTATTGATGCCTACCGGGTGATAGTTCACGGAACGGTACCCGACATCGACTGGTAGTTCTGGAAGGAGTACTGTATTTCACGCGCGCGTACAATACATTATCTCGAGACAGTCAATTTTTCCTTCGAAGCCCAGTCATTGTTGTCAGATTTCGGGTTTGATGGGTCCCTATGCTGCGTGTAATTCCGAAAAATGCCCATTGGAAAGTAGAAAATTCTTCGATCATCGTCAAGCATTTTAGCGGGCTGTTTCGAATAAAGGATTATCGGGTGACTCGACGCGGCTTCCACGGACCATTCGCGACTATTAATTAGGGTATAGAAAATTATCATTTCTCCTAAAAATAGTCCGGCTTCGTTCAGTGTATATACAAAATTGTACGGTTCACCGCCAAACGCCAACAAAGGAGGATTCCGCTCCTTGTTGGACGGGTTTACGTCGCCTTAAATTCAGAGTGAAGCAGACAGCGAGAAACAATGGGCGAGGAAGCAGTGAAAGAGGCAGAAAAGTTCAGAGAGAATCTCGTCAACCAAGATTCTATGGTTGAGTGGTAGTTTTACCGATTTACTGGTACATACCTCACTGTCTTAATGGAATCGAACGAGAAACACTTAATTTTGGTATCGGAAGTACAAACACACGATTAAAGCAGAGCTGATCTATTTTCCATACTCTGAAACGGAAATCCAAATAGCGATGTTCTTCGTTAATGGATCCACACGAGAAGTAATTAATCATCGCGTCAATTGATTAACAGTTCGAATGATAATTCATTTCGTCGACGTAATACTTCACGATACGCGTATTCTCGCTAAAGTCCTGACCTATTCATAAGACACGGGATACGTGACGCCTCCAATAATCAAGTTACCGGCGTAAGGTATTGAAATTAGAGAATCGTTAATTAAATTAGCAGGAATGAGAGACTAATCTCGATTAGGCATAGTGAAAGAAGCTTGTAAGCAGGTACTCGGTAAGACGAGGATTGGTCGGAAAAATGTGTAAATTGGTCGACGAACGATTGTGTTTGGCTTGCGGTGCCAAAATTGCAGCAACAAGCCAAAAAGTAGATATTTTTAAGTCAAGACTAATACAATAATACAATAATTCGTATGATAGGTTGATTAAACGGATTGTCAAAACGAACCAGGGATTGCCTTGCTCTTTTGGTAAAGATAAATGATTAATTGGAACAATAACGTACATTTGGAAAGTTTGATAAAGAGTTTCGAAGGATAGAACCTACGCGAACTGATATAGAAGAGAGAAGAAATCGTTCACAGTTAGCTCTTTCGGGTTGTATCGCCTTCGCGTCATGGCATGAAAGGGTCGGTCTGACAGTGATCGTCGAAATCTACTTGGGTAGACCGACTGCGGATAGAAGCATTCGCGCGCGAGCTTTCTTCCGTATCTACCCTTGGAACTTCGAACTTATGTATCCTAAGTCCCTAATTAGTTCAACCTAAAATATTTTTTTCCCTCTATACGCGTACAGTACTGTATGATACTCCCGCGTGATATGATTAAAATGGTCATATTATTTATATTTATGATCGTATCTATATGTATATAATAATATACTCTTGTCATAAATTTTGTTCTCTCTTTCCTCTGTCTAGTATAAAATTATTTGCGTCCACTCGCGAAACGCGCTCCTACGCAGGAATCGGGACTTGCACTACAGGGACATTGTTTCTATCCTCTTCACCTAAGTCTGCAATTTACGAAGTTCGACGAGGAACAACTGTTTGATTTACGTTCTTCTTAAACAGTTATATTAGTTAGACGTCATAGAAGGAATGATTCCTTATTGGTTTCGGACAACTAGCATTGTTTTCGTAAATATACAATGTGTATCTCATTTCTAATAATTTAGAACGGATGGTGAAAGTATATGGGTCAGATAAGGATAAGTGGAAAGTGATCGGATTTCGTTAAAATCGATCAAGCATTTGTTCCTCGCTACAAGATGCACTCCAGTATTTTTCGTTTCACCGAGATCACCAAGGCATTTTACTGGAGTTTCGCGGCGCACTTTTAATAGAGACGGATATTGATACCGCCAAGTCGAGAGTCCAATGCAAGTGTTTTCGATCGACCGTTCGAGGAATCAATCGGTTACACGAATGTCAGGGCGCAATAGGCAACAATAGAGCAAAACCGTTTAGGAATACGAGCCCTCAAACCAGAAGAAGCAATATGCCATACGAAACTGGTGTTCACGGTAAAACTTATCCTCGATTCGTCCGTTGGAAACTAAACAGAAGTGCATGAACCTTCAATTAATCATCATCAATGATATACCTCGTGCTGTCGCTAAATACGTGCACATACTTCTATGTTAAAGTACTCATAACAATTCGAAACAAGCATAGGATACCTAAGGTAAATTAGCATCTGATGTATCACAGTTAGTATTCGGCATCGCTAGAATTAGGTTCCCGAATTGGTAGAAACAAACAACCCTTCCCGAGAATCAAGCGAAACAATGATCCAAACGTAGTACAGAAACTCATTCGCCTTTGCGCGGATTCGGATATTTAAAGTAGTCGCCATGTCGCATTACACCGTCTTCACGGAGCAGCATACCATCGTACTATAGAACCTTCTTGCTCCTCGACCGTTCCATCGTTCACGCCAGTCACTTTTCGCGCCACCCTCTCACGAATTCGCTGACAATGAGTGTCACACCATCGTAATTAGCGATCAATGTTGTCGCTTGGATGCGCGATCTTAACGCAAAATGTGGGAACGCTACAGCCACTTGTTTCGTACCACGCCGGAAGGCCTGCGTCCCCACATAAGGTTATATCATACTATCGTCCCCTGTAGATGCTGGGGATCCTGACCGCTACCTTGGATCTGTTGCTGCGAGGGTGATCCGATTGGAAGAGGGTGAGGCTCGTAAAGTCCACCGAGCGAGCCACCGAGACCCGGACCAAGACTCGGTCCAAGACTAGCGCTTAATTCTGGCATGGAGGGTAGTCCCACGTCTAGAATACCAGTGTTACTGGCACCTCCATGATACGAGCCTTCTTCCGGTGGAGTCACCTCCAGACCGATCGGTCCGTTCAGCGCGATTTTTATGGGATTGTGGTTCGAGGGATGCGAAAATGCTCCTAAGCCTATATCTTCCAAACTACTTTTTCTTCGACTACCGGTTAGTCCTTGCCTTAGCGAGTTGCTGCGCCTTAGCAGGGTGTCGTCGGCGACCCTCAGAGAATTCGAGCGACCACGCAATGTTCCCGCCACTGTTGGACTGTCCGGCAAGGACAGCGAGTTAGACTTGGTCGTTCCAAGCGGTGGTGCTCTGGGAATCCCTATTCCTGATCCCCGACGACTTCCTGGTAGGCCAGCATTCGCAACTGCTGAACTCATTTGCGATACGAGTTGTGCTGAGGCAAAGCTTATGTTACTCTTGCGGCGTGAGTTATGCCGCTCGAATGTTTTTTGGGCCGAGAATGGGCTTGGTCGCACCAGGTATACGATGTCGCCTTCTTCCAGCTTCAGATCGCAGCTGGGGTTGATTATGACGTAAGAGAGACTGTTTCGCTTCTCTGAGACGTCGTCGTAGTCCGCGACTGGTAGATTCAGAGATTCCATTCGCGAACGAACCAAGTTCGCAATTTCTGCTCTCTCTATTTGTTGAGCATGATTATCGCGCGCTTCGTCGCTTAGATTCACCGAGTACTGCAGGAAAAGAGCAGACGAAATATTTTAATATAAGATAATGAACTCCATCGAATAATTGATGAAATTGTATAGCGTGGATGCTCTTAAGAATGATGACCCTTTACTTATCATTTTTGTAAATGCTTTAGATTGAAACGTATCCAAGAAGGATTTTGCATATAATCATCTGATGCAGCGCAATGCTCACGACTAACTTGAGTATATCTATGTGCCCAGATGCATATCATTTTATGAAGCTTGGTATGTTAAGTGTCAGTAAAGATTTCTAATCGTCAGGACACGAATCACACAGCTATGTACAACGGAATATTCGAATTGCTGCATTCAGGCTGCATTCATGGCATCTTGCATGCTTTGCAATACGAAGCCACACAACCATGACATATCGCCAAGCAGCATGAAACGTCCAACAAGTACAAGAGAGCAGCAGCTGTGCTGGTAAAAGACGAAAGCGTGACGAGATAGAAGAGCCAGAAGAGGAAAAAGATCAGGAGATTGACATAGACTAGCAAATTCGGATGCGATAGCGAAAGCAGTAAGTACGAAGAAGAAAGATAAAGAGACAATTTGCAAGAGAGATGCAATGAAATATTGAGCGAGTGGTTTGCCAAGGATCAAATAGCAGTGACCTGACAGCTTTGGCACTGTACTCACGGCTGAGGCACCCTTGTCGCGGGCAGCGCAATTCGCAAGGCAGGAAGCTGCCGCCGAATGGCGCATCTTGTACGTCACGCCGACTCCGGCGTCGCTCTCCGCGTCCGAGTCGCCCTGCCAAAACGACAAGCAATTCTACGCTTACTAAGGCCGGCCCACGACTATCGTAACGTCCTAACTTTGCGTATCATCATCCGAGTTTTGTCTCACATAGGACCCACGAGCACGACAAGTGGCCGAATTACTATCCGCTAACAAATCAGGCTTATTCAATCACTGACAGTGAGCTTCCTCCGTTCAAACGAACGTATAATCGCGGGGAAAATGAACAGCGATGTCGATCCGATTATTATTTGCAATTTATACCTTGCGTCTAAATAAGTGAAGTTGAAGAGCGGGTGGGCACAGGGGTAAGAGACCATTTGATACTTATAACAGATTTTTCGTGCCAATTCTCTCTCTTCATTAATATATCAATGTGCAAAGTGTATGCCGTAGGAGTAATGCGTTACGTTAATTTGAAGCAAATGGCTTTTATATTAGTAGAGATGATGGTCACTACTTGATAAAAAACACAAACGTTCTGATCACATGTAAGTCGAATACTCCACTTATCCTTGTGCCGTGCCGCAGGACATTTTCCGAATGTGAACGCAACTTGAGTACATATTACGCAGATGATGAGGGTATTAGAGCACACACATAGGAGTTGAGCTCGCATATTTTAGTAAGAATGAATACATTGAGAGACGGAAGAAGCACTTCTGATTACACTATATCTAACACGATGCAGTTTAGGAACGAAGGACGTGCTGCGAGCGTCACTATGACAAGATGCGAGATCCCTACTGTTCGTTGTTCTCTGTCAAAAGGGCAGGACTAGTGTAAGTATGATACGGAGGGACATCGGAAGAAGAAAAAACTGAAAGAGAGAGACAGAGAGAGAGAGAGCAGGATTACAATCATGCGCTACTCACAGCCGCCATTCAAACTTTTCTTTCCTGCCCTTATATGAATACGAGTTACGAAGACAAACCACTTCATCTAGAGACGCTTCTAAATTTATCGATGAGCTTTAAATGTACTCACGTGTGATGTGTCGGACACAGTCGTATCTTGCGTTCTGTAAATACCGATTGGAATCTCGCATGTCGTTGAGCAGAGCTTTTGGTACAGTCTCCCATATGTTCGTATCCACATGTCGTCTTTCGTTATCTTCATCTGTAAGGAAAATGTTATCAGACTAACGAAATGCTGTTTTCGGCGACTGCGACTTTTAGAAGATTTAATTATGCATAAGATACGGTACCGATGTTAAAAATCCTGAACCTGGTGCTTGGTCGACACCAAGCAGTAGTCGTACGAATGTGATGACATAATCTTTTACGAATGCCTGGTAAAGCAATGTGTCCAGCATCGATGCACTGAAGACACTGCCTGCAGCGAAAGGCAATCGGAACATGTAGGATATATGGGATCCACGCTCCTTTTCTCTCTATTAATAAAATTAAAGAAAACATCGATTAGGGTCTCACAAAAATTTCTTTGTCCATAAGGGATACTACAGAATGGTATAATCGCACGGCGATTTAATCTCGCTCAACGTGCAAAATGATTTTCTATACTAATAGAGCGTTTTTAAGCATGTTCGCATTATAAATAATTGAATATATATCATTGCATTCTTGGCAACAGATATTATATATGAGAACAATTCTGTAATAAAAGCACCATATTTATTAATGCCGTACGGGCTACTATAGGCATATATTGTTATATTGGGGTGGTAAAGGGCTGTCAAAATAGCATGAGGGGGTGTTGACATGCGCCTTGCGAGTTATGCGTATTCTATTTTTCTTTGTGGTACCAATCTATTTAACATACATCAGTACTAACACAAGCTGGATTGTATTGTGTTTTCAATTTCTATATGTTTGTAACTATAAAAAAAATTCATCACTTTCGGAGGAATAAATTCGTACACTGGTCTACGTGTTATATTAGCGTGTGTTTACACAGGTCTACTGCAGACAAAATTGGGTACAAGACAGGGAATATTGGTCACAGAATTGACGATGCATAAATCGGACAATCAAATAAATGTTGGAACATTGACAAAGTAGAACGATACGTGTATGTACGTGACAAAAAGTTGGCTTATAGACAGCCCAATCTTTAATACAAGGTACATTGTCACATCGTCATCGTTTTCGTTTATTTATGAACCCATTGATAAAAAACGGAGAGATATACTCGTTACATTTGAAAATATGTTTTAAAAGCAAACCACTGAATGCCTAGGAAATATAAAGAAAACATAAAGGATAGATAAAGAAAATATTTCTAATTGTTTGAAACTGTTAATCCCATATCATAAATAAACGAGAACGACGTCATCACACATTGGAATGATATATATAACAGTAGGATATATAAGTTCCTTGTCGATCAATCCATAGTCAATCCAACAAACAATCAATCAGAGATGAGAGTGAATGACAATGTGTTACCAGCGAGCCATTCGATGGCTCATCGAGGTAGTTGTCAGCGGAAGTAGTGCTGAAGAGTACCTTTTCCATTTTGCTGAGATGTAGAGCATACTTGTCGTGCGCGCGAAACTGCATGAAGCGCATGTTACTCGATTGCGACAGCTCGGTTATGCTCTTTATGCTAGGAAAGAATCTGGCAACAGAGAAAGAGAGTAAAGCATTACAATCCTGTCCGGGGGATTAATAAAATCCGGTGGTGCGAGAGTTTGCGTTGAAAATTTCTCGGGACTGCGATTTCTTGGTGTAAAAGTTTCGCAGGCAAAAATAGAAGATATTTTCCCAAGTGCTCACTTGAACATCGTCTGTACGGCAACGATGGTATTGCAATCTGCCAGAGTGTCTTCCTCCGCGGAATTGCTCAACTCCTTGTTCACAACGACGACGTTTTCCGCCAGCGTGATACCGGCACGCAAAAGATCGTCCAAGCAGTCGATGGAGCCCCGCATCCAGTAGACCAGAGGAAAGTAGGACACCGCATCGAGAAACGCGATTTCCGGCTTCCGTTCGAGCAACAGGATAATCGGATTCAAGGAGGTCTTGGATCTGGTAAGAGTTAATTATACGTGAGCCATAGTGTTGTCGTGGTACTCCTGGTTATATCGGACTCTGCGAAAGACGCGCTAGAAGCTTTACTACCTGAAATGAGCTCGCAGAGGTATTATGAAATTATAGATCCCATTACTGCCATAGTCTGCTGCCAATATTATGGTTTTATTCTGCCAATTGTATTCTTTTGCATTCCTATAGCTGCAGTGTTGACACACCTGTGAATTTATTCTCAGGGTAAATCAAAGGATTGTCATTCAATTTTGCTCTTCCGTACAAATTTAGATTATTTTTAAAGGTACCTGTGCTAATTGAAGACAACACAGTGGCTTTTTTTCTTTCAGCAAATAACACAATGTGGGCGACACGCCGATGAAGGGCGAAACTGGTGGGAATCCTTTAACGATCCTGAAACATTTTTTTTAAATCATTATTACTAGCCTTAAATTAGATTTTACAGACCGTCTTGCATGTTATAACATCTAAAGCTCTTCAGCTCGTTTTCATGACATGATATCTGTTAATGGTAACACGTGAATTAACAATCCGTGGTGGCCCTAATATGTGATAAGAAATGTACAAATTATCTTTTGGCATGTATCTACTAATCGCTATCAAAACACTATTCCTATTAAGTAGATTAACATAAGCAGAATACTTAAGTATAAGTAATTTATATTGCGTTAATTTAAATTTAACATGCTGTGCATTATGTTACAAAGATTTTAATAAATGCATGTGCAAATTGTCATACTTCGTGCCAATGCAACATAGTCAGCTGTGATACGGATAACTTCATAAACAGAATTATAACGATGCCGTAAGTGAACGCTCAAAGCAATATTGCTACTGATCATAAAATTTCGGCATGACGTTAGACTTTCGTTATTACATGCCCATATATGCGTGCAATATTGCAAGAAGCACAATGTTGAGCATGACTCATAATGCAGTTACCACATTATGCGATGCGATTAAATGCTACTTTAATACAGTCGATTTTTCATGTCCTGTTTAGTTGGGTGGGTATTCATCTTGCCGTAACGTTCTGTTGCATTTCCAGTTCTTATGCTGATTGCCTCGGCCATTACTGTTGGGATATTTTCAGGTCGATCGTAAATGACGCCGTTACTTGCTGTATGATGATGCACGTGTATGTATAGACTGGCTGCTTCACTATGTATGCAAAGAATATAGGGACTACTAAACGCTAGAACCAGCAACTACCCTGGCTTTTCCTGCTTTTGCCCGCTTTACTTATATGGGGCATACGTTCATGAAAATGTGCCGGCTCGCCAGCAGAGCGAACAGCTTCCATTGCATTATTAAAAGTAACTTAGAAAACATTTTCCATCCATATCATTGAGAAATGTTTCTTTCAAAAATATAAGTAAACTCTCCCCCAGTTTACCCTTGAAATACTTTAACAAGCGTTACGTGACACAAATATTTAAGAATAGTTTCCCCGAGTCAATATTTGTCGCTATTCTACCATGCACACTTGTTAATCGATCATCACACATGTACATAGACACACGATAAGGAGTGTGCTCCTCGCGTAGCACCATGGTGTTTCTACCGGTGAAATACTGTTGTAGAAACTTAAAATAGGTTGACTCACCCTTTGAAACTGCTGGGTAAAAGTCGTGCGGCAAGACGGCAGTGCATAAAGATGATGCGGGGGGGAAGACATCGAAAACATCCATGAGGACATATAGGGGTGTGTGTCAGGCAGGACAGCATCGGCCACCGATATTCAACGATCGCGTCGGTGCCATTAGTGGAACGGGCATCAAGAGAGACATTGAGACAGGACACATAGACCATCAACGGAAACTTGCATATAATTTGACTGATAAGGGGTGTATGGTGGACAAGACAATTGGCGTCTTTGTGTCATGTTGATTTCCATATTTTTTCGTGTTTTTCACCTTCGAGAGAATCCGATCGATTCGATATCACGAGCAGTAACGATAAATGTAAATTGCTTGGTCAATGAATTCCCTTGATATTGTCAGTAAGTGACAATTTTTGTTGACTCGTATGTCAATATTTTTTAATAATAGTTTGATCGATTTCTTTGACAGATGACATAAAATGGTGAGAAATACTCTTCGAAATAATTTAAACTATAGATTTAGTGAAAGATATAAGATTCAGTGAACTGGTTTCTTTCTTAGAAGTATAATAAAATGACAACAAAATGAAATAGAAGAATGAGACGTTGCATCGAATAGGTAATCGCGAACACTTAGCAGACAAGAGTGCAGAGACAGGATGAGCACAGCGTAACAGTGATCGCAGAACACCTGCGAAACCAGTAGCAGTTGTGCTGATGGGACATGGATACCAAGATCGTTTAATGTCGAGGGACGACCGCGGTTAAACGTTAACGGCATCGTTACATCGGAAGTACAGCAACAAGCGGTACGATTCCAGCTTGATTATTGCTTCCTTGCGCAATACAGCTCCAGTGCTTTTTTATATGTATAGTCACTAAAAAGTCGTGACCAATGCGAAGCTTAGATTCAAAATATTTCAAATGTAGTTTTAGATTCTTATTCGGAAAAAGACTAATCTGTAATACAGTACAATCCATTCAAATGTCAACGTTAACAAGATATTGGACATACGATAATTGAATTAATTTAACATATGGGTAATTAACATATATTTTTTTATAAACAAAAATTTTTTCCGTCCATACGTATAATATAATAGATTCATTATTATCTTGTGTTGACATATCAACGAATCATAAACTAGTTTCTAAGGAAACGAGGGAGATAGTTTAATGGATACATTCAGTATGCTAAGGAATAGAGATATATATATATATATGCAAATAGATAGATAAATAATTTACATAAAACGGTCTGATGCAGAAGACTGTGCCATGCATGTGCACGAGACAGTGCAACGTTTCGCCTCGCCTCAGGATCTTACGCTTGTGCATATAATCAAAGGGAAGAAGAGAACTAATATTCATATGTATATTCTTCTATTAGATTAATTGTTTCTATTATATTAACCCTTCTAGCTGCCAATTCGTCTGGGTATGATGATACGGATGTCTCGTGTGTCATGATACCTTTGCTTCTTGGCTCCTTCGATGTACCAGGAATGAAAAAAAAACGAAGGACAGGACTAAAAACATACTTACGCAATTTTTTCACTGGGCGATCTCCATGGTACGTCGTCGTCCATCTCGTCCTCAGACTCATCACCCTCATGATCCAAAGACTCTTGACCAGGTAGATGCAAAGTAGAACTCGTCAGCATATCCGGAACCGGAAGAATGCTCGGTCTTCGACTTCCTGTAGAATCATTGTCATTACGGTTGCACGTCTCTTAGAAAATACATTGTTAATATTTTAATGATATATTTGTATAACATGAGCTTTGTATAATTGTATTGTTTTTTTCTAGAAAGCGAAACGCGAAATGGATTGATATGAGATACCTCTCCTTTGGGTAAGGACTTCGGGGCTGAGCAAATTCGGATTTGGCTCGAGGGAACGTGGAACATCTAAGTGGTTTCCAGTGATTGGAGTCTGCGGTGATGAGCCTCCGTCTTTCAAGCATTGTCTCGAGTCGCCAAACCCTCCGGGGTCAAGATACGTCGCTGCAACGGTAAAAGGTCAATTGTAGATATCTATCCAATGATCCTCTTATAAGAGTCATTGTAGAAGAATTTCCAGCTTTTGGGTGAGTCTAGGTGATACTGATTATTTTCGTACTAGTATTTCCTAGCATAATGAACATTTCGAATGGCTATGCACTACGCAGAAGATATAATATTTTATACACAAAAGGCTTTAACCGAGAATAAAACTCATTGCGGTAAATGGTAAGTATCGGGTATCAGGTATCTGTCATCGGGACTTTGCGCCAATATTTGCTGTACTGTGGGACACAACAATCGAAATATACTGCGCGGCCTTTACTAGGAAAGTAAAATCTGTTTCGAACCATTTGGGATTTACAGCCTGAGGTAGATCGAGCGTCGCGCACACATACGCGAAGAAGCTTCGGGAATAGGATAATATTTTATGATACGATCTTTCTCCTCGCGATTCAGACCTTTTAAGAGGGATACGACGGTGATATTGACGATGCGCTGCCGGTGAATGTCGAGGCGATACAGCGCAAATTTACCGCGAAGTAAGCGGTTAAAAATGTTGTGGGAATTGTGGGGAAAATTTGCTGGTCGATTGTCGCGCGAATATATTCTTTACCGTGGTACTCAAGGGACTTTTATGAAACATAAATTCTACGTTGTGGTTCTAATTAAGCATTTGGAGAATATTTTTGGATCTATAAATTCTTATATCCTTACTTAATCATCGGAAATGAAGGAGGGGCATCTATTCAAAGCAGAATATAAAAGATATTCGGTTTTGATGCTCTTAAAGCTTCGGGTGTTTTGTGTGAATATTGGTCTGTGTGTTGTGAGAATACACATGGATTCGTGTATTTTGTTAATAAGCTTGTACACAATTGCATCGTGCGATGCGTGCATCTCGTGGACAGTATATTTAATTACCAAAATTAATACACAATCAACACGGACGTAAAAGAAAATTGTTTTAAAACCGGTGTGTTGTTACAGCTTTGCGAGTTTCATCAAACTAAAGCTTTGGCTGAGTTCATTACAGTGCGAACAGGTTGCCATAGCAAATTTAGATGCAAGCAAAATGTTCGCGAATATTTAATGCAACAGCCTGAACACATGCTGTAAAATTGCGGAATTCAGGTATGCTGAAAGTAATAAAATTGCTTTCACTAACAAATTGTAACTGACTGCGTGCAACGACATGCCACAATTAGCGAACATTCACACTTTCAGCAATACTAGCGAAGCAAGTACACTAGAAAAGCGCATCAGAGCTCGTTGCAAAGTAATAAGAGAGCAAATGCTACTTGGGAAAGTGTTTACCTCTTTTAGCACCTTACAATTTTTTAAGTACCATCTAGACGTCTCTTGGAAAACAGACCTCTTAGTAACCACTTATTAAAATTAACATAATCTTTCTCCAGACAAAGATAATATCGCTCTCGTTAATATTTACTATAAATTATATGGAGTTTTTCTCAAGAAAAGAAAAAGAATAATAATTTACGTTGAGCGAGTCAAAATTGTATTGCACTAAGAGGATTAAGTAATTAAGGAATAATCGATAAGAGTAGCAAGCAAGCAACCAAGTGGATGAGTTGCGAAGCGAGTTGTTACGATGGAAGGAGGCAAGAAAAGTAAAAAGGTAGGAAAGTAAGAATCTAAGAAAGTAAGAAAGTAAACCGCTGATAAGCGCATGCGACACTCACGGTGGACATCGGATGCTAGTATGTTGTGATGTTGGAGTTGTGTGGGCGTGCTAGGGGGGACCTGCAAAGTAACCTGCGGCGGTACCATCGGGGCCCCGTGTTGGCGCGAATCTCGCTCGCTACGTTCCCGATCACCGGGCCCCGTGCAGGTCGCCTCCTGCCTGTTGCGAGCTGTTCTTTCCGAGCTTGGCTCGGTACTGAATCGACTCTCTGCTAATTGTGACTCGGTTCTGTTTGCTGTACCATTCCCATCGCCGCCGATGATGGTGCAGCTGGCAGAAAGGGTTGTCGTTGTGGTGGTAGTGGTGCCGGCACTGGTTCCACTCAAGCTAACCGGTGCACCGGGGTTCAAGCCACTATTGTTGTTGTTGGCACCGTCAGTTTTCGTTTCGACGACGACCTGCGTTGGTTCCACCGTTGTGCCAGTTTGATTATTCGCCACCACGAATGCCGAATTCTCTTCCTTCGTAATGCTCATGTAATAGCACGTGTCCGTCTTTTTCATTATGTGCCGTGGACCTGCGGCAGAACGAGATCGATAAAGCCGTAAGTGCAAATTGTCCTATGATATGTTTCAGGCTCGAGGTCGGACATACGATTTTGTCGTATAACGGGAAATCTTTCTCTGGATATAATACGATACGATGAGAATCGTGAGCAGGTCTCTTATATTGGCAAGGTACGGTATATTCATTGAGCGTTACTGCAGAAAGTTATCGTGCGTTTACCTCTCACGAAATAGAGATACGCAACATGTAGGCGCACGTTATTATCGGGGAATACTGCTGGGATAATGGGAACATTTGTGGGCAGAGGATCGACGCGCACTACTACTGTCGTGGGAGCTTAATACACCGACAGTTATCGCCGCAGAAAAGTATTTCATTATGATGATACGAGGTAATAAAATGAGTTCGACTGTAAAGGGAGAGTTACAGAGTAGTTACGAAGAACTCACCAGGATTTAGCAGGATTGTGTCCTCGTAAAATTCTGGTAGTTCCGCTGGCCTGACCGCAACCAGAGCGACGCCGTATTTACGATGGCTGTGGAAGGACGCGTACGTGAAGGACTTGCCTTCGTACTCTCCGAAGAACCGAGAATCCTTGAGAACGATGTGATATATTTCGTTGCCGGAACATTTACCGTAGAGCCTATGCCACTCTTCTTGCGACTGCTGTCCCTCCCTAGAATCAGAGGGGCACTAATGTCCTCCGTGGAAAAAAGCGTAAAGCTCCACGGAGCGAGCTCTCATCGTGTCGAGACCTTGCTCCCTCGATCCCTCGAGCCTCCCACCGCTCTTGCCAATTCTACTTACTGTCCTCTGGAGGTGTGTAGTAGCAGAGTGACTAACGTCGAGGCGCCAGGACACGTGCAGTTGTTCGCTAAAAGGGCGTACTTGAACTCATCCTCGCAGACCACGTGCTCCGCGAACTTAACGTGTAGCTTGTTCTCCGGACGGAAGATTTGTACGTACTGAGGAACGTTTGGTGCGAAGTCCTTTACCGCCCACGATCTACCCAGAATCGTCAAATTCCTTCTTCTCAGTGTCTTAAAGTTACAGGGGAGTTTTGAAGGGAAATGTTCACTTTTCATCTCTTTCTCACAACCTCTTTCATTCTTTTCTCTTCTCTTATTCTTTTTCTCACATTATATTCTTCGATGGAAGAGCGTTACTTATATTACGGAGCAAGGAATAAAAGTGTGCTACGATTATACATTGGAAGATCCTCTATTGTATGACACCGACACACGATGCTTCTTGTGCCGTGTGCTTATTAGTTTATCGCTAACCTGAGTATCGTGTGCTCGTCCGCGGCAGTCTTGTCGGCGTAATTTCTCGCGGCAAGAACGAAGCACGCTTCCGCCTCGTTCATTCTCGCCCTGGCAAGGTCGCTATCTTTCAGGCATGATCCTTGTATGTAGATTACTCTTTGTGCCCAGATAGGCACTTGCAGAATCATTCTCATCGTCGTATCGAGCTCCATTGGCGACAAGAGCACCACGTAGTAGTCCTGAATATGTTCGCGGAAATTCAATAACTCAATATTGTGCGCACCCCTTATGTACACGGTTCCTTTCTTCCCTCAGCCATCAATGGCGCAACTTTTCAACGCGATTAGTTTACGGGCAATTTGAGAAGTGACAACTTTCGAAATTGCTGACAGTCATTATACACCTTTATACATGTATGTATTTCTCTGTGTATACATACATATATTGGTATACAGACATGTATATATATATATAGATTTAGTGTATGATTGCGCCAGGTTGATAAAGCGAGAGGTAAAAGGTACTTGGGAGATACGGAACAGGAGATGTCAGGGAATATTGAGTAACCACAAGCTCGAATATCTGACCTGCAGTAATGGGTGAGCGTAAAACTCGTTCAGAAAATCCATGATGGTGTCGGCTTGTAGTGTCGTGCTGCAAACCACCACGTGTTTTTCGCTCTGTGCTCGGTGCGACGAATACGAACCGCCGAGCTTCTGTCGCTCCATCCAAGTAAACGCCAGTTGTTCGAACTGTCCAGAATTCAATACCAAAGCATTATCATTGAGGAAAGAATCCTCTGGTTTTCTTCGTGAATTCGGAAACCACAATTAGTTACAAGCCGATGCTCGTTACTCTGACTAGACTTATCGTCACGGCGACTTGGAGTGCGACGAGGCTATTTCTGATTGAGTACACTCGGATCTTATAGCTACGCTTTATGCACGGTCTCACTAAAATGTTTGCAAACTATAGTTCCTGAGGTGCAGCGAATTGTTTTATTAAGAAAGTTTCTGTAATGCCTTTGAATAATTTACTCCTTGGGAAATCTTGCTACTCCAATTTTATGAGAACCCACATAAACCCGGTTGAGAAACGCAAGTTAAGCTGTACGAGTAATGGGAAGCTCAACTGACAAATATGATCGACGAGTTAATTACTCAGATCACGTGATTTCTCGCACCGTGAGTGAGCGACGTAAAAGCAAATCAATCGTGACAAATGCATATACGTGAGAACTAAGGGATGCAATCGGATAAAGGGGTGCCTCCGCAATGCCGTTTTCGGTCTGGCAGGTTTGACGGACGAATCGTGTGTTTATCGCTGTCATCGATGTCACCTGGCACGATTGACAGTCCAGTTTTGCGCGTTAAGCCGCAGCACATCAGACGACGTGTCACCGAGCTATCGAGCAGAGGCCCATCCCCGGATTACGGTTTCATTCTTTCCGCTACTTAATGGTTACGCAGATCGAATGGGGATCAGTAATCCAGGCGAGCTGCCACAACCTCGTGCAAGCTTTATGGTACTGCGTTATTGAATCTTGATAAATCGAAACTCGACGGTTTAGCGAACCGTAAGCTCTCGGATTTCCTATGTATTAGGATCCTTGATTTATTCCACGCTTGCAATAGCTGCTCGCTCACATGCCATTGGTATTAGTTGCGCTAAGTTTTATGAGAACCGTGTTTGGCGTTGCAGTGAGAATCCATATATTCGTGCGCGCAATCGCAAACAAAATATGCTCGTACAACATATTTGTTATGACTGGTTCTTATCAAAAGGGACCTTTCCAATTTCGAATGAAAAGCACAGCCAAAGAGAGGGTCCAGGAGCTACAATGGTGAGAGGGCTCCCTCGGGGAAGAGTTTTTATGACCGCGAAGTGGCAACATATGCGTGGCTCCATTTAACTTTCGTCTTGAAATTTTTGTCGTTAAGCGAGGAATAAAATTTTTATGCGGCCGGCAAGGCGAGGCATAGCAAACATTTGCGGACGCTTCGAGGACTCAAACTATGACAGTTCGCCACTCCAAGTACTCGCATGGCATTGAAGCATTTTTTATACCGAATATCATACGAAAAATCTGAGAACTTTGGTAACTATGTGTTTACATTATTTTGATTTTTAAAAAAAGATGAAATTTGGAATTACGATTCAATTGGTAATTGCTTGTGTACAGAATAAAATGAGATTAGGTAATGAAAATACAAGAGGAATAGACTTTCTGTACCTGAGTTGGGAGAACCATGAGAGCCACGCAGATCATAATGACCATATAGAGCTGCGATGGCCAGATGTCGGGTACAAAATCCCCATAACCGACCGTAGAAAATGTTACTACAACGTAATATGTGCTTTGGAAAAGATTTAAGTGCCGGTGTCCTGCTCGCTGGAAGTGCTGAATACCGCATACACTGAAACACACAGAACAGAACGACGAAAATGTAGATATCAGACCGACGTGTAATTGCTCGAAAAAGAGAACTTTTTATCCTTGAACGTTTGAAAGAAATACACTATTTGCGTCTGTTCATTCCGCGATAATTGAAACGCTTTATCTCGAAAGAGCCGGGAGAATTGTACGCGATAGGGAAAAATCGTTTGTAAAACAGTCAGGAAAAGGATGTGTGGAGATCGGGTTTTCCCGAAAGAGAAGATTGGCGGGCCGAGAGAAAAACGGCAAGGTTGAGGACCGTCTAGAAAATCACGACGTTTCTAACGAGGAACATTTATAAGCGACACGCATCCATTATGCATGTAGCTTCATTGCTATATCTATAGCGAGGCGACATATTTGTATACTTGGCACTTTTTTTTTTTATTGCACTCATCAGAGCGCTTCTTTCTTTTTCCTGCAACTCATTTTGCCACGATGGCTCGCAAATACAGTTGAATCTGTGATTAACAGGTCGTTAATTGAATGCAATGAACAACGAAGCTTACACGGTGGTTCTAAATGTTCCCAGCCAACCAGACAAAGGTCGAAGGGAAATGGGGAGGCACTCCAATGAAACAATAATGTCTGTTCCATTGTCAATCGAAAAATACCGTCTGCAGGTGTGGCATAAAACCCCAATACAACAAAGCGCGCATATTATTTCAGTTTTAATTGTTCTGCCGCGAAACAAAAATTGCCCAAAATTCCATGTTTCCGATACCAATGAATAATTAAGCTCGTGTTTCTGACTGGAGATGTTTAACCGAAAATGCCGGAGGGAGAGACGAAAAGAAGGCTAGCTGGCTAATTTACAAAAGTTAACTTTGAAATTACGCATATAGTCGACAAATTAAGCACTCAAATTAGGAGAGGAATGCAAAGCTACTACGATGAGTTAGGTTTAATTTAAAACTTTACTTTTTTGTGTCTCTCATTAATGAAGCTGTATATTTATTAATAAAAAGGCAATTTTTAAATCTGATAATGTTACCAGCTTGCATGCAATAAACCAGGGAATTTTGGAAAAATCGACGACAAATGAATTTAGGCAGTGTGCTGCTTGTCTAGGTCTGCCTATTTCATTAAAAGAGTGCTAGGCTAAAAGCCGCACAAATACACACACGCAACGGATTAAAAAAAGTAAAAGAGAGAGAGAGGGAGTGATTCGCAAGAGAAGTGGTTCAATTGGCGTGGAAATTTTTTTTCGTCCTCGTAGGAATGACGCCCGCCGGCGAATTTTGCTTCTGTCAGAATACGTGGCTTTTTTCTCTGTCGAGACTTTTTTAAATTTGCTGCTACCGACCCGAGGTTCATGTTCGTAACCGGCCAAAGTGGCCAGAGCATGGCGGGTGGAAGCAAAAAACAATAAGTGACGTATACAGAATTGAAATTGAGGTCGTCCAGTTACCACCCCTTCCATGAATCACTCGGCAAGATCGACATGGAGTTAGTTGATGGGCAACATGGATCACGTTTCAAGATATTCTGTGGCAAGGAATCAAATAACTGTACGAATTGTCAGGATTATTTTTTCCGCGAAGCTCGAGAGACAAAAGTACATATTATTGATAAAGTGCGATCCATCAAAAAGTGAAATTAAAAGATTAACTTAAACCAGTGAGAGTGTAACAAGCATAGCCCTGAATACATTAATCATCGGGCGAAGTAAAGCCGAGGATGCGCATCGCGGCGCCACAGGTCTCGGAACGGAGCGTTAAGAGATTGTAGCTATCGAAATGAGATGAGTCGGCGGAAAGAGAGTGGCCAAAAGAACGAGAGTGAGAAGTTAAATAGGGGTTGATGTTGACAGCAGTTAAATGTACGGCTATGGAGAAAGAATAATGGTCGCGCCTGACCCACCGTTGACCCTAACTACTACCGGCGCCAAACACGGTACAACTGAATTGAATTTCTCACTCGCCTGAGATTGCATTTCTTTAGTATGACGTGCTTTAATACACGCCTGCAAATCCATTTTTCAACTATCATCAACATCACGCCCCTAAGAATATAATTTTGTTGTAATAATCTTTCTGAAATCCTAAAAGTACATAAGTATTACTTGTAGTAAAGGAATTTTTTTCGACATTGATATTTTCGGAGAATATTGATTTGCATAATTGCAAGTTACGTTCTTAAGGAACATGGGGGATTAGTTAAAGCAACTTGATAATGCTCTTCCGACAGTTACAAGTAGCTACGGCATTTGTGCATGTCAATGTGTATATGTATATCTCACAAGTGAGACAGGTCATTCGTTGGGGGAACGTCAAATGATTCTCCTGGCGACAACGAAATACGCAACACGTAACCGCGCTTACTCGAGGTGGCCTAGAGACAGCGATGCTACGAGCAACTAGAACATCACTAAAGTGAAACTCAAACTTGGTTTCACTCTGTCAAATGCACTGTTCGGGTCTCAACCCTCGCCAGTGCTAATCAAATCGAAATAGTAGTGTCTTAAAAATAATGAAAAAGAACTTGTTATCTAGTTCGGTAGAAAATGGTAGAATGACAAAAATTGGAAGAAACTGTATGCCACGCGTGGATACTGGTAAAGTGGTTGCCCTTGTCGCGACAAGGGCGGGCTTACAAGTGCGCCGTTCTAGAATTACACCGTAAATAATGAATCACGACGATCGATCGCGATATCAACCCATCTGCGCAGAGCGCCACGATTACTTATTAACATTTGTCCCACATTACGATCTAGGTCAATCAGCAGGCTTTCGTCCTTCCTGTGACTCTACTAACGACCTGCAACTTACTGCGATGACAATAGGAATCTACTCTTTACAAGTTGCAACTTAATCCATAAATAGCCGCACGCAATATCGGGATACATATTTGCATCATTGTATCTTACGATTGTAGCACGACTGAATAGCAAGTGAAACCCGATATAGTTGAATGCTTCCAAAGGGATGGTTCGAATTTTTTCGAAATAAAGATCACAACGAAAGAAAGGATATGGGTATTGTGAGTTGAAATTGGCGAAACGGTTTTTAGAGGCTCTGGCACAGGGTGTAATTGTCACTTAGCTCCAAGAAGTTTTCTCATTTGCGAAAGGCCATGGACCTATTCTGGGGAAACGTGTTACGTGGTTCCGAGGAAAGTGTCGTTTGCTTTAAACGCCCACGTGAGTCCCTTTTTCGCCAGGGAATCCGAGAATTGCTTTTGTTGTTGTTGTTGCCATTGGCAACTGATCTTTCAATTGTACTGGAGTGCACCTTTCGACGCACACTGGTAGCGTGTACGGGAACTTTGTCACGCGCATAAGCAACCATTGTCGCTACGATTAGAATTTCCGCGCGACACATAAAGGCACACGACTGTGATAAATGTTTCACGAAAACTTAATTCTGCTTTTTAGATCGAGAATTTTACGGTTGACTCTATTTGTCGCGCTATTTTCACTGTACCTCGTCGCTTTGAGAGAATGCATCGTGTCGCGTCGCGGTTGAAAGTTTGAAGTGCACTTACACTTAGTCACTAAGGAGAATTGACATATCGATCGCTATCGTTACCTCCAGAAAACTGTAAAACCGCACACCTGCGAAGTATTATTAGTATTCTGCACGAAGGTACTCCTGCAGACAATTAAAAGTACATGCATCCATATATACATATATCTATAAGACCTATACGACATTTTAAGATGTACTTTTGCATCTATTCACGAGATCCATATGTATGCAGATTTTATTTACGTACAATCTGATTCCATTTTATTTTCTTCTTTTACCTCGCGTGTCGTCATTCTTTGCGGGCAAAGTCTGTCTATTGAAAAAGCCAAACGTATAAGAAGAAGCGCAACGGGCCCGAACGATTCGCGTCAAAGTTCTGATTGACAAACTTTTCTTGTTATTATCTTCCTAATCAATGTGCAACGCACCACCGCTGCGGATGCGAATACAACGGCCGGATATTACAGAGAAAGGAGAAAAAATGGATAATAGGATACTGTCTGGTTTACTATGTTACCGTAACTAAATCGACAAATATATCAAACTCATTACGTGAAATATATCGTGTTCTGAGGTGAACGACTAATTTCTAACCAATAGTCACGAGATTGAGTTATCCAATATGCAAGAAATAATTTTCTCTATATCGGCTTAGCAGTTGCACGACGAAAAATGAGCCTCCCTCCTGTGTAATGAATTACTGAAGCTGTTAAATATTTCCACAGCAAGTTAGCTACGAGTAGTTTCTTTCATCGGAACTTTCTCATTGTACTCCTTCACACAGAACTTGCCACTCCCAATTATTCAAAACGGTTAATAAGGATAGTTAGTGGCGTTTCAAGGTAGAGAAGATAGGGGGTGCGTTTTTCTATGGGTTAGACTCGAGATACTTTGAGGGATTCACCATAAAGCGGTTTACAATGGAGTGGCTTCGTTATACCCTGAAAGGTGAGAGCGACAAACAGTAACGAAATAATAAGGTATTAAAATTAAGGAGAGAGTCTAGCCTTAAGGAACTGAGATTTTAATCACGAAGGCTGTTGAAGAAAAAAACCCGAGAAATTAACGTCTGGGACGAAGGGAAAAAAATCTTCAGGAGTTTAAGAAATCCACTTAACACGATTCTTTTTTACTTTAAACTTTCCACTTCGTTAATAACTTCCACACGCCATGTTTAAAAGAAAAACGTCTGATTTGATTGAAAGCAGCTTTCCCAAGCCCACGCGCGTGCTCGCGTATCTGGAAACCAGATTGACAAATACGCATTTCCTTGTGGCTTGGCCCGTGATAGAAATTTTCCGCTGACGCGCGAGTAATTTGATTTGCAGTGGGAACGCTAGTTCAGTTGATTTTCACTACCAGTTTCGGTTTATCGCGGCTAATCGTTGTACGTAATTTGTCAAGTCATCCCACAAATCGAGAGCTCATAAAAGCGGGAGTGCTTGCGCAAAATTTTCTACTGTATGTATATTAACAATCTCTCTGCTTAAAATAAGCACAGTACACTTAAGTCGTATTCGAAAGTTAGATAACGAAAGCTCGACTAATTAGAGAATTAAATAGGAAAGTGTTCGCTTTCAGCGTTTCTCCACTCGATGTATATTCGAGCCAATTACTTACGGCGACACGAGAAAGAATGCAATCAATATTTGCATGACTCACCTAGTAAAAACGAGGCAAAGTAACGTAGCGCTAAGGATCATCAATTGTTGACTCAACGCTGATTGCGACTTTTGCATGGCTCGGTGTAGATCGTTCTGTAAATACAAAGTATCCGCATTTTCGCGAAATTCCACAAATATACAATGAGAAATTGGTTTACAGTAAGAAAACGTAATACTCACGAACATATTCTCCAGAGAATGTTTCGCCAACCAGCAATTTAGGAACACAGGGATGAACAAATTTCGCATGGGAGGATACAGTAACTGAGAACAGAATGTCAGTAGTCAGTCATTAAAAACATCTGCCTGTGTTTATTGCTAGTTCTCAATTATTGAATATTTATTCAATTTCCAATTGTATAAAAAGTGAACTATCCTGTTGGCATCGCGGTCCCCCTCGGCGCTGCAATTGCGACACAAAAGTGATCATGCGGAGCTAATTATATTTCTGGACATAATGTTGGTTACTCGTAACAACGTTATGTCGCACTCGCGCACCGATGGAGGTCAATCCCTCGGAGACTCCGGATATCGATGTTGCATCAGGGTAATACATACTGGCCGACAAAACCTCGGGAACATGCGAATCTTCCAGGAAGATTAAATTACTCCGGAAAAACTTCCCTTAATCTCTCATTTATCGTGATATCTATAGGGACACACTGACTCGTGAGTGAGCTCGAGCACTCATACTCATACGCGTCACTGCTCACGGAAATAGGTAAAATGGTACTGGGAAGTAAAGAGCAATTTATCGATGGACATAAATTTGGTAGACCGAGAGTCCTGAGCAACAAGTCCTTTATGTTTAGCCCGTGCGAGGGTAATTCCATCAGTGCATTCGGTACCGCCTAGTTTGGGGGATTGGAATTCCGTCACGCTGCACGACTGATGTATATTAAGATGGATCGATGTACAGCAACAAGTTTTCTGCTCTTTTATGCTGTAATGCTCGTCCCTCGAATGGTACTACTATTGTAAATTACGCTTTTGAAGTTTCTGGCTGAAGCTTTACCAGACCTTCTTAGTACTTAAGACCGTCTTGCATGCTTGGCGAACATAAACGGCAAAGATTTCTATCGTCTATCGTCCCTCCCAGAAGTGCCGTTTGAAAAGCTTCATTCATTCGACTCGGTTCGTTAGGCTGACATTTAGAGCTGTGAACTGTAGCGAATCTGTTCTAGCACGATCCGACGTGATCGTTCAATCTCTTTAGCGAAATTATGACTTCGAGTCTCAAAGCTTATCTTATCTTTTCGTCGGATTATACTTCATATTGAGATATATCAACTAATGTAATAGATAATTCATTAACTCACCGTAACGGTGAAGGGAATCGTGTTGACCAACTCCAGGATGAAGTGAAACGATAAGACCTGCTGCCAGACGTTGCCCTGTGAACATTACGCGAACAGCTCAACATACCCAGTGACAAATGCGATAAAAGCAGAAACGCCGGAAAAGGGTTGAAGAAGACACACACAGCGAAGCGTCAGCTTTCGTTCTGCAGTTTCTGTGGTTATAATCTCTCTCGTTGGGCAAAATTTCGGTGACCTGACGGATTAGATTACTCGGAGAGAGAGAGAGAGAGAGAGAGAGAGAGAGAGAGAAAGCAGCTTTACCCATTGATAACAGGGCAGAACCAATTGATCCGAAAACGTCGTGGTAAATCAACAGGTGCTTTGGTAATTAGTAACATAGATCAGATAGACCTTCGTTTAGCAGAACGGTAGTTGGTTAGTACATAGTCAACAAGAATTAAATGCCTCAGGCAGGATGCGCAATTTTGCTTCAACAGTCATGTATATCGTTCGACCTGGATGCAGTGGAAATTTCTGGACCACAGCCTGAATTTCCACCCGAAGGGCTAATATACTCTCCCCTTTGCGTGGGATGCTCGAAAAAATCAGGCAATACCAGTGTCAAAGGTGAAATAAAACTGTCTGAGAGGGTGTCGCGAATTCCTGCTGATTAACACTCGATGCTTTGATTCGTTTCATTGACGGTAACGATGCATTCGTGATATTGGCTTCGTTGCTAGTTCCACGAACGTTCCTGTGAACATCCCACGCATACTTGCATTCCGACAGGACTTGATAGGTACGCTTGATTGAAAATGTTTCCGTGAAGGACACCTAAGCAGATTGGGCATCGGATTTCGGAGTGGAAATCAGATCTCAACGTATGTGCTCTATCGTGAAATACGTCTCTTGGCATGCGTACCTGTTCAAGATGCATATAGAGGAAAATTAGTCTGTAAGAGCGTTCATCTCTAGAATTCCTACTCGCGCACTATATTCTTCGTTATTGTCGTTCAAGGCAAATCAACTTGGCAATTAAATGATTTTTGAAGAGTCACTTCGCTGTCTAGGAGTTAAAGGATCTTCTCCTTGTATAACACTTTGGTAGAGCCAAATCTGGTACTGTATCTCTCGCAAAACTTCGACAGTTTTGGCGAGAACAGAGATCATTGAATTCTTCATTAGCGATTAGCTTGAAAGGAGATTCTGTAATAATGTATGCTTGATCCAGTGAAATTGCAAATGAGTTGGTACTTTTCCGCTTGTTGGACTTGATGTAAGTTTCGGGTTACATGCTCACATACATACACATGTTCAACCATCCGGAGTAAAGCACGGTGAAATTTGAAGCGAACGCTGATGTCAAATTAAAAGTTTTCAACGAGAAACTTCAGTATGAATGTAAATTCAGAGTCGAAAGGCTCTTCTCAACGTTAGATCCTAGGTAACGGAAGCTCGAGAAATGGTGCGAAGCCTCGAGAAGTCCGAGCAGTAGGTAATAATTCATCATTGACACCAATCACTTATTGCTGACTTTAATATTATTCATCGAGGTGTGAAAAAGTCGAGTGATTCGATAAAAATCACTGCGATGAAAAGGAATCACTCTACGAGGAAACAATCGTCGTAGATATACAATTCTTCTTCTATTCTCCAAGGCGAATCCGTCCCAGCTTGAAACTTGTTTCCAAACTACTTAAGATTCCCAAAAAGAGGACTGCTTATACCCACGGCGACGCGCGTTTCCGGCGTCGGCCCAATCAAATTGCTGAAATAAATGGTTACGCGCGGCTTGAAGGATTTACAGGAGTCTTCCTTCTCAGGACTCTCGAGGGAGATTTCGCGAAAGCTTGAGCGTTCCATGGCATCGGCTAAACTTCCATTTATATGCAGGCCTTGCATACATTCTCTGTTTCGGTTTTCTCCCGACGAGCTGTTGACGGCTCGATTTCTTTGTCGCCTCCGTCACGAGGGAGTCTTTGCGGTGGCAGTGGTGGTGGCACTCGCCGCCTCTTCTCAATGTCCTCAAAGCGAACACCTCGAAAGAGGACTAACGAGGCAGACCCTCCAAAGAATGAGTCACGCTCGTATGATTTTCTTTCTTACATTCTTCCATCCTCCCGGTCTCTTAACCATTCTCGAGCCAGCCAAACTTCTCACCATCCAACGATGTAGCTACTTGCCTCCTAAGTCTTCACGCTCATTCTTACCCTCCACGGAAAATCTACCCTCCAACTATTTCTCTCTCTCTCTCTCTCTCTCTCTCTCACTCTCATTGACTCCGATTCTTTAGACGCATTCTTTTTTCAAATTACCGGTTAATGCTCGCGGCGCACCTGGAGCAGCGTTGGCCGGCTTCTCGACAGCAGCTGTTCCGTTCGGGCTCTGACTTTCTCGTTTTTCATTGTTCGCGAATGCCCTCGGGATCAAGGACGCGGTCAAAAATAATAGGCACTGCTGCATTGTGCTTTCCGTGCATGCTTCCATCGTTCCACGCGGTATTAGTTCTCCTTCTCTCTTGTCTCCGGTGAAAATTCCTCGCACGGACTTTAAATGTGTAAAACATCCGCAGACGTGCCTTCTGCAGAGATAATGCTGGCTTCGATCTCGCGGGACGCTTAAGCAACCCCTCTGCGTCTCTTTTGCCTTTTCTACCCCTCTTCTTGTCATTCTCTTTTTGCCTCTCTTTGCCTCGCTTCGTCTCACTTGTCTATTGTATTGAATCGCGGCAAGACGTTCTCTTTGCTAGAGTTGGCGCGGTGCACCCGGAGAGACTTCTCTTTACGGTGTAGCGAGCGCAAAAGAGACGTATGTTTAATCGGGTTGAGTGCGACGGCGAAATTAGCTCTTTTTTAATCCGGATGCAAACTCGTCGAGAAGAGATGTAAAAGTCCACGGGGACTGCTCTTGGACGATAACCGGATGAACTTTTTAGCGAATTCTGTGATTATTAATATCCGTTCTAGGATTTTCAAATGGCTGACTGCGCGGGCAAATGCAATTTACAGAAAAAGTACGGCCCCGTGAAGTAAGGTGAGGAGGGCTTGAAACCCGAACTGCAGCACGACTCACTTGAACCGTGAATTTGATCCGGTTAAATGCCGCTGCCGTCGCCGCGCCAATGGCGTTCTTTGGAAATTTCGTCTCGCTGCCTCGTCGATAAAGCTTCGTGACTTCGATGGCGCAAGAATAAAGCATTGTTTACGTGCTGTGCTATGTACTTCCTGACGGGCCTAAAAATTCTGTTGACCCTATTTCCCGGAGGATGCATTGAGGCTTAGGTGTTTTTGAAATGCTATGCAACGATGCCCTAACACGAAATATCTTTCGTGCGTGTCTTTCGTCTCTCTCTCTCTCACATCTACATCTACGCATCTCACTAATGCATTCATTTCTGTCTCGCTCTCTAGCTGTTCCGCTATTGTCATCTTCATCTCGTTTTGGACGAAGAAGACACATACACACTGGCATATCCGGTTTATTCGATCTTCTACTTAATCTGTTTGATGAAGCGCGTGCATTAAGTCTCAGCCAGAGGGGTTCAAGCTTTTGGATCTCATTAGACAAGGTGCTCCCGCTTCTAAAGTTTGTAAATATAGACTGACGGATAAATGCATGGTATCCAAGCCGCAGGGGAGCGGATACGTGTCGTGTCCTATGGGGGAAATGCCATCAAGTGTCATTAGTCAGTTAAGATTGGATCTTCTCTTAAAGCATAGCCGAGCTTTAGGGATGTCTCGTGAACGCTGAGCGCGACTAGGTAACGTGCAGCAGTCGCGGTGTGTCTCTAGTATTTGTGGTATTTGTGTGCCAGGTATTGGTAGGTCTATTTGCACACACGCGTGTTCGTGCATTCGTACACATGTGGCCCTGCCACTTTTGCGGATGAAGGCTCGTGCGTCGCTCGGTGCCGGGTCTCTAAACCCCAAATCTCCGGCATTTCGGAGCTATTTCGGCATTCAGCCCTTCCACGCGCGTTCTGCCTGGGTTCATGAATCGAAGGTGCCAAGTCAGAATCCTCATCCTGTTTTCCGGCGAGCTACTCCGATTAATTCAACCGTTTCTCCTTATCCTATGGCTTTCTTCACTGGCTAATAATTCTTAAAGAAGTCCTTCAGGAATTTAACCATTCGTTCCGAGCATAATCCCGGTAATACTATAATTATTCGTCGAATATTCAATTCTAATCACTTGGACTAATGTTAATTGAGGAATCGAGTCGAGAGCAATCCACGGCTTTCCTATTCTGCGGTGGTTAATCATATAAACACAATTGCGCAACGTTAATTATAATTGTTTTCACAATAATTGAATGACTCTATAGCTACTATTATCGGCAGTGTAATACACTTTTGCTTTAGTCTTGTTAGCCGCCAATTCCAATTAACAAACTCCCAAGGAAGTTTGATTGATATAAGAAAGGAAGTTCTCTAGTAAGTGCAGTTGATTCGACAAACTTTTATGATAGTTGTTCACTACGGTGCACTAAGGATTTTCTGGAATGCAACTGGTAGCTTTCGGTGATTGATACAACCCGAACTAGCTATAATCGCGGTACTCTGTGGCATTACTGTAGAACGTGCACGTTATCAGCTTTGTTGCATCGCGACAAATCGTGTCGCAACGAGCTTGAATTGGTAAATAGCGGGCAGCATGGAGTGCATACCGTAGAAAATTATGCCATTGGTTTCGTACATTGTACAGGAGTCTACGAGCCTGTCAAAATCTGGAATGAGAGTAATTCTACAATTACGACAGCCAACTGATATTTAATTTCTACTCACTGCTGCTATGACCAAATTTTATACCTATGGCTGATATAACTTCGCAAACAATATTCTCCTGACAGTTCGATTAAATTTTTGACTGGGAGTGGCATTGTAAAGTCCCGTGAAAATTTTTGAAACACTCAGTACACTTGTGGAAGTTACAGAAAATTAATGTTTTGTGGTTTTAAGATCGTGATATACATTATTTGTACCATTACCGAAATATTACGGTGAATTCCATTTACGAGGTTTAATAAACCCTAACGGGTATGCATTTGCATTCGAACTTTGACTAATAAGACTTTATAGAGATTCGGAACTCTAGATAAAATTCACGAACTCTAACGAGATACCAGTTAGGTAGTTGCCCGTGGAATGTTTTCGTCGTTCAATTTAGAATAATACACGGTAGGATGCCTTTCGTGACTGCTCGCAAATTCAATGGAAGTTGAAATAAGTTTTTATTAGACCGATAAGATTGCACTACCCTACACCTTTCGTGATCCCACATGAAACTTCCGTCATAGTGCAGGGAACCCATTTAATTCATACAACATATATTCCAAAGTCTTCTAAAGTCCTCACACGAGTATTCCATATTTTTACTCGCATATTCTCCGTTAATACATTGAACGTCTCAAATCAGGAAAAAGGTTGAAAAAGCATGCATCAAATTTTTACTTAAATCCTTGTACAGAAGTACTTGCAGATTTGTCCAGAATTTTATAGCAGCTTTTACGTCCAAAGTTTTTCAGTATTCTACATACGTGTATATAGATCTGGATGTATACATATGTATATGTATTTATCATATTTTACCGATTTTTTGCGATAGCCGCTTCGTTGCTAGAATGTCATTGTATACGTATAACAACTGAAGTAGAAACTAATCTCTATAAATCTCTGTAAAAACTTTTTGGCCACCTCGTAAGTAAATTCCGCAATATTCCCCAGTGAAATTGCAGAACGACGGGGAAGTGCAGCGAGAAAGCGTGAAAGCATGAAAGCACATACGTACGTCTCGCAATATATCGCCATAAAACTACGCTCTCCATCAGGAGGGATCAGCCAAGAACATTCTTCAGCGCCAAACTGTAACAAGCACTTTCTTTGCCGGTCCTCGACCAGAGTAGCGCGGCGCATCGTAAAAATCATAATGCGCGATTCTTATATCAGGCCAAAAGGTCTACTTCCAAGCAAGAGGATAAGCTTCATCGCGCGGCTAAAGCCTCCTAATACCAGCAACTTTCAGATCCTATTACATGCGCCGCTTCAGCAAAGATCGGCTTGGCAGCCGCCGAGTCTCGCATACACCGATTGATTGATCGCACAGTTTCGCGATTTACTCGGCTCCGACTACCTCGCCTCAACGCTACATCCAAAGCAAACATACCCTCTGCGATCAGTATTATTTTTCGTGTTTTGTATCGAGTGTTCGTATACATTAACTAGTTGCGATAAGTGGCAAAGCGGTCGCAAAGGGCAAAACGAGTAGGAAAGAAAGAGAGAGTAAAGATCGATAATAGGTTTGATTGAACCATTGACAGTCAAATAAAAACCTGATCATGCAACGGCAAAAATCTGCAGACTAAAAGAATACGTACCTTGTATCCTAAATAAGCGAGAAGCAAAGCTTCCGCAAGCGAAACCACCGCCAGAACAACTTGTACCACCCATAATTCGAGCGGTCTCCTCACCCAGAGGATCGCGTCCCAATTGATGGTCGGGTGTTCTTGAAATTCCTCCTCCGTCAGGTTTTGGGACGCGAGGAACTCGGTCTTGTTGCCGGGTGTACAGCCATAGCTGTGAAAAAGAATTTGTCGAGAGCTCGGTAAATAAAGTCGCAGAGGCGCGCGAGACGAGAGGAGACGTCTATTAACGAGGAATTGCTCGGCGACAGGGTGTGAAAACGCGAGCGAGTGAAATTCGGCCGGCAGCAGTGGCCTTCGTAAAATGAAATGTACACAGCGAGAGGTAGGGAAGTAAAGGGCAAAGTTTCACGAGAACCGAGAGGTCAAACGTATTCGTCGCGTTTGCCATGGTGCGCTTCACGGTCCCCCGGACAAGTGTGCAACGCGCGCGACACGAAATGGCACGGAAAATATTAGGTTTCGCGAAAGTAATTTAGCGGTATAAAAGATACAGCGCGACATAGAAATAAAGCGTGCACCGCAGATCAGAGTCCTTGGGGGGTGGCTAGCAAAGGGGCTAAATGGGACAAGGAGGAAAACAGTGGAAATCCTTAAGGAATATCACCGCTCTTGCCCGCCGTGCCGTAGCAATAAGATGCGAAACCGTTTTAGCTGCAAAGTCTTATCTCGGTTTTATTTTCAGACGCGATGGCTCCTGCTACAAAATATCGTAATCCCCCACAAACGCTGCGATTCAGATCGCGCGCGCGCGCGACTGAATGGGTTCCTTCGCCCAAGCTAGAGAAATTCCTCTGGTATGTCGTTCTATCGCTCGACCTCTCGCGCGCGCTGGGTCCATCTATTTCTATACGGGTATATGTATAGATATAATATATATGTATACATATATATCCTCTGTGTTCCTCCGAAATATGCGTGTTTGATTCGCCCGAAACTGTTCGCTCCGGGGGAAGCCCCTTCGTAAACAGACAGTGCCGTCAACGTACAACGCCGTCGGTGAATGTAAAACACAGATAAATTCTTGTTCTTCATCCCATTCTAAGTAACTGTACTCGGTTCGCAAACATCATATATACTTCGCAATACGACGAAGGTGATTTGACGACACGAAAGGCAAATTAGTTTTATCAAGATTACTACAAGTATATCTTACCAACTGGCAAACGTTGGATTGTTGTCCGTGATAACTCTCGATATGTATAGGACGCATGTTAGCAGCTTGAAAAATAAATTAACCAGCCGTATTCTCAGACCTGCGAAAGGAAACGGAGAGACATACTGTCATTAAACTCTCAGTGGAATAATTGTGAAGTGAGAGGTAGCGATCGGTTGGTAGGATAATGAACAGGTTCATCGCAAATTATGGATGCCAAATGGTTCGTTTCGCGGTCTACAAAGGCTAACAACACTTTGGCCCGTTCACACTTCCGCAACCACTGCGCAAAGATCGATACTGAGTGATCGAGGTTGCCTTTGGCCGGGCATCTGCAATCGGCTGCTGCCACTCCAGCGAAAAGACAAAAGCGCGTGCTCTGGCCACATAAAGCCCATGTAACGATACTCCGGGAATTGCGTTGTAATAACCCGAGCAAAGTCACCTCAAAAGCAATTTTCAAAAATTCGATATTTTTCCTACTCGGCAACGCGGGATTCGAACCATTATTACAAGATTCCACTAGTTTTTATACGAAAAATATTCAAATTATGTCGAAGTTTAAATTTGTCTATCGTGTGCGAAACGTATATCGAACCCCCAATAATGGATAGAACGATAAGCAGATATCGCAAGACTGAATTTACTTACTCGAGCGTTGATTTTTGATGAAGTAAAGTTGGAGTCGCTCCTTAAACGTATTCTCGTTCACGTAGTATTCCACGCGAACCCTGTAAGCAAAAAAAGGGGAAAACGGTTATCACCATCCAATTTAAGCAATCTGACGCAACATTTCCCAGCTTAAAGTAGCTTATTACCAACAGTATAATTGTCGATGCTCAGCGCTCGCGTTAAAAATGCACAAAGTCTGGGTTTCGGTGAATAGAAAAATACCGATGTTCTCTGTGCACCGTTTGCCTCTCCAATTAGTGCGTTCAACTAGCGCGCTTTAATCAACAACGGTCAAGGGAGGTGTGCGGTTTAAAGGTGGTATCATCCAAGGAAATGAAAGAGTAACGTGTCGCAGGGGTGGATAACTGGCGTAACCCATTTGCGGATAGCAAGATTGGCGGAAAAAGACCGAAAATTTTGTGAGTGTCATTGCGCGTTACCGGAAAGCATTTGCATAGAATGATCCACTCGAATTTCCCGTGGGTCGACGATGTACTCATTATTGGATAGGTGTACGCTTTCGATTATTACGAACGAGAGCACCCTTCCCGTTCTAGCATTTACCTCTGTGTCTCTCTATGTGTATGTAGCCTATACCAATGGAGACGCAACGTTATTACTGCGGGAATCTACCGAACAACCGATTCCATTGGCTAGATATCGGTTGGCGGCAAGCGAACCACCCGCAAACTCGTGCAACCGGAGTTATTTTTAGCGAGAGGATAATGCGTCGGTCAGGCTGAGAATAGCATACGTGTGACGTCATAAGGCCGGCGTCGACAGGCCGTCTGTCGTTTGCGATCGTTTCGAGTTGTTGAACTGGTTCTTCGACCCAGATACCTTCGCGAGAAGCCTGACCTACGCTTCGGGCTGTTTTCGCGTGTCGGACGCAGAAGGCAAACGGCAAGATCACGGATAAGATCATCGATGCCGGTGGTAGGTTGAGTCGAAAATTATATAGGTGCTCATCGTGAGTATCTCGATGTAGTGTACTAGCTACATTATTCTTTAATGATGCATTTGTCATTCTTTTGCAAATGAATACATATAATTTAATTTGATTGTGATATTTGCAGTTTCATCCATTTCCAGTTGTGCTAAAAATATGAGACCTTTTAATAGAGTGGACTATACCACTGATTTTGTAGCTTGAAGACAGTCATGGTTTTCAGAGTGAGGTGTACATTTCGAACAGCCAATAGAGATACCGGAACAAGGATCGAAAATGGTGAGAGGCAACATGTAATTAATTGCCAGCGTGCGATATAACTCGCACCAAATGCCCGACTAGGAATAAATGTCGGGTCGAGATGAATGACGTTACAGAGGACTAATTACAGCGAAAGATCACGATAAAGTGTATCCATGGGGAGGCAGTGGGCGTGCCAGGTGCAATCGGCACGCGCGTTATCCTTCGAATGCAACGTGAACTGTTCGC
Source organism: Trypoxylon attenuatum (assembly GCA_963989405.1). Lineage (NCBI taxonomy): Eukaryota > Metazoa > Arthropoda > Insecta > Hymenoptera > Crabronidae > Trypoxylon > Trypoxylon attenuatum. The sequence continues at coordinate 13,866,892 of OZ022490.1, read as the reverse complement.
GAATTAGACCTACGTAAGATACTAACTCACGTAGGAGTTAACAGCTTCGTACTTCCTGAACCTTTGCTAAATATAAATACTTCGGACAAATCTACAAGAGGAACGATGCCCAATAATTGGCGAACCTCTCAGTTACCATGGCCACGAATCCAGTTTGTAACGTGCAGTTAATTCCACACTTTCCTGCGCTCACAATACACCGATATCGGCCCGGAAACCTCATTATAGTGCGGAGTTCAGAGCGCCGACATTTCCGATGTCGTATCTGGCGCGCGCGTTTCTATTGATTCGCGCGCGGCACCATCGCCGTTTCAATATATTTTATTCGATCAAAATATTGGTCTGTCCACGTGCACACTCTAATTATTGCTAATAAAGTCAAGGTTTAATATCTATGGGAATTTGTGAGATCGTGGACGGTTTGAGGATAATACTGACGAGCAAAAGAGCAGGGATGTTGCTGAAAAACAGGATTTTACAACTAAATAGGTGAATTGGCACAGTGGTTGGTGTATGCTGATCGTTGGAAAATCAAATACCACCTGTGAAAGGAGCAACGTTTTTTGTTTCAACAAAATTAATGACTCCTTCGTTTCGTTTTGCCCTGGTATCAGGGGCTCAATTCGCAGTAACGAGTTCTCGAAACTCGACTTTCCGTGTAGTTTCCTACACTCTCAACGTCCTACGACCGCTCGGGAATAAATTATTGAGACATTTATAGTGCGAGATAAACCGGCGATTTCCAGCGGTTACGCGATTAAATAAAACGTTAAGAATTCAGCAGGTTTCAATTGGTGTCTCGGGAATTTCACACGGAAGTATTTCTGTCTTTTATCGGATAATTGTGGCAAAATTCGGCTTTCCTCTTGCGCTACGAGCTTGATGGTATCGGATTGAAGTGGACTCGAGGCAGATCCATTAAATAAAATTTCTATCAATTTAAATCTAACCACTTTTGGCGGGTATATATGTATCAATTTATCAGGCTACCGTTCGGAACACCCAACGTTCTTCACGATTCAACTATATGGCTGACCATATAAAGGATTTTCCACTTCAGAAGGAAATACTCGCCCACGCTCGGAATTGTTCCTCGTTATTTGAACTCGAAACGCCACTCAGAGCAATCTATATAAATTGAGGGGAACGTCCGTGTCCGTCCTCCACTTTCTTTGGCTTTTTGGCCCCACTTCTACCGTCCGTCACATCTTGTTTGTTTCTATCCTCCTTCCGCGAGGAAGTAGCCCTCACAATCGGAGCCCAAGAACTTTTCAAACTACCGTGGAACCTTGTAATTTCTCGCGGAACTTTTGTAACTAGGTCTGTTCGTCGGTTTGAATCCTTGTAACACTGCTTATCAAATCCCTGATTTTCCAGTATCTTGTCTTCGAAACAATCTTTCCCGACGTTATTCTCTGGCCACTTATTAGGTCGATTAATTTTGAGTGGAAAATGGTACAGAAGGAAAACTAATTTCACTTGGTATAATGGATATGCCCGGGAAAATCTTGCGATGTTTCATCTCTTCAGCGTATTATTCAATGTCTTGTTGTTTCTTCAACTACTTGAAACTCGTGGCTAAAAATCTTTTGAACAGTAGTTTTTCTGTAACCACTGCGTTAAAAAGGTAATTTCTACTGGGTTTAAATGCCGATTAAATGCTTGAACGGGAATGAAGAAATTTCTACGTACTTACAACTACAGTGTTGTTAGAACTTTTGTAATAGGCATGTATACGTGATTCTCAGGTATCGTATGACAATTAACATATCGACGAAGCAACAGAAACTTCACCGTCCACACAAAGCTCAATTTGTAATAGTAGCACCAATCAAACCACTAATCTCACAAAACTAATTAATTAATTTACGAGAATCATTATCCTTCTGTCGACAATGCCACGCGATTCACCCTTCCAATTGTGCGTTTATTTAATAATTTCCCTTAATGATGTCGAATGAGCAAACAAATCAGCACGAAATGAATCTGAACTTTAACCTTCCATAGAGCCGATTCCGTACGGGGTAATGTCGAGTCATCGTTATCTCCCACCGAGCGAATCCTGCCGAGAGAACGCGAAACAGTTAAACCGGACTTACCATTCTCATTTCTCATAATCAAGCAGTCGCGACTTTTAAAGGAGGAGTCGTCCGTAGCACGCGCAGCTCGGGACAGTAAAAACCACATAATCAAAATAATAGGAAAGCGCGCGTCTGGGACTTCCGGCTCTTAGTCGACTCGTCCGTTTCCGGTAGGAGAGCTTATTATTCCACAATGCTTGTATGTGTGCAAGAGAAATCCGGGGCGACAAGAGGGAGGCGAGAGGTGGGTAGAAACTTCCGTGCAGAGGGTTGTGGTAATAACGCGTCTCTTGGCCCTGCTGCACGTAAGATTCGCTCGGGTATTAACGGCCCGTAAAGCCGTCGCACTAACGGTTGCTAATGCGCCCGGGTAAAGGAACGCAGGGCGAGTATGTACGTCACGCGAACTACTGCATAAGCCGTGCCACCTGATAGATGGGATATCATAGCCTGGCCGAGGCATAGCAGCAGTACGACGTGCCTCGCTAACTCTCCTGAAATCTCCTACGGAAATGCTCCCTGTCCTCCACACGTATACTGTGCCTCCATGGAAGCTTGAATGCCACTCTCCGAGGCAGGCTGATCGCGGGAATACTCAATGTAAACTCTCTCGCGTGAGCTCTTTTCTGGGTCGATCATATCCGATCGAAAACAGACAGTAACGACAACACGGGTAACTTCGATGCCTGAGCGGTATGTGCGCCTTGTCTCAGTTTCTGCAATCCTGATACCATGTGGGACCACTTTGTCATGGGCGTTCGTAAAAATCTTTTATTGCCAGTGTTTCGACGAGCTCCTATTGTTGAAAAACGATATTGACTATTCCTATGTCTTCATTAGTTTATACGTTGTTTGATATGCTATCAACTAAATTGGCCAGTTTGCGAATTCTTGCGGAAATAGACGGAAGTCCGGTTATACCGCGCATGTAGCTTGTTCAAAGTTCTCAAATTGAATTTTACAGTCACTAACAGGATTAATTACAGGATGTTTGATCTGTGTCCACATTTCGAAGCTCGCGTTGTAGAGGTGGGCCATCGAAATCGAAAGGGATGTTTGGGGAGGGGAGCGACGGGACCAGAAGAATCGAGTAGTCAGATATCCAGGAAAATATAGTCGGCACGATAGAGGCGTTTTTATCCGTGAAAAAGTAATAAAACGAAATTTGTCTCGTGCTGGAATATCGGCAGCTCTTGAACGGCTCCATCCAATTTCTCATCGATGTTTGAGTGGGGGAGGCGAAGGGGTTTTCGCTAAACGAACGATGCGTCATACGCGGCTCCGTGCCGATATTTATGAGCCACCTGACGATCGTAACAGCCTTTATAACGGAGGAAATTTGAACGGCGCTCTGTCGGACAAACCGTTCAGGCTCGTGTCCGACCGATTTATGAATTATGCAGGCTCCAACCACGACGAAACCCGTGTGGCTCGCCTTCTCGCAACTTGCTTAAGCGTCGATCGCTTTTACCTGCAGTAACATCGATCGGCCAGGAATGACCCACTATGCGACAACTTCGCACACGTTCCTCGTGTGTACTGTTTCAATTGAGTAACGATGTTACATACCACCGACTTGGCCGGCTAGGCCGTCCGCACGCTCGGTTCTCCGAGTTCCACATGGTCCACACGCTAGGGATACACCCCCTACCTCCACCACTAATTAGCTACCCACCCAGAATATCCCTTAAACTTGGGCTTTTCCCTGTACCCGAATACCCTCGATCCAGTCGAAATTAGTTTGCCTCAGTCTTTTATACCCTTTCTGGCTCCTCCCCGAGCGAACCAATCGCTCGGATCCTCGACCTCGGTGATTTTAGCTGAACGTTAATCAAAAGCTGTTACGTGTTGTGTAATGCAAAGAGGAATGCGTTTTGACTGTATAGGATGCGATGGTTGATCGGACTGGTGGATCGCACGAGTGGCAGGTATTGCACTTGTAATGAAATAAAGGGCGCACATGGAAAGGTGTTATCGTCGATAAAAGCGTGTGTTGATCTGATATTTGTACTCTCGATAATTGAATTAGAGTTTAATGGAATTTGTATATATGTATCGACGAGGGAATAAATGATGTTGATCGTACTCTCGATCAGAGGGCGTACCAGTTACAGATATTCGTTGGAAAACAGGCGCTAATTCAACCGGCTCTTTAAGAATTTACCTTGCAAACAAGACTGCACAGAAACATTTAAAGCTCGTATGGAACTCGTTTGGATGTATTTTAGGACAAAAAGGTGCATAATCAGTTGCACGCATACACGCTATTGGAACTGAGTGTACTGAGTGCATGTGAATGAGGCGTACTGTTCCCCACGCAAAGGCTAAAACCCGAGTTTCAGATAAGAAGATTTGCATTTTCGCTGAATTCCCACGGAATATCGAAGGTTTCGCGAAGAAAGTCTCATCGAGCGTTCGGAGTGACATTTTTCAATAATTCATGACTTCGTGCCTACATCCGAAGGCGCAACGGTGCCGGTATCGAATAATTTGCTAAGCACAATTATTTGACGTTCACTTGGAATTTCAGCTATCGAAGCAGGTATTCCGGATGCATACCTTAGATCTATTATAATCGTAGGCTGTCCTTACAGGCTACGAATAGTGCTTTACAATCAGTCGATATATAAAAATACTTTTCATAACCTTGTACTCCATTGACCACTTTGTCGTTCTAAAGTGTCATTATACTGACGTCGATACTTTCTTCGCGTATGCAATTGTGCACTTGTGCACACTAGAATATAGCATCCCGATCGAAATTTTTTTTGCACCCTTCGCCGAAAACGGAAACTATTCGAAGTTATTAGCATAATTTGTCATTCAAAGGAAAGGAAGGAGAGTGATTTGAATACAAACCAATATGTTTGCATTTGCATTCGCATGCCTATTCGCACAGAGTACCAAGCGGATGCCTCGAAACATTCATTTTGCAGCATAATAAGCAATATTCTCGTCATGCTGCGTTAACAATGGGATTCGCTTTTCCCCTGATTCAATTTGTTATTACTTATCGGGTTTATTTTCCGCTTTGCAAAAAAAAAAAAAAAAGAATCGTATTCCATTTCGACTCATCGCATTCACAAAGAATCTTCGATATAACAGACGCAATCTAACGTTCAGTCCAATTTCAAGACTCCGGATAATTCAATTATATAATTCAGAGCGCGCTTTCAATTTGACGAGAAAGTAACGGACATATTCTCGTCGACGCGGAAGAGGGTGTTTTGACCTGGGAGAGGGTGCGGAGTAAATATATATGTATACGAGAGGAGGAAAAAGCGAGAGGCCTGCAATAATGCCAGATACGTTTCACGATACGCGTGGACACGTTTTGCGTTGTCACGTTAATTCCGTGTTGCAGGTTGGGCTGCGTAAGAATAGCACATTTTATTTCTACGCGGCCATCCCACGGCCAGTATTCTTTTCACCCTGGCAGCTGCCAGCAAAATATTTTTCCGTTTGACAGTGTCAGTTGCGCGGTCTGACACCTTCGTACAGATCTAATTTGACTGAAGGGATTACCGCACAAGTAGTGGCGCTTGCGAATTTCCACCAGGCGATCGCGCTGCAAATCCCCCTGTAATACCGCCAGAGTAATTAAATATTGGACTTTGCGCAAAACTGCTTAAATACCTGTCCGGATATCTCGCGAATTAAATGGAAGAACTCGAGGACAAGTTGAAAAACAGATTGCCATTTTGCTCGTTCACTGACAAAGGAGGTGCACGAATGTTTAATGGATATTTGTTGCTATCAATCCAGCTTGTAGTGGTTCAGAGGTGTACCGAGATAAGGTGCTTTCGTTTGATGCTATTAATTCGAATTAATAGAGCCGGACCGCGTTTACGCGGCAAGATAATGTGGGGGTGGGAAGGCGCAATGGACCAATTTCATTTAGAAGATAATCCCGCTTGAAACTCTGACCCAGTATTCAAATGGCAAGGGTCCATAATCGCCACGCGTACCGATAAATGTCCTTCTTTTTTCCCCGTTCCCATTCTTTCACAACGAGATTCCCTCCAGGAGAAATTTGTACTGAGGAATAGACCCTCGCCGCGAAACTGCGATTCTCTAATTGCGTTTCTCTATCAGCAATAAAGAATTCAAAGAAGTTGTCCCGCTGTCGAGGCCATGAAAAAGTAGTAGTCCAAGAGATGATTCGTAAAAAAGCTACCAGACGAGTCGTCTAGTTTAAAGTGGAAAATCCCAGAACTTCAGTAATCAAAGGTACAGTAAACTGTTACTCGTGTATTGAAAAAAATGAAGTAAAGCCTAGACGGTGTTTGATGCATAGCTCATCCAGCGAAAGAGTCAACACCGTTATGCCAGGAAAAACAGTGATTCGAGTGAGTCATAAAGTATTCACTTTCCTTTGATCGGCTAGTAACGTTATAATCGGCTGAATTCACCGACACGAAAATACCCCCAATTAGGAAACAGTAAGCCCTCATACAAACAACCCAACAAGTCTTACAGGGGAGCATTAATGGGTCGCGTATCGAAGCAATCAGACTGGAGCGATTTGGTGATTGCCAGCTAATAAACCTCGTAATTTCATGCAGAGATACAGAAACAGATTTACATTCGCCAGACAGATCTATGCATTTATGTATCTCATTAAGGAAATTGATTCGTTCCAGAATGAAGAGTAATTTCGAAGCCGATGGTAGAACCGTCTGCACGAGAGAAAACACACTTGAGCAGTCGAACGAGGCCCGACTGTAGGTTCAATTGGTTTTTACAAGAATCAAAAGGACATTCCAGTGATAATTGGGACGAATTCCTTATTCCCTGGGAAAGTCAAATATCGCGGGTGAAGAGGCCGAGGGCTCTAGGAAACAGTCGGCGAGGAAACTTGTACACTGGTAGACCCAATTACGGAAATAACTCTGTTATCTATATCGCGGTATCTGAACCGATTGCAAAGGGTAAAAAAGGCACATGGAGCGACGACAGGGTATATAGTACCTAACATACAGTAACCCAGTATACAGACCTAACAGCACGCATGATCGCAGTTGCGTGCTTTTGCATGAGTCGCAGTAAACCCCTTTGCGAGCACGCGCTCGAATAAATTAAAAAGCTGAGGGTGTTGGCCGCTCTACGCAGTGCGAATAATACTAATAATGCGCCCAAGTAATTAAGATAATACCTCATTCTGCAACCGTGCTCGAATAGTGAGGGAGTGTCTTAGAATCACGTCAGGCAGGTTTTTCTCAACCTGATGTTATTTCCAGTCTGACTATGTCCGGAGAATTCTGTAACACCACCGAGCGATGTTTCTTTATGCAGCATTGTTAGCGGAAGAGTTAGTTAAACCATTCCACCTGGTCTTTGTTTAATAAAAGAAGGTTTTGTTCGAAAAGAGGAATGTGTTGGAACAAGATGCATAATGTACCAGTCCGAATTGTAGTTGCAATTCGTCGTGACTGTTTCTGCTTAATGTTGAACGACACATTCCGTAACGCGATGGTTGCGACGGTCAAGCTCGGTTTGTGTAACCCGAGGCGACGTATCGTACCATGCATATAGTTCCTATTATTTATAAACTCTATTTATTTAGTCCGCATCGTGTTTTCTTCTTACACAGAATAATAAAAAATATACTCAACACGCTTGGCGATTACGTAAATTTTCTGCAATTACTACAATGAGATTCCAGTGTAAAATAGCAGCGAAATAAAAATTCCGCGGGCAAAGCTCCGTTTAATAAGGTGGTTCCTAGCGCTGTTGCCGAAAATGATTCGTTTTTTTATGCGACAAGAGAACACGTGATAATGACGCGTTCTTTATTCCTCCCACGTATCTGGCACTACGTTAATAACACCGCTATTCCCCTGAGACAAGATTTCGATCAAAAAATTGACGTACACTGAGATATTGTTATAAGATTATATGCGTGTGATACAAACGATGGTGTTACGGTGAAACGAGGTACGCACGAATGTGTTGGGGATGAGAAGAGGTGTTGCGAAAGAGAATACCGAATGTTCCGCAGGGGAATAGAGCGATATGTTTAGGTCACGTATGCGCGTGTATAATATTCCTAACATTTGTGTGGCAAGAGTATAACTCAACTGTAGACAAGTTTTTTATTCTCCATATGTTCTGTCTTATCTCTGGTAAATCCACTGATCGTAATACATTTGTGTACTTTGATGTATTAAAAGATATTTCTTAATAGTCGATCAATTAATTCGACAAATTACATTAAGAAATGCAGTTTTCTTGTTAAATAGTGAAAACTTTTTTTATGCGCGCACTAAGTTTTTTAACGTTTGTTAATTGGGGACGAAAACATACAGGGGTGTTTCGCGCATATCTCGATCAGCGCATAAAATATCTCACGATCAATGCAAAAAGTTTAAATTGTTAATTCGTACCTTAAAATATTTTATTTGAACAGCAATTTGACCTGGTTTGAAAAAATTAAATTAATATAAACGAACAAAATTCCAGCAAAAAATAAGAGAAATCAAAATGGAATCTATACAACTGACAACTCATATTAAGCACTATTTGTTTAAATAAACGCTCGAAAAAGTGACTCGGGGCAATTCGAGAAATGTGTTGCTCACAGTTGCATCAAATTATAAATTATAACCAATGATAAAACTCGCCGACACGAATGACGCACACGACTCTGAAATATTTATTGACAGATACCGATAATAGATCGTATAAGGTATCATGCCGACGAATAGAGCTTCATAGAAAATTGATTTGTTTACGATCGCACTCTCATTACAATACACCGTTAACGCATACCGGGGTCATTGCAGTTGAGTCATGATAATCAATAGCACTACTGTCACAACGTGGCATTCATTCTGGTATCGCGCACGCGAGATCTTTTCGTAACTATGCATCCACTAATTGGAAATGAGAAACTTCGGCTGATTCCCACATAATTATGCTTTCTTCGTAACATCCAATCGTCTGGGGTAAAAACTAGAAGAATTGATGAAACGATAGGAAAAAAAATAGGATCGACGCGATTGCGTTTCTGTCATTTGAGAGAGTGAATGGCGTAGGGTCATTCGTGGCACATGTGAGAGAGGGTCGTGTAAGGTGGTATCAAGCTGTAAAGTTTTCCACACGCAGCTGGTTCGAAATGAGTGGCTGACAGAAAGACGCATTGTCAGAGAGTGAGAGAGTACTAGTAGTCCTAGTAGTATAGGTCGACAATATCGATTCGCGGCTGTCGCGTTCTGATACTGTGGCCACGAACGCTCGCCGTGCGGCCAGGAAGAAACGAAGTTTCGAAAGCAGACACGATGACAGATAATGGGATTCAATACCCGTACTTGATTCAGCGCACTTCGTCACTCCTGTCCCATCCAGCGGCTCGACGGGCACGGAGTGGCGCAGCGCACGAGCCCGTTGACACGGTAAAGATTGAATAACCGATGCGCTCGTAAATTTCAATTGGCGTGGCAGAATTTTACCTGATCACGCTTCTACGAACTTCTGACACAAACTGAGAGTGAGTTCCTGTTCCGTCGCGTCGGCTACAGTGTTGCTGCGTTCCGACGATGATGACCTTTCGGAGTTTCTTGTCAGAATGGACAAGTGAGACGGAACAATACGTTTGTGGTGCGGAATGGGAAAAGAGGACGAGTGCTTTTTGGGCTACGGGTTGATGCTTGTCAGAAGAGGATATATACCTTCGGGTTGCGAGATAAAATGTTAATTTGAGGGTAGCTCTATTTTGTGTATCTCTCACGACCATGACAAAGAATCGCGGGAATGACTGAGGTCCATTTTAAAATTAGAAAAAGGTTTCATCTTTTGTAATGACTCTCATCGCCTCGAAAGCCCTCTTCTCCAGACAATGTGCATACCTGTATATTCGATGTATGTTACATGTTGTACAGTTTATGCAAAGTAGCAGTCATGAGATTGAAGAACACGTCCCTCTGCTACAACCAACGTGTTGCGAGTGCAAACGGTCCTTTTGGTAAATGTCGACAACCATCGTGTGACCCATTAACAATGCTCAAATTCAAAACCATCCATCTCACGTTACTGTCAGATGATTAGAAAAATGGACAGAAACTGATCTAATAAGCAATTTGCCTAGAGAGTAGGTATTTATTCTTTAAGGTATGCTAAGTGGTTAGCAAAGGCTCGAAGTGAAGTACGAGATCTTCCGTTGGCGACTATGTCAATGCAACCCCTAACCACAATCGGTTTCGTGGCAGATTAACTACGTTTCGGGTGCGTCGCCGCGAAGTGGACGTGACGGATCGACTTGGGTAAAGTAAAGTAACTATTGCGGCTCCCAGGACGAGGATTCCCATCGACACAAGGAACCGCGGCGCGGAGGGAAGAGAAGCAGGGGCAGAAGTAGTAGCAGTAGCAGCAGTATCAGAGCAGCGGGCGTTCAGCGAGAAAAAGAGGACGAGAGTCTGTGAGATGCGCCCGCAGTAATTTAGTGGAGGGATTTAGACGTCACACGTCACTCGCACACCTCGCCACCAAGAGGAAAGTTCCTTGGTGGTATTCGTAGGCACGTCGAAAGGTCGTTCGATCCCTCGAGTGCCTGTCGGGCTCCTTGTTTTCCGTGTATTCAACCTGATCCGTCGGCCAGATGTTTTCTTACCACAGCACGAAATCGTGGAAACTGTGCACTACTACTCTAGTATCCTCCGCCTTTTATTATCCTTTTCTCCACCCTCGATGATTTCTGATGCGAGTCTCCAAATCTTGCATATTTCTTCCCACTGGGACAAAAGTCACCCATCTTCCTTTCTTTCTGACGTGCCACACTATTCCCGAGTCTATCCGCATACACCCCGTTTTCGTCCTGCTGTCACTCCGGGTTAATATCGACACCGAGGAAAATCGGATGTGACTTTCGCATCCCGCGGACTTTCCTGCCAGCGTGTTTTGCATGGTCCCTATTCCTTTCCCTTCTCATATTTGTTATTTTGTTCCGTATGGCGTGCACTCCATTGCGGTTAGACGGGACTCGGCATGCCAAAGAATGAAATCGAGCGAGATTCGTTCTATTTTGTATCGGGCTCCAATTGCGATTGAGCATAGAACTGACGTGAGTGAACAAAGAGCGAAAATGCGAATGCATGCTCCAAAAATCGGTTGAAACAAATGGACAAATACGTTAAAACAGAAACCGATGATTCGTCATTGCACCGGCAGGACTGCGACGATTTACTTTCGCTACTGCTTCCGTATGGGGAAAACAAATTTGACTAATCTTGATAAATGTTTTCATGTTGAATATTGAAAAAGCCGAGGTCGCGCTCGACTGCCGTTTGCGTTCAGTATCTGCGCGCGAGGGCACCCACGCGGTGCACCTCACTTCTCCATTAACGCACTGGGAAACATCGATTCGAAATTTCCTTTGGCGAGAATACGTATACGTATACACATACCGTACTGCGACGTAGTGCAAGAAATTCCATTTGCAGCAGAGCTATGCAAAACCGCCCTTGCTTGTACGCCAAGATGAAAGTTGCGAGAATCCGGAGACGGGGACAATACTTATTTGGGAACTTTCCGCGAAATTAGTTGCCGTATTTATTTTCCTGCTTCCTCTATTTACGCCCCCGCCCGTGGCTGTATGAGCCTTTACGAAAATGCACCATGGTCTCTTTGTAGAGTGCTTGCGCTACCGCTCTCACCATCCACATCTGTGCTTTCGCCAGATTTACCTTTCCGTATACAGCACAGTTCACTCCGATAACGCGTTGCCCCAGGGTGAAGCCTCTCCTTAATAAAACACGACAGACGAACATTGCTAATTGTCTTTCCAAAAATTCCTTCTAAAGCTTCGATAAGAGACATTGCGAATGGTATCGTCGATCCGAATTAACACCGCAATACATACTTGTATTTGGGTTAGAATGTCGCGAGATAAATAAATCAATGTTCCTGAGAAGAGACGTTCCTAGAAAGTTTCCGATGTCGGCTCAACGGAGAATTGACCAGGAGTGTCAATCCAGGCGTTGCGGAAGCGTTGCAAGGCGTTGCCACAACTGTAGCGAACCACTTCCTGATCGCGACTCACGCTATGATCGGCCAAAACTTATTTCCCACGGGTGCCATGATTCGATTCGTCTCCAAGACGAATCAGCTACATGCTACCACTTGTTTCCAGCATGGCACACGACTTTTTTTCTCGTTTTTCTCCTCGCTTTCGCTCTTGTAGCCCGCTTGTTCTCTTATCTCGTGCGACCACCTCTCGGAGAAGTCCTATAACCCTCCAGAGAACGGGTGTGCATGGAAAGTGCGCGAGTACGGGGCCCGAGAAACTTTTTGATTATTTCTCGCTCTCTGCGCGAAATCCTGAAATCTGAATTTTTTCGACCTGTCGTAATTCTTTTTTTCGATTTAAGTAAATTGCGCTGTTTCCCTTTTTTTATATCCCATTCAGGAGAGTATTTGCGTGATTTCTGCGTTGAAACAACACAGGCGAGATAGAAAAATATCAATATGAACATGTATAATTAATCGGCTTACGAGTGTTCGCTATTTGCGAAGGGCCGAAAGAGAGAAACAGAGAGAGAGAGAGAGAAAGAGAGAGAGGGAGGGAGAGAGAGATCCATGGAGAGTGGTTCGTTTCGAAATAAAAATTTTAATATCCGACATGCGGTATGAACTGTATACGTAAAGGATTGTAAAATATTCTGTTTATGCCTGGACAGTTTTCAAGCAGCAATTCGTGGTCCATGAGGAAACTCCGAGCACAAATCCGCTGATTTTATTCCCTTTCCTTAGCGAGCTTCCGCGGATCGAGAGCGAAAAAGACAGAATGTCGAATTTCATTGGGCTCTTCCTACCAAAAGCTCTCCGCCCTGGAGGTGTTCTAACAAGTTTTCGAAGGAAACAACGTTTACTCGTGAGGTCGCTCACTTTAGAGGACTGTAAAGCGGGAAATAGTTCACGTCGCGTCGTCGGGGCCCAGCACGTAATATTGTGCACCGTAGAAATATCCGAGCCTTAAGAATCTTGTCAAGATAAATTCTTACGGATGCATTTTCTAAGAAAGTGCTCGTAGAGAAATAGAAAACCCATCGTCAGTGTCGTGTATCGCTCGAAAATAGCTCAGCTCGTGTGATTAATCAATTATTATGTGTGCATTGGTTACACCCACGAGTCCTCATAAATTTCTCTATTACGCTCGAGGGCGATCGCGTTACAAAATGACTCCTATAAATTTCCACCACTTCTTGTACATCTACTTGGGATGCTGCTAGGAAACATGGTTAAAAAAATTCACGCGATTGCCAACATAATTCCAGACACTAATGTCCATCGTCGTTCCCTTGAAAGACGTTTCGTAATCACTCTTAATTGGCTTCAGTTGGAAATGAAGAAATTAGCGATAAATCAATAACGCTGATTGACTTCGTTTCTCAAATCAACCTGACAAAACGAAGACTAGCAAGACAGGTTCACAAATGCAGAATTAAACGAGTAAGTCTGCCGCTTGGCGTGACTCGCCTTCTATCAGTGCGAAGCAAACTTCTTTTCTCATGGTAATTGCTATGATTTTATTTATTAGCAAGTCTCTCCCTCTCTACTCTGGCAGAGTAGGACATTAAAAATTCCCGTTGAATTTCGTGTCATAGTGGCATACTCGGCGCGAGTGGACGAGAATTTTTCTACCCTGCGTACTAGTTCCTTTCGTGTCCAGTGGCAACGAAAACTGGGCAGCGACTACCCTCCAGCCTGGTCTAACCCTTTCATGAGTGATGTATTCTATTAATACACCCCGCTCCGTTGCCATCTGTTTTTATCGCGCGGCAGGTCCGCTATTTTTTCTGGGTGGATGCGCTTTTTTCAGGAAGAACTCGTTACCCTCGTAGTCAAAGGAAAATTCGAAAATACAGACGGGCGTCCTCCTCTTACGGTCAATCCGTTTGCGTATATCGGTTTTATCGAAAGGACCGCTCGGCGAATAAACTTTCAAATTATATGTACCAATAATGAAACGAATTGGGCAGAGAACACAACTCAAACGGCAAACGTTTTTCGCGTATTTATAAACTAGCGCTTCGTTTACTCCGTGACGTTACCCGTTTTCGCGTAACAGAAAATCTGGCGTACGATTGAATATACCGGCACGTTTGCCCAATGCTTTTTCCACCCGTCAACAAACTGTTTTAGCTCTTCTGAACCGCGCAAATAAGATAAATACTCGAGTTTGATTTGGCGTAATAGTTTACAAAAACAAGTGTGTTGTCGAATGGATTTCTTGTGATTTTTCCTAGCATATTTGCTTCACTCTTAATTCTAGTTTCCTGATTAGTACTCTGCACCGAAGTGACACAATAGGCACGTTTCTAGGGCAAAACGGCGTCGTCTTACATCCGCGAACGCTAACTACAGAATGCAACTCTCAAAAGGAAATGGCCTGACAAACAACAAATGCGGGGCTTTGTTCGGCTAACGAAGTTTATGAGCAAAGACACAATCCCAATTACTGATTACAACTCATACTCCGAGCATCAGGAACCAAGCTAAACAATGCAGTGCGCGCAAAATCTCGTTCCTCCTTTACAGTTTAAGTTCACCAACTGGCAAAGTAATTCATTGGGACGTTACCAGTCGTAGAAAAGCAATACCCACGGCAAGGTAAAGATCCATAAAACTGGGGAAATGGTCTTCAGGATTCGTCAGTGAAGTAATCAATTCTGTTCGATTCCTTCCGGTTCGGTGTGCCGCATGGCGTCTCATTCGTTTAATGGGGTTCACGAATCTAACAGTAATTCGACTTACGTGCTCGCAACAGGTGAACTGCGATCTTATCGAGAAGCATTTCGTTGCGCTGTTCAAAGTTGGAATGAATCCTTCGATTGTTTCTTCTCAGGCACGGACGAATCTTCAACGATTCGTTAGCCGATAGTTTCGCATACCAAGCGCGTTCTTCGCGCTTGACATTTTATCGGGGTCACCAACTAACCGCGATCACTGGCCGACAATTAACTCAAATCCCATTCAACCTAGCCACGTTTCCAATTCTAATTTCCTGTGAGCATTGCCTTGGAATGGTAATATGCCAATCTGGATGGATAATAGCTCTCATCCACGCCAAAGGATTTTGGGGCCAACGTCTGACCCCTTTCACTTCTTCTAGTTCTCTTCTTCACTCTTTGGCTTCATACGCCTCGGATAAACGCAAGGATCTAATGCGCATCGAATGCACAGCTATCAACGATTTCCTTGGCCTGGAGGAAAATCTACTGCCAACCAGGTTAGGCTCGCTCGACCATAATTTCGAGAGCTCGTTATCGATACTAACGATAACGAGGAAATTCTAAATCACTCCGGATATAATTAATGGGACTGATGGGATTTCAAGGAACGCTGACCGGCGAAATGAAAATTACGTTAGAGGGAGCGTCGAGCATATGCGTAAATGGGTACTCACCCTACCGAAAAATATAATTATGCCTGTGAACCTAGCCCTCGGGACCAAACTGATAACTACTAGCTAATGATTTTGTGCGCAGGATTTACCGCACCGAACAAAACAGAACCAATCAGGGTAGAAAATAAAAATTCCTAATGGCTTTGGGAATTTTATCCCACAATGAATCATCAATACTCTCTACGGACGCAATTTATCTTCACTTTCTTTAGTTGCCTATAAAATTAAATTAGGCTTCGACAGTTTAATTAGGCTTTCTATTATACAATACACTTTTCGTATTCATTTCGAATATAGCGGATAATCTGTAGTGGATCGCGCGCAAAAATACTTTAATATCCATACCCGTCAATCCAACCGAACGCGATATTTACGCGCGGTGCTTGATATTAAATGAAAATTAAGCGCCATTATGCACCAGTACCCCGAGCCCAGCAGTAGTCAATAGCCAGCGGCAGACCTAGCTACAGATCGAGCGCACTAATATAATTGGGAAAGCAAGTGAATTGACGTCAGAGTACGCGGACAAAACAATTTTTGAATGAATCACCAACCTCGGCACTCGTCACCGCAAATTCGCCTGATAAATAATTCAAGCAGTGCGGCGCGGCGCGGTTCGGTCCCGATGTAGTGGAGCATAGGGTAGTGGTCTAACGGTGCATGCATAGTTGCACCAAGGCGAGAAAAAGACAGAAAAAAAACAATTGGGCCACTCGAGATCGGTGTGATGTAGACTGCTAGTAGGAATAATCTGGCACTCGAGTTGCCAGCGTTCCGGTTTCCGTTACCCATTCCCCAGTCTCCAGCTCTAGCAGGCACTCTCGAGAGCACCAATTAAACGTAAGTTCATCGCTGTCGCTTTTACGATCAATTTGCTGTCGGAACAGTATTGGAAGCGGGAATCGAGCTTGACATTTGGTGGTGTTTCATTAGGGGACAAGAAGCCAGCCACTGACGCCACATCGACGGAAGTCGACGGGCGCGCGGCGGTTACAGGTGTTCGCAGTGAACAGGGCATTTCGATCAGTGCCACTCCTTCAACGTCACTCTGCGAGTGGCTTCTGCCAGCTGCAGTAGCCCTAGTGAATTCGCCCGCAGAAACACACCCGTATCCCTATCCCCACCCACGCCCGCACTCGTCCACCAACTTGATTACGCTCATCTTCCACCAACGATTTCCCGCTTAAACCTTTATGATCACTCGCCTTGGCCTTTACGAGCGGATGCTACTTAAGCCGTTCCTAAGCAACCGAACCGCTGATACGACGATCTTTAAGGGTTCTAAATGCGTTAATGGCATCGGCTTGGTAATGACTTCTTTATCCGGGTATTGTCACTGATTTTCCAGCGACCTTGCATTAATATGGTCTGGTGTGATTTTATAGTGTAATTCGGTGCAGCTCTCAGCTGTCTGAAGATTACAGACTTGTGACCTGGCCTTGACCTTATAGATCAGCAATTCTTGAGGAATTTATTCGTAATGATGAATCGAAAGGGAACGGCAGTTTGTAACGACAAATTGATATCGTGGTATTATATGGCAAGAATTTGAACGGAGTGTTATACTCAAGTGTATATACTCAAGAAATTTGGATTTTTTTGGAGAGGGTTTTTGGTGCAACGTCAAGGTGTCAGAGTCTGCAGTAACGCCGGTAAAATATCGTCCCGAGGCTTATAAACGAGAAACTTGAGGTCTATAAGATTCTGTCAAGTTACACAAAGGGGTTACATAGAGCTGATAGACTGATAAAAGACCATCAACTGCAACTTGATCAAAGGAGTTCCGGGCGGCGGACGCTCGTCATATCAGTGAAAATCGGAGTTTCCCTTTAATGGTTGATAGCTTGTCGAGTTCATGTCAATAGTTGTGTTTATTCACCTTACTCATTTCAGTTCTTTAGACAAAAGTAATTAAAACTTGAAAAAATCCTCAAACATATTCTATGGATTTGTTTTCGCTATTTATCATGATGCTGCAATTAAGTAAGAGTGATTTTATTCTCGGTCAAAGTATCAGTTGGCATATTCCGAGGTTTCAGTAATTTACTTAAAGTTTAATCGAGTAATTTAAACTCTACCGTGGTACGTATTCACTTGTTCCGTCTCGTATGCATACACGACCGTACCCACAGACACACACACACACACTTACGCACACAGCGCTAGTATATCGTGTCTTATCGCGAAACTCAAAGTAATTGTTGGAAGTACAAAACTTCACTTATAGTACAGCAGTTGCCCTTTGAAGCTTAAGTAGTGAGAAGTCTCTGCGCCTCCTGTTGCTCACAGACAGCTTCGCTTTACTTTCGTAAGGGCTTGAGCCAACGTGTTTCATGCGCCAGACCTAATTCGATAGGCAATCCAAACTGTACCAACCAATTTTCTCTTTAATTAATGTAGGGCCCAAAATCATGGTGACATTGGCGTTTAGCTGCAAATTGTACGTGTATGTATATCGTACTTAGGGAAATTATCATCCTTTTTTGGTGTACACTCTGTAATATAATTCTACTAACTTTGTACGACATTTAACATTCATTCGCAATTCATTCCGTCTTTGATATTTCAAAAACCGTATTTTTTTAATAAATATCGAAAATATTTTGGAATATCTTTCAAAAGAACCTCCCCAATGCACCTGGCGGGCAATCCATCTCGTGCACATTACAAATATAAACCGTTCAGATTGCAATGCTTCGGTGTATACGTACCCCGAAAAACTAAAAGCTCAGTGAAACCAATCGAATAGTTCTTTCCGTGAAATTTGACCAACAAGAAAATCTACCGAACGGAGAGTGAAGATACAATTGGGTAAGGTGAACATTCTTGAAGAAATATAATTGTTAGATTTCACCAATTTTGGCGTAATTCGTTAAATAGACTGTAGACATTATGAATGCACATGCCTCAATGGACATTCTTCGTTCGAGCAATAAGCCAAATTAGGGTACATCGTCAACAGGATTATCTCTCTCCACGTCAACCGAGCGAATATACCCGTCACGCGATAAACACTCTGGCCAAGGAGCGTTATTTAACACATCGCGTCCACGAAATCGAGGTCAGCCCGAGCAAAATGACAGCATGTTTGACCGAGTGGCATCCGGCCTAGTTAGTCGTATCTGCTCAGGATTAGGATTTCGAACCAAATATTTACCAACCACTTGTCACAAAGTCCTCCATAGAGTGTGAGAATCACGCGGCTCATCTATTTCGTGCCTTCAGAAAATATGATTGACCTTTGCACGATACTTGATTAATACGTGTACGCTACAAACCAATCTGTATTCTCGCTTTACTTCATCCCACCTATCCGATCGAATGCTAAAACCCGATTTTTCCCTTACACATTAAATATCAATATCGATGTGGCCTCGATGGAAGTAACGAATCGTTACGCGGAAAATTGAAGCGTGTGTTTTCAGTCCGAGGGAAATGCATACTGAAATCTCAAATGAAAACACAGGGACCGTATGGTTGGACCTACGAAGATAAGACCGATGAGAGTGCACGCATTGGTGACAGGTAGTTTCGCGTGATTAAAACTGTAGATTTGCGTTGTTGCGTGGGCTGAATTGTCCGGTCGCTTTGATCTTTCCTTAAAATTGGTTCTCCAATTTTCGCGTGTAATCACATCGTTGCATAAATTTTACCTGGCAAAACACGGATTGATTCACAAATAACTTAATTCGTCGTAGTGGACGGGCAACTGCACTGTAAACATTAATCGGTATGAATTATTGCCAAGTATATCGTGCGGGCCGGCTGTAGCGCACACTTAAACGCCTTCATTAGAAATCGCATCACGAACGGGACTCTAGAATAGAAGGCGCTAGCTGAATACTGTTATCGTTATAGTAAGCATTATTTCAGTAGAAAAGTAGCTACAACGTTAAGGCGCGTAATGGCAGAGGGTGCAAAGTGCAAGAACTGAAAAGATAAAATATTCAAACGTGATATGGTACAAGATATAAGTACATATACAGACAATAATGGGACTAGGAGAAAACGAAACTGCATGGACCGATTTCCCTGTATGATCATCATACGATCCTATGGTTTTATTAACTTTAGAAACAAGCATTGCTCCCGGCTAATGATTTCAATTCCGTACTCTAGTAAGGCCAGAAAGATAATATAAGTAACATTGGATGAGACATTGGACGGTGGCAATTATTTACAATATTTAGTACCTTGGTATTCTATCATAGCTATCCCAGCTAGTGAGGCAGTTGTAACTGCTGTATCTGCTCGAGGTCGTCATAGCTAACATCTTGTCGATTGATGCATCCTGTATTAATCACTATGTCACTCACTCTTTTAGAGTTTTATCCAAATTGTTGGTAAGTCTTTCGTCTTAACAATCTGCAGTTCAAGCACACGAACACTCAATACTCACGTTACTTACGCGACTTTAATGGAATCTTCGAATTCTTTTGAGTTAGAAGTATCCGTAACTAACTACGTGTCTATCGGAGTTAAGTTTGTCAGGACGAGGTACTCGTTGAGAATTGTTCTATGGGTGAACTTAACTGGTATTGTAATAAAAAATACACCTGTTCCGCCCGGGGCAAACGGGAGGGGATTCTTTGTACAATCACCGGTGAGGGAATCTATGCCACTAAGAATGTTGGACCACGATACTGCTAATTCGCTTCTTACTTGGACCACTCGTTGTCTGTTTCACGGAGTACGATGAGGACAATTATAATCTACACTTAATTATCACCTGTTTGGACAGGGTACGCACACGTGAAATTACGTATGTGATACGCGTATATTAAAAATACTCTACGTTTTTGGACCCGCCAACCAGCATGTTCGATAATATTGTAATTAGAAGGTAAGTGGCAATCGATTACTTCATGGATCACCACTCAAAGAAGTTCGCTCTCTTATTTCTTAAGTCAGTACTCTTAGTCATCCGTTGCCTTTCTCAGAGTCGTCGTAGGCCTACCATCTTCTTTTTGCCTTGTGCCTTCTTCTTCGAAGAAAGTACGTGTTATGTGGGCCGACTCATTGCCACGAGGATCCTCAATACTTCTTGTCCCCGCGGCCAACTTACTTTTGTAATAGAGGTTTCGTTTTCGTAGTATACTCGAAGGGTTAATTACACGGAGCGTAGCCCCGACTGTGATGGTCCTCGAAGAAAGACGGTAGACGATGCACGCGTACAATGAAAAATTGTTCCTCCATGCGCCCTTTCCTCCTTTCTTCCGTGTGCTTTATACTTGCCGCATGCCGCCAGACAATTGTGAGGAGAAAGAACCGAGGAGTTCGTTAAGCTTAGAAACAAAGGTGACTTGTGGAGCGATGGTACCAGTGTGGTGGCGATCACGAAACCGATCGTGCGAGGCCTTCTTCTTGTTCTACTTCTTCCTCTTCCTCTTCCTCTTCCTCTTCGTCTTCTTCTTCTTCTTCTTCTTCTTCTTCTTCTTCTTCTTCTTCTTCTTCTTCTTCTTTTCTTTCTCCTCCTCTTTCTCTTCCTTTTTTTCTTCTCCTTCTTCTTTGTTTTCTTCGTGATTGCGCCCTAGATTTTAAATTTGCACTCGCATCGGCGGCGCCGTGAGCGATCTCGTGATTAGAGGAAAATGGCGGAAAACTTAATTAATTCACTTTTCCAATCACTGTGGTGGGGAATTGAAAATATGTTATTGCAACAGCGCGTCCATCCGTCCGCGCTTCTTCTTCCTCTTCTTTCGGAAGAGGAAGTGGTACCTGGTATCAGAAGTAAATCACTATGGGAGATAGTCTTCGGAATTCATGGCAGCAGCTCAAAGAGTCGCGACTTCCGATCTCATTGGTCCCGCCTCAAGCTCGTTAATCATACTTCCTTGCAGTTCCCCCAATCAACCTTCACTACCATAATAGATCGCTTTCACCCTGCATTCTTCTTCCCGTGATTCGAAGGACCGACCAGACCGTTGACTACCCCAGATTGCGGTATCACAAGTTTACCGAATGCGTTCTTCCTTCGAGAGTCCTTCGCACTACGAGAAGAAGCAGACGACTGCGCGCGCGAACCAAAAAATCTGCCTCGCGTAAAATCGAAACATTTGGAGAACTGTTCACTTGGCGATGGATTGTTCGCGGGCAATTTTCTCGCAGTGTGTTCTCAGTGTGGCCTGCGGTGATGGAGAAGCTGGCGCGCGCGCGTAATTCGCGGTAGTCCGTTTCGTTACGTTGCTCGTTGTAAATCGCGTTTCTGATCAAGGCATCGACACTTGCGCTTGAGGTACCGCATCTTTTTGCAGTGAATCTTTGACGATCGGCGATCCCGCTTGGTGTGTGCCGTGTTTTACAGAATCAGTGATAGTCAGTCATGGCGCTCCGAAGATTTCATTAGTCGCGCCGCGGTACCGCGCGCGCGGAGCCCACCACTCTGTGTCTCGCCGCGGGCTCTCTCACGAAAGCACGAAAGTGCCGCTTCGCGTTCGCGTTCGCGTATCGGGTCGCGTCGAGTCGCGTGGCCTGGCGCCGACTAGCGGGTTCACCCTCAAGCTTACGCTTTCGAAGGCCCGCAGGAGACCTCCGCGCAAGCTCCACATTGTCCTCTTTCTCCTCCGTCCCCGCGGTAAGCTCCTTCCTACGGTGATGCCGCCTCCACCGCCAACGCCACCCTCTCTTCTCTCTTTCTCTCTCTCTCTCTCTCTCTCTCTCTCTCTCTCTTTGCCCTCCTCCTTCGAATGCCACCACCGCCACTGCCACCTCCTCCTCCTCTTTCTCTTGTCGTCGTGACTACCTCCACCACTTCTTCGTCCTCCTCTTGCGCCCAACATCTTCCCCACGGGGGACCCGATAAACACGGAAGCGACTAAGGAACACCCTCCGCAAGGCCGCACGAAAAATGAGAACCACCGACGCCGACTGCTGGTATTTTTCCTTTGCGCACCTGTTTAGTACTGGCTACTGGGAGAAATATACACCCCCGGTGAGTAGCTAGTCGCCTTGAGATCTACCGGAGACTATTAGCCCCTCGGTGTTTCTATCTCTTGTAGTAGTAGGCTCAGATCGATTGCAGATTTTGAATTCCTCTTTCGAGTAGCAGTGGCGGATTGCTTTTCGTAACCGGAACTGCCAAATCGTTCTCTTGGTACTGTTGCGGGCTTGCATTTCGATCCTTCTCTTCTGTATTTTGCAGCGCGCTCCTCATTCCTCGGATCAGAGGGGGTTGATAAATACGGAAGCACCGCAACAGCTCCGGTGTAGAACGCCGGATGAAAAGTAATAAATCGCAGCTACACCTGCTTCCACGGGGCTACTAGAACCGATTCGTTTCCTCGGCTGATGTACGCGCGCTTGACGATGGCAAATCGTTCTGCCGGGATTCTTGAATCTATGTATCTTGTTGCTTTGTGATAAGACCCCACGCGTAATTCTTCGAAACGTTGACATTTTCCTGCGTTGCCGGGATTAGTTTACATCGCAGTAAACCAATTCTCCGATTGCAATGCCTCGAATTGTAGTGGCTCGCTGGAATTCAACGAATTGGCTCTCCTCGTAACTTTTCAATAAGTGTAAAGGGGGCTACTAAGATACGAGTGGTTTCATTCGATGCACCTGCCGGATATTCGCTCACTTTCCAGTCCGGTAATTCCTCTTGTTCAGCCAACAATTGCATCCTATTGTGTAACTGTAGTCTAATAATTACCTGCTATAAACGTACTTGAGAACTACGGCTCAACGTTTTTAGATTCCAACGTTTCGATTCCGCCATTATATCCGGGGTTCAGTAGCAGGAATTGCAATTATCGGATGCACCGGTCCGCTGATTTTGCGCGGGTTACGTACTTCCTGTTCTCGCAGATTTTCTACGTAATGACAATTTGGTGTCGACATCGATGTTGACCAATCGCGCACGTAATTCCTTTTACTCAGGTTTCTGTTATTCATCGATCTAGCGCGTACATACAGGTACATGGACTTTGAAGAAAAATTATTGTATGCAACATCTTTCTTTTCTGCTGAAAGCCGCAATTATACGCTTTCGTGCTTTCCGCCGAATCGACGATAAATAACAGACGAACGAACAGTAGCGAAAGAAACCAGGGAGAGCAGAAAATAAATCGCAGCTGTGCAAAATAATTCCTTGCACCGGTTTTAAGGCGATGATTTTATAGCTTTTGTTTCCTCGAGTGGCGAATGAAAAGAAATTATCTTTCACCACGGGCTGTTTACGGCTCCAGGTGGTGCACCATTCACTTTTCACGGCAATAACGAGGCGTGGATCGAACAAAAATCAAGCAACCACCATCGTCGGATATCTCGAAATTATTTCAGCTTTGGTTAACTACGACACCATGTGAAACGGTGGTATCTTCGAACTACCATATAGTGTTTACCTCTAATTCGGAAACCATTACGTTTGGCAATATACTGCTCGAACCCAAATACACTTCGAAGGTGAAGTAAGCTTTGCTGGGCTCACGCAATGAAGAATCGTCGAGTCCAGGAGGTTAGTTATTGGCATTAGAAGAACCGAAATATAGTGATACGAAATTTACGAGTAATGTCCTTTTCCCACATAAAATACTGGCCATATCGATCGTAAAGCTTTGACTCGATACGAAGGTCCAGGCAGAAGGAAGCAATCGATTTTAAGATACCGTTCGATCGGCCTGCATTCCTCGGAATTCTTCCACAGTCACGCCAAGAATTCAGATGTTAGGGAGTGCCCTGACATGGATCTTATACGGTGGATGCATATCGCTTATCGCAATTTCCTACTTGCGAACTTGCGCTAGTTGGAAGCCTCGTTGCGACACGACATTATCTCATGCTTAATTTTCCATCTGGAAGCCAGAAAGACATACATTTATGCCAAATGATCATTATACCGTAGAAATGAAATATTTCATAATAAGAAACATCATTTCAAAATGATACTTAAGCGACTTAAAGGAACATAAAAAAGGTAGTTTACCATATGTAAACATTATGGAGGACTATGTATGCATAGACACCAACATATGGATTTCCTTGTTTCCAAGTTTCTTTAACGGATTGCCACTAACAAAACTAGAAACTTTCTGCCCTATAAAACTTTATCACTCGGATGACAAGTCGTTCTTATTTTAGCGTGCAAACCACTTCTACATCGGCCGTACTCGAATTATACCCTTGCACATGATGTCCTTCGGAAACCGTATTAAATCCATCCAGTCCCTTTAATTATGCTAAGGTCGTGAAAAATCCAATAATAGATGCGGTGCAGTAATCTAAATTCCAATCTAACGGTTTCCGTCCGCACAGCCATTAATATCTTGTATCGAAATTGGGGTAAACCGCGGCTAAACTGAAGTTACCGCAAACAGAATATCATGAATCCTAAAGATGCCCGGAGATCACTACGCCTCATAATATTTCAACATTAAAGTTTCATCGATTCATGCACTGCCAGATAAGAAAAAATGGTGCCAATGATGAGAAGATGCGTAATAATTCTTCGAGGATCCACGGAATTTTGCGAAAGAGAAAGAAAGAAATGGAGGCCGGGAGAAAATGTAAAACTAGTTAACCCACGGCTGCGATTAAGGCGCTAATTGAATTACGAGAGTGCGATGATAAATGGTCGTTCAGTCTATCAACTGTCAAGATTAATTTTATAATCCTATCAGCTTGACGCACTCAATCGAATAAACGTCCGCCCTCGGAGTAGGGTGGAATAAAACGTTTAATTCAATTTGCTGGAAGATGTCAGATGATTGTAATCACGCGAAATTTCGGCGCTCTTATAGTTTCTGCGAGCAATTAACCTTTTCCATCGTGGCTATAAATTAGCAATGAGTCGCGAATAAGAGAGAAAGAGAGGCGGTATCATGTGGAATCATGACGCATAATCGGTTGATATATTATAATGTCAGAGGATTATTCGAATCGCGCCAGTTGATGTACCATCGAATCTCGCGAGAACATTTAATATTGAACAGCGTAGCAGTGATAGAGGTAATGGACAGTGGTTAATCCATAAGTTAAATTCCATAATAAGTACAATAATTAAGAGCTTTACGGTAGAATTTATCTGCGGCAACCGATCAAAGATACAGATTGATATTCTGCGATGCCTTTACTAGGGGAAGAATATGCGATGAGCCGCGATGTGTTTCCAAGGGAAAAAACGAGTTTCGTAGAAGAAGTTAAAGGATTAAGGAAAGTTTGACTTCAAGAAGTTACCTCTTGGGAAAGATTAAGTACATCAGATATGGAGAGCGCGTAGTGCGCTCTTTTTTCTTAGAACTAATTAATGACGAAACTTTCTACTTTATATACACCATTATTGTCACAACAAGCGTACTACAATAACGAACCCGTATCCTATTCTGAAAAAAATACAAAACCCCGATAAGAATAAACGACTGCAATAAGAAGTGTCATTCTTAGATCGTATTCACAATTTGCACGACCCTTCGCGTGAGTCTGAAACTTATTCTCCAAGTGTTATTTCTGTCGGAAGTTTACAAATCTACTTCGACTCTTGTCGTTGTACTATAGCTGCATAGTAGTTTACTGCAATGAATAAAGCATTCCTTTACCACCCGTTCGAGCCTGAATGTAACCGAGTAACGCTGACATCCAGTTCCATCAGACATCGCAATCGGTAGCAGCCTTTTCCCCGCGCACAGCACCGGAGGGCGTGTAAAGGGCAAGACAAGGCAAAAGGAGGGCAAGAAGAAGGCCAACCCGTAAACCGAGGATCCAAGCCAGAAGTACTACAACGCGCTACGATGTGCAGAGCGAGGCCTCGATGCGATTAAGGGTAATATCGTTGAAAGTCCACTTCCGCTGCATTAGCTACCGAAGCGGAGCCGTCGTCGGTGGCGTCTAAAAGAGAAGACGAGACCGAAAGATAACGAAAGAGGGGGTTGGGATATTGGTTAGAGAAAAAGAGAGAGGAAGAGAGTAGAATCTTCCGCTAGTGTGGGTTCGAGCAGTGATCACGAGGGAAAGGTTGCCACGTCTATCCGTTTATCCAACGCTTCCTGTTTCGCTTCATTCCTCTCTTTTCGCGCCTTCTGCTTCATCTTGCAGCTCGAAATTTCTTCCAACGGCACTCGGCTCTCAAACTACACCGGCTGTTTTCCGTTCGAAGCCTGCCACCTTTTTCCTGCGTCCTCGCCTCTACCTGCTTCTCTTTTCGTCTTGTCTCTTTTCCCCGCGGAGAAACGAAGTTACGCCGATCGAGTCTCCGGAGCGGAAAGAGCCGTTCGGCCCGCTCGAGTACATGGGGGTGGTTGTGGCTTAAGCTCGGCTTAGTTCATCCAACAGCCACCTCCGGCTCGCAATGGCAGCACCATACGCTTCGTCCTCGACAATCTTGCCGACAGCTGCCCCCTACGTGGCGATACGGGGTAGCAGAGCCGATGATTCTCTCCGACTATAGCTCGTCCTTTACCTACTTTACGATTTACCACAATTTTTACTGTTTCACTGCTAGGGTCTAGAAATAGATGTGCGACTATTCGCGACAATAGCGTCGCATGCTACTAATAATACTGCCGCTAAAAAATTTAAGACTACTCCTGTGAGTCCTTCGAACAGTTGGACAACTGCTCGACGATATTTTTACAACAAAGTGGTTGTACGAAGCCCATGTAAAGTTCTATTCATTAATTGGAACCTTGTCTGCAGCCTTTTAAGACGATTTCCTTTGTGGAAGTGAAATGAAATTAATCGACCAACTATAAAACAATGTTCATTAGAAGCCCGTGGTAGAATATTCATAAAAGACACTGGGTAATTAATATTAGTGTAGAAGCAGACTGCAGGAAATTAGCTTTGATCAGCCGCCAAATAGCACACTGGAAGGAAGACCCTTGACAGTCAGTTCACCGGAGCACCATACGGAGATCGTAATATCTCCAAATTAATTATTACCCAGAATAAAGGATTTACGGGTTCACTTCAATTTGAGAAGAATTAAAACGTTTTTGATTAAAACACACAATGAATATAAAGAAATTCTACAATACCACAAATGCAAGGCACAATGTGGTAAAGAATTTTCGCTAATTAAAACTATATTAAGGCTATCTAAACCCATAATAAAGTTGTCATTAATTAAAGCCACATCCGCATGGGCGTGCGTATTATCAGGCATTGTAAGAACAAAAATTGTTCTACAGGAGGTTCTAAGGCTGCAAAGGTTTCATTCGAAAATTGCGTTAAAATGTAGCGGGAAGCTCGTGCCCACACTTCCACGAACTTTTTCCACTCCTTTGACACCAGATCTGCATGCTCTGCAGGATAAAAGCTACGAGCACGAAAAAGGGTGAAAGCCACTTCATTTAACATCACTACGACGACTACTCCGAGAAAGTTAACTTCACTCGCATATCGTAATTGTTCGTGCTCGTGAGAGTTGCAATCTCAATCTTTCCAAACCACTATAGCATCATTCCACCAATGTTATCGTTTCCAATAAAGATGAGCCCTTATTTTCCTCATTTTTTTCCAGTGATAGCATTGTGCAGCTCGATTATGCTATAAATCATATTTACGAAGCTGAAGTGACAGGTTTGCATCTGTATATCGATCTTCGCGTTGACTTCACGCACTCTTTCCACCCTTATCTCTGATGGGGGTCTTCATTTTGGAGGGTCAACGGAGGGAAGCGCAATCCATCGCGAGGGGTGATAAGTGGACCAAGGGTCTCGAAATCTCGGAATTCCTTGTTCATCGAAGAGATGAGTGTGTGACCACAAAACCTCGAATGAATGTCGTCGTATCGAGGACACGGACTACTCTCTATCTTGACCCCGTTATTTTAGATTACTGTAAATGCGAGCGAAACATACCTGCGATCTGTAATATAAACCTCGCCGCAGTACAAGCATCGTTCTCATCCTGCCGTGATGCCACTCGAAAATCCATTATTCCCCGTTTCACGAGTGCCATCTGTCCTCTCGGCCCGCTTTGCCGAGCGATAAAGGAAAATCGAGTTTCATCGTTTTCGAAGGCTGAATTAGTGCTACTTCAATATTATGCGATATTTGTGGCAGATGAAAAAATTCTCAATGAATCCGTCAATCTTGCCGATATTTCGTGTGGGAGAAATATTTGACATTATTGGGAATATGTATGATAGATCGGAATTTAATTTGAAGAGTACTAACATAAGAGTGTTAATGTCAAGCACAAAGGCCTTCTAATGGTGTACTATAATGCATGCATGTATCGCATTACACTCATAGTTAAGCTTTAAAATTCATAATGTACTTGGCACTCAATTGACAGCTTTTAACATACATCCTAGTTTCATTGATTTACAATTTATTAGAGTCTCAAGGATATTTCGACGTATCTATTGCATTCTGCAAGTATTAATTTGTCAAATAAAAAATCTGACATTTCCTTAATTGCCATTTACACCGAACACTTAACGTTGAAAAACTTTCGGAAGGGTTGTGATCCAAAGACCTGAAGGAGAATCCAGTTTTTCGACTCTAATTTATTTTTC
The DNA here is from genome assembly GCA_963989405.1 of Trypoxylon attenuatum. Lineage (NCBI taxonomy): Eukaryota > Metazoa > Arthropoda > Insecta > Hymenoptera > Crabronidae > Trypoxylon > Trypoxylon attenuatum. Next base: position 13,837,953 of record OZ022490.1, on the reverse strand, counting down.
CTCCGGATTCTCACTTTCATTCTTTCATTCGTGACGGTCTTTCACACCGGTTGCCACCCATGATCTCCTCTTTATCCTTCCTCCAGGTTCTCCGTTAATCAACAGGGTTCTTTTACTTATTGGAACTATGGAAGTGAGGTCGGCCTCACGGGAGTCGGCTCCAAGTTCCGCGAAGCGGAAGCGATTTAATTGCAAGAAGTTAAAAAAGGAAGTCGAAGGTAATATTCCCCTGAGAGTGAAAGTAGCTGAATAAGGAATAGCTTCTACTCAAGGAATAGAACTATTAGGACCCTATCCGATAAATTTATATTAAATCTAAAGATACTTGGCTTGATATTTATTTCGATAATTACGTATAGTCGTATTTTCCAATTTACAGGAGCGATTCTTGGCAACCTCGTAATAACACGATGAACATCATATTAGTAGTTTCGATGAAGGCGGATGGATACGGCTGTCGCGAGATATTAATAAACTTTTGAAGGTCCTCCACTTAATCTTTCACGCATGAAAGGCAGCCGGTTCTCGCATTGCCATTCTTGTTATCTCGAAGATCAAGTTTCGAAAACGGTAGGCGGCCTCCATTTGTAGCCTAAATTAATGAGCTTCATATTTACCCCAAAACACATTCAGCAGCCAAGGATGCTTTTACGAAAAAACCTGAACTTCCCCTGGTAGGTGAACTCAAGCCTTTGGCTCAACGCATTACGGGGTATCGTGTAACTTTTGTACCCACTTAACCTTTTCATTTCGCACCGAAATTGGGATAAGGGTGAAACTCACCACACAAGTATGGGAGAATGCAGCTGAAGCGTGAGTGGAAGCGTTGAAAATAACGTCTACCTTGTGGCAACGTAAATTCTAAACTCTTGACTTCTATTCACCACCATACGAGGCGAACAAGCCGCTATACGATGAAATAGTGACATTTATTGTTAGAGGAAAACTCAACCTTTCAGTAACAATTATTAATCTAATTTGTTACGCATTCGAAACTTGTTACTTTAACTCTTGAAGAATTCCAAGTATATGAGAAACCAATAAACTTGAATTTCAATTTTACTAAATTGAACGTAATGAAACCAGAAGATGTCTCGAATAATCATTCACGATACTATGTATAGTGGGGTCACTTGCCTCCCGGATAACACGATCAATATTGTAGATAATATAAACCAGCAGATATTCTATGATAACTTCCAACAGCCACTGAAATGGAAATCTTTCCCTCCGCGGACATTTATTCTGGAATCTTCGATCAAATATAGCCGTTTACATGAGAAACGATCATAAAACCAGAGGCAAACTGTCATGAATCATTTGCACATTGACACGAGTCTCAAGAGTTCTAGGGAACAGTAAGAGATCCTTTTTCGAATCGGATACGACACAATACATATTGACAAGAACTCCATATAACTAGAGGCAAGGAAAGGAATATCATGCGAGTAAAGGAGAGTTACCTTGGTATTTGAAAGGCGATTTCGTCGAGAGAGTCACTGGGTTGCAAAGGTGCGCGCTCGAATAGTTTGCTCGGACCCTGATGTGTTTTGTTGCAGCATGGCATGGCTCCAGCGGTAGGTTGAGATTGATCAGCGCAATTGGTCCCACGTTGGCTGGTTTGATTTTGTCGCTTCTTCCGGACTTCGTCCGCCTGACGGCGCAGGTTATGCAGCCGGAAGAAGTACATGGACATCTCTGCGTCATCCAGCCACGAACATCACGTCAGGTGAAAAAGATTTTACTCGCGAAGGAAAACGTGCAAACGAATATACGCAAACCAACATTGACAACCATCATACATCGACTTAGCCATTCTTCAACACCCACATGTGGCCACCATTAAAAAATATTGTGAAATAACATTGATACACCCAGACATTCCAATAAAGGGTTGAGGGAGTAGAGAACAACGCGTTACGTTCACGATACCCAATTAGGGTGAATGTGTTGTTGAAAGCAACGGAATACGGTTCACAGCACGGGCTTATTAGTGGTAACGAGTGAGAATAAAAGAGTAGCTTGGACTCTCCATGCTAGGGGTAAATAAATCCATGCGTGGTGAACGCTCGCTGGTCTCATGCAGTACGAAGCACCGGCATGTCAATTAGAACGAAGAACGTTTGTTGGCATCGCGCAAACATTCGTTGCACGCCAGGAGCTATGGGACGTGACATTTTAACCTGGATATGGTAACGCAAGGTCAAAATGCACGCGTTTTTCAACATTCCAAGTAGCCAAGGAAACTTGGCTCTGCAGAATGCGTAGATGTTTCATCGTAATATATTATGTAACCACGGTTCACTTTCGATCGAACTCCGCAACTTCCGGATACCATGACGCAGTGGCAAGTTCCGCGTTGACATTTGAACGTTAATTATTAGAGGGTTATTGACCTTTCAGTACTACCGTATTCTCTCTTACATGCGTGGCCATTTTCGCGCGAGAGTGTCGATTAATTGAATTTGTTCACCATAATTGGCCCACATTGCCTGTCCTTCGACGATCACTCTGCTAACAAGGTATGTACCCTCGAGCGTGTAGTTAAACTTCCCTCGAGACCGTTTCGCCAACTTTTTTTCTTCCATACTCGATTTAAGGAATTCTGGAAGAATCGTGAGGTGTGCGGAATTCCTAGAAACATTTGGTCTCACTTTGTTACTACTGTCTTCGGTTAGAAGATATGTATCTCTATTTACCTCCCTGTTACAATTATATTATATACCGAAATTATTTGTATTATTTGTATTCTTACATTCTTTAAATACGTCTGTTGAAAATTATTGCTATCGCGCAACAGAGTGGGTCAAACTGAAAGGACGATAATAAGCGACTATTTAATTAATCAGGATGCATCAATTATCTCGATTATAATAATATTATATTGATCAATCGTTTCAACTGATCAATTTCAGAATTGAAAAACAAAATCATCTTATGTACCTGATCAATATACCTTCATATGAGTTGCGTTCATAATCGGATAGCATTATGTACCAATAATTTTGATTAAGCTCGACTAATTTTAGTGTGTATGTATTAACTAATATTGGCATACTCTGAAGAAAATTCGTTCAGCCAGGTAGGTTGAAACGCGTCGTTGTTTAGCTCACCTGTCTAAGGTTACTGTCCTGATATAACGTTGCCTCTTTCTGTACTCTCTTATATTACAGAGTGTACGCCGTCGTAAATCGAGGACCCACCCACTACGCTTTGCTCGAAACCCTATTCGGCCTCTGTCTGCAGTGTCGATGATAAAAGTAGAGAGTGGTTGGAGAGGATCTTAAATATACCTTCGCATACATCTATCTACTGCATATGTGCTACTACACAGATGCATCCACTATTTGAGACGCATAGAAGAAGCTCCGTATACATACTTCAAATCTCAACAATTTTCTTATTCTAGATTTTAAGAAATGCTTGTTATCTTGGGATGTAACTATTTTCCAAGATTTATTGCAGCATCGGCTGAAGAAATAAAGGATGTGACTGGTACAATTAACATCATGTCAAATTTGATATGTTGCTACTGTTCGCGAAGCGGTTTATTTAGTAATTCCAGAAGTATTAGAAATACTGGACGGAAGTGAATCCTTGAAAATTAAACGGTCGCTAGCGCCATTTATTCCGGCACCTGGGCTATTACAGAGAGTAATGCTATGATCTCATTGCAGCATAAATTCAGAGTTGTGATTTCCAGTGCCGCCCCGGCGAAATGGTTGACCTGTTACCCACTGTGGGTTTATCCTCAAACTCGAACTGCCCACAGTTTCAACCGCTCACAGATTAAAATTTTTCATTTCAAAGTTAGAGCACTCGAACAGTAGTAAATATACATATGTCAACGGTGTTCCTCGACAATTAAAATTCAATAGGCTATTAGTGATCAGAAAAGAATTGATATGCGTATTATCATCATCCACATATCGCGTAGCTAGAAGTTCTGCAATCTAAATGGTAATGTCAATAAAAAAGTTAATACCTATTTTAAAGAGGGAGCAGTCCAGCAGAACTCTCCCTTAAATTTAACACGGATTGCTTTCGAATATGGTCGAAAAATCTTGTTACACAAATTGCCTGTCACTTGGAATTAGATGGTAATCATTTCGCCCAGCTCCGAACTGTACACGTTTTGTTCAATAATTTCACTCGAATGGTAGCTCCGAATTGTGCGACGTATAATGTTGCTGAGAGTGGCAGCAAACCTCAAGAGAGAAGGTGTCTATATTCCAACAAAAAATTCTGATTTTCGCAAATTCTGTACGCTGAAATTCTCACTGCGGCTGGCGGGAGAAAGCACGTCAAGAGTTCCACAATTGGATTATCTCACTTCCGCCCTTCACAGCGAACGCGCCTGAGCTAATTTCAGCGTAGAGTGGCATGCGCTATCTTCTCAAGGGTTCAACACCACACTTTGGCACTGGCAGTGAACTGAGCGTCTACATTTTTGGGCACATTACCCTTTGATCAACATTATCATCCTGAATCTAATGCTTGATCAGTCGTCATTCCTTTCGCGTGAGATGCAAATGTTTAACTGGCAGTGCGCCCAATTGAAGTGCGCTGCCTGAAGGCCAAATTAAACTAACTCTCTGTGTTCACAACCTCCTAAAGTTAAATGTTTCTGGGATATAATCCCACGGATCTTTCGATAATGACTTGGTAAGTGATAAAATAATATATCCAACTTGACATTTAATGATGCTCTTATTGACACTGTCTGGATTTCGCACTTCGAAAAACGAATCTCCCTAATAAATAATTGGATAATCAGTGAGAGATTACGCGAATATCTTTCTACTATAGGAGGCTATTGTTATACGGTCAGTGCTTTGAGATTGGCATATAAGGCGTTCGTTTTCAGTACCCTTACAAAGGCGCTGTTAGCTATTATGTAAACCTGATATCAGTATGCACAACCGAACTCGAAAGCCTATTACTACGATGAAAGCAGAAAAAGGAGCTTTATAAATTCAGGCCCACGTGCGTTTTCTTCTATGAAAAAGAGATTGACGCAAGAAGTAGAGGAGTTGGGTCTGCCAGAGGCCGCGAATAAAAATCAATCTGCGAATCGAAGGATAAAGTGCGTTTTAGGGTTGAGCTTAAGGGTGAGAATAAATTTTGCTATGTGGGTCGGCGAGTCGAGTCTGGAAGGGTGTTTACCAGCCTGTGGGGTTGTCTACGACACGAAGGCACCGGTCTGGCAAATCTCTCTGTCGAGAGTGAGCGAAGATTGCTCCTGGTAATCAGCCCGCTTCTCCGTAGTATTATGCAATCTTAATTAAATCACCGCGCTCACCACGACTCGGTACTCCATCGTCTGGTATCGGCCGGATATCTCAAAGGACATCCGGTTGCCCTCCCCAATCAATCCAGACGACAAACTCAAGTTAACCAAGTCCATCGTTCGTGGGAACAATTTACATTCGACACTACCAACCCGGCGAGATGCTTATTTAAAAAAGGTACGCGTTGCGAGAGGTGAAATAGTCTAGGGTGCGTGAATTTTGAGGGTCTAGACTGGGAGAATCTTGAAGTCTCAACTACTACTGGGAATAGAATCGTGTTTAGATTGCCGGGTAGTCGTAAACCATAAGGGTACGTGGCATCGTGGTCCTCTTTCCACTGGATTGTATCCAAATCCGAATATCGCTCTCCCGAATAGACTCAATCGATTTTATTTGTACTTTCGTCATTTCGATATTCTCGTAAAACCAGGCTTCGTTTTGGGAGCCACGGTATTAGTCATGGATGAAGTTGTGTGCATTTGATTAGATCGCTATCGGTTTTTACGGCCAAGCGATAAGACTGTTGCCTATATCTCTTGGTGTCCCAAGCAGTTGCTCATTTTATGAGGAGAGGTAAGAACGAGGGACGCCTTTACGATGTACAAACTGTGAAAAATAATGACTCTGCGGAAGGGCCGCTTCTTCAGTTAGATTCATGGCAGGACTTTTCAGATAATGGCAACGCGCTCCCCTGGGGCCACTGACCAAGACACAATACCGACTAGCTCGAGCTCGAGCTCCTTTCCAAGGCTGACCTAGCGCACCTTTAAATCGTCCCGGTCGCGCCACCCCTAAGTCCATAAGCTACTGTATTCTCGCGATGAAATGCACAGGTGCAACTACCGTTCTCAAATTGAGTAAGACCTCCTGTGTATCCTACTAACAAAGGAACTTTCTCCTTTGTCCAGGTGGATTTTTATTCCATTTTGCGAAATTAATAAATCCCTTCGGCGCAAACGAGGCGCAATAAAACTGCGCTTTTTAGCGAAAAGACCAAATGAATAGGACTTGAAAGGGTTGAAAAGTGAATGGACAAACGAACATATTGAGAGCGGAATTGTTTTTTCCTTTATGGCTTTCAGTTATTCCTGGAAAGACTCGCCGCACTCGACATGAATATTCAACGATGAAGATGAATAGACAGCGGACGGGGGAAAAATTTAAAAATTTAAGCAGAATTAATTTGAAGCATTAGAGTTCATACTCACGACCTGATTCGCTCAAAATAATGCTCCGCACGCGTCGCTTTGTGGAAGTAACCTCGTTTGACTTTAAATTTAGGGGATCGAGGGATAAATTAAGAGGAAAATAATCTAGCTTGTTTCGGATATATATCCCTTCTATAAGCTTGCTGTCCAAAGCCGGCATGAAGGCAGAATTGATAGAACTACATGGTAGAGGGGACGGCGCGGCGCGGGACGTTGGATAAATAAACCGCTATGGACCAAAGAAAAAGTTAGTTTGTTCAGGTACTTCCCCGATCGCGGTGGTTAACTGACTTACGCCAGAATCCCTTTTGATCGTCGCTATTTTCCGCTGATCTTCTTTCTCCGAGGAAAGTTCGCCGATTAGTTTCGTGACGGAAGAGCTGCGACAACGGGGTGAAGGTTATTCCCGAAATAATGCTGGCATTAACGCCCGTAGCGGGGAACTCAAGGAAACAATATTGCTCATTTATTTCCTGGATGGCTCGCCATTATTACACTCGCTTCAAGAATGCTCAGGATATTGTGCGGTAGAGTAAATATCGCCCTTTATTTACCCCAACAACCAAAATTTTCGCATTATTCCGCGAACCGTCAGGCCGATTTTTGTACCTTCCGACATCTCAATTTCCGTGTGAAAGGGTTGTTGATCCGTGAAGCGTTTGCGCGAAAAGCTGTCCGAAGCTTGTACGTGTGTATACGTATATATACGCGAGTGTTATTATGCGGTACTAATTCAATTCGCTTGCATGGGAAACATGCTGCCATTGAAAACAAGGGCGGAGCCAAGCCGAAAATAGAAGAGCGATGGGATGGATGGAAGAGCGACGATATTCCATTTAAGTTAAAATGCTTACATACACCCCCCTTAGCCCTCTGCGCCACATCATACGGTTCGAGGAGTTATCCATAAGAATAGGGCTTACGTATTCCTGACTCAGACCTCCCGGCAGTATAACTATTCTTAGGCCAATTATTTCTGCATACATTGCTGTGCTCCGAATCTCGAATGTTTTGTTCGACCCCAATACTCATTTGAAAAACTGTGCATCGGTATTGATTTCACGTCTCTTTCTACGTCTCTTCCTCTCACTCAACGTTTTGCCTATTCTTCCCCTTAATTGTCTCGTGGACGACAACCGCGTAGCTTACCTCGCAGCGTTTCAACAGATTAGCATAGCCAAGTTGTCAGCACGCAAAATGAAGAAGCACGTAGTAATCCGAAAATTAAATTCTTCAAATTGAGCTAGAGAAGTCTCGTGGATCAAATTAATAGGGTTCAACTGCCCTTGGCGAGAGTTCTACTGCTAAATTACAGGCTGATAAATTAAAATTCCTGCTCTTGTCTTCATCACTGAAGATAGAAATACGCGCTCAACGCTCGATAAATCTTTAAACGAAGCGTGTTGGGTCGCTGGGGGACGGCTTCGGGGAAAATGTGACCGAAATTGTCCGTAGACACTAGACTGTCTTGAGTTATTTAACTTTTTGTTATCGAACTCGCTGAAGCTCCGAGAACTGTTTGAGGACTCGTCCTTTAATTTCGCTTTATTGCTACAGATTTGACGCGTGCACCTTATGTGTCTGGCGTCTCTTACGTTCCCACAGTATATCCTTTTTGCCTCGTGAGCAATAAGGAGTTACGTGCTATGCCATAACATCGCGAACCAATATCTTAGTAAATCAAGAGTTTAGAGAGAGGTATAGAGAGCGTCAAAGGGTAACGGCTGTACGTCAAGCTCCCCAAAACCGCGCTATCAGCAATTAAGTGGTCGGACAAAGTTCGGTGCCTTGTGCGCCGCCGTAGACTGGAGGTTTCGGCAGGGTGCATTAGCGTGCACGCAGTCAGGAATACATATTTGAGAGAGTACCAAGCTTGTCCTCTACCACTCGACGAGCAATACCAGTTTCAATTCTGCAAGCACCTTTGACCAAGGTACACAGGTATTCCCGAATACTCGAAGGCGAAGCCTGGAACTGCAGGCACTGTTTATTTGGCTAAATGGATCCGACGTCACGTTAACTACATTGTTGGGTTCTCTGCGCGCTCTGAGCAGAGTTTAGATTAACTCAATCAAGCGGGTACGTGGTATTAGCGTGATTTCAATCTCACACATAAGGAGCGAGCTGTCTCGCAAAATTAATGCGGCTCCCGAAGCGGGCAGCTTTTGCTCACAGAGGGTGCAAAGGGCTGCAAGAATTCAAACCGTTTCAAGCTTTCTCGCTTTCCTAATAACGTAGCGCCGTGTTCTCGAGTTTATGAGTGCGAAGCCAGGGAGTCGTAATCGTTCGAAAATTTAACATGATGAATATTCAGACTCAACGTCAAATGCATATTTCCAAGCGAATATTTCACCGGGCGGATAGGCTCGAGCGGACTTCGGGTTGAGCCCAGGCCAATGGGCGAGTGCGAAAACTCAAAGCCAAGAGGCCAAAACTTTACGCAAAAGCCAGCCGGCGAATATGAAGCAGGTCCTGTCAAAAGTCTCCTTCGGAGTGATTGTATATTTGGAGCCGTCCGCTCGCGCCTCGTTCTCTCGTGCAATCGGCAAAGGCTGCATGGCCGTACGGCTGCACGTGTGCGCACAGTGCATTGCCTTTGAACGCAACTACCAGTAACCCAACACCTATGTACTTACTTACTTACGCTACATAGCACTACTGCTACCACGTATCGCTGCCATGTACGGCTGCCACGTACTGTTCAGAGATGAAAAGTTGCCCGGCTACCTACAGGTTAAAAGGGCACAGGGATAAGGGAAATCCAATGCTCGAGCGATCCTTTTAAAAATTCTATTACACTCGGGGACCCCGATGTTCGTGGTCGTTCGGTTCTGGTCACGTTCTATTTTAAGTTATTAATCCGTGGTACCAGTGGATCAGAATCCACCGAATGCTATAGATCTTGGGTCCCAGCAGATGGTGCAATAATTGAAAAACATATCAGTTTATTCTCTCATGTATGCTTTTTGCTTTCTTTTTTATATGATCAAAAGTAAAAGTGATAAAGTGTGTGAAGAAGATCATCAATATTAGACTGCGGCTCCTTAAATTGATGGATATCCCTTGATCCCGTGCATTTCTTGCACCTATGAGTAGTGAGGTAACTTTTCGTGTACTAGCAACATGTATTACATACTATTGTTGCCACATATCGCTACTATATTGTTTTCTCTCCACCGTATGCTATCATGCGAGCTTGCTTCTCTTGTTGAGGACAGTGTGCGCACCGGCTCACCGCGGAAATATTCATTCAATGCGGGATTAACAATCTGCGTGCTTCCGGTCTAATCCTCCTGACAGGGATTCGCAATCCTCTCCAAATTCGATATCACCCCTCTATTGATTATATCGACAACGAAAGGTATGGAAAATTATGCTCCAAAAATTCAACCAATAATCATTTTTCTTTTATTTTCAAGATATGGAACTATGACGACTTTGACGTCGTACAATTTACACGTGGATTATTTAACGCGCGTGACACTGGAACTACCGTGAAGTTTGTGTCCAGCCAATCGCCTTTGTCGGCCTCTCGGGAGGCACAATCCCTACCGAATGTAAAATTTTAATGCGGTTGGTATAAGTTAAATCGAGTTGAGAAACTTTGTTACATCACACGTATAATGAGAAAGTCGCATTATAGCATTCGGAAATCAAATACACGTCAAACTGGATTTGCGATTTTTATTTTGTAAGAAATTACTCTAGCGCTGAATAATGACAATGGTAGTAGATGGTAACGGTAGCGAGGACCTGCGATTGCAATTATTCACTTATTATATAATTCTCGTATTCAAACTGTCCGCGAGCACCCGAGGCTTTTGCGAGATTTTAAACGAATGCCCATACAGGCATAAATGCAAGCTTCAAAATGTCCGAGCGAAATTTTGTAGGTGGAATAGATTCTAGGATGTGTGGAGAAATTATCTAATAAGCTTATTAGCTCTGTTAGCATATGCTAATTGGATTAATCTGTTAAATCGGTTGACCGAGAAAACGCAACCACAAGTAAAAATATCTGTTTAGTTATTAAGTTGATGCAATCTGAGATAAGTGTGATATTAATATAATATAAGAAAATAAGTTAGTGATATAATAAATTAAAGAAGAATCGGGAACATTATCGCGCACTTAAATCATTTTCCATTCGCGTAGTAATTGCGGCGAGAATAATAGAACGACCAGCAAAACATTTATCTGAGATTCTATCTAATCGATCAAGAGGAACCGAAAAATATTTTGCCGACTATTATTACGTCAACCTGATGTACATCGGATATCATTCGGAAAAACATCGGAAAAGCTGTTATTACCTCGAATTGTGCGCTAGGTCGAAGCATAATTGCAGGTCGTTTTTAGGGATTTTGCGCGAGATTGCGTGCGCTAATGCCAATTTACCGAGGGAATAGAAGCAACCTGATTACCGAGTCGCAGACTCGGGGTTATTACCTTCGTGCCGACAAACAAGCAATCTCGCGGCGCCCATTTCCTGGAGAGGGTCGGGGACTGCTGACCGCTGAAAGAGGAGTTTCTGAAAATCGAGTACCACTACCACCCGGGAATCACAGCTTGCTCGACCAAACCAAGTGATGTTCCTTCCCCTTCAAAGCTACGAATCGCAAAGAAGTCACTGCGGAAAAGTTGAAGAACCGTGGCCGGCCGATGTGGTGGGTGCCGCATTGCAGGAGCTTCGTCATTACATCCGCATTCGCCAACTTTCAACTCAACCCTCTTCGCACGCAATCCCCTCCTTTTTCGCGTGTAAGTCACCTGCTGGGCCATCGACCCGTGAAAGCTTCTTCCCTGCTCCCAAGAGCCAAAAGAATCGCGCGCGCGAAGTATCCAGGCCCCCTGGGTTTACGGACCCCCCGGACGATTTATCTTTTAGGCAGTTGGCACAAAAAGCCGACGAGAGCTGCCTGCCGAGCGAATGCTACGAAAAGAAGATGAGTTTCCCTTGAACAGGATGCGCAAGGAATTCGCAAAACTCTCGCGAAGAAATGGATAATGTTTGGTCAATTAATCGGAGATGTCTGTCAGCAAGGATTTTGAAAGTGTGGAGGATTCCAGAGGATTCAAAGAGCCGAAACTCTGTGTGTACAGAGTGTGTCACTCACTGACAGGGTTAATGCATCGGGCTTGGAAATATTTATGATGCAGTGGAGTCTAAAGTATATGGCGAAAGAGTCGGAACGGATCTACAGTACTTTAAGCGATGCGGCAACTTTCCAAAAGAATAAAGGAAGTCGGAGGTGGAGTCGGCTTGCAAATCTCTCTTTACCGCGGAAATTCCAGGAAACGTGGTGGTGTATGGATAACACGGCAAATCCGGCTGTATGTCGCGACCGTAGAGAGGCCATTTGCGACAAATCCTTTGCTCCCGTTAATCCGCGAACCCAAATCATCGCGGTGGAGCAGAAGGCTTGGTCCCTCTGTGAAATACGTAGATCTCGCAGATACCTTCAAGTATAGTACAACGTCGGAAAAGCACGTTTACTTAGGGTTGGCGAAGCATCCAGTGATGTGGAGGATACGTGAAAGGAAGAAGGGCAAAGGTAGAGGATCAACAAGGGCACATACCTTTTCTGCTTGCGGAATACAATTCAAGAACATGGGATGTCGAAAGTAAAAATTGAATGATTGGCATATATACATCAATTTTGGATAGTGCATCCGGGAGATGCATGCACTTATATCAACATCAAGCATCTGGCTTAAGCGCCTCATTACATCGACACCATCTCTAATTGGCAGCATACAGGAAACTTGGTGAAATTAGTTCGCAGAGAAGTTCTTGATGATCGGAAAATTAGTGGATCGAGATTTCCTAGGAGACGAAGTTCTCCTGGAGCGCGAAAACTCTTGAAATTATCAACGTTGTCCCGGAGCACTGAAGATTCTGTCGCGAAAACTACAACTGTTACTGGACAAACTTGAGTCTAGCTTTTAGTAAATCACTTCGTTCCGCTGTAATATCGTTATGTCTGTTTTACTGCAATAATCTCAAAAGTAACGATCATGATGAATTAATTGAATTTATGGACAGTATTGAACCGATTTTTTTCAGTTAATCGAGGAAATAAAAATACTACATTGCGCCTATGGAATACGGATGGCAGAATCATTAACGAGCAGAATTTAAATGGGGCAATCCTCTGATTTAAAATGACTCGAATTTCCCAGCCGATTTGCATTTGCGACGAATGCACCTAAGTAGTACGTACAATTTATTATGCATGGAATACTTAATTTAATCCGTAGTAAGCCGTTTTAAATCGGTTTTATCCACATTTCGGCCACAATGCCAATCCGACTGTTTAGTATCTTACGATGATCGTCCTATAATTCGAATAATTATTTTCGAAACCATTAATGCAAATAGATTTTAGTGTCTCTTAAGTTAATCGTGTCTCGGGTTTCCATAATTTTGTTTGCAATTGCATTTTAATTGTGTTCCTTCCAAGTTTTAAGCCAGAAAGGATAATTGAGAGTCCCGAAAGAAAATGTGGCGACGTTAAGAGAGAGAAACGGAATTAGAAGGTAAAAGTATCATGCTGTACATTCATCGTCAATGCAACAAACGATTCCGACAAGTTATATCTTTCTAACATGCACGTTTCCTCATCCAGAGGAAGTAAATGGTAAAACAACAACTTACACTCAATACACTCGTGCAACACGTATAATACAGTTTCTTTTGTAATTTGGCTTTGCACAATACCTGCCGATCTTTTTCGCACTTAACACTTTGAATTTTCCTGAGAGACCACCGATTCTTTGGTCGATTTTCGGGAGGGTCACCTCGGTGTCGTTCGCCAAGTATAGCAGGGAATCCAAGAAATTCCAACAATACTGATTCTTTTTTTGTAATTTAACCAAAAATATATCTCCAGGAATGGATCGCAAAATCGGCCTTCCAATTTATGTAAATTTGTATAAAATAGATGTAAACTTTTTGCACTGCTTCTTGTGGTTCCGAATTAATTGACTGTGTTCCCTTTGGATCGTGGCCCCACTGACACCAAATTCGTCGGTTGGTCGACAAGGTTTTTTGGTCATGAATTCTGTTATAACTAACTTATTATCCTGTTAAGCTCATCTTTTAGAATACCAGGTCTCTTCTGTCTTCTTGGTGCGTGGATTATGTTTTCAGTAGCCAGGTTTCGTTCAACGAGACTATCGTGCACGTACTACTAGGATTACTTTCCGCTTGAATACTGATTCCTCTTCGGTTTATACAGTCTCATTGTTAGTCGCACTGCAACTGTAATGCGTACGCATTCTTCAAGGCTTCATTAAACTTTTCGAATACTTTTCGAATACTTGTCGAGAAAACGTTTGAAGTAAAACGCATTACTGTAAAGCTTCTCTAGAATTCTCTAAGGCAGGTGGAACGAAAGCAAAGCGTGCATCCTTAAACTGCTCCATGGATATACAGTACACTGGATATTCATATTTCAACGCGTTAAACGAATCTATGCATAAAGCCCTGCTCTAAGAACTCTCCAATAGGATTTTCTTCCTCAAATATTGCGCTTAGGTATTTGCTTTGACCCTAGTTATTTCGCAGGTTGATTAATCTTGAAAAAACTGTCATCATGCGAATGGAAGCACTTCTACCGGAGAAATAAAATCCTCTCAATAAAGGTGCGTACGAGCTAGTCGAAGTTTCCGGAACCTCGTCTCCAGAGATTGCGATCAAAGAATCGTGAGTTCTCAAAGACTTTTTTACCCTGGAAATCCGTAGTGGCTGCTGAATTTAAACGTTTCATCGCGAATAAACATTTCTCCCTAAAAGTTGACCAACATTGCAGAATTGTAGCTGGCACATGCTTCCCATAATGGAAACATGTGGAAAAACAATTTTTGCTGAGAAAATCGAAAAACAGTCGCGAAGCACCTCAGTAGAATCAGTATATTTCTCTCTCAGCGTCGAGGTGTAAAAGTATCGAGGACCTATACTGCAAAATGTGCTTCATCGAATGTCAAAACGTCAATAGCGCATTGCACTGTATACGACGTTGCACCCGACTGCTGTTACTGCATCAGACGCCCTTTACCCTTTTCTTTTTCGTTTCGCATCGCAACAACCCACATCTGGTCCGGCGTAATAGACCCAGCGAGCGAATACTAATTTCGCGCGTGTCAAGACTGAAATTTTTGCTCAGTCTCGTCAGGCTTGTCACGCAATTTCACAAGCTCTCGTTCGAAAATTCCCAATCCTTTGTTACCTGCGAGTCTTCTGCGCTCTCGCAATGCAATCTTTGCAAGAGAGAAAAAAGTCACATAGAAAGGTAATAGGATTCGCCCTGCATTTCCAGGGAATAAAGCCCCACCCACCCGTGGTACGGGACACAATTATATTCGCGAGTGCAGATGGCAAAAGCAGCGACAATGAAAATCGATGAAACGAAAGCCAATTTGATCTAGCCCATTCTTCCCCTATCTATGTCCTCTCCAGCGGCAACCAGCTTAGGCAGGAGGGCTGAAATTACTTCCGTGTCGAAAATAATCGACCGGGATCATTCGTCACCGCATGTAATTCTGGGGATGCGACCCCTATTCGCGAGAAGCCTAACTAAATTGGATGAATTACAAAATCGGGGTCAATAAGTATGCCTGGATATTTCTGATTAGTCAACATCAGTTCGTCGAGACAGTGTACAGTAGAATATTCAATACACTGGCTATTCGAAGAGAAATGCATCTCGGTTTTGTGTTCCACAGTTTGCTGGGGAACTACGAAAATGGCGCATGAACTCGTTCGTGATTAATCGCTCATAAACGTCGATGAGAGTTATTTCGGGTTATAGCGAGCTAGGTGAAAAAATTCGAAGAATTTTTGGCGCATTGCTACGATTGGCCGGAGCTTCGCGCTTGCAAGAATGCTCGAAGCATTTTCACATAACTTGTTTAATCGTCGGATTACATTCGTAGAACGGATCGCAAAAATTTGAGGTGAGAAATATCTCGCTGTCCTTATTGAACAAATTAGCTCGATCTCGAATACTTTGGATTCTTCTTCTTTATACTTGCATTGTAATTATTAGAAATCGCGTGTCTAACTTTAGAATTCAGCGACTTTTTCTGGATTAAATCGAAGAATTGTGATACTGGGATCTGAAGAAAATTCAAGAGGATGGAAATATCTTTCGAACTCAAAGGCATCTTGAATTTAAACTATGTGTCAAAAGGAGCAGAATGCAAACACGAGACCGAAGAAAGACACGGGGGAACGCTATGGAGATCTGATTCTGAACCGAAAAGATTGTCGGAATGGATAAACATTGGAATGAACAATCGGTGTCTGCTTTCTGTCGCTTCGTTCCTGATTCACACTCAAAAATAACAAGAATAGCCGGAAATCTAGAAAGAAAATCCGCAAAGAAGTTTACTTTGAAGCCAGAAGAGCAACCACATTCCGGTAGTAATTGAGAGGAATTGGTATTAGCGGTAGTGATATTCTACCCACTCATTATCGATTCCGACTGCATCGAATCACGTTTCCTGTAATTACCTCGCGTCTGCAATGCACCGAAACTGATGCTCGCTCGTCTACTAATTTCGCGGATAGCACGACACACAGACACCGGATAATCGATTAACTGCGACGACTTTTCATCCGTCACGGTTTCTCGGCATTTCTCTCAAATTCTTCGAATTGACGGAATTAAATTAAATCCTTGATTCCTAAGAATCTGTCTCTCTTTCCAACACGATCCTTAACGAAGCCGTCTTACGTGATTCTTGGTTTTATCAAGAGCGTGGAGGGCTCTTTTTTATCGGCCACGATTCTCGTTATAGTTTCAATTAAATCTCAGTTTACGAGGAGGGTACGATTATTTGAGGGAGGATGAAGATGCGAGGAGTGACGGAGCGAGATTTTATTGTCCTCGTAGACCGCCTGATGGGATGACGTGAGGTCTAATGTGCCATGAACATATCGCTCAGCACACTTTAATTATGACAATATCTATGATCAGTCGTTAATGTTTAACCGATGATAATAATTGATGACATTTAATTTATCATTAAAGATGTGTAGATTTTGTTTTACACAATATACTTTAATTTAGAATACAGTCCATACGTTTATCGTGAGGTCAAATGTGGGACTCCTGACACAGAAAGATTGTGGTAACCCACGGGAAAAGCTTACAAGTTTTCCAGTGGCTTTGTATTTGCAGTTGGTAATCGGTCTAATCTCTCTGCTTGCTCTAATTTTCCTTGTGCTAGTTCAATGGTGTAAAATGCACGGATTGTTAGTCCGGCTTGATTTATAGTCACAGATTTAGTAGAGTTTAAATGTGCGGTGAGTAAAAGCGGATATTCCTAATTCAAACTGAACTTGGAGTATTTTACTTCAAGGTAAAGCGTTGGTTACCGCAGCTTTCGCATCGCTCTTGAAAATGAATGGAAAAAGAAAAGTGGAGAGCAATTGATAAGGGAAGCGATTTTACGCACAAGATATCGGATAAATTCTCAGAAAGGCGTAAGTCTGCGAGAAATACGAGAAATGAGAAGAATCCAGAGAAAGTTGATGGTAACTGAGAGAAATTAAATTTCCCGTAGTATATTATAAAATCTAATAAACCAACTAGAGTTGTTCGGAAATTGTTTACGGCTTCGCGTTGGTTTCAGTGATAAGAAAACAAATTATTGTTATGAGATCTATTACAATAATATAATCAAGTGTCCTACTCAAATTTCGTTGGTTATTTTATTTGCGAAACTAGAATAAAAGTAGACGCTATATTGCTAATGAGAATTGTTTAACCTTTTCAAGTGTTCGTATAGTCGCACAAAAAGAATACGTGGTAAAACTTTTATGTATCGTACAAAATTACGTTAATTACTTCAACCCCACTTTCAAGTAAATCATCGATTTCTTATTACATAGCATCCGCGGGTAGTTTTGCTTTTTACACTGAAAGCTTGATACAATTTCAAAGAATAAAAACAAGAACAATCCTTGCAACCGCAAAGAGGATACGGAGGTAGTGCATATGCGAAAACAAACTAATAATAATGGCACGTTGCATCGAAAGTACGACTTTGACAATAACAGGAAAACACTGTGAAAAAATAAATAGCGAGTCACTTTTTACTCAGCAGTCAATTCTTTCCGTCTTAGGAAAACAAAATGTAACGAAAAAAAGAAACTTAGTCTGCATGGAAAAGCTAAAATGCAATAAAATAACAACTGGCGGGGCAGACAACGAATCAGAGATAATACTTTAAACACGAAAACGAATTAAAAGTGAAAGAGTCCTTTGTTCATCGTACTATTAATTTCCTGCAAACTGGATCACCCGAATACTAATGACACTGAGAGAAGTTTGACTTTCATTATAAAAGATGCAATTATTCTCTGAATGGTTTAACGATAGTATAGATACGAATACAGAGAAATGAAAGTAATTGTAATTTCCAGGTACTAAAGCTCCTTATCTCGTTGTCGAATGTACAATTTTTTGCAATAAACGTAATGGAATATGAGATTGCTCAATAATAATAGGATTTGTGTAGTGTGCGTAACGGGAGAAGTGAAATGGTAAATTAACTTATAAAATTCACACTATCGCGTGAAACAATAATTCCTGAATAATGAATTTTTCACAACTACTGATATGACTAATTGAATCGGCTTCTGAATGACGCTCGAAAAAGATAAGGGATTAAGAGAAGCTTGAACTTGTAATCCGAGGATTAAATTTAGATGGAGAAGGATTCATCTTGAGACGATAAAGCCAGCTATCTTGCTTCTTAGTGTGACTTGGCCGAACTATCCGCCGCAGATTGCGGCGGTAATTGGCCTCGAAGTATGATTCAGTTATCAAGCAAACAATTAATTTATACAATGAGCCACGTATAATTTCCATTAGAGTAGATAATCATCTGTATTCTGATTTTGATCTTCCAAAACGCACCAATCTAAAAGGAAAAAACTTTTACGTCTTATCGTATAGCCTTCATTTAATTTCATTAAGGGCCACGAGGTAACTGAATATTTATATAGCAACAGACTTAGCGAAATACGTCGCCAAGATGAAGAAGAGCGACGAATCCCAGTAATGCCGGATTAAATTAAACGTTCGAGTGCCGCCTTCGACGGTAAGTTTAAACGAGAGCGCGGAAAAGGAATTTCAATCTTTCCAGACGATTGCAGAGAGTGACGAGTCGCATCAATAGCAAGAGTAGGTATTTCGGCCTCGAATGAAAGGAAACCGATCGCGTTCGACCAAATTCAACTAAATAGGCAACCAAGCATTCGGAGCAACCGAGTTTGATTAATCGAGTTGTGTCGAGCAGAAAAATATCCGCGGTCAGGACAAATAGAATGTATCGACAGAATATTCTGGTGCAGACATTTGCCATGGCGCCGTCAGTAATCCCGTGTACGTACCCGTAAGCGCGAATAAACGAACTCAAAGAAACGGAATAAAGTCAGTGAGCAGGAAACATCGATAAATGTAAATGTTGGCAGTCGGAAAATTTTAACCCGACTGGGTGACGCTATGCAATTGAACAATATTGAGCACGTTGACTAAGGTCACTTTCGTAATGCTGTCATTGCATTGGACGGATTTTACTCTGGGACATTATAAATTCATAACAGGTATAATGTCAAATGCAAAATTTCATCACCTAAAAAACTGACGTGAGCATTGTAATGGTAGGAATTAAACCATCCTCACTAATATGATCCTCCAGTTATCATACTTAAAATAACCCGCTGGATGTGAAAAAACAATTTCGGAAATTGTTAGAAATTCCGCCAGGAAGTTGCCGTTATACGTAGTGTCAGAATGTTAATTAAAACTACAACGAACCGGGAGTCAGATTTTTTGCAATTCCGACAGTTCCGTCGCCTCGGATAGATTCGAAAAAAGCCATTGTTCGTCGTGCGGACGCAAAGCTTATTTCAGTCAGTTGCTTGGAACAAAGGGCAGAGAAGGAAAAGCACGACGAATATTGAGGTACGCCCTCACCTAATCTGCCTGTGCTCTCACAGTTCACGATGAACAAGGAGAAATATATACAACTGTACCATGAATGTTCAAGGTAAAGGTAATCAGTGGCGATCGATGGAAAAGTGCCATCGTCAATCCTCCATTCCACCACCGTCACCGAGAACTAATGAACTGGACACATTTGCCGAGAGGCATTTTGCCGAAAGCAAAAAAGACCGAACGGGGAAACGTCCTAATGGATCTTCCACTTCGAAATCTATGGTCTGCGAGCTGCGGAAGTGCCAATTAGTGAAAGTGTATCGCGCCGTAAAGGTATTCCCACGATCCTATTCTCGCCTGTCCAATTTTGACCGGGTCTCTTGGTCTACCGATGTCATTGGGGATTTACGAGAAATGCCAGGTAACTTGCCCTCCACCCAGCATATGTGGCTATAATTTCTCTCTCTATGGGAAAAGTATCTTTTTTTATGATTTTACCAGATCCCACTGCTCGCATCCAAGAACGAAGCGAACTCTCTTGAGACACCTTACGTGTAAGGATTTCTTTATAAGGGATAATACTGCAATTGTTACTTCTTATTCGTCAGGTAAAAGCGAATACTGCGTGAAAAAAAGAAACTGTTATTGAAAAGAAAAGTTAAAATTAGAGAAAATTTACCCTGTCTTGTGTATTTAAATAATAACTTGCATCGTTGAGCAACTCGTAATTGGATGTTTGTCTTGCCGCGATCTCTTAATTAGAAGTTTATGCATGGATAGGAACGATGGAGCAAGAAAAAAAATCTCAAAGACTCGCGTAATTAAGAATCTTGGTAGAAACGTCTTTGGTTTCAGACACGAAATAAACTTATATTGCAATATGACGTTTCGCAATAATACGATTACTTCAGTTTGCAATTTATACTTTATAATGTTATCAGTTCAATTTTAGCGACCTACTTTGAAAAATGCGTAACTATCTATATCACTGTCCGACACATCGATAAATATGAGTAATGTATTTTTTCATTCCGTCTCTTTTATCTGTACATTTGGCATACCAGTATACCTCTATCACAGCCATTTAAAAGTAATTACTGTCTCGACTATCGTTTGATCGTTTATTTTGCGATTAATTTTTAACGTGCCTAAAACACGTTTATGCGTATTACGATCGTGTGTCGATAAATCCGTGGTTCGCGAGACCCTTGTTTTATGGTTAGTGGGACCAAAACATTTTGAGTAATTGCTCCCCTAGGTTATTCAACGATTAGTGTTCCTTTGACACAGGCGATATTTGAGCTATAAAGTAACGTCAATGTTCGATATCTTCATTAGGAACAGATTTGACAGATAATACTTCTGCTCGGTGAAACGTGTCCTTCTAGCGAGGATCCTTTAAAATTCTAACTGCAACGCCAGCTCAAACGCAGACTGAACTGTTAATGAGGGGATCGAGCGATCGAATAATTCTCTTGTTAACAGTAGACGCACGATTGTCTTAACAGCGCGTAATTATTTCGGCGACCTACTTAGCATCTTATTGGGACCGTTTGTCTCGCCGCAGCATTCTTGAGTCGATGCGTGCCAAATTAGCCGAGGTGTTACAACGTACGTACGGGACATATACTTTGCAATGTAGCCACGGTTTGATTTGCAATTGAAATCCATTTTATCGTCCCTCAAGATTCACAATAAAGTAGTTACGCAGGATTGTTTACGAGGCCAAATCCATTGAAATCTCGTAGATTTCACATTTCTTGGCGCAACATTCGACTCTGAAAATATTTACGTCTTTACCACATCACAGACTTTATTTTACTCTATAAACATTTGGCAAACGCTACTACGTGTGCTCCCATCGAGCTCAACCTATCGCGAAATCAACGTTAGACAAATATTAGCGTTTAATTTTATTCTGCGTATAGAACCACCAAGCCACTTCGTCACACAGCCACGTGTTGTGACATGTCAAACATACACTGATTTTATACAGCAAATATTCCAATCGATATTATGCGTGTGGTACTGTAACTTTTTAGTAACTACTCTACGATATGGAATAGGATGTTCTATTGGTTCACTAGCAATCGCGATTCGACCGAGTCAATCCTGAACAGTACAACCAGCGCATTTTACAGGCTCACCGCAATTAAACCGCCAGAAACCATTATTGGCAATGCAAAACCGATAGTAGTCAGAATTGAAACGCGGCCCAATTAAACGCGGCCACCGTGATTCCCGAAGGTGCCACGGCCTGTTCGATGCAAATTCTCAGATCAGATAACACGGGCTTAATAATGCCGCGGTAGGTTCGACAACGACAAATCGATTAGTCCTTTCCGTACGCTATTTTGTCATCGCAACTGACATTCCACCAACTGACATTAATAACGCGATACCCTACTCGAATCAGGATGAAACAATGCTCCGTCGAATCACGCGGCTGTCAACTGGAGTTTCCTGCCAACTGATCGCGCAATCGAGAACCAATCTTCCCATCAGTATTCGAGAACAGGTCGCTTAAGAGTTTATAATTATTTCTGCGCCCCACTTTAGCTCCCTTATTAGAAGGACCTTCGAGTCGATCTAGCCGATCTCTCTATGTTTCTACAGCCTCAATCACGTGTCTCTGGTGAACCTTGCACAAAGACATTCTCTGTTGAATTGCCCTTTTAGACGTCTCTAAAAATACAGGAGTTAAATTCCGCGTGGATCCGAAAGATTCAAGAGGCTAGTCGAAATTAGAGTTTTATATTGGACTCGGTTGTCCTGTGTAGAACACACTCCACAAACGTTTGTTTATTTGGCGCGCGACCGAGCGTAGTATTACAGGTGCATGCCAACGTGGCCTGAAATTCGCTCGGTCTCCACGCTTTATTCGTAATAGCTTTGCCACGAAGTTCTTAAATATTGTGAATTCCAGCCCGTTTACAAATACTACAGTTCACCTCGTGATTATGTCACAAAAGTCCTTCGTTGAGCTTTCAAATGCACGGTTCCTGGAGTTCCTAGATTGCAATTAATATTGCCAGAGACTAAGCTATTCCGAAATTGTCTAAATCGAGACGATTTAATGCACACTCTCTACTAAACTGTTAATCAACGTTGGTCATAATGTTTGTCAAAATCTAATTACAGTTGCACCGTTAACTACTTTTAGGGAAATGATATTTCTCTCACGCAATTTGTCGATTACCGATTTTTTTTATAATGAGTTAACATGCATGTGAGATTTTTGTGGCTGGAAATAGGAAGATATTCTTCGAAGTTATTCAGTTTCACGTGAGATATGAGAGCCTGTTTGCTCCGCTAAAACACGACGTCACGTAGGTGGGGACGATTAATTATAGGGTACGCTTGTCCAACTATGATGAACTCAAAATGACACGGTTCAATTTGTTATCTGCTCGTTTATCCGCTCTCATCGTATGGAGAAGAAACTTGTATGCGAAACCAATTTTATCCAGGAGAGGAAACTAGAATCTGAAATATTCTCGGCTATCAGCTGCTCTCGACTGTGAAATTCGAGCGAACCGGATCGATAGCTCTTCTCACGATGTCACTTTTTGAACTCTTTAAGACTTAACATCTGCCGGTTTAAAGTAAAAAAATAATCCTCCCTTCGAGGGAGCTTTCGAGAATCTTCAATTTACACTAGCAAGACGTTGACTGAGTTCTCCGTAAATTATCCTATAAGAGTTTACGAAGTGATTACTACATTTCTCTAATCGATTACTTATCCGATATGATTCTTGAAGAAAAACTATGTTAATTAATCAAATTCATGAGAAACAAATTTTAATGAATACTCTCCGAAGTTTACTGAAAATAATGAGTTATCGAATTTTTTAAGTAATTTGCGCAACCTATAACTTTCAGTATCGAATCAAGGAGCCATTGAAATTTCTCAAACGATCGCTTTGCTACTGTTCATTCAGATTGCTTTCCATATATTTTTCCGGCAGGAAGAAACGCTCCCGGTTTCAAAATGCTTCGTTACCGCAATTAGGAACGTTCGCTGATAAGGAGACGTTCTATTCACTTCAACAAGTCTATGATGCACCTCCACAACGATATTTACGACTAAGAATTCACAAGCCAAGAAAAATTCCCAGTAATATAATGCAATCATCTTTTCGAAAGCGTATTTTATGTAGGAAATTGCATTTCCGTCAAGCGGTGAACGGAGAATATTTTTAATTGATTTAGTTCCTCGATGTATACTTCAAGATTTCCTGTTTCGGTGCCTGTCGTAATGGCATTTGCCATAATCCCAACGAATAGCAGCATTCTTTATGGCTTTGGTATTTCGTTCCACCTGTTGAATTCTCTGTCAGCGGTTCGTTTATGTAATAAAATACAGACGCGCCCCTGGCCAGCGTTACGCTAAACAATACATTTAATCCAACAACACGCATGATCAAGACCCAATGTTTCGACAATTTGCATTTTCCATTGGCAGTACATTTTAATCAAGCTCACTCTAGCTTTCGACGAATACACTGAGTTTTAGAAATTCGTAATCTCATTTCAGTCGAGACGTCCTAACAAACTTTGCAATATTCCATAGGGATCCATTTAACCACCACAAGATCTACAGAGTCGAATGATAATTAATTTAAGCGCAAACTTCGAAAGACACAAGTTTTCTGAAGTTATGCGCAACCGAAAGTTTGTTATAAACAACCAGTCCAAATAAGTTCTAATCACATTAAACTCTCAGAATCTGCCCTACACCATGTTAAAGTAATACTCTTATGTCTGTAAATGTTATCAAGTCACTATATCCTATATAATAAATCAGATGGTGTACTACGCCTCGTTCTTAGTACCCTTGGAATCATCTTGTATTTTCAAGTTATTTTCGAAAATTACTAAATCACAAATGTTTTACCATGTTCAATTAGAATTCTCAGAAGTTCAGTCAGATTTTTTGCAAGGTACAACGTGGAAAATGCAATTTATCCTGACCGACGTTTAACGAATTCCTTTATTTCGGGCAAGATTTCCATGCTCCAGAGGCGAACGATAAACCACCCGATAATCGAGTAAATATTGCATATATACTATTTGATAAGAATTAATGCGAAACAGCGCGAATTGCTTATGGGACCCGGACAGATTTCCCGGAGCGGTTGCCCGAAGATGAAACTGATAATCCAATTGACCGGTCTCGATTGCAAGTAAATCCATCAGCCATGTATCCCACGTATGTATTTTCATCTGCGAGCCGGATATATCGAACGCTCGATCTCATTAGTGTCTTAGCGTGCTCCGCGATTATCCGCGCGCGTTTGGTGCAAGGCTACTAATGCTGCACCACCAGGCTATGTACAAACGATTAAGCTCCATTACGTGAGAGTCTCTCGGATACTCAACTGATCAATGTAACAGTCATCGTGTATCAGCACATTGCGTTTTAAGCTCAGTTGAATATTTGTTCCGTAATATGAAATATAAATAAACGAGGATTTTGATCATTGATAAATATATATCAGGTACATGGAAATTCAGCTAGAAGGTTAACTAGTGTGCTAATTAAACTATAGGAAAACAATCGAGATACTTTACAGGCTAATCTTGCGTTTAAATCAAAGATGGATTAGATTGATAGATTCGTAAAATTAATTACCTTGCGAGATTTCCGTGAGATCATGTTGATCATGGTAGAATCGCGTCCTTTGGTAGGAAGAACACGGTGAATTTAATGGGTATCCCGTGATTAAGTGACTAACTCCACTAGAGGAAACATCAACGTATCTGGGGATTTGGGTTCGAAACCAATCGGTATGCGAACCGAGTTAATTCAGGACAATCAGTCGGTTGACTAAAACCCTAAGGAGGGTTTGCTACATTCGTTTAAAGCTTTTTTTACCATCAGCACAGTCGAAGTATCACCTTGTGATGCTCGCTACTGCGGAACTTACGACTCTACATTATTTATTATCCACTATATGGGTATAGAAAACTGTATAGGTACATATAGCGATGGAGCTGACGTCCGCTGTGCGTAAGAGACTCGAAGCTACAGGTATGCGGGTCTAATGCAGTTGCGCTTGAGTCAAGCTTCTTGAAGGACCTCTGCGCGACGTTCTTGAAATCCTCTGCTGTTGTCAATTAGTGGCTATTAATTACGATAAGTGAATTAGAATGGTGCCACTTAACGCGACTGACATCCTATGTGTCGACAACGTTGCCTAGATACCAATTCGTCGATTTCTTCGCTCTTCTGCTCCCAGGTCGCCGCGTTCGTTCGACTTCGTGCGCGCAACTGTCGCACCGTGTGATTCATGTTCCCCGAGGAATAAATCAAGTTCGATCGTTATGCCGAAAATACGTGGGTATGTTACAGTTATATATATATACTCTTCTGCGTGTACGTATGTATATTAAATACTTTGCAGCCGGTACAAAATGGCTTTCGATCTGCACATGCAGCCAAATTACCGAACCAGTTTTCGTCTTTTACATTGAGTATCTCAACCCCCCTAAATTATCCATCCCTTTAGAAACTTCGAATGTAGAGTGACCGCGGTGGTGTTACTTGCACGAGAAAAGCCAAATTATGTCGAAACGTGCCGTCACCCTGTTTTGCGGTCGTCCTTTTCGGTTTTGACTAGCCAGAAGTAACGGGGCTCAATGCCGTGTGTGGACCGTGGTCACTTTGGGCTCTAGTTATCTAGGTCTTCTACGCCCTATCTCTACATCTCCCGCCCTCTATCTTGTACTCAAACATACACAGACATACACACATACGCGTACGCACACTTGCGTTCTCTTTCTCTCTCTTTCTCCCGCCCTTTCGTTCTCTTTAATTTGAACCCCTCGGGATACCTCGAAGCCTGCGGTGTCCCATGCCGGAGAGCCTCATCCTCGGAGCGAAAAACACCTGGCTAATAGAGTCTGGCGCCATTGAGTCGACTCCTCCCCACAAAACTCCACCACAAATCTCTCTATCTTTATTTCTCTTTCTCTTTCCCTCTCGGTATCTGTATGTGTATCTGTCAACGGCACCCTTCCTGATTGAGATGCACGACACCGAAATGACCCACCCGTTTCTTCGTCGTCGTCAACTCGACTGACATCACTGAAACCGGGAATCACATGTCACGCGATTCTTCATGCGCTCGAGCTACCAAGAGATGTACCGACACCCGCGAAACGTACTGTGGGGTTGGGCAGGACGCACGGTGCGCGGGCAGGACGGTGGAAGGGTGAGGGTGTCAAAGTGGTGAGAAAGAGAGGGGTGGGGAGAATGGCGGTGATGCGTGGAGTCGAATAAACACGAGGTGGATACCGGTTTGCCACTTGGAGCACGAGGGCTCGCATCTCAACCGCACGACTGCTCGAAGGCGACTGGCATCCCGAGGGCTTCGACGCCTCCTCCTGGTTGGTCGCTGGTCCTCTCTCGCACCACCAAGCGCAGACGCTCCAAAACAATTGCCGGCTACCAACTGTTTTTCTCGCTTTGCACCTCACACGCTTTCCCTTGGATCGTCTTATGCTCACTGATTCTACTGGTGCACATTTGGTCAGTGTGATTCTCCTTCTCCTCATTCCACTTGCAACTCACGACTCCCTGAGTCCCTCCCCTGACTTTTTTTCGATCCATTTCGCTTGTTCGCTACTTTCAGCCTCTACACACTTTGTTTATATCGCACCCTATCGCGCACGTCTGACGTATTGAAAGTTCATTTCAAGTTTTTTTCCTACGACCTTAAGCTTTGACACTTTTTAGCTGGCAAGTGCCGAACAAAGTTAATTTCAAACACCTCTGCAATTTTACAGAGGCCTTTGATGAGAGTGCGTGGGTTTACGCTCGCGATGATTTTATGAATGAGTACTAGAATACTGCACGGCGAAAAGATTTCTTTGTGCATGAGCTTCTTTCGGCTACGTTCTTACGCACTTTACACAAAAAAGCTGGGTTTAGGAACGCGATGTAACGATGATCTACCTCTTGCTAGTTGAGGCTTTAAAATGTCGGTAAGTGACATTTAATGGATTCAATAGCAATCGCGGTTGGGAATTTTATTACTTCTTTGCGGACTGGCAAATCTTCCACAACGTTTTCTGAATCTATGAATTTAGACGTTGATTTTATGAGTCTTGGTTATCTGTGCTTCCCAAACGACATCCAAATGTCTTTGAAATTTGTTAGGCCCAGAACTCGTATATATCACTTCAAAATCTTTGCAGACTTGTCGACTTTGGACTCTCAGTCACCCCAAATTTATTTCTGACGTTTTATATCTTCTAGATCCATGCCATCGTCATGTAACTTTTATTACTGCGGCGTGCATAACAAATAGCCACATGTTTCAATTCTGATTCCCCATGGACCATTCTAACCCCCATCTGGGAGTGCTCAATTTTTAACTATTAAACCTGTCAGCAAGTACGGTTGGCGCAATTCTCTAACATTTTTCTCGCGCAATAAAGATTCGAATTAACTACCATAACTTAAAGTACATACATTTATTTCACAATAGACTAAGGAAACTTGTGTTATATTTCGCTGTAATGTGAGTTTCGCGCGATAGCAAATCTCGTGTATTCTTTGTACTCAATTTAGCTTCCCACAGAATGGCCATGGTTTTCGTCAAAAGGATCTCATCTCTGAGCAGTGACTTTCAGAGGGAGTTTCGTTGATTTCGTCAGAAAATTTGCTTACTTTAGTTTAAAGTAGTCGCCATGGTATACTTGCCAGAGATGCACGAAATATATTCACCCACTAAAGATGTCGTTTGACAAATTTCATCAAATTTTACGATAATGTGTGTCCACGCATACAGCCGAAGTCCTATTATATTGCGCTGTATCAGACGTCATGGAATGCTCTTCCCAATCCCCTTATTGTACGTTGCCTCGAACCAGTACTGTCAATTTCCACTCTAGGAAGGAATCCGTTACCGTGAAACACGAATCTAATCAATTCCGTGGGCCGTGCTAATGTGATCTCAGCTTTCAGACTTCTTGACGATCGTAATCAGATCAGCATTCTTCTCGGAAAGTGATCAATATGTCTGTATCATCACTCTTCTTTCACTTCATGTCCTCCTTCGTTTTCTTCTTAATTTTCTCGTTGATTCTTCGTCCCGACGATATCGAATTAATCCAAGGTCCTCGTCCTTTTCTCTTGTTTTTCGCCGCTCTCTTGTAAGCCTGAATAGACAAAGCAAATCTCAAAAGCAACTGTGGTTGCCAACTGTATCCCTTTTTACATTTACTCATTGTTCATGCTTGATTTCAGACTGGGATCTAGTTTTATGTCTCGCCGTAAAATATCCCACCGCACCCACCTTTTGCTTCTTCCTACCCGTGCAACTTTCAGATGTTGCTTCGAATATTGAAACCAATCTTTGCTCCGGCTTCTGTGTTAAGGATTATGGAAAATAAGAGGGTAACTTTTGGTAGACTGCTCCGTCACTGTGACTGTTGGTAGAACTTCATTCTCCCCACTTGCTTATTCCAGTGCTTATTGAGCATGACATAACTCGATGTTCCACGTCTCTCCATACTGTAAATTTCTCTGACTTCGTGACACTGTACTTTTTACCGACACAGTATCCAGGGAATAAGGGGAATAATAATACACCAAGAAGATATTATATACTACAGTGAAGAGGCAATGTATCGTGTTTAATTTTCACTCATGTTTTTATGGATGCTTCTTGTACATCGCATAGAATATGAGAATGCGAAGCAGCATTAACAAAATGATGCTACTTAACGATGTTATTAAGCTTTTGTCAACTTCTTCATTTGTTTGCCGTGTTCATTACAGTTTAGCAGAAAAAAGTTTCACGTATCATAAATGTCAAGCTTTTCGGAGAAAAGCAACAATGCGCGACCCACTTTTTTCTCCTGCTTTCTTCTTCGCGAGGGTGGCAACTTGATGTACGAGATATTCTTCGTTGAGCATTGAAATTCCATTCAGTGAAATCTCGGTATTCTTATCTCATATCCGATAAAGTAGTCAGCGAGGCCGCTTGAATAATCTGACTGAAAGGTGCGGCCCTTCTTCGATTTGCACGGCCAATTTAAATCGTTCTTACTTCTGCTACTTTAGCACGAAACGACATTCTACCGAATGTTTTTTTCGGCTATGGACTAGTTTCATGTATCTGTTTGTCCAGAGCATTCTATTTATAATACCAGTGGTCCAGTTAAATCGGTTTTATTTTTCACAAACCCAAATTATTTCAAGATACGATCTCGTATAATAGAGTATCAATTTAAATAACAGGAATTGTTAACTAAATAGAGTTGGTTAGTAAAAGCTCGGAATCATATTACACAGAACTGTGAAACGGAAATATCTAAATTGTAAACGGATACATCGATCGTGCAAATTCGGAGGTAGAAAAAATTAATCATCCATTTCCGATCAACCATCAATAAATTCGAGCGCCAATAGATTCAAAGCAAATATTTGACCATCCCTTTTAGTCCGCTCAATCCAACATTGCCGGTTTCCGTATTGTGGGAGTGTTGCGGTCTCCTGGTTTGTCCGGCAGTTTCGATGTTTTTTGTCCGCTCAGGTTTCGTTAAACTTTAAACCTGCTTGGCGAAGTTCTCTTGTTGGTCCCATGAGTTCTGAATCTCATCGATCTTTAGACAACAACGAAAGTCTGCGGGATTAAGGGGTGTCCGTCCATCAATTTCTAAGGACAGGAATAAACGCCACTAACGCATCTCATGGAGCTTAAGCCGAAATCAATAGTTTTTATTACTGTCAACCCTTTCTCTGATAAGAATAATTGGGTTTATAAAAGACGTATAAAAGTTCTTCTTTCTTTTGATAACTCTAGAAATTTGCTTTAATGACGTAGGAAGTGTGAATGGTTTTTATAGCCTAACAATCAAAAGTTCTAACGAAACCGCATCAAACACTTTTGTAAACCACTGAAGTGCTTGAGTCTCTTAGTTCATCAAATTCCGATCACTCGAATGAAATTTGAATAGGAAGAATTTCGAAATGGGCGTAAGCTTCTAAAGAAACAGACGACTTTCAAGAGAGGAAAGAGGCCTGCAGCTTTGGCAAAAGGACTAAATAGACAACAGTTGATTCCAGTGAGGAATGCGAAAGCGAAATTCGTAATGAAATTTACTAAAGGAATTAGGTACCTCTAATGAAGGTAAACCTAAAGTTGGCTCACTCTCAGCAAAATGATTCCTTCAAACTTTCACCGAAACCTTAGAGCGATTCTTGAGCTACGGTTGCAGAATATTAAGATGCTCCACCGATCCGCTTTCTACTGACTGTCACGTTAATAGAATCTATAATTTAATAGTAATACGGGTGACTACTTTATGATACTTTGGATGTCCTGAAATGTGTTAAAAATGTGTGGATCAACTATAGCATTAGTGGTAAGAGACGCAAATGTTTAAAGTCTTTAAAATGAAATAATTGCCTAGCTAGACATTTGTAAACGTAAACGGAAGTTCTTAAAAGCGGATTTTTAATATATTTTTTCTTTGTAAATCTGTACATCTGTATGTCAGAATTCCGCTGACCGTAAACGATATACGTATGCGCATATGTTACGGTTTAATAAATGCAACATCCAATGAATTCCCATTAATTATGACCCAGTGTATTTTCCTCGTTGCATTTTCAAGCAAACCTCTCAACAGCTATTGTTGTTTCTGGTGGGTTTCGCTACCGTACTGTTATCATTTGAATCGTGTCTACTTGTTGCGTGAAGCGAAATTAACTTTTATTTTTCAGTGTTTCGAGTGAAAATTGCAAGAGGATTTAATATATACCCGTAAATAGAAAGTTGCTGGAAAATATTGGCTTTGGAAGAAAAAATACTAAGACGTAATTAAAATTGCCGCAGTAATACTGGATAAATAGTAATTGAAAATTTGTATTAATATCTCGGTTTTTTAGAACCATGTTACTTATGCTGATATTGAGTTTCAATAAGCCGATCGTCGTAATCAACAGGCTTCAATTAATTTCGAATTTCGAATTATGAGGATCAAATTTCAATCATGAAGCTCCGACCAAAATATTCCATAAAATTCGCACAGTGTATGAAATCCTACTCGGTAGATCGTAAGAGCGTATGATGAAAATCTACCACGTCAAAATATCGCGTCGAACTGATCGAATAGTCGATATTAAAGACACTGACGGATTTGATTCGATTACTGGCGGCTCAAACGCCCAATTTCCAACTGGACTATGCTTGACAAGCTATTTGCCACCTGCCTCCATCCTGAATATTGGCGAACCAGGCTGAAATGATTGCACCACTGGATTTGTATCTGCAATGGGTAATAATAATGATGAAATACCAGTTACATCGACATGAGATGTGCGTGTAGTAGTATAGGAAACCGATAATATGTACTGAATTTCGAACGTAATTCGATCAAATATATCATTATTTATTTTAGTGTATCTCAAATAAAATTGAATTGTATCTCAAAGAGAATTGATCGTAGGATTTTGACAATTTGATTAACAATTTTTGATGTTCTATGGATCGACAGATAGGTTAGCGACAGAATCACTATTGCAAGGCGGAGATTTCAGTGATCTGTAACACAGTGCAAAGGTCAACCAACGAAAGTGGGTCTCCGTTTTCATTTCCCTGGTAATATCCACTGGAAAGCGTAGGACGAAGACACTGTACTTTACAGGTGAATCTTCACGAATGGGATCAATTTGTCGCTTGAACGGATGGATGATAAATGCTTGATCGTGAATAGAACCTGTGGAGTTTATTGAAAACATAAAACGCTGCACTAAGGAATTCAATAAAGCAGTGCTGAAAAATTGCCAATCGTAAAAACCTTTAAATAGGAACAACATCATGACAAACGTCCAGTAAAATCGAATTTCATTAAATATATGTCGAACTTTCATTTCGCTAATGGCAATATGCATTTCCTTTGACAGAATCGTGATACAAATCCAATATCAGTTAAGAATAAATTGATTGCCCGGACTTCACGAGCAGAAAATGATAGATTCCTATGAGCAACGATATAAGACAGAGTGGTCAGTCCAATCTCCCATCCAGATTAGAATTATAAGAAACCTAAATGTGATAAAGACTAGAATATCATTTTTCAAATGTTAAATTCCTCTGTAATTTTCAATTATGAAATTTAAATCTTGCAACGAATGAAAAATATCCCTTCTGTTTCGTAGAAAAAAAAATATTGTTTTTATCACTTTGCCGCATTTCAAGGAGGTAGCAGTCATAAAATACACTGGCATACTCGTTTACACGTTTTACCTTTTAATGTAATGAAAACGAGGCGGTCCTGGGATACTCGACATTATTCCGGTCCAGCTTTCCCTACCGCTGAAGTATTCAACTTTTAAAACGAGTCCTTCAGATTTTCAGAATCTTCGTTTCAAGTAAATGTTGATTTTCTATCCAACAAGTTTCGCTTAGAATAACAAAAGTTTATCCCATTCGATATATAAATCTCTATTCTTATATACTATCATAATATACTTTCATATAATTCTCCATTCTTATACCTAATTTTTCGGATGATATTCACCGTGAGAATAAAGAAATTAATCTGTTTCTAAATCCAAAGCAAATTCCTTAAAACCTTAAACGATAGCATCCAATTTGTACCTCGTTAATCTAACTCCATCGCACCCCCTATTTACGTCTAACAATGAGTGACGATCGAAGAATGAGCATCTATCCGGGGATGCCGAAAGCACGTCGTCAATCCGTATCACACAATCGGTAACATAGCCGACAGAAAATAAGAGGGCGCCGCGATTCACCCTCCTCGGGGATGAAAAAGCACAGATTTTAAAGGTTGTCTTCCAGCTTTCTACCTTACCAGCAGTGATCAACAGCGAACAAAAGCCACCCCTAAACACCAGGCTGGTACGAAGCATTGACATTCAGTCAATAAATAGCACGAAATATTTTCTTCCAGCGAACGATAAATCAACGGGAAAACAGTAATAATTCATGCTCTCCCAGACATAACATACTTCGCATACCTTCGGGTCGTGGTACTCGCGATCTTTAAATACCCACGAAGAAATTTATAAGCAAAAAAAAGACAATTTGCACTGATCGAAGAAAAACACCCTATATCCCGCCTGTCTTATTACGTACACAAGGAAATATTTTCTTATGGAATGTATAGACATTAATAGTAACAATCGATACAGTTTCTCTTTGTCTCGGTGGAATTTTTATCCAGCTGCTGAAGCTGCCTTTATGGCAAAGACGTATAACACGTGGTGTTCACATACTCACGGGGATGAGGAGGCGTACGTGACTAAATATAAACACCTGCCCTGAGGCAATTCATGGCTGTCAATCGCTTAAACGGATTACAGCCATCTCTAAGAGGATCAACACAAAGCAGGTGGAATTAGCTGTAAACCGTATGCTCTACTGAACATAAGCCACGCCCTTCCATTTTTATCGCAAAACTCTGATCGAGAACTCGGCTTCGCAATACTCATTACCACCCCATACACTGAATCCGTTTCCCGGATGATTCTGATTACCTTGGGTCTAGCTATTCGAGCTGGCAGTATAACGCGCAGCGAGGTAACAATCGGTTACTTCACAGAATGAGAATCTAATATCCAAACGGAGTATTCGCTGCGGGACAAAAGGTAATGTAACAGCCGCAAACTGAAGCTAATCTGCAACGTTGGGAATTATATACAACTAGCGGCGGTGTAATCAGTTCAACATTAGGTCTCGTCCAAATTTGACACGGAACTGCAATACTCATTTCAGGGAGCACTGGGAAGGAATAGGATTTGGATGATGACTAGTGCATTGCATACCGACAGATCCAGCATTCTGTACCCTCGTCAGTTATGACGTTAATCAACGTCAGACAAGCGCTTGATTTTCCATAGGTATCCTAAATAATGAAAGGCCGTTTTATATCGTTCTATCAATATTTTGCTATAAATCACATGTATCGGATCCCCCTAAAATAACGTCTCAGATATGAGTACGTTGGTTAAGAGCCTTTTCGCAAGTCTCATCACAGCCAAACATCTGAGAGCGGATATTTATGTACTCCTAAAAACGTGGTACAGCATAGGGATGAGCTCGTTGATCAGATAACACAGAAGGATTGAAATGTTAATAGAGTTCTCTTATAACTCCACAGGCCTTCGTCGAAAGGTCGTTATTTCCAAGTGGAAGCCGATAAGGACTTCCCAGTGAAAAGTTCATTTCGATTTGGTCAGGAAGATTGGAATACGCCTTTTAGAAAAACTTTCGTGGAGAAAAAATCGCTGGATGTCTCTTGTGAGTGACTTTCTAATCTCTGTATGAATAAGGAACGACTTTAATGTAATTTCCTTGTAAAGGATGCAATTCACACGGTGCTCCGTCTCGTCACGATTTAAGGAGATACAACATTATTCGGAGAACAAATCAAGTTGTACTAGTGAACCGTCATCTTAGGATGTTTGCGAACATTCTCAACTATGGAGTGGCTCGAACTGCTTGAAAAAGCTTCGAGTGTCGTCGGATAAGTAGCGATGCAGGACAAAGTAGCAACTAAGCGATTGTTGGTTTCCTTGCCGTCACCACGGTGAGGTAGCGATAAAATCAGCTTGATCCGTTAGATCCGTTAAGCGCCACGGAGACCCTGTTCCGGAAACACCTATTTCCTCGAAACTTTCCGCCACGTTTACACTCTCTTCGACTTCTGCGATAGTCTTTTTCGACTTCATTTTGCAGATAGGTGTAATATAGTTGATGGGATCTCATTACAATACAGTGATATCAATATTGGAGTAAATAAAAAATAAATGATTTAAAGAACTTTTCTTTGATAATAATCTTCATGGATTCTTGTAAGAAATAATTAATTCCTTGTGCACTGTGCATTTTAGCTTAAGAGTTGCTTTTCGAGTAGAGAGTATAATATCATAAACACAATATCTTCCTCTTGAATCCATGTTCTCGTTAGCGACGAGCTTAGCGATATTGCATATAAACTTCGTTACGTGCTGTAATCATGAGTTGCGATCTTCGGATCGCAAATTATACTACTGTCTAGATGAAACAACCACAGAAGGGTAAGCAGCACCGAAGCCATTGTCATCAAGGATGTTCTACAAGGGGAAATTGAGAATAATGTGAATTTTCCGTCAAGTTTCATGAAGGGAAACACGCAAGACATTGACCTTGAACTCTAAGCGCAGTCTCTGTGACTATATTTTCCTGCGAGCGTAGTCCATCGATCTTCGTTTTATCTGGTAATTACTTGGCAAGTGTGTCACAAGAATCTGGTTCGTGCTAACTACCATAGACGTTATTATGCCTGGGGTGATGGACTCTAGTTTTTAAACTAGAGTACGTGCCAGTCTTCCAATCTATACGATTACTTACTCGTCGAAAGTACAAATCTATGCTGATGATGGTGATTATGGATGATCCGTGACCGGCACTTACCTGAAACATGCGTAAAGAAAGAAAATTAGCGAACTGTGTGATTACGATTATTTAATCTATTTACGAAGCCCATTGCAAGTGATGTCATTTTTTTGTTAAGTAATTTTAATTAAATAAAGAGATAGAAGAGGCAAGGTGGATAGATTAAATATTACAATTTTCAATATAATCAGCAGATGGGAAACCTGTTGTGAAAAAAAAAGGTTGAAATATCGACTTTAAACCGAGGCATAGCTATTCGCATAATCTGAGGAGAGTAGGTCGTCCCTGTGTCAAAAGTTTTCACAATATCACACGGGATTCTTCGAGTTTCGAATCCGCTTCAAACTTATATCCGCGCTTTCATCCCCTTCACCATTGTCAACAAGCAGAAGTTAAAGTACCAAGAGCTGACTATCACGAGTAACTTCTTCGATATGATGTAAGGCAATTGCGGTTTCGTTTTTAAAGGCGCTAATTACCGATTTTATCGTCTAGCACTATCTCGTAAAACCCGTATTTCACAGCACGAAACAGCGAAAACGACGGACATGAAATATAGCGAACACCTCCACAAATATTTGTGGAGAATAGTCTATTGGACAAAGCATATAAATGATACGGAGCTTAAGCGATGGGTTTAAGATCGAGGATTATTGCGAAAAAGATTCTGAAATAAAATTTTACGTCCTATTCGCTGGGGTGAAATACTGAGGATCAACCCTCGAGCATCCTTCGTCCTTGTACTTAATTGGCCAAGTCAGAACTGTTTTGAAGCAAGAGGACGTCTTTGCTCCAAGGATATTTTCATCTCATTGTCACATAAATAGCTTTAATTACTCTCTGAATTCTAAGATTAGTATCAAACTTGTCATACAAACATTCTAAAGAATATCTTCAAAAAGCGAGAATTTTTAGTTGCACACCTCAAGGACTCGTTCACTCATAAGATCTCTCGTTTAAAGTACCTCAACGCGTCTCTTGAGAAATTTCCGAATATCTAACTTCTAGTAGGAGGCATATATAGGGTAGAGAGAAAGCACTTTGAACATTCTGAACAAAGTAAGTTCTTGAAGCTGATAGGGCAAACGGCCATTCCCAGAAAGTAGCCGAAAATTACTTTCAAAATTGAGTTCATTTTGGAAGCATCAGCGAAACGAGCTACCCAATATCTCACGTTCATCAAACTAATAACTCCGCGAAACATCTGATATACATACTATATTCTAGTATTAGCTCCGTGGTGATGTGAAAGGAAAAAACGTGTAGGGCCGGCTATTTGCAGAGACACGTAGAGATCGATAAAGTATATAGGGCATCGTATCGGAAGAAAATCACGTACGCAGTAGTACATTTATTTCGCTATAAATCATCGACGACCTCAACAGAATAACTTTAATCGGAATTCGATGCCTGATAACGATAAAGTCAGGAGCAGAACGATCAATTCTCCCGTGTCCACTTTCGTTCGTATCAATTTTTACAATAATTATTATCCGATACCATTGGAAGGATAGAAAATACCAGTTCTATGCATAAAGCAAATTGAAATTATATACAGAACTATTGTATCATGAATGAAATTGATTTTATAAAGTTCTTGTGGAGTGGCTACTGGTAGCGGCATTTATGAAGTACGGTGGAAAATCAAAGAGCGAAGCAAGTACAGGGTTCATTGTTACTCCCCAGGGAATTGAGCTTTGCCCTTCACTGAACCGTCTGACGAGCAAGCATTCCGACAGTCGAGGTAACCGTCCATGTAAATATGAGCTTTAGGCGCAAATATCTCACGCTGACACGGCGATTGTAAGGAGCCCAGTATCCTGGGAATAATCCCAATACAAATTCCAATATGAAAGTGCAATATGCTCAGAGCTCAAATTAATCTCACCGGCGTTTCTGGAACCCAAGCTGACAACAAGTCATTTCTTAAAATAACAAGACATGAGTAATTGAAATTGAAATTTACATCTAATGGAATATTAAGAGAAAAATATAAAGATAGATTGCTATAAATTGCATCTTCTTGCGTAATTCCGACATCATTTAATGTACATGCTCTCTCTTTAATCGGGGTATCCCTCGTTCAGATCGTTCGGTTTTTGCCATTATTGGCGATTTCATGCTTATTAGTCCAAGCGGGTTTTTCCGATATAATCAAATCAGGCGCATAGCGTGCTGTGATCGCGTGGTGAGATTGCGAGAGTTGGCACAATTCGATTAAGTAGTCGATTAATCGAAGTAATATTCGTTAAACGGATGAAGGGTGTGCATTATATACTCGATCCCACGAAATTCGCTGTAGAGTAAACAAAACAGTTTATTCAGGATGTGGTGTAGTACAGCGACGGCTTTAGACCCGGCATTCTTGCAGGATTAAAAGGTGGTATACCGCACATAATACCTTTTTAATTAATCGGACCAATGTTAATCTTCTGATACTATATACCACGCTTCAATTCACATATATTATATAATACAACACCATATTAATTTTTAAACTGATCTGTCTCAGTCACCAATGTTACTCAATCATTATATTTGATTTTCTTTCTAACTCTCTGTTAAGAAAAAAAACTAGAGTGTTCAGCAATTATAGTGTTTAAATATATATTAAACCATAATTTTTGAGACTTTCAAACTACTATCCTTGTTCTTTGCCGTCCCATAACTCGTTAGCTATTGCCCTCATTTCTCAGTCACTAAGACAATGCGAGGTACAAAAGAGCAATTCAGCAGCTCTCCTTCGTAAAGCAAATTTCCCAGAAATCCGAGCTTATCCTTTTAAGATACTGCTACTCAGTCTAATTACTTCTTTGCAACTTTGTTTCTTGTTCCTCCTAATGCAGCTGCTAAAATAGCCTGACATAATTTTTACTCCGGGATGATTACGCGCGGTTCTCAGATTTGTCACCGATGATTTCGACTAGCCATTGCGTGTTAAAAAAAATGCGATTCGTATGTTAAGCAAGATAAAGAAGCTGATAATGCTTCCCTGGTTTTAAAGTAATGACGAGGAGCACTTTAAACATGGCCTCGCATCGCGTGCCACACAGTACTCGTTCATAAAGGGTTTGAAAGCAATACCACTACTGGAAACACTCGTTTTTTCTCTCGCAACAGCGGTGACGCGACGTTTCACGGATTTGAGGACGAAACTCGGCGTAAATAGGACAAAAGTCGGTTATAAAAAATATCGTCCGAACTGAATGACATCGCAATATTCGCGATCTGATGATGAACGTTACGCTGAATTTTTTTATATTAAAAAGTTCTTCTTTCTTAGTCTTCTTCTTCTTCTTCTTCCTGTGCAGCTATAAGTGTAACGAACTGTGGATGTAGGAAAGGCGGTCGGGTCTGTTTGAATAATACTTCGTCAGTCGAATGGTTAAGAAGAAGTAGCTAAAGTTATAAATTACTTTGGAACTTCTGATAGAAAACTACGCTTCAATGGGAAACTTTTTTATAAAATCCAATCAGCGGAAGAGCCAGATGACTATGGCTATAATCAAAACTAACAGGCAGTGTACTGAGAAATCATTTAGCTCACTATTGATAATTGCCACACGCGTCGAAGAGAGCGTGTTAGATCCGTTTGATGTATATTTAACTTGTTGCTTGTGTAATAATTAGTAGCTTATTAAACCTTCTCGACAGTAATGTTCCTGGTAAAAATAATTTTCAACTGTAGTGAGAAAAAATCCCGGGAAAATTCGAGAGAATTGTCGAGGTGGTAAAAGAAAGAATGAAAATTTATATAGGACATTGCTTTATGAGGCCACGTTCATGTCAGCACCCTATTATACGTAGTAAGAGCTCCAGAGTAGTGACAATACCGGTAAAATTTTTTATACCTTATAACGATGGTCACTATCGGTTTCCAATGCGTCAGATGTTATATCCTGGGATTATTGATGACAGTCACCAACATTTGAGGGTTTCTAGTTCAGTAGGGCACGGACAACATAATTCTCCAGCCAACCAATTGGTGGCTGGGCGATAAAATATTGCTTTGTGGGTTTTTGGTGGTTCTATCATACAGTGATTATATTTCACAGGATATGATGTTAAAAAGCATCATGTGGAAAACATAATAGAATTGTAAACATTTGAATGACAATTAATAAAATACGATAAAGCAAAAATAATTTTTCCATTCCTTTTAAAAAAAAACTCATTTTGATTCGAAAATAATTTGGAACGAAAGTTATTCTAATACGCGTCCTATTTTTTATAATGCCCTCTTGGTGATGCAATTAAGAAGTGAATTAAAGAGCCTGGCGAAAAATTCTGATTGAACTTAACGACCCTCTTATCCCTTCACATTTTAATATACATCCAAAGCCACAGAGTCGCCGTTTTCCCGCAGAAAAATGGAAACATTGCCAACAAAGACGACCGACTTCCAACTATCAAGTCCAGAGCGATACCCCTGACATTACAGCCTGACACGGTTTCAGCGAAGACTTCTCTATTTTCTCGACTTTTTAGAACCGATGAAAAGGCAGGCCATTTATATTTCTGGCCGGCGAATACATCTTTTCGGTAAACCGAGGGTTGGGCTTTCTAAACTCCCTTTTAAGCTCCTTGACAATTTTCCAGCACGCGTATCACGATTTCCCACTTAATCGAGGCGAAGAGGTCGAAAACTATCAATCTCAGCTTTACCTTCTTGCCGATCACAATATACCTAAACTAATCTTCTTCATCTATATAATCTTAAACATTTCCCAACTAGAGCATTCGCTCAACGTAAACTACCCTCTTGTCTATAGTACGTCTTTTTTCTATCCATACTTGAATATGTGTCGAGTATCGCGATCTTATCTTCTAAAATACCTCAGCAGAACTTGCGAGACACGCGAGGGTTAGCGTCAAGATTAGTCTTAAGGACAGAGACATGGGGCAGGGGTAAGTATGTAAGAGAGGTACGGAAGAGGGAAAGCGTATATATATACATATCATCAGCGACGTACCTCTCATCGAGTCTGAAGGAGGACCTCGACAAATCGCTCCAGGCGCTCATACTTCGGCTACGTCTCCTGGAGGAGGGCGGCACCGGCGGCGCCAGTAGCTTGGAGCTGCTACGTCGCCTCGTGGACGCCAGGTTCTCCGGTTGAAAGTAGACACGCGGCGAATGATTCTTCTGCTGATTAGCATTCGGTGGCGTCGAAGACGGAGTGACTGCTGTCGATGTGTGAAGTTCCGGCAATGCCTCGTAGTCCCATGCTCTCGCGCCCATCTCGAGGAGGGGCACCTGCGACGAGGCGGCGCTCGAGCCCCGCGCAGGATCCCTCGCAGGATGCCTCTTCTTTGGTTCTCTCTTTCGCAGCAGCCTGAGAAACTGGCGAAACGCCGACTGATTCGCCCGCTGCGGATCTTTCCCTCCCGGTGGGAACGTCACCTTGACGCTTGGAGAATTCACTTTCGCAAGCTTTTGCCGCTGGGGCCCGTGCTCGCGGTCACCTTTATGAGCCGGTCGGCTCCCAGCGACTGCATCCCCTCTTATTCCCAATCCTCACATCCTGGACTAGCTCTTCCTGATTGACTTGTTGACAGTATCGGAAATTCTGGTGCCACTCACTAATTGTTTTTTGCACTGATCGTCAGAACGAAGTAACGGATATTCCTTGGATGTATCCATCCTGATGGAACGTTTTTCCTTTGTTTCTTCTCGCTGCTTGATTAGGTGTCGGTTTCGAGGGATCGTTCTCGTTGATGGACTTGGTATTTGTAGAATATCGGTAATCAGATTACGCGTAGTTCGATACCTTATTTCGTACTCTATACTGTATCACAAAAAAACACTCGGTAATGTGATTTTATGAGTAACGAGGTTCGTCTCTTTGGGACCAATTTAGCGGTGAGCCGATCGTTTTAGCGGATAGAAAAGTGTCGCTCCTTCGTGGGTTTCTTGATTGGAAGACGACTGGAGATATTTCTGATTCGATCAACGATTCCTCTTGTTCGTCCAATCTAACAATCTCACTTGGAAATTGTATTCTTCTCCATTAATTCGGAAAGGTGAAATTTATCTAGCTGTCTAGCGAACACCCATAACAGCATCAACGGTATCAATCGAATAAATTTCCTTGTTAACTTGCAAAAACCAGTATGGCAACGCGTGCATAAATATTCACTAATAAAATATCTATAAAACTCTGTATACTACGCGATTTTAAATACTATATTAACTACATAGTTATTTTTACGTTATTCAGTAAGATTGTTAAAAATGCAAAACCTTAGATAAACTTGTCTAACAAACTTGTTCTTCGAAAAATCTACTATGAAGAGCAATATAACAGTTCATTATTTAACGATATCATTCAATTTAACGCAACAAGCTGCGCACTTTCAAAGCAGCAGGCATTTAAATTCATTTGCAACCACGCGCGAGATAACAATTTGTATATACGAATAACAGGAAAAAGTTTAAAGCGATTACGCGGCTCGTGCAACTATCAGAGTAGATATATGCAAGTTCAACAATAAATTGAAAATTCCCTGCTATTCCTCCCTCTACCCCTCTGCGTTCAACAATGAGCATTGAAAAAGCTTAACGCATTTATTTTTACGATATTGCTTGAAAAAGTGTTCCTCGTCCAAAAAAGTAGTCCGGATATCGGCTTTCAGCACGTGTCAAATAACAGTATAGTCCGAATCATCCATTATTTTGCGCTGGGTTACGCGCCATTTCCATGAGGCACAATCGAGACATTGGAACACATGAAATCCGGTGTGCAGCATGCATGCTCCACATTATAGGGAAACCTTAATTGTCGCGATACATGTCGATCGTAACGACGATCATTATTTTCCCGAGATATACTCGAGCAGTTCACCTTCATCCCGTAAACCAGCGATAACTTAGGTAGCGCACACCTGATATGTCACCAGGGTCTACACCTTCCAGTTCACTTGAAATTATTGGCACGCTCTGCTGTATCGTAACTCCAGAAATTGATGGCGGCGACCCCCGCAAACGCAACGAAATTGATTGCATCTCGACTATGAGACAGAGAGAGAAAGCTAAGGCCGGTAGTACGAGCCAGAAACAGTTCGAAGTGGTTTGCTGTTACCCGCGACGTGCTTTCGATTGGTCGGTTTCATATCAGATCACTATTGAAGGTCACGGTCGTTGCGTTAT
The DNA here is from genome assembly GCA_963989405.1 of Trypoxylon attenuatum. Classification (NCBI taxonomy): domain Eukaryota; kingdom Metazoa; phylum Arthropoda; class Insecta; order Hymenoptera; family Crabronidae; genus Trypoxylon; species Trypoxylon attenuatum. Next base: position 13,794,933 of record OZ022490.1, on the reverse strand, counting down.
CAATTGGCCGATATTCTCCAAAATGTAAGAGGACTGACCTTGAGCATTTGACATTCTGTTACAGGCATTTTCTTGTCAGCAATGTTGCGCCAGTATGCACATTTATCGATCCTTTTGTATCATTCGAGAGATAACGTTTATCGATGTATGTTTGACTGTATGCCTCTTTTTTCCGTTCCTACTCTTTTCTTTTTATTCATTCATTTCGTGCATCTCTTTAACCAGCGAATTACAGGGTCTTTACGAATATTCCAGGATTAGATTGCACTTCTTAGCGCTATAAAAGTTTGTCGACGCACGAGAGTTCTTCATCAAGCATATCGCAGCGGCTACGTGAGCAGTTTCCTAAGTAGCTGTTTCAGGTGCCACAGGAAATGCTATTTCGCGAAGAAGAAGGCCAATTGTGCTCACTACGATGAATCTTCGCGGATTATTATTATCCATTTTCATATTGTCTACTGCCATAAATTCCAACATAATACTCGCGAGACCATTCTTATCAATTAGGATGTCATTCCGGTGAATCCTCATGCTCGCGTGAAGCAGCTGGCAGACCTAATTTGTATCACTTGATATCGCAAGATTCTCAATATTTCTGTTGACTTTCCAAGTATCTTTTATTGACATTCAACGCACTTAGAGCTTCAACGACTGCTGTCTTGCTACCACTTATCAACCACTAATGGCGGAACAAAGAATCAGCTGATGTTGTTCCTTAACGAACACATTTAACATTCGCAATACTGTCCGAGTGATTGCCCTTGTATGTATGAATCTTTATGAGTATCTGGTCGAACCTTTAACTCGTAGATTTTCCTCTGTATCCGAATGAATGTCAAGGGCTAAATAGCAGCAATCCACCGGGTGACCAGCCAGACCGTATAAACGACAAGCGAACATTGTCCTTGGCATAAACAGCATTACAGCATCGTTGCATAGAATTCGCAAATAAAATTTGCACACGCGACAGGGATCACCCTTGGGTTCGTTGAGCAGCAGTAGCAGCAGCTAGGATACTTCCGAAAAGCAAGCTGTCCTTGAAGAGGCACCACCGAACATTTTGTACGGAGCACAAAAGAAATCAGGAGATATTCGCAAGGCACACACGAGAATTTTGACTGATGGCAATGGCGGAATGTGAGAGGAACCAGATGAGATTATACGTGCACCGTGTCACACGGAACATTCAGCCGTCCCGTATTCGTTCACAACTGGTTTTTCACATTGAAGGAGTCAGCTCGCAGCTCGCCACCCCGTACTGCGGTATATCGTAGCAGTTTTCTCTCGTGTTCCACCCTCTCTGCCTCTCTCTGCTCTACGATCACCCACGCCTTTCACCCTTGTCCATCCTTGGTAAACCTCTCACTCTCGCTTAACCCTGCTCCCTCTCGCACTGTCAACCCCCGACGCTCGCGTTCCGTCTTCCTCACCTCTTGATTCTGTCTCCTTTTAGTATAGCCTCAGCTAAAGGAGCGCACATACGCACGTGGCGCCGCCGTTGTCAAGGCGACTGCGCCACAGGCTGCTCCGCTTCCCCCCCTCTCCGAGTCACGATATCCGACTCTACGAAAGGATCGTTCTTGTCAGATCCAAGATCCTCGTGGATCACCTTAGCAAGACTGATAAATATCTCTTCGTCAGGTTGGATAAATTGCTTCGTAAGCATCCCTTCAATTTCACTATATCCCCAAGGATCCTGCTCGATGCACCAGGACTTTCGAACACGCTTATTCCAATTACGCCGGTGTCTTCTCTCAAGCCCCACCAACTGACGCAATTCTCTTTTGTTTCATTGAAATATTCTTTCATACTACGTTTATTATATTTTTTATACTCATTGTATTTTTGGAATTTTAATGCTGATAAAATTCGCGGCCACCCCTTGTTTCGTAGTCAATCTGATTGCAGAAATCGAGAAAACAACTGTTTTAAAAATATACGTTTCAAATGCCAGTAAGAACTTCCGGATTGAGGATAAATTTGGAATTAGAGACTAATCAGTGTGGAGTAGTAGTTTTTAGTGGCACACGTGGCAGAATGAGGACTGACCACAGCACGGAAATTAGTTTAGTTTTGGTCCTAGAATTGTACAGTCACAACCCAATCGACGAACAATTTTGGGACAGTCGAGCAGAATGAATAGACATCCGGATACAGCATCGATTCGCGTCTGGAAACCCAAACTCGCACGGGCGGGCTTGCGCTTTACCAAAAGATGGGAGCGCGGAAAGCTCGAATCCCGAGCGACCCACGTGGATGACTTCACTCAAGGGTAGTAAGCCATACAATTACTGTTTCACGTGTTGTATGAATACGAATCAGAGTAATTAAACATTTTATTCAGAACTATTCGTTAACTGAAACCCTAATTTTCTGAAGAATGATTATTATAGTAAATATGGTAATTTACTGCTGTCATGTTAAGAACTTGTTACTAAGAATATTTAACTTAATTCACCGCATATTGCAATCTTGAGCAAGCGTTATACGGATACCAAGTTCTTATGCACATCGGGCCAAAGGTGAAATACTGTACTTTGAAGTCCAAGTTTCATCGAACTACGATGAGATACACATCAGGATAAGGAAAGTATATCGAAATTCTTGAAACACTCAGGAAACTTGTGAGTGATGTGCCCGGAATATCATTTCCTGACTACTTTGAACTTACTCATCGAACAACATCGTCAGCTGACCACAAGTTTCACGCCCCAATTTGACGTAATGAGATTTCTCTTTCGGCTAACGATAAAGTTTGACCTTCAACGGAATTTACGTCGCTACAGAATCCATCGTAAAATCCCTCTGGCCGTTCAGACGTTGGAACTCAGGAGAAACGTTCCCACGCCCCGAAGCGAATCCCTTGAGGCAAAGATGCTGTGAACGATCAAACCACGAGCTACGAATAAGAAAAAAAAAGAAGCTCGCATCTTGGGAGGCCCTACCGCAAAGAAAAAACGTGCCGTTGTTTTAGCATTAAGGTCAGAAGGTTGAAATACACGCGGGACTAGATAACGTAATTTTCCGGCCCACTTTTGAATAATGCCACGTAGTCTTTGATGTCTCGGTGACAACATTCTCGTGAGAAAAATGTGATCACAGCTGCTTTATGTATATTAAGATACGTAGCTCGTAGCAGTGAATATTGTTGAGTCTATAAATTGTTTATAGGGGACTTTATTCTATAGATAATGTTGATCCCAGTGCTCTTTGACAGATGAAGGTAAACTATTCGTCAACTGAAATGATGTATTAACTAATTATAAGACTCTCGACATTAGTATTATTGAGACATAATTAATAGTGAAAATCTTTTTAAGTGTAATAAAAATAAACTCAATACATATAGTAAATCGAATCCGAGCTGTAAAATGTATCCGTTGGGAAGAGAGTGATTTAAAATATTGAAACTTTTTGAAAAACAGACCGGAAAGCTTTCTAAAAGCTTTTAGTAAAAGCTTAGCCAGCAGGAAGGCGCACTCTAGAGTCAAATTTCTACAGTTCTAAGAAGAATGTCTTACAACCCTTAACTCTGAGGGTTGGTACAACCGTCGATAAGGCAGAAAGATATGTCTTTGGTTCATCCCCTTGTATCACGAGATGCACTTTACCAACTCAATACATTCATTAACATTATTATCCCATTTAACAAATTAATAAAAACTATGGTAAAGAAGCTTAAATTTGAAAATAATCGAATATCTGTAATCGAATATACTCATTTTTTCTATAGAATAAAATTTGAATCCTTTATCAAATGATTGTCGGAAAGGTACATTCCGTATGCTCAGAAGGACCGACACATTTCTCGTAGTTTCTGCCTTACCTACGATGTGACTCCACGAGGGTGTAACATGTGAACCCGATGAATATTGAATTAAATACTTTAAAAAATAAGAATTTTTTGTTACCATCAATTATTTGCGACAATTTTCATGATTCAATCACCTAATCGAATAAATTTCGATATCTTAGCGCCATTCCCGTTAATGGAGTCTTTAATGTATCATTAATAATTTCAATGACACGAGACACTTATAAGGCGATCGATGAGCGAACGAGTTACTAAATAGGTCTAATAATATCGGTACTTAAAATATGTTAATCTGGTCAATGAAGACCGGTGGCAAGGCTTACGCAAGAATCATCTATTTTAATATTTTGACAGTTTCGTATATCTAAATTGAATTTGTAATTCTCATCACACCCTAATTCTTCTCCATGATTTATCGCCTACTAAAAATTAATCAAATTTTATGATCCATAAGTACTCAAAACTCAAAGTATTCCAATACGGCCCATAAAGCTCGCCCACCTAAAACCAATAAATACATCCCTTTCTCGCATTTGTTCTCTTTTATTTCATTTTTCAGTGAATGTTATCATATCATGTACTCTTTGTGGGCGAATTATTTAAATTCACCCTTTAAAAAGATTATACTGTTGGAAATTTTGGAATTAAAATTGGAAATTTGTTGCATGGCAGTCGCGCGTTATACCTTCACTTTAAATCATTTATATAAATATCGTAAATGTTAAACTTATCAGTGAATCTAATAGCCTTCGCGAAAGAGTATTCACTAAATATTAATAGTTAATTCATACCACTATGGAATACTTTGAAATATGCATATGAAACTAAAAGGAGTTAAATAAACGAGTTCCAACCGTGAAACTGCTGATTTTTCGGTTTTGAGCGTATCGAAGCTTTTACAGAATTTCAGTATTTTACATGTTGTATTAAAAGGGTAATTTGATAACACTACTACATCGTTTTGGTCGAACAATTGTTGAATCTTTTGAAAAGTGTACATAACAGTAATGGAATTCTTGTGTCACTTCTCTTGACAGTAGATTTTATCAAGTCCGTTGCTCTCAGTTCCACGCTTCCATTCAAAAGCAGAATATCTTAAATCCAAGCTAGAAGTCCCAGGTTGATACAAGTTTTTCTAACTTCTAAAAGACAGGTGAAAGACGCAAAGGGCCCGGTAAAGGGTCTAGTCTAACGAAAAAGTTAGAAGTACATTGTATACGTCGTTCACAAAATAGCGACAATCCATGTAGCGTGCACAAGGTAGCCGAATAAATTGTTAACTACCCGACCTAGATATTTCAGTTGTTTTTCAGCGTCTCACCGCTGATCGGTTCGATTGTTAATTGATTGAGTGTTCCATATTAGTCTACCTTTTATTGTATATTCCACGGATGATCGAGTTACTCATCCAATCAGTCCAGTGAAAAACAAAGTAATCTCAGTCGCTTCTTATTTCGCGAAATAAGTAATTGACTTGAGAGTAGTGCGACGACCCTCTGAAAATCCATCTCTGTCGTTTTCTAACTGTACAGCCTACCAACTTCACTTTCAGCTCAAGAATAATGATCCAACGGATAAATTTCTCAAAATGTAGCCTTATCCCTCTGAAAAAAGCTATTTTTGTATTCTTGCAACAAATTGCTACGAGTGCTATTGTATTTCACTTTTTCACTTTCGACTAGTATCTTTTTCAATCCAGATATATATATATCCGTATCCGTATACAAAAGTCTCCGACACAGTTTTCCGAATAATTCACCTCGAAATAACCGTGCAATCTGTCTGCGCATTTCCAAAAGCTCAATACCCTTACTCGTAACAACCAATCGATTTTTAGAAGGAATGCCTGTGGCATTGCCTCGTCTATCAACCGTACTCGATGAGAACCCTGTAAATATAACTATTGGCTTCAATTTCCTGCCGCCTACAGGCGCCAAATAATTGCCGATTCGTCACAAGATTAAGGTGGAATTACAATTGTTCTAACAACACCTTTACGGTCACCCTTTTCCCTCTCATTTCATCGAACCGTCTATAAATAAAGTTGAACATGAAAATTCCTAATATATACTTTTGTAAATTGCATCTGAATACTTCGAGAACTGGAAGTTATTGTTTTCTGAAATATTTCCTGCATGAAAATCAATAGAATACAAAGACGGCATTAAGAAATTTTGAAACACATTATACTTCAGTCTAATAAATGCTTCCTCCGTAATATCTTAAATTGAGGGATATATCGAAGAATAAGGCGGAATTGTGGTCTCTTTTGTTTCTACTCTTCGGGCATTAGGTCGAGTCGAGAAAGTAGGAAGGTTTCTTTGGAGTAAAGAATTTCAGGATTTAGTGGCCTTAAAACGCCTGTCACGACTGACAGTTCAAGACGGTACGTTTCCGACCACAGTTTTCACCGGAATAGAAGGGTTTGATACAATGTACATTAACGAAAATAAACTAGTGCAATTCGACTTGCTAACGAATTTAGTGACTTCGGAACGTTAATCGTATTATTCCCAAAATCTCACAGTTCCCGGCGACTTAAGATTTACTTCTGTGTAACTGGAAGAAACTTTCACACCCCGCTAAGAATAGTTAATATTCACGGAGCTTATGGCAAGCCAAATGCGTTCAAACGCCGGATTAATAATCATCCAGAATCAAAATCTAACTTAGTTTAACGATTTAATAAATATAAATATCATAATTGCAATTGACTACATTGGGAGTAAAAATGTACAAATCTATGATCGTTTAGATGGTTGTGAACGTCCACTTTAAACGACGAAGTCTTCGGACGTTTTTCGATACGGAGCCAGACCTACCTACTTTCGAGAAATACGTTTCACCAGCGTCAATTCAGGTGCTTGCACTAGTGGAATCTCGACTGTACCCGTCAAAAGGTACGAGAGCGTAATTACAACAGAAGGAGTCCCCATTATGATTTACGGCTTGTGGAAGAGGCGCTTTTTCAAAGGAAACGCTTGGACACACTCGCAGCTCAGAAACGCAGAACCGCATAATTTCAGAAACTACTCTTTTTCCACGGACAGTTGAGCCAGATGTGATACGTGTCAGGTGATCGATTACATGGGACGGATGTCACCTTGCATTTTCGGTGGCACAAAACCGCGAGTGACATCTGATCAATGCTCTCTAACATTAGCAGTCCATTCGAATGTAATTCTGTATCTTCAACAAAATCGAAGCAAGATATGTATCGCATGTATACGGTCATACGTAAATATATAGGATTTTTAGGTACGCTCGAATAACGAGAAATTTTTTGCAACAATATCCGAAAGAAAAATGTACGTGTTTATGTTCTATTGAAAAAACTTTTTCCTGGTGTAATCGCTATCTGAAAATATGAAAAGAGAAAAGAACAAAAATCGAGCTTCATAGCAATTAATCCCGATTTATCGGAAAACATGAGAAATACTCGACTTTGGCTTACAGGAGTTTGCGCAAGATCAAAAAGATTTAGGTGGAAAAATGGTTATTAACAGAGGAGTCCAAAAAATAGTAGTGTTCTGTCCAAGCGATATCAAGCGGCAGCACTGAAGGCACAAAAGGATAAAGACACAGTGCCGGGAGCGTTGACAGAAACCGGTGTGCAGGCCTTTGCAGGCGAGAAAATAGTAAAACTAGACGAATGAGTCGGTCGATATTAATTGTGTCAAGTGTAGGTTCTCGGGTACCTCATGAAATAAGACAATGCAACGTTGAAGGGATGCAACGGTCCCTCCAATTCCAATTTAGCAGATTTAGGTACCCCTCCCCCCGCATCGAGCGTCTGGATTTGCAAAGATGTGCGAGTCTATTCTCTGCTGAGAAATGAGAATGCCTAGTTCAACCTGGGAACAAGTATTTTCAGCCGCATCGAACTCGCATATATTTACATTGATTATTTCTCTCGATCGCGGCAATTCCGAGGAGCGCAACCCGCAGAGCCGAGAGTCGCAAATCGCCATTTGCTAATCCCACAACCTTTCACTGTCGTGAACCCAGTATCAGGAGACTCCGGCTATCGAACAGAATTATTTTGAGAGTCTGAGCAACCGCTCTGGAATCGGCGTACGAGCAAAATGAACGCAGCCGGCCATTTTTGGGTCAACAAAAATTGATTTCCCACAGCCCCGGTTTTTTAAAAGAGGTCGTCGTTGATCAATGCCAGGAATTATGCTGATTCGAGAATACATCCACGCGTACTCACGATTTCATGCTCGTCTTGAATAAGTACGTCATTATCTATGCAAGAGATACACAGTCAAATCGTCCATAATAAGAAAAATGAATTGTAATTTTATAATGTGCTGAATGCTGTGTGTTAAAGCTTCGAGATTATTCCTAAACTTGGTGTAAAACGCTCTGTGCGTCAGTGTTACACGAACGGTATTCAAAACTTCAAACGTGTTGGTAACAAAAACACAAGTCCAAAAAGCATCGACAATTTGATTAGAGCAAAAACATTAGAATGTTACAAGGTACTTTGTTCCTTGACTTGGGGGCCAAATGGTCGAAAGCTCTAAAAAAGAGCGCAGAGGGAATAATAAAGGCGCATGCGTATGCATAAAGTGCAATGCAAGGAGTAAAAACACATAACGTGCGCGACGTGAGAAGAACTTCCATGATGTCAATTTCATTCCTACACGAACTTCTCTGAAGTATTCCCGAGAGAATTTCCCTCAGCGTATGAAGATGTCGAACGAGTTTTGTCGAGTGAAATATTTTACCGAGATTTTATGATCATCGGTAATACATGCATTGGTCGAGTAACATATTCAGACGAGAACGATTGTCAAGAAATTTCTTTAACTTTAATGTTTTTCGGATATTCATGTAACTTAGAAAATAGAATAGAAATGTTTTAAACACATTGCAAACAATAATTTTCTTCCGCCGCTTAAGGCATTAAATGCAAGGTGGAATGCTAATGTGTTCCCTCCAGTAAAATTACGCGATTTAAAGCAGATGGCTGTATCTACGATCGGTGTAATAAGAGCGTATTGCTCTAATAGAATTCCACGTAGAAATTAAAAAATACCTCCACGTTGTGAAAACGACTGAGTAAAGTCGAATGAATTTAATCACAACTTGCAACACGTCTGAAAGAGAATCTAATATACAATACAAAAATGTTTAAAGTACAATCGAAGATTGGTTCCGTAGAAATATTTATTACAGAAGCATATAAAATCCAAAGGAAGATTGATACTGGCATTCTTGAGTTTAAGACAAATATTTGCACAGACAATACTAACTCAATTCTGCGTGCTGAACTTTAGTGATCTCGACGTATTAAATTTCTTAGAATTGCTTCAATCAAACTGCAAACTTTTACTGGGAAACCTCTGCACGTATTTTTGTTCTGCTTCAAATTTCTTTGCAATTTTCTTATAATGCAATATCTTGTGGGCTTTCAGATCAAGTTATTTTAGAAGAGTTATTGCTATTGACGATCCTAATATCATAGCTACATGCAGAATTTAATGATCGATTGTAGAGTCAGGTGTGTAGAAACACAATTCATCAATAGAACTATGAATTGGCTAGCCGACAAGCACCAAATGCAATTAGGCGACCTGCACAATCCAATTGCAGTAAGTACCACCTAGTGGTCTATGCATTTTTTAGCAACAATTGGTCTGAACTGAGGGGAATTGCTGCTTCGAAACCGCTTGACGCAGTGAAATAATTAATCGAATGTTCAGAAGGTTAGCCAGTCAATATCCTCAACGATCCAATTAACATTCTCTGTTTTATTATTACCGAACATAAATAGACGATCCGCAAAATACATTGACCTGGAGCTTGCAAATAAAAACTAGGTTAACCTGCTGCGCATTAAATCTACATGCGAGAAAACTCTGTGTGAAGGTGCGGAAAATATGTAAAGTTATTCGTAATATATATTATTAAATATAAACTTTTAATTTACTCCAATTGAAATATTAAAATTCATTCTACAAAGGAAACGATTTGTACGGAATGTTTCTTTGTTACTCAAAATGAATTTGTCCAAATTCGCAGAACGATTTAGAATAATACATATTTGCACGTTAAGCTGTAGGATCTGAAATTCTGAGTTGACTATCGGCATTGTATGAATGGTAATCAATAAACCCTACATATTGACGTGTGTCGTTTTCACGGAAAAGTCTCCGGCTTAACGAGTTTAATGTTAAAAGAATATCCTGACATTCCGAATATTTTTCTTTGTTTAGTGAAAAAATATCTTTCGAAGTCATCAAACTTTATTTCCACCAAAACAGTAGATTATAACATACGTATCATCAGTCATTGATCAAACACATCGCGTATATTACATTGGACCCGGTGAATCTAGGAAACGTGTGTCCTAATTTAAAGCGTGTTCTAGCTGTCAGCCAGTCAGTTTGGCTCACGCCGACACATTTTCTGAATCCATTCATCGGTGAATAGGATCGACTACGGTGTTAAAGACCATACATTTTTCTCTTAGCACTTCAGGGCACAAGTGGTAGAATTAATTACGCGAAGGCACTCAAGTAGAATTATGTGTAATTAAATGTACCAGTAATTCCAATAATGAAGTGCAGAGACAACACATGCTACGTATTATTAGGTTAATAGGGATTGTACCGCTTTTATAAAAGGCAAAGTGAGCAAGTATAAAATATAATGTGACGCTTTGTGATTATCTTTGTAAACCGGCTTCTATTTTTTTCATTAACATACCTTCATAAAAAGTGATTTAAATATGTTACAGTAATAAATATGATTCAATTTAAAAGCACCTAAGATATCACGTTACAAGAAAATATATTGAATCCAAAATATATATAATATCTCTCCCGAATGTTGGTTCGAATACAAAGTATTAATTATTGCATGCAAATGCAAAGTGTCAGTGTATGACCGCAAGAAAGTTAGATTAAATTATTCCAGAAGGATGGAAAAAGAAGTTTATTTTAGTAAGGATGATCCGCGGGAATGATAAATATTTCAGAAACATCTGTGCAGAGTACTTACCGCTCGCCATCATCGTTAAAAGCGTAGTCTCCTAGGATTAAGTCACGAAGTCGGTACCTGGGTGGCAGGATAAGTGGTAAACAAGGATCAGGCTCGTTCATCCTGTCTCCACTGCCACCGATGGACGGGTCCTGAGTCGCCACCGCACTTGTGTATTTCTGGCGACGTCACAAGATTTGGTCTTCAGGTACGTCTTCTTCGCAGTGCCGTTGTTCAGTCTATAAAAAAAAGAATCAAGACCAATTGCATTAATTTAAACCGAGTGAGCTTCATCAAACCTTATCGATTAACGTATTCTTTCTTAATTCTCACCCGAAAGACAATTTACAATTGGGAAGTTTATATTGAGAATCAGCAGGAGATCCGGTAAAACTATTGATAGACTGCTTCTTGATTTTATCTGGCTACTATATTTGTTTATCCTGAGTAAACTTTTGGCAGGAACGTTAAGAAGATCGAGAGTAAATTACGTCATTAAATAATGAACTAGCATGGATTTTATCAGGAATGAATTGTTTGACGCTGTAGTAATTCTAAACATGTGACTAGCCCAATCACAAATAGTATCCTCATATCTTCCTATAAAACCTATACTTTCATCCATTACGTGTGTTTAATGGTACCCTCCCATAATAATAAGAGGATTTGTTAGGCCTCAGTTGAAAGGCATCAATTACAGCAACCCGCAGAAAATCCTTCTCAAGTGAGCACATAGTATGTTGTTTACCCCCAGAGTTAGAAGCATGTGTATAATGGTTATTTACGTCCTGACAAGTGTAAATCACATAATGGCAAACCATTTGATTTAAGGCAATACGTGGGGGGATATAAAAGGGAATTGTTCGGTTAAAGGTAAAAAGACTTATATTAATATGATGACGATGATAAATAAACTATTTGAACTTTTAAACAACATTCTGAAGAAATCGGGAATGGGAGCTTATAATTGAGGTCCTTTTATTCATTGAGCAAGCTGATTGGATTCGCTATATGGTTTGTTAATGTATTTACCTAAATCATGAACTAGGTTTCAATTTATTTGCCATTTCAATTACTTTAGTAAATAATTGGTCGAGAACCTCAATCGTAATTAACGAAATCTGAATCTTTAGTGGGATTAAATTCTCGCGTCAAGTTCGCATTCCTTCAAATCAATTAGAATAGCAAGCACTTCCAAAATACGTTGATTGATTTGATCTCTAAATATGTTCAAGTCCAATGGTTGATCACATTGTCAAAGAATGTTCATACTTCGTTTGAAATATAAACAGATAGTGTACTTGTACATAAAACACATTAATACAGTAATAATGCCTTTGCACTAATCCGACTAAAACGTATGTTTCAAAGAGCGATAAGAGAACTCGATTACTCGCGAAATAAATTGTGGATTGAAAAGAGATTGATTCTGTAGAACCAACATTCATTTCTACTAATGTCATGCGTGTATGAAAGATTATGCAGTCAGTTTCATCAAGTCATAATGGAGTATCTTGCATATTATAATAAATGACTACCAACTGAGCATTTTATAATGAACAATTAGCAAAGACGGAATATGGTTTAACGATGGCAAAATACAGACATTAAAATAATGGAAAAAATTCAATATTTTAAATGGAAGCTTCGAGTACAAAAATTCTACGAGGAGAAAAACAGCTTGAAATTATTGTTAATATTTCTTCATGTTATTGCGTTATTCCAAGAAGATAGATCAGGATGAGGGTGCGATTGAAAGTGGTAGAAGTATTGGAAAGTTATTCCGGCATCACATGTATTACTGTCTTGCTCGGATGTGTTGAACTTATTTTCGTGTTTCCTCCAAGGGACAGATCGAAGCTTGCTGAATATCACTTTATGGCTGGACAGTGAGTACACGATGAATGAAATGTGAAAAAGCAAGAGGGTAGATATGAAATTCCTAATCGAAAACAACTGCAGATATTACATAATCTATTGTTACATTTCAGTAATTCTGTATGATGTTAAAATACTGAGTTCGTTTTGCAGTTACGGTACATTACTGAATCTAGTCTGAGGATCGTGGCTGTTGATAAGCGCCTAATTATAAAGAAAATCTATTAATGTACTGTTACCGGGATCATGTATTTCTTTGCGAAAATTTATCGTGCACACATCATCTGTTTAGGAAGCCCGCGGACCAAGTTATTTGTGCACCAGCGTTATATCAAAGCAATGCATTTAACACATGCTGTGTACGTGATTATAACCAGAGATTATATAGTAAGGGAAAGAGCGTGTTACTCCATAAACTAAATAAAAGGATTGGGTGTTTTCTAAAATCTGAATAGCTGCCTTGTGAATTAAGAATTTTGTGTCCTTTGGGAAATCTTGCGCGTACAAAGGCACATGTACTCTACTCTACAGACTTGAAGTTCTCGTCAACCTTTCATCCAAGACGCTTTTAGCAGCAAAATGAGCATATTTGTTCAGTCCCGTTGATCACAGCAGATTTTGTATAATAATTTCAAGTTCATACTTAAATGTGACGAGTTACAAAAAATTGTTATGAATAATTCTCCGTTTGACAAAGAAACAATTCTTGCAGCTTTTGAACACTGTTGAAAATATCCAAGAAACTAAGCGTCCGAAATCCTTTTACACACAGGGCACTTATTTCTTTTCAAGTCGCATAGGGGGTTGGTATGTGATACTATAGTGGGAACACTCAGAAAAATATACGAAAAATCTGGGATCAGCTTTGAACCATGAAATAAAGAACCTTTAGCCTTCGTTCAGCTTGATCTCCATTAGAAACAAGGAAGAACGCAAGCTTGTTGAACTTTTTACTCGTAACTTTGCTTCTTACTTTGGGATCATGTCGCGACCAAATTCATTCGAGGCAGCCGAATTTCCTGCCATCATCCCCCTATCATCCCCACGAACTCTATTTTCGTTTTAGGGCGCTTGAATGTGAAATTTGAGAGCTATCACATTCAAGAGTAAGAAGAGGATCACGACTCAAAGGCTGATTTCCTCATAAAATATCCCATCATTATTACTCACCATAAAGCTGAGTGTTAGTCAGACGTTTTTTAAGAGCAACTGGTTTTTCTTTTTCTCCTTAGCAACGGCTAATTTCACTCGCGACACATGTTCACGTGTGTCTCTGCTCACACCGATTGCCAAAGTAAACTTTGTCTGCTACCGCTGCCGCGGTGAAGTGTAGCAGGCTACTGAACAATTCAAGCGAAGACCGACCCTTCCTGCGATTGACGTACTAGGAACGTGCCCAATCCGATCAATTTCCCGGTTCCGTGAAGTCGAGCTCCTATCGGTTCTCACAACAGGCACTGGCACACTAATCGCACGGCCAAATCCCCTACGGTTTACTGTTTTTGCCACAAGATGTGATGTTCCACGCTTACAATACACAGAGACACTTCAATGACAACAATACACAGATAGAAACGATAACTGAAGAATCTTGTTAGAATTCACGCATAGTAAAAGCGTGAGACCACGAGAAAACAAGAGTGTCCTTGAAGGGCTTGTCAAAAGTTCACGCGTCACACGGGCCAGTCATTAGTACTTCCATGGACGGATAAACATTAGATCCTCAATGAGAAACCTTGACGTCTGCTTGTAATTATTCCAGAGTCAACGAAGTTCTTAGTTCACCTCAGATGGAGACTTTAATTAGGGCGGAAGGGTGACGTTCATTTCACTTTTGATATTTCGCAAAGGGTCCTTCGTATTTCTGAGTGACACAGGAATTTGCACTGGTAGACGTTGACTGTCTCACAGATGAGAGTAGAATGAGTGTTTTGGTCGGAGAGACCCGTGTCATATCGAGGTGCGTAGCCCCACTGAGGTGAGCGACTTAAGGCGCGCGCGCTTTTCCTGGCCGACGCTCCTCGAATTTCGGCGGGTAAAGAGAGGCACGTGTGCGCAACTCTCCCACCCCATCCCTCAAAGCAGATTCTCTTCCACAAGCTCACTCTTCCACGCTCGCGCATCAATGACGCGGCACCTGGCGACACTCCCTCCGCTTTCAGCCTCATCGCCACGAGGACGGCTACCACCACCCTCTCGACTGACTCCGACTGACTGACTGCGCCCTGGAAAAAACAGACGCTGATTCTTACGCTCTGTTGGAAATGAGATCCTAGTTGGGCTACTTATTTCAAGAGAGTCGTAAGCCATTGATGCGATTCAGCCTGCTAATTAATTCTTTTTTAAGAAAACTACAGAAGGAAAATTTTTTACTCTATGAATATCTTACGTGTCAGGTAGGAGATATCGCAATTTCATCTTAATTGTGCCAATCTTATTGTTGTTTATTGAACGGAGAAAGGACTTATAATTCACTTCGTATCGGATAGATTTTCTTGCATTATGATCTTTTATGCTCATGGTATTATCTCTCTTGTTGATGGTGTTTATCGGGGCATTGTTAGAGGAAAATTTCAATGTAAATTTTTTCCGACAACGCAGCACATTATGCTGGTGTAGGGTTGGAATAAAATGAGATGATGCAATATTAAGTTCAAGAAGAATAATAGCTTCGATATATTAGGTAAAAGATAGGTGACTCTTTAATTTTTCATACTTCTGGTTAAATGGTTAAATTAGTGTAGATTATAAATTGTAAAAGTGCGATACGAACTGAGCACGAAGGAATTCATCAGTTCCTGTAATTTTTACCTTTTACCCAGCATTGGAATGTTCGTAAAAGTTTAGGGTTGGAATAAAATGAGATGTCGCAATATTAAGTTGAAGAATAATATTAGCGTCGACATAACATTTCGTAAAAGTTATATGTCTCCTTAATTTTTCATATTTCTTCTTAAATGATTAAATTAGTGCAGATTATAAATTGTAAAAGTGCGATACGAACTGAGCACGAAGGAATTCACCAGTTCCTGGAATTTTTCCCTTTTACCCAGCATTGGAATGTTCGTAAAAGTTGGGCTCGAATCGTTTATAATAAAATAGAACCACAAGACACATACTGCGATCCAAGTTTTTCTGCGATATAATATAGCTGTGGTTTTACGAGCCTCAGTGCACTGACAAGAATAGTCAATTTGGTTGATAGTGATCTATTGCTCACCAGTGACCACTTTGGAATCCCCACATTTGCGTGGATCCTAACTAGGTACCAGCCCTTTTCACCTAATCTACTCAAACGTACATGAAGTTGACTGACAGGTCCATTCCAAAAATAGTTGCTACAATAATTCAGAAGAAAATTTACGATGGCATTAACAGCCGAAACTTATTTATAAAACTGGCCTGGCATCTTCATTTATTTATCGTTCGTACCTTCATTTATTTGTCCTCTGTGCCTAACGACTGCTCCTAATAAACATTCATCGACATTGCGAGTTGGGTCAAATCTCATTTTGTTCTGCCTGAATTATGTAAAGAGGCACTTTCGTTCTGTTCAAATTTCAAGTTACAAAGGGCTCCACTGTCATGATCAACGGAGAACATTCTATCTGGACAATAATTTGACTTTATGAGTTTCACTTCAGAGAATGTTCATTGTTGATTCTACAGCACACTATACACTAAATGGCGAAGAGCTTACCATTAATATATTTCATTGTACGCAGGATTTTTGTATCAGTACAGTGAAATTCAATAATCGTTCCCTAAAATTGCGCATTAAAATGTTTACATTTCTGAAACTAAAAATTCCATTGAATGAATGCGTTCAAAGTTAAAACCATAGCAGGTAGATAGCATTCTGCCATTCGTGATCCAGTTTCTTAGAGGTTTATTCTCTCGAGTCCAACTGCAAATTCTTACATGTCTCGCTGAAAGAAAATAGCGTAGGTCAAGGTTAAAAAATGAATACCAGGCTCTAGAGGAACAAAGTACGGTTTAATGTAATGGAATAAAATGAAACTTTTTTAGCCTTACGTCAATTATTTTAGCCTTACAATTCAATAAAAGTAATTAAATTCGCTGAAATATTCTACTTTTAGCTTTGTCGTGTGGTATACGAAAGTCGTAGTATGTATGATTCTTCAAATAATTATCAAAATGCGAAAAAAAGTTGAAAACATAATTACTGATTATCTAAAATGCATGTTTCATAGAAACTTCTAAAGCAATTTGTTCATATCATTTGTAACAAAAGTTGTACATATTTGAATTAAACCTTTTAACAACTGCCAGTATTTTCAGCATCGACTAACGATGAATTGCCATCTGACGGTAGTACTTACCCTTGGCTAAAACTAAATGTGTCTTCTAGACTCCAAATTCCCAATTATTCAACTAGCTAGTTCATTTTGCACATCATGTTAGAATATTCCCAATATTCAGTTGCATATACTAAAAAGTATAAATGTATTTCATTTTTAAATAAGTCAGTACCTTGTAGCATATATCGGACCGAGCTACCGACAGATGTCGGCACGAGATTGCTTCGTTCCGAGTAGCTAGGCAATGCTAAAGGTCTTGCAGCTTTCGACATGATTCATGATGGCGCGGTGAACTGCGGCTACATTTGATTTCGTCGGTAAAGTGGCGCGAGCGGGTTATGTAAACTCTAACTGGCCGTAGCTTACGTAATCTTTGAGGTTTGAGGCACCAGAAGAGAGCCGTAAGCGTAAGCCTTACGTTCCTCGTAAGCGAAATATTTACACGTTCATGTAACCAGGCTCTTACGACTCCTCTCTACCGATCCTCTCCTATATAACATCGATACGTCCCGCGCAGTAAGAGGAAGTCGTTTCGTAATGTGTATTCGAGCTCTTCAAAGTCACGAAGTTCGGTGTTCCCTTTAGACCCCATAATGTTCCGTTATCCATGAAAGTGGATGAAAAGCCGACGCCATTGCCAGGCAATCACCAGTCATGCTCTCAATACCCTCGTCATCTTCGCCTTACACCCAAAGGTGCTACCAAGTGCGCTGCTACGAACATCGTCATTGTTTAACTTTACGTAATGTCCACTTGAGAATTCGGGATCTGATACTTCAAGTACCACTATCCTTGGCTCAATTCTGGCAAACACAAAAGATCGTGACATTTACTACCATTGGCTGACAGGAATCAATATCCGACAAATTCAAATTACAATTGATATAAAATTACAAAGATACCCCCAAAAGAATTATAACATGTACATGATCAATAGTGATACAAAGTGTTGAATGTCCCCATTTGTGTATCATTAACTATTAGAATCCAGAACATTAAAGGACACAATAAATTGATTGCTGCGAAGAATATTTAGAATATCGCCAATCTACAACACTTTTCTTTTTTCCAAGCCTCTCCCCTCCCCTTCACCCTTATAATGGGTTTTACGTAATGGCGATAATGTAACCAAATGTATGTAACGCTTGCATAAGGTAAGACCCCTACCCAAACACGGTACGGAGCGACAGCGCAGAGAGCCGCGGTCTAATCTATTGTTTGGCAATAGTTATAGTTCGTTGTGTAACGAACTAGTTAATGGACGACGATCGATAGATAACGCGGTGGCACGAGACGAAAGCAGTCTCGCGCGCGCGGTATCGAGAGAGCCAAGTCCTGGAAGATGAACATTAAAAATCCAAGAGACTCTGCCTCTATTGAGAATGGCCCAGAGCCATCTCACTTACTTAGACGATAATGGTAGTTTGAACGAGGGGTAAGGAATCATTGGTGAGTCATGATTACTCAGTTTCATCGTACACCGCAACGTTCAATGACTTTTCTCGCGAGGATAATGCTCGTGGGAATCCGCATAACTGACCACTGATAACGTATATATTTTCTCTCAGATCTGGCAGGAGACACGGTAGCAGTAAGTCGTGTTAGCCATCGCATGCTATTGGTAATCATATTAGTGAAAGACGGCAAAGCTACTTGGGAGAAGTGGTGTCGATGCTTCAATCCGCAAAACACACTTCAATACGCATGTAAACGTGGCAATGATGCTTGTTTGATTGCATAATTAAGATCGCGATTAAATATCGTGGAGCAAGCGCGAGGATTTCGAGAAAGTCAGCCGGATAATGGTGATGCGTTCACACGGACTCGTAAACCATCGGTGCCGGCGTCGAGTGAAGCAATACTACGAGATATTTGCAGTGATAGATAAAAGGTTAGGGTGTATTGCCAAGATTAATATAATGGAGTTGGCTCTTACTTAAAGGAATTTGAAAAGGCCCATGAGTTAAAAGTTCGTCTCGAATGTTGGACGTTACAACTTGCATATACATATTCATCCTAGCCTTCAAGTACTAGACTCCCGTTTAGCATTTGCCTTATTGTTTCACTGAACTTTTGTCTACGTCTGCCTGCAATGATATTACGAAACTCTTCTTCAAATCCTGGTTCTGTATTCGAAGTCTGAATCCAAAAGAATTATTCTACTGCCAGTGGCTTTTAAACGCTGGCAGTAGATTAGGTACTTCACCGCCAGACGAATCCACTTGTCCCGGTCTTTCCCGATAGAAATCTGTCGACCTACATTTTCTGTTTCTTATGAGTAATAAAACATGGGGAAATATTCCAATAATAAATACTGTAATTGAATTATGCATACTTTTCGTCATAAAAACGTATGCTTTTGCGTATTCACGGTTACGAGAGTGTAACTAGTTAAAGACGAAAGGCGTATCATTACGAAACTGTCTGGAAATGAATTTAAGTAATAGTGACATTTGTTAATGGACACTTTATGTAACTACAATCGTGCGTCACTTAATACCATTATTTAACGTTAAGAGCGAATGTACGTATGTATGTATGCGATGTTATGCTGCGCGCATATCATCCGCGTCAAATAGGTACTAGGATCAGTGCCGGTATTCAACGCGTGATTCTTTCGCGGATCTGCTCGCGAATTGTTTTGCACGAGCAAAGCAACGTTGCTATGACAAGTAAAGCAAACGGACAGTTCCAATTAATAACTTGTAAGTTAAATCGGAAGTAAACTGAGCGTACAAATTATAATGAAAGATTACTTAAAGAGTATTATCGTGCAATGAAGAAAGGAGAAGTAAATATCATCATTTAGTGACGGAAACCCTGTATACATTTAGATTAATGTTAACGATGTAACAGTAAATCCGAAGGGATATGATTTGCAATAAAATTTCTATCGACATTGTTATTAATAGCGATCTACTTCCGATTCGAATTCCTACGTGACAACATTGTGAGTAACAGTCATAA
The DNA here is from genome assembly GCA_963989405.1 of Trypoxylon attenuatum. NCBI lineage: Eukaryota > Metazoa > Arthropoda > Insecta > Hymenoptera > Crabronidae > Trypoxylon > Trypoxylon attenuatum. The sequence continues at coordinate 13,774,962 of OZ022490.1, read as the reverse complement.
CAAGCATAATGTAGTATAATCGACACGGTCGTATCATAGCTCCGAGAAACGTCAAACACGTTGTAAGCACAACACAAATGGCAGGCCACGGGAATCATAACTGGCACCGAGACCTTAGGTAATTAAGAAGACCTACATTCGCCGAATTTATTATTGACATCGATGTAAAATTGGTCGAAACAAAAAGTAGTCGGTGTCGCAGAACAAGCGACAGGGTTAAGAGTTTCCTAATCGGATTACGCAAGAGTCGTGGTTATGCAGCCACCTTAATCTGCATTGCGACGCAGTTAAACTGATTACTCGAACATACTGGCGATCGTCCTATGGTATATTACTGCTATAATACCCTCGTGCAACAATCGACAACGGCAGATAAGTACCGGTATTTCGACGCGACGCGATCCGACGCCTGGAAAATATAGGAGTGCCGTAGGCTTTGAAATTTATGTTTCGAACAACGAATCCGTCAGAATTTCATCACTACCCTAACAATGAGTAAGCGTCGCCAAAGAAATGATTGAGAAATCGATAGAAGTCAAGATAACTTGAATGATATATTTAGAGTGAGAATAGTATGTATTTTGCAGTGTGTTGGATTGGATAATAAAATTGTTAAGTTTTTATTCACGCGTTGTAGTCAATACTCAAGAAAGGCGTTCAGTAAATTTTTTATCTTGCATTCTTGTAATCGTTCGACAGGTCAGGGTATATTGACAAAAGATTGCGTTGAAATTGTCTGTGTCTACACAATTTGCTTTCAATAGCAGGCAATATCGAGTCGTCAGTTACATACAATTGTTTTATTTATACACATGGACACGTCTCCAGAATGAAATTTAATTTTACAAGCGAAAATCTCATCAGTTGTTGTATTTAATATAATAGTTGTCGTAATAAATATGCGCATGCTACTACTGAGAAAACCGTGCCTTTCTAGGGCAACCCTTTTCTCCTGGTACTTATGCTTCCCTCATTATTGAAAAGTGGGCTCAATAAAAAACAGACCCATTACATACGTTTAATATCCGAAAATTCTAGGTTGTGTAGAAAAGTGACCTAATCATATGATTAGGTATCATATGATATTTCAATACTTTCATCTTTTTAATAAAATTTGTCGACAATCTTCCCAAATAAAAGTGGCACATGCAGCATTTACTGCAAAGAAGAACTCAGCCGGAAACATAATGTTCCTCCTTCCACGTGGTAAATAGCTAATCTCCGTGCAACACTGTCATTTAGCGCGTATGCATGCATAACAAGATTTCAACTAGTCCCCCCTACCGCGTTGAAATTACCAGTGTCATTCAACTCTTAAATTGCATGGTGCCAACCGCGGCATTCACGGTATCACGGTCAGGCCACACCGGCAGAACGCGATTCCTTTTTTAAACTTGATGTCCAGTGTTCCAGTGTTTGTGGCGTGGCGCGGCGCTTAGCCTCGATCAGTGGCACGCGACAGCAGGACACAATTCCTCTCCTATTTCTATTATCGGTTGGCCGAGAGTACTGGCGAGCATCGAACAAATCGCGATAGCACACGCCGCGCGGGCGCACGCTTTTAAAACGGTTTACTCCCACTCGCCTTACGTAAGCGGCCTAGTCAAACCCCGGGATACTTTCACGTCCAGATTTTTCCTCCCCATTGTGACCGTATTATGCCGTTTAGCCGCGCTCAATTGCGGTAACGCGCGCCTCGCGCATTGACACGCACAGCCGCTGCAAATTGTCGATATAAATCCATATTCATGCGACGCGAATACAAGCAGTTGCTTGAAGAAATTACTACTGTCCCCCTGGATAATCAAAACCTTCGACAATTTCAATTGGAAATTGGTAAAAAAGGCTCAAGAGCCCGATTGCCAACTTAAACGAGCTACATTTCAAAGTTACCATTGACTATACAATGACTTACATTGTATGTTTATAAAAAAAACTAAGAACTTTGATTTATTAATGCAAAACTGTGCGGTGGAGGGTGACTGAATAACTCGATGCCTGCCTAGTTCACTTAGTTTGGTTCACATAGTAACGTGCATGAGATATCTATGTGATCAGAGGAATGTTATCGTGGGTTTGCGACATGGTTACGAACGGTATTCGATCGATAAGCAAGTTTGCAAAATGAGCAGTCGCTGTATCTAAATGTCTTTTGCATTTTGGACATGAATCTATGATATCAGTGCAAAATACGATGAACTCAGTCTTCGGTGCAGAGGACTCGGAATCTATAACAATGAAAGCTGCACTTTCGGTTTTAACTCATTGAGTTACCATTTCTTCAGGGGATTTGCGTGCTCGCAACTAATGCATACGGACACCCACGCTCGAGATTGCCCACACATAAATGGAAACCTGGTTTCCAATGGTAGCCGTGGCAGTTTTCATTGTGAATAAAAGCACTGGCGAAATCGTGAAGCACAGGAATCAATACTCGATAGTTGCGGCAATGTACAGTGCGTTAATTATTGTAGCGTTTATTGTAGCTCGTGTGATTCATTATTCAGATCTGTCCTTTGTTAAACGCGCTTGGTTGTCACTTACCGTGGCACTCGCGCTGGACAAAAGGTCTGCTGCCACTGCGTGGCGAACAAAACAGTAAACGAAGTCAACTGGAAAGTAGCTGGTTGCAAAACGCACATCCAGGACACGTTTCCCAATTTGGTATCGCTCGAGTGCGATTTGAACGACAGCTGTGGGCACACTAACAATCAAATTGATTAGTAGATCGAAAGAGAGAATGTAAATTACAAACATTTCTTCACGTTGATAATTGGTTAATTATATGTCACAGTAAATTTCCTTGGCTCGTGATTGACTGCACTGCACTATACCGTATCTGGAGCACTCTTGATAAATTAATTAAGATTACTCAAGACTGGACACTGCGCTACGTGTATCAATATGAAACATTCAGATTTCCACATATATGTGCGTTGTCGTAGTGGAAATAATCCCCATAGGATTGGTCCACACGAGTGGCAAGTACCAACAAGAAACTGTTAGCTAACTTCTAGTTCGAGGTGAAGGAATTTTGATAACTTGTAACGGGTCCTATTACGGATATAATTAGAAGATTATGGATTTTACTGGCACTGCTAAGATGACAGATCTGGGTTAAAGCTCAGTTGCAGTATTATAATTGCAATTAATCAGTCAGTGACTAATCTAGAAGAAAATTACTCCGTGAAGCATGTAGGGCCAAAGGCAATAGTATACTCGAGCTATCGATTTATAGGTAGAAATATACATTATATATGCACTCGACTCTAGACTTTTAAAGTGATAGTTCTTCATTTCCTTGAGCATAGAGAATTTAAATTACTGCACTCGCCGTGAGTATCCAAATATATCTATGGTCGGTCGACAATCGCCTTAATACCGTCATCTGGAAATATGCTTCACATCCGTGGAAATATGTATGTATGGAAATATGTAGGAGCACCGCCGATCTCGACTAGCATGAAATCCAGTAGACTACGTCGCATTAGTTTGAGAATTCAGCGGTGTAGTCCACCGAGAGTATACTTTATGACACACAAATTGTATGACTCGACTGCTTGCCCCAAAGCATAATTCTGTCTCTAATATATTTGACTCATAGAAATCAAAGAAACTGGTTACTCGGTTACCCTAGGTTTTCGAACTGTTTAATATTTATATCCTGCCACGCACATTTCTATTAATAGTGCGTATCACTTGCAAATGAGTCAGCATGTAAATACATTACACCTAATTATCGGCCCATATTTTTCACCTCCATTCACCAAGTAACATTACGCGCTATTGGCATAACCGGTTACTACATTCGTACGAAAGAGTCCACGATATTACATAATGAGCATACCGATGTATCTACACAAATGCCTGAGTACGGTATTACGACAAATATATACAGGCACGTTTCATCCAAACCTACACACCAGCCTCCCCAAGCGACAGAAGGATCCGAATTGTGCAATACGAATTCAGTAGATTTCTTCGAGACAATACATCCTCGGGAAAATCAAATTGCAAATGTCATCGTGAAGCTCGCGATAAAATTTCGTTCGCGAAATCTCATTCTAGTTAAGGTTCAATAAGATGCAAATGGATTCGAGGGTTCCACGCAACCTGGCAAACTTCGAACCGAACTCTGCGAGGAAAGTTCAGAGTTTGACGCTTCGCGTTACGCAAGCGATTGTGCAAGGACCAGGGTAAAAACTAGGACATCTTCGATGTCCTCTACCAGCATCAATCTCCACTCAACACTGAAGGTATTATTATGACCTCCAGCGTCATTGCATTGCAAACTACACTGTAGCTATTTCGAAACTACGTTGAAATCAACTGTATCGACCTGTATCGATTGATTGACATGACCGAATTCGGGGAAAACACACCCGAGGTGTAAGTGGACCGCAAGTCCTTTGGATAAACGAACAAGAGGATAGAAGAAGAGAAAGAAGAAGAAAAAAAAAGAAGGGCGTATGAAGCATGCATGCGCAGCAATATGCACAATGGCGGAATTCTCATTAACGGGCCTCTTTAATGAAGGTAACGAGCGGCTCTTGGCCGGGGCTTTCGACACCAGACACACCGGATGCGGGGATAGGGTCTCGTTACTGCATCATCACCGTTCACCATCCCCACTGAAGCTCGATTTCTTAATATTCGACGATCCTATCGGCCACGCGGATCACCCTTGGTGACTGGGAAAAATGTGAAAATAGTGGCATTGATGGGGAAACCTAGGATGCAGTGTTTATCGGCGAGGTTTCACAGGATGGATTGACGCAATCTCCGCGAAAAGCTTCAACGCCTGGGTACTATACTCTCGTGACGTGCAATTATAGTATACATTGTGACACTAGCCGCAATTATGGGTTTGCAATTGCTAAGAGGAATTAACGAGTAATAGTCGAACGACTGTCAAGAATTTACAATATCTCCCGATTGGATCAGTAACGTCGTCAATTGTTCGTTGGCATTTTCCGTTCACAAAATCTCGCTTCGATAAGCTTCCATCCGACTCATAAACAATGAATTGAATTCGCAATAAATCTGCTCGCCGGCAACGTGCATACATCGATTTTCCAGATGCGCGAACTGCGCGAATTCGTATCGGACGACGTATCACACGAATTATCGGTGACCGGTGTAGCAATTGTTCTTGCTCACTGCGACGTTAAAGCACAAAACTGTCTAATGTGCTACGCCTTTAAGAATCGTTAAGTGCCTTTAATGGTAGTTACGCAATACCTTATAACTATATAATATTATGCAATGGTGCGGCAAATGATTATGCGCGTTGTCGTGACATGCAAATTCGTCGTGGCTTCTCTCTCCAGTCACAAGCACCCGATGCACAGCTTAACGAGAAACATTTTTAAAAAACCTCATCGATTGCACACCATATTGCAAAGTATACAGATCGTTGTAAACTCGAGCGTTATCAGGCGCAAAATCTACGTAAACAGCTATCGGTGTTAACTGACAAATCAATCACTCTGTATATTATGAAAAGTTGGTGTCTATCTCATTTCTTGAGTCATCAGAGTGATACAATCCTGCGTTGGGAAGAGGACATCGCGATGCCGGGGCACCAGAAAATCTGACCTTTTCACAATCCCACCTGGCATCGTTCGACAAATAGTCAACCGGAAAAGTTACGAAAGTGACAGTAAATTGAGAAATGCCGGGTCAGACTCTCAATGGGGTTACGAAAGCGCCGAATCTTTCAGAAGATCCTAGTTCAAATCGTAATGTTTCCAGGGCGACACCGTTGCCAGTCGAAATTCTTCTGGGTTGGACGATAATGGCCGTAGAGCAGGTTACGTAGCTCTTACGGCCGTGGGCACCCAGCGCAAAGCTCACATCGTAACGTCTAACTCAAAGAAACGAGTTACTCAACGTGCCGACGTTACGTGAGCGCCCGTTCTGTAACAAGGCGTTACAGCGTCCCCTCGTTACGAATTCGCTGGATCAAGCGTGAAACGGAACGACCTGGCTCGAATATCTATCATCACGCCAAAGCGCGATCTTATTCCAAATTTCTTTACTGATATCCAAGGCGCCAATGGGAAATCCAACTTTCTGGACGTAAGTGATCAATCTGCAACGAGTACACCGTTCTTAATTGTAATTTTATCACCGCCCGATCGTAATCTATGACATTCGAGTGCCGCCTTCTGATCAAAGTACAATGATATTCTTTCGACTTTAATAACTGACCTGCATAAGGTAAAAACACTTACAAATGGGAATTTCACAAGAAACGAGAATGTCAACCTCTTTCACTCGGTTATCTCTTCTGAAGGAGTGGAATAAAACTCCAACCACACATTGTATTCTTAAGAATTTTAGTCCTGTGTTACGTAACTTCGATCAATATAATTTTAGTTCTACTATCATATAAAAAAATAACGACCTCGATAATTATACCATTGGTTTTAAAGTGATATAACATTCATAATTTTTGGTGGAATATAGTAAAATTATTTGTTAAAAACAAATCTGAGTGCAAAGGGTTATTTTCATATAATCGTGCTCAAGAAAGGAGCATAAATCCAACGGCACAGCATTCCATGCATTATGCGCGTTCCATAATTAATCTTGCCACGCCCTCGCCAAGAGAAGTCTCGAGGACTGCAAGCCGTGAGCTTCTATGCAGCTCCTTTATAATCGACGTCACTCTTGCCACACGGGATTCGTATCGAAAGGTAGAAGAAAAACTCTGCTGACGAGCACAGTAGGACTCCAAGCAGCACCGGAAGAGCTAACGGGACTCTATCGTGCAGTGTGCATACGCTCAAGAAAAATCTTGCCAAGTCCGCTTTGAATAAATCTGACAGGCCCAACTCACAGAGCCCGGATCCTATGAGTGTTGTAATGCCATGCAAGCAACGTTACTAGGTAGATAATATAACGAAGTGAACCGGAGCGCAACGCATGAAAAGTGGTTTACTCGCGTGATACTCTTGCAGTTGCAACATTTCGCGCGAAGCCGCTACCTTTTACTCCGATATTCTATAGAGACCAACTAACTATGAGTCCTTTAGTTCTGACGCGTATCGTTCTCGTTTTAATGCGGATTATTACGTAAAAGAGTCTAATTAAATTAACACGTTTAACGTGATATGGAGACGGTGTTACAGGAAGCGTCGATATGCAAAGGACCTGCAGTTACGGCCACCCCTAAGAAAATACTATAATTATGCAAACGACAAATAATTTTCATTTTACATTAATCGAATTATATTAATATTCTTAGCCACGTCAACTATTCCCTACAATTTTAGTAATACGAAATAGAATATTATTGATGTAAAAATATACAGGTTATAAGTGCTTTGCTAAAACTGTGTCAAAGAATAGATGCCGGTCACCGGTGACCACGGTAACAGTCAACCCGTTGTATTACCTTCCGGAAACCTGGCGTGACGCGTTATTGAATATTAACCGATATCGATTGCAATAGTGACACGCGATAGACACGTTTAGCCTCATTATCGCCTCGGAGTCTGCCGATTCCCAAATCGTCCCAGGATAAGATACTGGAACTCGGTATGTCTGCAACTTCACAAATACGACGCCTTGTTTCCAAACAACTGTGGATATAAACATAGAATTTGCGCTTGCGCGAACAGGGCAGTGATAACAAGTACATTAAGCTAGCATTACGCAATTCGTTATATTTTCGGTGGTACGCGAATTTCGACTCGTTGGAATTGAGAAAAAATTCAAGCAAAAAAGCTACACCAGTAACGGGACCTAGGTCAGTGCTAAGCGGGCTTCCGTCGCCGTATGAAATCCCAATTTTATGACAACACTGTGATTGATAAGATCACAGAATACTGCATTACGTCATGTGTTTCGTTAGAATCGGAAATCAAGAGTACCAGAGAAGAACAAAAGAGTACTGAATTGTACCCGATACACCATTGATTTACCGTTGATCACTGAGCGCAATTCCCTGAAGCGTTTGATATTTTTCCTTCGATTACGCTAGATAACGATAGATAAGTGCGTAAAAATCAGAAGATACCAAGTTTATATTGCACGTAGCATGTATTCATTACGCACACACTTAATTACTCACTCATTAGCCAGAAACGATGTGCAACTAGAAAATCATTTTTCAAGAACTTCTAAATAAATTTATCTTAACGCATGATTTTTGCATCTCAACTGTCAAATTTTTCCAAAGAATAATGTGTCAGTAGTATATTTCACTTCACCCAGTAGCCATTGACAGAAAATGAATAGCCCTCAAGCAGCAAATTTACCGAGAATAATTAGATTCTTCAATAATCACTGTAAGTAGCTGCTTCAACAACTGTAGAATATTTCTGTAACATACGTATATATCCGAGAATAACTATCGAGCAGCACCGAGCACCGAGGGAATAAATCTAAATTATCAGGAAAGCACGACTACATCAATATGTCAATGACACGATCCTAGCGTGCTTCAAGTAACAAATGAAGCAACTGCTTATTAATCGCATCCTCCGCAGTCGCGTAGTACCATAAGAAATCAGCACTCCGCCCGATAGGGAAAAAGTCGAGAGCGAGAAGAAACGCGTGAAAAGACTGCTGGCAGATGCAGCGAGCGCAAAATCATAAATATAAATCACGAGTAAATAACAAACGTCTCGTTACATCGCTCGAGAGGAACTTTTGCGATATGAAGAAAGAACGAGTAAAAATAGTTAACAGGCAGAAATTGTAAAGCATAAAAATTGCTTGGTAAGATTAAGATAACCAATTAGAATCCAGTATCGTTTAATCGCGTGGTCAAGGATAAGATGTCCTGCAGAGCAACGTCCTGGAATATCACAGCGTTACGTAAGTCATGAACTACAACACTATACCATTGTTAGACTTCCTTTAGAAACTGTGATGACCCATGAAACCATCGTATAACGGTAACATCACGATACACACTCGAGCATCACCAGCCATGAATACTCTAACAGCAACTTCCAACAACTCGTTAGGTCAGCATACTTTATTCGTTTGGCTGAGCGAAAAATCAACCGACGTTTTCACTGTCAATGAGATCCTTCTTGGATATCGGGTCCATCACTATGCCCACTATGTTCCACAAGCTCCAACCCAGCCTTGGCAGTGCAAAACTTCATTCATTATTCATCCGCATTTACATTCCATCTGGGTTTCATACCTGATGGTAAACTTGGATAGGTCTTCGCTCGACAATTCTTTCAACTGCATTTTTTTCTATTCAACGTTATGTAAAAAAAACGAAGAGAGCGATTTCGACTGGTATCAAAGATCGTAGATACATAACCCGAGGATAAGGTGAGTGACTGCTTCATAAAAGTAGAGAGAAAGAGGGAAGAATGTAGCTTGAGCAAACGATGTAGTACAGCGGAACGGCATTACATTATAGATGTAATTTGCGACCCATCGCGAATTCGCGGAATACCTTGAAGGTTTCTTCGATAAATCGCGAAGTGCGATCGGGTGATTCGCCGCTCGTTTCGTCAAGAAGTCAAGGATAACCCGAGGCAACGTCCTGCGTTGCTTACATAACGATCCACCGACACATCGCAACACCGGCCATGAATTCATCGATCCTATGGCTATCGTAGGATCCGCGAATCTCTAATTGCTGATCCCGATCCAACTTGTTCTCATTGTCGAGCTCGCGCGGTCTCTGCAAATTCTTCGAACAAAATCTGCATGATGCAAATATGTAAGAATTTGATTTTCAATAACGCATCTTTATAGTGCACGCAGGGCATATTACACGGTGAACGTAAGATTTTACGTAAGGTACTAGACTGTGTGACATATCGCACTGCAATAATCGCTTCTGCTACTAATCAAGAAACTAATGATTAAAGTAACTTGGCAATGGAATTAAAGAGCAAAACTTCGTATATAACGTGTTAATTAACGACTTGAAACGACTTTGATCATAGTGACTGTTATTTTAGTTTCAAGGAGTAAGTGGCACACGCTATTCGTTGTGAGATATCTATCACCATCCTGTGGTAGTTGTAATTGACAAAAATTAGATTAGTCATGCAAAGTTAGAAAATACTTAGCTAAAACCTTTTCACGGACGTTTAAATCAGATAAGAGAACCATAACTGTGACGAAAAACCCGTCGTTCTATTTATCGTCGTCTCTCTTTTTACTAAATAGATTTCGTGGAAGGATATCTAACAAATGTTCAACGAATTCTGGTATAGAGAGATAGGACTGTATTGACTGGTGATAAGCTTTGCGCATGATTACAATAAAGTAATCTTTTTCCAAGTATTCTTCCCTTTATTTCTATAGTCGCATTCTTCTATCTCGCAGCTGGTTTCACGATTAGGGTTTACACCGACAGCTGATACGTTATATATATATATATATACAGCAATTACGATATAACAAGGTACAGTAGGGTTGAGTAAGAGCAGCCGATTAATTTCGGTCGTGAAAGTTCCAAAATTATTACGTAACTCGCGGGAGCAATAGAACGTCTGCTACAATGGTTCCTCTCTTACAGGTCCAATCTGTTATATTGCTATCGAGGCAGCTCAGTAGGACTGAACCCAGACAATAATTTATTGTGGATATTTTAACCCTGTATAGTTAACCCTCTATTTATTCAAGCGAACAGTAAAAAGAACAAACCGAATTCTAAATCATAGAGCAATTTTATTTTAACAAAATTCAAGATTTTGAGGATCTTTCAAAAAACAATGTTTTCTAATAAATTCTCTAAATTTCAAATTGCTATCGTAGAGATTTTTGTTTTTACTCTAGATTACCTTAAAATAATTAATTAATGCATTGAATTAATTATTAGGTCATGTTTGCTGCTCAAAACCTCATAATCGAAACAATGAGTAATCACACGAACATCAGCTTTTTAAAATCAGATCGTAAGCAAAACGGACACGATTACTGCGGCATTGTCTGTTGATACCGTACACGAAAGAAGGGGAATACACAATAGAGTTGACGTACGAGTAACGACTAACAATATAACACCTTTGCGAAATAGAACGTAATTGTGGTTCCGCCATAGAATCAGGATAATTTGTAAGTGGAACCGCGTATATTGTGCGAGAGGTACCCTTACTGTCCAAGCGTTATGGCGAAATGTCGAAATTAGAGAATGTTATTTCACCAGCTAGTATTTGTGTGCTAGTTATGCTTAGAACGCAATGGTTTCTGACGCTGCGAGCATAAAAACCGAAGCATCCTAGCGTAGACGATAATATACGTATACAACCACGAAACTCTGTTTTTGCAATTCTGTCGTAGAATCGCTTAGAATCATAACTCAAAAAAAAAGAAGAAAAAAATCGCGGCATCCGATGTTTTCACCGATTTTTTATTTGCAAAGTATCGACGTCTGTCACGTAAAGCCTAGTCAGAATGTCGACGAATTGCAATATAACTCACAGAGTACAAATGTACACGTCAGAAGACAATACCATACTTCAAACGTAGTTAGGCACTAAATCATTGCTGATTTCTAACGTAATCGATAAAGTTGGTAATACTAAATGTGACAGAATCTGCATACCGAACAACTTTCCGCGCCGTATCCTGTCGCCATCCTGCTGATTGCACGCGTCTTAATACCTCAATCAGCAATAGCAGCTGCATATTACATAAAAAAAAGAAACTAGAGATATGATAATCCAAGTGCTCGATACGAATCTGATTCGAACCTGTCGTGCCACTTTTACGCAATTTTTGTAATGAACCTTCTAATAGACCATACCGCAACAAATGTAGCTATATTGCATTGGTTAACGCGTATACAAAGTTGCGTCTGTAACTTCAGTAATAACCTAGTCTAGTTTTAAACTCGTATAGGAAAGTTAATGCCTGTAATCGATGATAATCAATAGTATCTCATCGTAAGTAGTTCCAGGTTCTTCGTGGAATATTTCCTTCCGTGATCGATGACTTCTGCTTTATTAGTTAGAAGCCGTCCAGGCGAAATCGTTGAACATAAACTGAGATTCTTGGTGCTTTACATTTTCGCTTACTAAGTTGATGGATTCGTTCGGAATAATTTCAACTCCATGCTTCTCAACTATCATAATTCTCCAACCGACAAAGAGCCAAGCATTTCCATGCGGTCCGCGATCACGTAACAGCTAGTGCTCCAGATTTTTGTCCTAAGAATTTGAATAATTGCATAACCAACACCACGACCAGGGCATCGTGAGAACAGCTAATAGAGTTTCCATCATTATGTTAGGCAGCATTCACGTCTACCTTAATAATTAGAATTTATGTGGCAATAAATTGAGTCGATAGATGCGGATAGTGCAAGTTCTGCAAGGCTCAATTGCATATTTGCCTCCAGCGTTTGCCATAGTCACCCGGTAAAGGGCGACACTTCTTGGTAGGGTCGTTAGAATCGAGCTGTTATGCCGGATATGCCTGGGCGGCAGATTAATTGACACTAAATATAGGCGTAGTAATAATAATACTGGAGGGCCATCGCCCTCCAAACGCAGTGCACACGTGTCGCTCCGACACCAATATTTCCCTCAATATGTGGACGATTTTCCAGAGAGTCTAATACTTTTAGCCTTGTTTCGGCTGGCCGTATTTCGAGGATGTACACTTACGTGATGACGGCTGTACCACTTTCAAAGTAACCTATCAAAGATGCCGCTGCTGAATGACCTGGATTTGTCGTGGCAGAAAGATTGTTTCAGTCGGGTATAAGTAAGCTCCGAGAACTGGAAAAGGGTTTATGAATACCATTCTGTTTATCACTCAGGGAGGTTGGCCATCTGGGCATCTCGGTTTAATGAGTCGTAGGAAAAAAAATTTTAAAGTCTCGAAGGTATATGTTAATATTGGTATCCATGTCGGAGCTCGAAATAGTATCACGGCATATTCCAGTCGAATACTGGGTTAGAATATATACATTATGGGCGAGACAGGTATTTCGGACGGGTTTCGGACGTTACGTAAATAACAAGCCATTCACAAATTTATTCAAGAGATGTGACGGAGATCGACGCATTGCGGTCTCACTTTATTCAATTCTGCATTTTAAGCTGTTTCCACGAGGTCGTCCTTCGTCTCAAGGACGAATCGTTTGATAACGATACTCCCGAGTTTGTTACGTTTCGCAGACACGTCTGATATCAGAGAATTGCCACAGACAAAGGGATCGAGAAAGCTGAATCGCATAGATTAATATAAAATAGTAGTTCATCCCTCGGAAGATCAATGAAGCGACTATCTATCGTCTATTTGTCCAAGATGTATCTCGATGTGTAGCATTCGGTGTGCAGATAATCACTGGATACCTAATTTCATTTCGTTCCCTGAAACATCTGGATTTCGTAAGTAGAAAGAAATTGAAAATATCTTTTCCCTGAAATAAGTGTTGGCATTTTGTGCAACGTTACGATCGAGTGATTTGTAGAGGTATTTGTAGAGCAAAGTGATAATAAGAGAGTGTGTCCAAACAGAAAAGCATCTAGAGACAAAGCAGATGATGATCACCGAGCAGAGAGACGAAAGAAAAAGAGGTGGGTAGGAGAAGTCTCGTAATATGGTAATGCCACACGTTCGGAGGGGCATAGTAGTCGTTACATAATGGTATGTACGAGAGTACGGGAGACATCGCGATACACAAACTGGCTGGCTATCAGAAACCTCGAAGACATTATGCAACGGAGATACGAGTAACAAAGAACCGAGAACATCATTACGGTAGTGCGCGAACGTGATCCGTAAAGTCGATCACCGTTTACCACGATAGCACCGCTTTTCTTTCAGTTTCCCTTTTCTTTCCCGGCCAACATTGACGGAATAGAAAAACAGAAGATAATTTTGAAAAGAACAACATTCTATGCTTATTAGAAATCGATTAAAAAATATTTACAATCGTTCTGATCTCGATAAAGAAAAGTTATAATTAAATTTGTAATTAAGTTATAAAAAGATAACGATTTTGAGGAGTAATGAAATAAGCGTCTAGAAATGCATGCCATTAATAAGTCCGCATTTAGAGTCGCAATTTTGGTGACGGTACGTGTCTAAGGACGGACAGCCGCCGGACAGATTAAAAAGGACCGTCTCCGAGGCTATGATTGCTTTAATACAACGGTTTGACTCATAAACTCGTTAGTCAAATGAGGTCATCCGTTGATCAGTGGACGGAAAGTGATTCACTGACACTTAACGCCCGACGATGATGTAACTCAAAATAGTAGCGACATTTTGTAGTATGGATCCGAAAGTTTCGCGAATGGTTTATATGCAAAACGAAGCTGTTGATCGCGAAGGAAAGCAGACTGTGCACTCACGACCATGGTTAACGGCCAATTAAACTACCGTCGTCTCGATATTGTGATCCGTAAAATGTTCCTTACTGTATATGTATATATACATCCTCACCGCTTGCAATTACGGCTACCACCAATTACGCTCGCTTTTCCAATTAAATTCTATTGGCACATCGGAGCGCTTTATCCCACAGCGAGAAAAATGTTGCGATCATGCTTTATAATTACTGATTGCAATTTTAATTACACGCCACAGCTAATTACATTTCCCGTATTAGAACGTTACTTCCGATCGACTCGGCAGCTGGGCCACCGATAGAACGACGATTAATCACAGTTTTAGAATATACGCATAGGTAGACGGTCGATCGCCAGAATCCTTTTCATAGCATTAACCATTTATCAGCTATATTATTCGCGATAATCTGCACGGTTGCACACAGGTGAAAAGAAACGCAATGTATCGTGTCGCAATCGAAAAAAACTGCGGCAATGGGTTTGCATAACGTATTCGGTAGCATGTTTAGTAACTCGCGGTAATGGGAAACAATAAAGTTGGTATATCTATTCCTTGTAAAATCGTTAAATTGCGTTATGAATAATACGGACGCCAGTAGGTATTGAAGTTTATTTGCGCTTATTTGAAAGATAATTGTGAGAAAGGAAGAAATTAAAGAAAAAGATGGAAGTAGAGTGTTCTAACTTTTAACTGTTATGTGAGGGAATCCTGCTAAATTTCGCAATGCCAATCGTCGGGGGTTCGTCTATGAGGTCGAGTCTCGAGTTCACCGCGGCACCTACTCGCGGTTAACCGCACGTAAGCTGGCATAATGCACACGGCAATTTCGTCACTGTCGGAACTCGAACCGGGCTCGACAATAGAAATGCGCATGAAAGGTTACGTGCAACGAGCGGCCACGTTGTAACACAGTTATGAAATAGGGGGCAGCCAGAGTTTTATAGTGCACCGTCCTCCTGGAGATCTCTGATTAAGTTCTTAAGTGTCGTCGTAGCTTACCGCAAGGAAGGATTACCTCGAGTTCCCTCGAGTTCTTCGTCTGGTGGTACTGGGATAGAAATGGAACCCAAGATCTCGGTACTTTTATCGGTTTTATCACAGGATGTGCCACCCCTGAGGATAATCCAGAAACTGTGAAATTATTGAAAAAGATCCTACCGTTCTATTTTAGACAAATAACAGGCTAATTCGTATTATGACTTTTTAGCCAACGGCATTGTATCGCGCCAATCTCTATGAAGCTAGGTGCAGGAGCACGCGTTGAAATTTCGAAAGCAGTCTTTGTGAAAAAAGCCGAGTTTTACAATAGCGCTGTCGTCATGATTCTTACGATTAGAGTTATAGTGGCTTGCAAACGTAAAGTAGAACGTGACCAGATGCGTACACAAAGGGTCTCCAGTGTTACCGGAATAGCACTCGGATCACAGGAATTACTTGTTTCTCATAAATTCAACACTTTACGAGCCGCTGTCTGGAAAAATGATCTGTGCTTAGCGCTCCATTCATCCAGATATGTTCCACCTTGCGCAGCCTTTTATCTCAGCTCCAAAAGATCCGCTTATCTCGGAATAGAAACTGACACGGAAAGTCGGAAATGGTCGAAGACTAGTTCACTGCATAGTTACTTTCTTCCAAGCGCCAGCAAAATCGACTGAGATTCGTATCATCAAGTTTTTTCTTTTGACCCGCAACCTGGCAATTTGGTCAAATGTTCCGTGAACACCCTTAGCAAATTTATTGGTAGTGTTCGCATAACCAACACGTCATCCTGCGGATAGTGCTCACATTCCGAATTTTAGGAGTAGTAGCATATTCATGCCAAATATACTGCCATGTGTGTTAACGATCCTGCAATGCGGATAAATGCAGCTCCTTCATGAATTTCTGCAATTCTCGAGGACATATCTTTGCTAAGAAACAAAAATACTAAAAGTTAGAGAAACTTCCTTACGAGTCTGAGATTATAAATCAAGAATTGTATAGAAATACTATTTTCTCGCGCGTTATCCGAAATTTCAGAAAGTGGAGCTCAACCTTCAAATCTGACGTGGATTGGTCCGTTGAGTATTCGAAGAAATGTGCGTGTGTTTTGCAAGATGCACTAGAAGCATCAACACCATAAGTTTCCAGAGTATGTATCGAGGTGGATCTATCATAGTAACATCCTGCAATGCGGGTGATTCAAATGTCGAGGAGCGAAAGCCAAGTTTTTCGGCAGTCTGGCCGTGACCTGCTTCGAATTACGTAAGTCCGCCGTCTCTCCACCTCGGCCTTAAAGTCGCGCCGCGTCGCACGACTCGGTGCTTGGGGCTCGAGCAGCATCGAGCGAGCAGCACTGGGCCGAACCCAGCGAAGAACAGCCACTGGGGTGAACACCCAGACAAGGTCAGAGTCGTACGATCGGAACGCGTCAGGATGCACATGCGGTGCAGCAGCCTGCAAAATGCGCCTCCTCGGCTTCATTTTCTGGTGGCGCGAGAGAACGGCCGACCCAGGGGCCGGAGGCTCTCGAGTCTTTGTTTCGAGCAGCTGTGCTGCATCCGGACAAAGTAAAATCTCAGCCTCGGAGACAAAGGAAATATCGGTCTATCGACTCAACCTTAAAACAAATACACTGGCTAGAACAAAACGATAAAAGCTTCTTCGTGAATATTCAATGCACTGTGAACCTGTACATGGTTTTTCTGTGTCTGCTCGCAAGAGATTCCTCGAATACCAGAGGGATTTTAATCTCACACAACTTCTTATATTCTATCAAGGACGAGGTCAAAAAAATCTTGAAAATTTACGTGTAGCTACAATACACTGACTGGTAAGTTAAATTTACAGATGGTGAACTAATTAAGTCTGAAAACGTGGATCGAGTTGATTTAGCCGAACTAATTAGCTCGCGATAAAGCCTCGGTATCATGAGCAGCATCAGCACTGCGAAACCCGTTCTGGAGCATTTCAGTGAGGCGGCAATAAGAGGAAGACGAGTCGGAGGTCTTGGTAGCAGGGCTATGGCTGTGGGGAATCTACCAACCAGCGATCGCGCGATCCGCAGAATATAGCAGTGATATAAAAATATGCTTCACCAGCGATCGTCGCCGGTAATGCTGTAGGATCGGTATTTTTAGCGGAACGATCGAATCTTCCGATCGAGTACACTCAGTCGCGACACTTAAACTCTTCGTAGTAATTTGAAAATATCTTTCCAGATTTCGTCCCAAAATATCCTCTAAGCCTTGCGTAAGATGCTAGATCGGCCAAGCCACGGCGACAATAAAATTGAGGCAATAATACGAAGCGTATAATCGAAAGCTCACGCGAGAGCGCGGTGGCGCGCGCCGTTGCAAGTCGCAGAACGGAGGAATTAATTCCTCGGTGAAAGACTTAGTTACGACACTTTACATTCGGGTGAGACCGCCGCGGAATGCAGAGGTTGCTACGTAATGTGCAAGAAAATTGCCCGCTACTCGCAAGAATATGATGAGGTAATCCTCGCCGGAAGAAAAAGAAAGCGTATTTGGGCCCCCCGTTTACATAGGCATTACGCATAATGCTTAATCTATATTTCCCATTGGGGGAAATATGGGTTACAATCGCCTCGAGCCACCGCAACTCCATGAGCGCACGATTTATTATGAATCGACCACCGAACAGCTCTGCGCGGTGGCGTTTCGCAATCGGCACCGGGAAAAACGATCCCGTCGAAAACTTGCGTAATTTTTCGCAATAGTACTTTATGATAAATCGTTTGATTTGCTACTGATTGCAGCATGCACTAGGTGAAAACGGAGAATACGGACCATATTGTTAGTGTCTATAAATTCAGAAGAGGGAAGGATACCTTCGACTCGGTGAATACTCATCCTCATGGCTAACCAATGCAATGAAACTGATTCACGACAGGCTTTGCGGTACTATTTCGACTGGGCCGCTTAATTGGTGCAGCTAAAGTCGGTGCACGGGTTTGTCCTGCGGTTCTTTAATCCCGCGGGCTTACGTAACGCGATCCAATTTAGCGCGGGTTCGTTCATTCGTTCGTTCCGTTTGTCCATTTTCCAGCGATGCACACACGTGAAACGATCCTGTTCTCGCGGCGGCAATCGCATTGGCTGGTAAACGCTCAAGATTCCGCAATTGCGAGATTTCCTATAACGAGGCTCGTACGTTGAATTATTTGCTTGGCGATGCAGCAGGATTAGGTCCGTGTTCTCAACGAACGATGAAATCTCTCGAGCAAACTAGAGTCTACAGCTCTAGAATAGCGTATCCCTAACGATATAGCGTATCGTCGTAAGGTTGTAAGACAAACCGGGATGGGACTGAATTTCTGGAGTACACAAAGAACAAGAGTCTACAGTTGCGACAATCGGATGCTCGAGGTTCGGAGCTTTCGTTAATTGAAATCCGGTTCCAAGTGTCTTTTTAAGCATTGTCCACAACCAGATTATAAGACCTGGATATTGTCATTTATTAGAGCGTGGTGTTCCGTTTCCGGTAAGACGATAAGTTTAGGCCGCCCCCTCTTCCACGGTGTAAACGTGTTCGCACTTTATACGCATGCTGCTCGAGTCGCAATACACGCCCTTATCCGGTTTCGTTTCCTTACCGCGTAAATCTACATTTAGACCGGACACTTGGATCCTATGGTAGATTGTCAACCACCAAATTTAATGCGTTCAACAAACCGTGTTTTTATACGACTCACAATCAGTCAGGAGTGATAACAACTATTATAAATTTCAAATGGCATCTCAAGAAACGTTAATTTCTTGATGTTTCTATTACTTGACGTACATGAGAATTCAATTAACTTTAATATGTAGCAAATATGTATCACGTGTATTCGATATTTTTACCGCAATAAATCTTACCGTGCATTAATCATTTTTCCGTCCGACTAATTGAATCGTTTTACGATGGAATCGTTCTTTTTTGTATCGTTTCTCTATATTTAAGCTGTCATTGGAAGGCCAAGCCCTTAATTAAGAGGAAGAGAAGTAATATAGACATTCTCTTGTTTCATCCATGATCGGATATGAAAGTATCTTTTAACAGGTGCAATAGAAAATTCTTACTAATTAGCAGACACTGAAAAACCAAATGGACGACTTTGTAGTTTCGCTTATATAACAGACCACTATCTGCATATTCCTTATCCAAAACTAGTTATAATGTCAAACTTAGCACAACGAAAAATTTCCTTTGTAAAGTCCACTTTGTTATTCCACAACTTTGAAATTATGCTACTGCTCATCACTTACAAGTCATTTCGTAAAACAACCGAACGTCGGTCGCAATTTGACGATGCGATTTCGATACGTCAATCTCAAGTAGAATAGTACAATCATTGTCAGACGTGCATAAAACAGTGATTAGGAGACATTGAATTTCACATTTGACATCACTTTACTACAAAGAATGTTATTAAACATCATAAGACAATATTGTAAACAGAATAATATTATTGACTGATAAGTGTGTCCATGAAAAGAAACGGAGAGATAGGAGTGCTGAAAAACGCAGTTAAATCGTGTTCAGACCTGCTCCGTTTACAATCGTTACCGATAAAACCGGAACTTTCAACAGTAAATGGATCTGTAGTCGAGAACGAAGTGTCGAATCAGCAGAATTGATAAAAATATTCCTGGCTGCTCCTCTAATTACACTGGCAACTGCGTTACGCAAGATTTTCACGTTGTACTTATTTGCTCCATTGCAATAGAATGTTACTCAAATAACGAATTACCGCTGTTAAGCTAGAACGGCAGTGGTGAATGTAGAACCGCGTTAATTAATAAGTCCAATTAAGCTTCATCTTGCCTATCTACGAATTAATAAAGCCATAATTAACCGTAGTTTCCGGGATAATAGGCGGTATCGGAGAGATACGAAGACAAAGATTGCTTGTCAAGTCGCTTTGATTACAAATGAGTTTATCGTTAATTTATGACCGGTTAGCGGGCATGCGACCGCTATTTATAGTATATACTGAAGCGTGAGGAAAGCGTGCAAAAACCTACAGGCTTGTTCCTTCATTGAGAAGTGGCTTGCGCTTGATATAAGCCGGACGATAACCCGTACAACCGCATCGTTTTTCCTTCTGTGTCGACGGACTTTTAATAATTGGAGAACGTATGGAAAAATTCTACCAACGGAAATATAGATTTATGTAAATATGCAATAGATGTCGGAATATTTTATTTTAACATCATAGAATACTATTTGCACACCGGAAATTGGTTTAAGAATATACTTATACTGTACAATACCTCAAAAATGATCAGAATTCTCTTTCTCGTCTTTGCCCAATTTACAATTCGCGAACCTACTTATCCCACGACGATAGGTGTGCACGCAATTGTTCGATGCCGCGTAGGATTGCAAAGTGGCCAATTCGTTCGCTCGCGACATACGCGGACGACAAGAAGGCTGCATACAATACAAGAAACCCAAAGTGCAGATAATAAAAGCCACGGTGTAATTCGCAATCTTTCATTTGCAAGCTACGGATCTTGCAGTCTCAGTGACTTGCGTAAACTGAGAACAATGTAACGAGAGAATAATTTATACTCGGAAATGGTCGATAAGTCTCGGTGCACTCTCTTCGACGTTTTTATACTCTTAGTTACCGTAATCACAGTGCCAATTAACCGAGGGCTATCGAGAAGCAAGAGAAAAACTCGTCATTGTTATCGGAGAGTTTAGAATAGCTTTTAGCACCTTTCTCCGGTAGTGGTGATAATGGAGAGAAAAGTCTGGAAAAAAGTGTTGCAACTTGGAATCGGCGGCGGTAGCGGTTAACGCTGAGGTGAGTCTTGCTTAAGGAGGCCGTAATCGTGCCATTTTCGTAATTGCATTATTGCGGAGATAGGTACACTATAGGCAGCACCTATTCGTTGTGCAAGCTGCCGTGGGGTTACCCGTTACGTTCTTCTGGCTCCGAGCAAATAACCAACGTACAAATGACAACTGTAAGAAAAATTGCTCAAGTAACAGGGCTATCCTTTATATAATCGATTGGAATGGCTCCTCGTCGCTCCTTCAAGTAGTCGCGATAGACAATTAGATTCAACTCACGTCTCTTCCCCTCTCTTTCTTCTTTCTATCTCTCTCTCCTCATTCTCTTCTTTATCAACGATAGCATCGCTCTTGCCTTGATAAATACTGTCGGTGAAACGCAAACAATCCACGTTAGGCGGTGACGATTAAATTTCCTAGTTCCAATAGACTCGATGAAAACTTTGTTAGTAATAGATTCCTACCGGGGGACGCGATTTCTAATTTCAGTGCTCGGTCAATCGACGATCTGTGCAGAACGCGAGTTTAAAGAAATGTTAATGACAGATATAGACTTTCTGTCGAGATACGTATCCAGATTGTATGTCAAACCGAATACAGATTTTTTTTTAAACGAATCATACGCGAAAAGCCATAGCAGAGTGGAAGTTGTTTGCTTGTCACTCAGTTTTCGGTACTTTTCCTGACAGGGCTCAATATTTCAATCGTTCTGGGGGTTGAGATACGACAACAGTTAACGGTTACATTTAAATTAAAAAAAATGTCTTTCACTATCACTAACGAAGCTTTCGAATACACTGCGGCATCAAGCATACTTATGATGTCACGCTAATGCAATCTTTGCCCAGTGCAATGTCAAAATACCATTAATTCAATTTATCAACCTTAAGATTTATCTCGCACTCCTATCCTCCAAAAGAAATTGGCACCACAAGAACCGAACGTGGGCTGGGCGAAAATGACGATCTAAGCCAGTTTCCTAACTTTTGGAAACAGCATTATGTAATAGATATTATATAATACTCATAATAAGCCTTATGTTACATAAAACACATGCTGTACGAAATACGTTTAGAGACAGTGTCGTGAAAGGAGGACAGCGGGAGGTAGGTGGGACCAAGGTGCCAGAAAGGGAAATTGACGTAAATCGGAAACGTGCGAGATACGTATACACATACTGACATGGTAGCGTCGGTATCGTGAGCCTCGGAAGCCAGTATAAACCCGAGAAAGGGAGAAGGTGAGAAGGAGAAGAGCGAACTATTGAACGCGCGTATTCTCATTGTTAGCCTCGCGGGAGCAGTGACATAACACGGCGTCGTCGCTCAGCACTATATGTACCGCGCTCTCGCGCACGTGTTTATGTATCAGTGCGCAGCTACGGAGTAAGCGCCGGGTCTAATCGTAAAGTAGCTCCCGAATAACCGGATTCATATGAGCCACGCTATCCACATACCTCAACGGTTCCAGGCAAAAGACTTGTCTGTCAACATCGACGAAATGGTCGAACATGTTGCCCCCCTATGTCACCTATATTCGAATAGTAGATTTCTTTGCGATACTGGTAAGAGTGCAACATCAATTGCATCATAATTTCACAGTTCCCAATAAATTAGCTTATACTATAATAATAAAAAGTCGTAGTTGCTTAAACAGTATATTAATGGGCGAATGTAAATTGGAGTAAACCATTACATACAGTGTTCATATTTTACAATCTACTTCCTAATGGAAGTGTTAAAAAATCTACAGTCCACCTCTAAGAAAACCAAGGAAAATCAAGAAAGAAGAAATCCGAGCATAAACAACAAAGAGAAAACAAGTTGAATGTGTAATAGAAATTAATGGAGACACGGGTATATTATACAATTTATTGAGAAATCGAGAAGAGAAAGAGGGAGGGTCGAAGAAGCGCAATCGTGAGAATGTTACTCGAAGACGGGGAGGAAGGGT
This sequence comes from Trypoxylon attenuatum, assembly GCA_963989405.1. Classification (NCBI taxonomy): domain Eukaryota; kingdom Metazoa; phylum Arthropoda; class Insecta; order Hymenoptera; family Crabronidae; genus Trypoxylon; species Trypoxylon attenuatum. Next base: position 13,751,925 of record OZ022490.1, on the reverse strand, counting down.
GAAAAGGGTGAAGCAGGAGATTCATTTAATAAAATCTCTGGTTACATAAAGCGTGCTCTGATTCCCGCTTGTGTAGAGGCATGGACGAACGGACGGTCAGACGGGTGGATGGATGGACGAGTAACCGGACGGATGGACGGGCGGGCGGCGACTTCTAGGCGAGCATAGAACAGCATGCCGCGCCGCCGCGTGTCACGTAGCCGGTTACGTATGAGTCGCTTACTCACGTGCGTGCGGCGCACGCACGCGCGCGCAGCCGCGGCACGGCAGTAATCCACGCGCGTTATGTAAAGTTCGGCCGGGGTCTTGGAGCGCGTAGGCGCACGTGGTTTGGCGCGGTAGCCGGGAAGCGTCCCCCGTTACGGGACGCTGAGCTGCATCGCGTCGCGGCGCCGGCACGTGTTTAACCCGGGGTGAACGGAATTATGCGGATTTTCCGTCATCCAGACACAACCTTGCATTACGCCGATTCATGAAGAATGTATTGAGTGGTCACGGTAGACCTCGCAAATTGTGATTTATGTCAATGGAAGTTTTGCAACCGAATGTTTGGATTTGTTTGGAAAATATTTGAAGTTCATATTGCAACCCTCGAATTTATTATAATTACAAGGTGGTATATTGTTATTTGTTATAAACATGTCTTTGAAGTGTTTCAAGAAATTGATATTGTATAGAATTTAGAGCATTAAATCAATGAAAGAATCGTAAATCAAAGATTAGTGGATATTGATTTGTAGGTCGGATAAAGGGACATTGTAATCTGAAAAGGAAATGTGCGAATTTTAAGTGTGGGTATTAAGATTGATTAGAATATACGGGTATGCGAAGTTAAATTGCCACCAGAGTAGAATAAGGGTCGCCGTAGAGTCAGTGGTCGGACAGCCGTGAGATTTGGTCACAGTAGATCGATATACCGGCGGGCTCTGGGAACGGACTCGGCAGCTGGCGGAAAGTCATTGTTTTATGTAACGGATTAACCGAAAGGTCGTTCCTATGTGTACAGCTGAATCTCTGACGGACTGATAATTTGCAGTGCAGATAAGAAAGTTAAGTTAAGATCATAATCTATTGATCGTGCGACTGGGAGCAAAATCTCGGTTAATTTTCTTTATTAAATCATACTCACGGATGAAATTTCTCACAATGCAAGTATGTACGAGTATACATACATATAAAGCTGCTTTTAAACTAACAAGAATACTACTAATAATTCATCGTCTGAAAATGTTCCCTCTTGGCATGATATATTGCATTCTCTATCATTTTGATCGCGCGATTCGAAAACGGAAAAATACTACGGAAACTGTAAGGGATCCAAATGATTCTAACGGTAAAGTTGAGAAGATCAAGCGCTTCTGATTCTAGTGCAGTCGTCTCGGACCTACATACTATACACCCGTAACCACCGTTATGTCACGATCTTACGTTGATTTTAAGATATATTTAAAGAATAACTCTTCGCCAGCAATAACAAACTCGTTTAAATGCCATGAGTTTACAAATCAAATAGTATAGAATTATACTAAAGAAAGAGAGACAACGAGAGAGAATTATCATGATTCTATTCCGAGCGACAATGTGGCCCCTCTAGTACCGAGAATCGAAAATTTCGATCGGATGCCCCGCAATTATGTAAGTTGCGGATCTTACAGATTACATAATGCCCGCATACCCATTCTCCGGTCTAGTTTAGAGATCGGTGCACCCAACAAGACTAATTGTTTACCAGGCCGAGAATAAAATCGATGGTGCGTCGACTCGGCTTCGCAGCATTTGAGCTTGAGCCCCGGCGCGGAGCGGAGGAGCGTAAGAAAGCTAGAGGAAGAGGGGAGTCGACGGAAGTGCGTTCAAACCACCGTATCACCGGCGCTAAACTCGATCTTCTGCCTTCTCCCCGCCATTCCCTCTTCTTAATTCACGCTCATTCATTACATAAAACATCTCAGTGTTTACCAAGAGTCCGCTTTTATTTTTAATCGCGACCGACGACAGTGTGCGCGCGATGCCGTGCCGAATCGTCGCGAGACTAGCGTACACGATAAACCAAGAGCAGGGTGTCTGAACTCAGCCGATCGCGATGTTATCGCTACGTTATCACGGGAAGGATGAAGCGAAACGAGATCTTAATTGTGATCCGACGAGTAGCCAAAAGAGAAAGACTGTTTCCCCTGGCAGTGGTATCCGCGTCGACGCCTGACTTTATTCCTGACCATGACTTCTCCTCGTGAGTCACCCGTTCTCCAAACGGAGCGAAACGCAGGGGAAAACGACTTTGAGAGTATAACAACTCTGTTGTTGCTCGTATGCGTCGCCAATAAATTCGAGCGCATGAATTATTAATTAGGCTCTTATTAAGCCCCGCCGAGTATGCGACGGCTCAAATGTTACAAAAATAAATACTTAGGTTGCGGGAGGGTCTGGATTCTTAATAAAGAGAGTTTATTAAGAGTTACAAATCATCAGAGGTACAGGGTAAAGTCGAACGAAAAGAACGCGAACCGCTACGTAAGAAGCGACAAATTACCTAACAAATGAGGAATACGGTGTACGTATATACAGGGCGATCACGTGCTAGGAACACGACACCAATAATACGCAAGGCGATCAATGGATCACAATATCTCTTTCACCGTAGGAGCTCGCGGAGTAGCCGCTCGCGAGCGCGATCCCGACGGCCGCGAGGTTAATCGACGCGAGGGATTTTATATAACGCTTCCAAAGATAGTGTATTCCGGCAAGACAGCTCTAGTAGCCACATTTTTGCGAAGTGGCGCAATCGCCTTGGAAAGCGATTCTAGCTACATAAGTTTTGCTAGGTGACGACGCTCTCATCCCAGAAGCAGCTTCATCCAGAGTAGTAAACCGGCTTCCAGAAGCTGACCAAGATGCCTTTGGCGTACTTTAACATGCTTGCTGTGCGATCATCCGAGTAAGGCATAATTGCTAACGGAGCAGAGGAGAGCGCGAGTTGAGTTATGTCGAAGGGTCGCTTCGCTTGTGCTCCTTGCCAATTTTTCCGGCGCTACTGTTATTGCCGTTAATTAAATAAATACTGATACGGTAATCGTTCGCCGTTATTTTTGCCCTCGCGACCAACTCGCCGCGATTAAAGCAACTCGCGAATGCGACTCGGTCGCAAGCGCAATGGACAAGAGATTAAGAATTGCGTGATGTAATTGTAGATTCGTGGACGCCCTCAACACGAATATGTATATGGTTTATGATTTCTGGTGGAGGTGACTGGGTGGCACGAGCAGCATAATAAAAGAAGCGGTGTCCTGGCGGACGAATGTCGCCGAAAGAGCCAGGTACGTGGCATACCATACGTGTGTGCGGGTGTCTACCGTGCGTAAACCATTTACGTAACGGCGAGATACGCCGTATTTCGATGATTAACAATTTGTTTTGCGATCGGCAAAGGTGACTCTTTGTACGACACAAATACCTTACGTAAGCTGCCAGATAAATGCGTATATGCAAGTGGAGATTAAGCGATCCGTTTTTCGAAGTTCTCTCTCACTTTTGGCCCAACGCGACGGATATACAGATACGTATTCTAACATGATTGGAATTGTCATTGGTCATGGATAGCGATTGTTTTGCATCTCTCATTGTCAGTTTATAGACTTTGATACATGTATGTACCATTCGTTCGCAAAGAATCGAGTCGGTCAATCTGCAAAATGTTTCAGAGGATTATAAACTCTGTGTAATGAGCAGATGTTTGCTAGCCGCGAATGACGCGACGATGCATTTTGCTAGGATGTTAGTTTGTCAGTCTGACGAAATTTCTACCGTCACTCGTCAATCTGACTTTGAACGGATTAAGACTGTGAGATATATTGCATCATTCGAAAATTGGTAGGGTGAAATACTGAAACCTATCGGACGTTATTATGCAGCTCGATCATACGCAATCTAATGAGATATTCAAAGCAGTGAAACTTCATTTCTCCGCGTGATGTAATGGAGCATTAAGAACGCAAACGTTGCAATACAAATTTGGACTTGAAGATTAGATGAAAGGGACAACCGACACGGCACTCGCTCGGAGTACCGTGACGCGCCGTTGTACCAATGTTGCGAGTAACTGGCGAGACTTTTACGAAATCGGTAGAATGACACTGGTGGAATTATATAATTTAAGTGATTTCTAGTTTTAGGAAATCGCTTGAGATCTCTGTATTCTTTTGCACCATCAAATAATAATGAAATTCGTCCAGCAATATGATATAACTCTTACATAAAAATGACGAAAGTGCGATGTACCTTGCTGTGCGAACGTATTAGAATCGCGCGAAAGAGAAGCTGATCGATGGGGAGATATACACCATAATCGAAGCTCAATGTATCGGTTAACACCGATCACGCAATCGTATGGTCTATTAGGAGATTTCCGTGGGGTCAACCTCAAGTCACGAACAAAAATATTTTCCTCTGTCTATCTGCTTTGAGTGTAAGCGAGATCGCATTTGTCATTGAGATTGAACGAGTGCTGGCTGTCATTTGCATCGTGTCCTCCCGCGACAACGACGACGCGACGTTTCTCGTGATTTCGAGTACGGTCAAAATTGTCGAACACAAGCGGCAGATGGTACTCCCACAAACTATCACTCCCCGATTCTCTTGTTAATTCTTTGTGTACTGTCCGCGAAAATTGGCTGCGCGCCATTCCCGCCATGCCTGGCACAAATAATTTCATTTGCAGCGAGGTGCGTCGAGCGCGTCAACGAGTTGTTCTCCAAATGGATATGTATAACCCACTCGTCCCGCCTGGTGTCAGCGGGAGAGAATGGACCAAAGTACCAGTCAATCATCGTCACTCTCGATGATCAATGGTCATCCGCCTTAATCACAGATGCATCGGAAGAAACTTAGTAACGGTAGTCGCGTGGATCATGAATACCTAAGCACATATGCAGCCTGTTCCTGAGGGCAATAACTTCACGTGCTATTTTGAGGCACGAGTCAATGTTCTCCTATTCCCACGCGTTCCTGCGATACGCGTGAATCATTAATCGCGATACTACCAGCGCAGACGAGTCGATGAATCTTGGCAATTTCGTCTAGCAGCGGTAGGAGCAACGATAGCCGCAGAAACGTCGTCATAAACTCTTTCGCAGAGTGTGTTTACCGCAATGCACAACGTTGCACGAGGGTCCAATTAGCGAGTTGGACGAGTGAGCTGGCTGTGGCATGAATCGTCGAGGGCAACCGAACGTTCTGGGTACACACCTAGATCATCCTGCGACAAGAATGAATGGGGTGACGAGGGAACGGTAGCTCTAGCATGCCCTAACATGCTCTGGTATGCTTTAGCGTGTTCTAAGAGCCGCGGGAATTTCTAAGAGCCCTGGGCTCTATTGATACCGATGCCCTCGGCTTCGAAAGTACATCATTGGGTGCATCGCGCAATCGCAGGGTAGGGAAGCGCGATATGGTGCGTCTGCGTACTCACTCAGCCCCGTAGTGTACGTCCTCCACGCACGAATACAGGGCCACACGCAACTCCGACCTCGGTGGCGAGAGAGTAAAGCGGAATGTACCGCCACGTAAAGCAAGTAACGTTACTGCTCATGCTCAGTGAGACTTCTAGAGCCCGGAGAGCCAAGGCTCGCCCGTAGAACAATTGATCCAATCGGAGCTACGCTCGCTCCCGCCACGTTTTGTGCACTGACGCGACGACGACGACGCTCTTTATGTAAGCTCCCCGGGTTGCCCGTGCAGTTCCACCACGAGCTAAGGTGTCCGAGTGGCTTGAGTTTGGTTCGAACGACAGCTCGATGCGCCTTGGATTTTCCCCGGAAAAGTTGACCTGACTACGAAATTTGTGGGCAAGGGTCACAGCGAGGGAATGTAACAACAAGTGTCCTGATTAGGAGGCTCCCACCCCTTGTTGTCAGTGCGCTTGGCACGGTGCACAGTCCACCTACGGCAGCCTACTCGCCAGCTCTTGTGGGAATAGCACAGCCACCGGCGAAGCATTTCCAAACGGTGTTCTCGGTGACAATTAGGTGAGAAAGGAGTGCATGGTGCAAACAGGAGTGCCGAAAGGACGCGCGACGAGGGATGAAGCCGGTCGATACTTTGGCGGTAGACAGTCGCGAGGGTCGGCTCGCAGAAGCCTGTTGAATCGACTCGTACACTGGGCCAGGAAACCACTTTGAGATGATCGCCAATATAAAAAGAAGAATGTACCCAAAGAGGGAGAAACAGGATCCCTCTTGCCGTGAGGGGTTGCACGCGACAATGGTGCCTGTACGAGTGGGGCTGACCCAGAGACGCATCTTCCAAAAATAATAGACACCGCACGAGTTTGAAAAAGTTACCATGAAAAATATTGTCGAAATTTAAGAAACTATCAATGGGGAGCCATAAAAGCTTCCCCGTAACGAGCTAGCGTTCCAATTAGATATTTTAAGAACCACAGTGGGACCACACTTTGACCATCCTTAGAGGTAGCTACTTTTCCCTGCCGCGTATCAGTATACCATGAATTAATGAGTAATCGAAGATTTAATAGAAAACGTGTAATAAGGAGTAATCGGAGGTGTATGTATACGAAGTAGCGTCACGTGGCGCTGGCATCGAAGCTCGGGTTGCCACCAGTGGTACCAGCACCGCCAGTACCACCCCGCTCGCTCAATGCCCGACCGGTTTACGCGTCTGACAGTGGCCCGAGCGAGCAGTGACAGCCGAGACGCCCGAGAGACGCCAGTTGCTGCCAGTCGCCAGTGTACCGTCGTGGTGCGCGCACTGCTCCAGCGTATCGCTCGTACCGAATGCTTATACCGTGCCGCGTGGCCGGGCAACTGTCAAACGTGCATGGCATAGTAAGATTGTACGTTTGATGAACCAACTCCTCCAACCTACTACAGGGACATAAATAAACAGATTCGGAATCATACGTCGACTCATCTTCCGTGAAGTGTGTTTCACTTTAAAATAAATTGTGACTCAGAGGGAGGAAATAGAGGATCGTGTGGTGGCCTGTTGATAGCTCATTGCATATCCACCCTCCTCCCCATCCTACGGATGAAATAAAATGCACGTGTGGCTTGAAGAATCAGGGTCGAAGTCGAGGGAATTTTGCCGCGCGGGTTCTTCAGTGATCGACGCGCGCACCTAACACCCCGCGTAAAGGGGCTGTCATTCATTGTGAGAATAGTACACTGTTGGAAGGTATCTAGTGCTATCCGTAACACAAGTGGTGATTCTTCGAAGCTTACTCTATACCGGCGAATCATCCCCACAGTGCGATGACGGACATCGCGAGGGAAGCTTTTGCCTCGCGCAATTACCGGCTCGCGGTCGAAATGTACGAACGCAGTTTCAAACAACAAAAACCGAGTTTCGAGGTTCTCTTGGGCTATGGGGATTCCTTGGTCAAGTGCGGTCGAGTCAAGGAGTCCATGAGCGTTTACTCGAGGTGTCTCGCAGTGGGTGGCCTACCATTGGAGAGGTTAAAGCTCCTGGCAAGTGCCCTACTCGAAGAGTTTGTCAGCAGGAGCGTGTCGGTCGGTGTTGGCTCGAGGAAAAGGATCGACGCGTCCTTCGCGTGTCCCTTTTGCGAGGGTACCCTTTGCCAACCGGTGACCACGAATTGTGGTCACACTTACTGCAGGAATTGCGTGGAGCCTGGGAAGAATTGTCGCGTGTGTAGCCATAAGATCAGCTCGGTGGGCGAAACCAACGTGCTAGTGCAGAGACTCGTGGAAAAGTGGTGGCCGCGGGAGGCCGAGGCGAGTAAAGCTCGCCACGAGGGTGACATTCTGATGAAGGAGGGTCACCTGGGTCAGGCGCTCGAGAAGTACAACCTCGCGGTTCATCTCGGTGAGTAGAAGTGTCTCGGCTTTTTGCGGAACCTTTCACAGGGGGTATAATGGCCCTTTTTCGTCAAGGCGCATCAGGCGAAACCATTTAAGACACTAAATTCTCGCGGCGGATAACAAGGTGGTTATATAAAGATTATTACGAAACAATGAATCCGGATAACGTTTCAACGTTTCTTCAAATCTCTGCTTAGACTTAGATATCCGTGTTGAATGTAACTTCCTATGAATGCCACGGGACCCCTATTATTTTCTTCTTTTGCGGAGAGCTTAGGAATAGGCGCGTCGCCGTTTAAATTATATAATCCCGAAGATTGCTCTTTCCTCCGCTGCGTTTTCAAGTTAAAAAAGAAGCTGACCGCACGTTCGAAAGATATCGCGCTGATATCGATGCCGAAAATAACAATACCAGTATGTACAGCGTTACTGCGGTATATACAGCGATTAAATACAACACACTGCATTCAGTTATTTTCCCGCCCCTTCGGAGAATTTACCGATAACATTATCTACCTGACCGTGTCACTTTTTTTGCAGAAAAAAACATGCTGCAAAACATTCTTGTATTTTTATTACACTTGTTAACGCGGTGTATTGTGGTTCTTTCGGTAATTCTATTCTGATATCCTGTATCGGGCAAATATTGAAAACTGACATCTGGTTCTCAGACGTCAATTGAGTATCGGTTAAAATGTTGAATTTCAGTGTAAGAAAGAACTGGCGTAAACACGTTAATGGTTCGTATCCTGTTGCATGTGGATTCGTAATTTTCAATCGCTATGCATTGAGCAGCCTGGTTAACGACCCCGTTGCAATCGTACAGCCGACTTCTTTGTCTAGATTCTCAGACAGAGAAACATCTCAACATGTTGAGCGGAGAGCGCGAATTCAGTTCTCATATACATACTTAAATCAAAGAAGTCAATAACAAAAAATACAGAATATTTAAATTCTTTACGACGAAAACATTCTTTTACAAAATTGTCCAAATTCGTTATCCCAGACGATACTTTATTTACGTCTAAAGAGCGTTTAACCGTGGTTGTTTAAGACTTATACAAAGACAAATTTGTTTGGAATATTCTCAAGCGCGACTGTAAATATAAATATTCTCATATCTCCTTGAAGCACCAAAGTCACTAGACAAACAGTCATGGTACTCACACAATGAAATCCGCAGGAATTGGAAACGAAGTTAGTATTGTCAGCGTTCGGATTCGGGGCATGAATCATAAACGTTACTCTGGCTATTTATCTCTTATAAATACCTGAAAAGATAATCGTTAAAGGATAAAATACGTTAACGAGATTAAATTGAACTAAATTAGAAATCTTCATCGTAATTTCATCATAATTTTCTAATTGAACTAGTACTAACATAAAGACATATCTATAAAGTAGTATATTTTAAGAGTGTGTAGCACACTTTCTCTCCAAACCGACATTAACAAAACAAGAAATTCGAAATAAATTTAATTAAATAGAACCAGTCTAAAAATCACACTTATCTAATTAGATAATCATCAGAAACAAGACGTTTCTATAAAGAAACTTATTTCACGAGTCTGCAGCAATCTCAGACTCCAAACCGCTCGTTCAATTCAACCGTCTATCGCGAGTCTCCTCAAGAGCATCGTCCGTTCTCACGCTCGTTAGCGCGCAAAGTTCTTTCTTGACCGCGGACGCGAACATGTTAAGAGCAGAAGCGGCCGGAGACGGGAGAACAATTGAGTCGGGCAGGTATTTCCCGGAGTCCTCCCGCTCCGATGCGATGCGGCGACCGAAGACGGTAAACGAACGGAAGAAAAGCGAGCGGGTTTTGCGAGCGCGAGGGGGATCAAGACGGCGAAGAGCACGACGACGACGCCGGTAAGTTCACGGTCAGTCTGAGGCGGTTCTTATATAACGCATCGGCTCGAACGGGAGACAGCCAGACTATTCCGAACCCGCGATCTCGCCTGCCTGGCCCCATCCTGCTACGTGGACACGGACACGCACTGTGCACCTGGTGCCACGAGGTACACGGTTCGTCTACCCGATGCACTTTAGAATATCCGGCTACCAAACTGCTCTCTCGTTTCGAGTTCCTAGATCTAAATAAAAAAGGACTTCGTTAAAAACTGAAATATTTAAAAATTTTTTTAGAATATCCTGAATATTTTAGAAGAGTGCTTATAGGTATAAATTAGATTGGTTGTAATATTTTGATGACAATGAGTCAGTATCTAAAAGGAAGTTGTATTCCATTACAGATAGGAAGTTAATTAGTAGATGCTCCGAAAGTTTCAAGCTCCTAATGCGGTCAGATATATTCTATTTTAGCCAGCTTGGATTGCTGATTGTAAGTCCTTTGTACGGTACAATACCGTACATGGCCAAAGTCACGAAGACGACCCAGGCAAGGACGATTAGTCACATCGAGTGGATTACTTGTTATCGCTAATACACGTCACCGTTCTCGGTAGTCGTTTCCCGATCATATAAAGCACTCAGCTTGTATAAAAACATTTTATATGGAGCTCCGATTAAATCCAGCAGCGTGCAACATTCAATTAGTTCGGGTATATAAACAAAGATATAAATTATAAAGATTGTTGCTCAATATGTAATGTCGCTGATGAAATTCAAGATTAATCATGCATAAATATTTATTATTCGTTTAAATTTAGACCCACAATCATTGGCACATCTAAAATCCTACAATTACGTACTGTATCGAAGTTTGCAATAGTAGAATTACGTAAGGTCAGTATTAAAGGTAGCAGAAAAATAAAATTTTAAAAAGATCAAATAGAATTGCGCTGTTGTAAAGCGGGGCCATCTGCAAAGTACCTACCGTGATCGCCGCATTTCTTTGCTCGGTTGCACCTGCACAGTACACCTGGCCTTTAAGCCAGTTACGGTAGTTTTAATACCACTCTTCGTGCACGTACAATGCGGCACACTGTAATCCTCGACAGAAATGGATTTTCCGTAAAAATCAACGTCCCTGAGTTACTCACCTCTTTCGTACCATATTCTAGACTTCCATTTCGATTGTTAATTAGTCACGCATCACTGCAATTTTCTCTGTTTTTCATTTTTTTTTTAATTTAAAATTACTGCGCGCAGTTTTTGAAAGCACTGGATATTGTCGAGTGACGGGAAGTACGACTCTTGAGAGTATACGAGAATATACGTATATAACTTTGAACTGCTTAGGTCCGTTGCATTTATTTTCTCGCGGATAAAGACTTCTTTGAAGTGAGAAGATGGGTGTGTACCAGAGGGGATACATCACTCGAAGTTTTATTTTAAAATCTCCAGAGCGGATTGACTCACTCGTAGCAAGGATCGTAATGAAACCAAAATCCTTCCTATGAGGAATCGAAAAACAGTTGTTACGAGAAGGATAGTTTTTTCATCAATTCGATGTATGTAACCAAAAAATGATCTATTAAATTTTGTCATCACATTGGGATAGAATTTCAGAGTAACATAATCCGTGTGCTAACAGACAAATACATTCCCAAGAATAAACGAGATCGCTGCAAACAGGCTTATTTCACACTGTTAGCCGATGAGCGCGTTTCTACGAAGACGAACGAATCGCACGGCTGCTCATTGCCGAAATTTCCCAACGGTGATCCCTTATCTCTGTGGTTCGCCGAGCGTATGGAGCTCTGCCAAACTCGTGGCGTCTTGTTTCATCTTACGACTTACACCTATCTTTATCCAGTGGGGAAAGAAGAGGGGAATTGAAGGAAACCGAGCAAGAGGACGCGGCCGCGAATTCTAAAGAGTATGACTGGGGACCAAGGACGCATCTGTAGAGTTCAAGTGATTCGCAAAGAGAGAAACTAGAGTGACATTGTGTCGAGGCCAGGATCACAGCTATACTAGAGCACCTCCGTTATTCGAATGGAAATAGAGGCCTCTACGCGGTCTGCAGTTTCACTATTTTCCTTTAACGATTCGACACTATCGAGTGGTTTAGCTTTGAATCGGATGTCGAAGTCCTCCAAATGAAAGAGCGCACACTCTTGAATAGGACAACGAAATTGTACCATTAGTCACCGGAGCAGGAAGCATTTCGATCCATGGTTCAGAACTACTATGGAATTTCGTATAAATTTATTCTATTCTCTGCTTTTTCCCGAAGGGAATGCTCCGTCGTTCTCTCCAAAAGTAAATCTTTCGTGGCTAAATAAACGCCACCACTGCAGTGTTATATAATTTCTCGGACACGATGCCATTTCGCTGTTCTTTGTAAAATCCTACGGCAGACTTGGCGAAATTCTAATAACGACTGTTATGAGTCGGAAAATTGAACTGCGATTGAAGAAATTGATATAATAACAGAGCGATAGTACAAAAAAATAGATAAGCGCAAATGGGAAAATTCGTTGCAAAGAATGTGGTGAATCATTGTTTAATGAATCCAGAGGAATTTTCTTTATATTCATGCGTTTTTAAGTTGCATCAATTGTAGCAATACTTAAATTGATTACACAAATCAATATATCTGTTAGACGCGTCAATGATTATCACGCGGTCAATGAATTTACCAGATATGAGGATCTATGAAGGAGCAATCAAGCGAAACAGATCCAAGAAGACTCCGTACGAAAGTCAGTATTCTGCCGTCGAATGTAGGTCGCGTCCCCGATTCCGCTCCGATGGTGTACCCATCCGTCAATTGAAGCAGCTTCTCCCCTTTCTTTACACGAAATTACGAGCCAACCGTCAACCACCACCCGCCGTTTCCAAGAAGATGTCCCAATCTACTAGTGAATCCAATTTCGTCACACGGCACAAGAAAATTCTTTTCACTAATTAGATTCATTCCCGATCCACATCCAGTGCAATATATTCATCAATTATATGTCACGAGTAAAATATCTTCCTTACTATCCTCGAAATTCCCCATTAAACTCGATGCCAGAAGCTGATTTGGACGCGGCTTTACCCTGACGTGGCACATGTGTATATATGTATACATATGTATGTGTGTCAGAAGATCGCGTGCCGCGACAGAAATCAGTTACAAATCGGAGATCCCCGTTAGTGGTGTCACAGACTCACTGTCAGCCTGAGCCAGGCCGCGCCACGCCACTAGCACTTGTTGACCACGATTTTCTCCTCGCCAAGGGTTTTGCTCATACGAACATTATGCATTCCTAACAATCACACTCGCGACATCTGATGAAAAAGATACACGAGAATGGCTTTCCAGTACATGCAATTGCACGAAACAAAATTAATCCAACGTAGTAAAGGCAATTGGTGTCAAGGTGAAAGAGAATAGCCGGGGACCGATGTGCTTTCGCGTAATAGCATAGGTGTGAAAGAGAGCCATTCGCGTAAAATGTACTTTCATCCCACAAAGTTCCGCCAGTTTTCAACCTAACTGCCCGTGAAAACGTCGATGCCGAGGCGGACTTATTCTCCGATGAATGAAGCGTCCAGTCTGAGGGAAATGGAGCCAGAACTCGAGAGTCAACCTGCGAGCACAGCAGAATTTTCGAAGAATCTCGACAAGGGGCGTCGTGGAACCGTACTAAAAATGGATACGAGAGTAATCGAGTGTGACACAAGATTATACCTCGGATCGAGTGTATCGCGTAATAACGTGAATCGAAGAAAGTTTGGCTATACATAGAACTATGGATTCTTTGAGAATTACCAACGGATACTGTGAACAAAGCGAATATGTTCGATGGCTCTATTGTGAAGATTGCGTAAGAGTAAGATTAGTCGAATGCAATATTACGAAACATTGACTAAACTTTATTCGACTGCATGGTCTCTCGTGTGATCGGTACATATAATGCCTTGAATTTTCATGACGCCATCGTTAGCAGACCGAACCGTGTGCTCTCGAGCTGGTCGCGATTCCTATCCAGTTATCTCAGGGCGTGAATCTAATATGTGCCATAGAAGCTATCGCGGAACCACAGACAGACTGCGCGGCTGGAACGACATATGCAAAGTGTTGTGGCAGGAAATAAAGACCTAACGAGACGAAGGAGCAAAAACCAAGAGATTTCAATGAAATGTTCTCATAAGCACAAAAACCAAGGGAATTGAACGAATGGAAATTCTTTATAGAATGGTCGTAAGAAATCTTTAACGGATCTGTTATATTTAAGTCGAACAAATAGATGAGATTAGTGACTGCGGATATAGAATTTTCGAGTGAACAACCTTTTGCACGCTCCCATTTAACCAATAATGACGTAAACTTTTCGAGGCGTTTAGTTTTATCTTTCGCTCTCGGATTTCAGCGACGCTGCAGGCGTCGACTCTCAGGTAGCGGTATCGGCGACCTCCTGAAGATAAATGGAACGTACATAAAGGTGGAGTAGCATGCTTCAGAATTCGCCGCATAGTTGATTACTTTCGTCGAGTCGATATCTGGCTGACCCAACTCCGTGACCGAAGGTCTCGACCACCACTGAAACTCATTGCAGTGCGTACTCTCTCTCTGTACTATACGTGTACACTATACATGTATCTATACTAGCTGTACTGCCACGTGTACCATCCACTTGCGCGAACTACCCACAGGATTATTAAACCGAGTTCTCAAATCGATTATCGATATATACGAGAACGTAGAATTCATAACTTCCCCGAACGTATAGTTCGGAGCTCTAAGAGTCTCGGAGGGTTTTTGCATGTCAAAACGGAGAGTAATCAATCGACATCATCGATTGCCCTCTCCAGTGTTTAAAGTCGGCTCGAATGGAAGCAACGGGTCAAAGTGACCTGCCACAGACTGTTTAGAAACATAAGTACGATGGTCGAAAAGCAATAAGGCAGAAGCTGCTGCAATCAGAAATTGGAAGAGAGACAGACCACAGAGGATCTGGGTCGAATTGCAGTGGTAGGATACAAACGATCGATCCTTTGATTGGAAGATGTCTCGCCTTGTGAAAGCAGCGTGTCGCCCACTCGCCGCCATTGAATGAAATTACGTAAGGTACTCAACGGGGTTCTTGCAAATTTGTCGACGTCGACGTCGTCGACCAGTGAAACTAGCCTCGTCAATACATGATTCATCGCTTAATCTCGTGGTAGATTTCTGCCTCCCTCGCGCTCGCTTTGCCTCCCCGAAATTATTAACTTTAACCTTGTGAATCAGACGCAGTAATGTATTATTACTAGTAGCAACAAAGACAAATACGTTAAAAAAAATGTATTTATCAAGAAATTTAATTCGGAAACTAAAACAATTTGGAACTGAAAAATTATACTCCAAATTACTTTAACGCATTGCATTTTTTTAAAACTGGTATCTCAATTGATATTGTGCCGTTGGTTATTGTTAGGGAAGGTGAGGTACACAGACAAAATCTTCGTGCACCGGAAATTAGTGAGTTCAGTGATCATGCGTTTACTGCATCAGTCAAGCAGGAACCCATCAATCTCTCCTGATCTTTACTGGCGCGGTACTGTAAACGAAAACTGGGGCATCGCGTTTGGGCATTCGATCTTCTAGCTTTTTTCCTTCGATGGTTCTCGTGCGGTGAGCGTCTATTTTCTTGTATTTGGTAACAAGTCTTGCGAGAGCCGAGGGCCTCGACTACTCAAGACCGTTAGCTTCTTTTTCCCTCGTACGGTGCGGTGTACTCTAGCACGACTGCATTACTCCGCGCACTGCACTGGTTAACCTACTTTTAGTACTTTTTGGCCATACGATGGTGCAATATGTCGCAACTGCCGCGAATTGCACTACTGGAGGCCCCTTTAGTGGATCGAGGAACGCGCTACGCGCTCCACTAATTGAGAACCTGAAATATGCGCTCACGCTCGTCAACCGCCGCGGGCGTTGACTAATGAAACAGTCGGGCTCTAATGATTTTGACACTCGCGATACCAAAGAATCTGTCACTCGCCATTAGGTTAACTCGTTCTTGATTTTACTCGATTCTCGTTAATGCTTCCTTTCATTTCATTACACAAGTACCATGCCGATAATATCAACGTTAATGGGTTAAATTTATTTAACAGCCAATGATAAGCCACGGCGTTGGTACAATTACGGCTAGCAGAAAAAGGTCATGAAAATAAGTGTTCGAGATATTTGAATAACGTGTATTTTGCAGTACTTTTTGCTGGATTCGAAAGTAATTTTTTATTGAGTTCTACATTGATATATCGATGGTTATGAGTATGTCGGTTTTGAACTGTTTCATCTGGATCTCCTGGTGATATTGTCGCCAACGATTTTAAGTATGACTAGCCGGGTCGAGATTTACGTAATCAGGCAATAACTACGACCACAATCGATATCGCTCACTGACACCCATCGTTGAGTCAAACCAAATCCGGACCACAATAATTTTCCGAGCTGGGTCACCAGCCACTTCCCCCTGAAATGGAAACCCTTACCAGCACTCCCACGATTTTCCACTCATCATTATCATCATTCCAAATCGAGCGTTCTGACAAATAGTATACATCGCGCCGTAAGTGTACTACGTGCTCCACGCCCTGGCCATCGCGTATCGCACCATTAACACGTTTCCACAGACGCGCTGTTACATAATGCATCTTTCCTCATCAGAGCACGTTTAGCGCTAATTCCTAATCACTTCCATCGAAGTGGCTCACGATAAAACAGCCAACCGCAACATTTGCACTATTTCGGGCTTTACCTAACTTGGATCCGCCCTAACCAGCTATACAGTCAGATATGTACATGTAATCCTGGAGTAGTGTTACTATAAGTGCATTCCACCCTATGCACGTCAATTTCCATTCAGAACCAACGCGAATAGAGAGAGAAGACAATGATGCAGCTTTGAATATTAGTTCGATATTATTCCATAGGCATCATGTTGACGTGTGATTCAATTTCAACTGATACGTAAATATACATGTATATCAGTCAAGATTTGGTGAAGAGACACACTTTCCAGATTAGAAAAAATCTTAGAGAGAGAAGAGACGAAAATGACGTTTCCCGGTACAAACAAGAGAAAAGAGATTCACGTAACGTGGAAGTAGTCTCACGAAGGATGAAACTCTCGCGAGCAAAGGTACTTCGATTAGAGTGCCTGTCAGGGTTTGGAGTGTCGATAGACGTTCGAAATTCACGTGGGAGAATGAGCACCGGTGAACAGTGATCGAGCCAGCCAGAGGGGCAGATCAAACGAGTCAGGAGGTAGATAAAGGCAAAGGGTCGTTGTGGATGTTGGCGGGAAACGCCCAAACGCAGAGGGCAAGAGGCAGCAAGCTGGTGGCGAACGCGCGCGTCGTGGCCGGTCGATACGGTGCGCGCGGGCCAGTTACGTAAAAGGGAATAATAAGAGTGGCGTGCACGCCGCACGGGGCGGCATATTTGCTGAGATAAGATAGAGAACGGCCGCGGTCACGTGCTCACCGTACTGTCAAACTCCTCTGTTATGTAAACTTCGCGCTTTCCTGGCGATCCGCCATCTATCCTCTCGGTCGGCGCGCGCCGCGAGCGTCTAGGGGACGCCGATTTATTTTTGGCGGGGTGCGCCCGCGCGCGCGCGTGCAGACAATCCCGACGTGTCCGACGAGCTTTACCACACCACCACCAACGCGTACTTTTACTTCGTCGGCTCTTATCACACTCTCCAGGAACAGGGAAATATCTCGCTGACGTGACTGGTACGTCTATCCGATAGACATGCTTCCCGCGCCTACTTCCCATTGCCCTCGTCGTCTCACCACAATGGGCAATAAAATTGGAAATAAGCCACAAGCTCAATCAGCCTTGCGTCCATAAAGTTTCGCGGACGAGCTGCCTCGATAATTAAGTGGTACTTGTTAAGTCGATACGATATTAATCCCAATTAATGAGCTTTCTCGTTGCTTTTGGATTATGGCCTGCGAAGTGCCGTAACAGTGCCGTTCTGTAAGACGATCAGCTTATCGTCTAATGCGAATCAAACGCCTACCGCTATCCCGAAGTACACGAACACACGACAAGATTGAAATTTATACTAACGGGAGGGAGAGAGACTAGAGTAGAGCTTGCGGGCCGAGAAATTAAAATTTAACGCCTGCCACAGTGTTTGAAGTTGGTGATTTATTAGAGCGATGGATATCGATATAGCGGAAACTTGGGAATTATTGCAAAAATCAAAGTTACATGAATTTCAAAGATGAAATTATTCATTCGATGTCGTAGAGTAATCCAATCGTAGCAACATGTTTTCTTGACTAGTAACAACCGTTGGATAAGGTGTCGCAAGTTTACGTGTACACAATAGTTGTCAGGCACGGTGAGACTCACCAATGAAAGCCTTGTATGTACTGTGTAGCATCGTAGCACGCATCAACAATACGATGAAAGTTTCGCTCCTCGTAACTGGTCGCCGCATTACGCGAAGGGTTCCCCGAGCAGCAAGCATGATTGGCTTCGCAGAGGCGGGTCCGAGCAGCTGCAACATCCGACATGGATAGTGTTTCCCCTTATCGTTGCGTCAACCGGAAAAGCGTATCGCGAGGCCACCGAGTCCTTCCGCTAGCTTACATCCCCCAATTCCACTATGAGTACTTGCCGCTCGGATCACGACATTTCTCCTACCAAAAACTGGCGATTTTATCGAACATATGTTTGAGATATGACTAACAAATTTCCGAACTGAGCTAGAGTGTTAAATCTCTACTGTGCGTCTTACAGGACGGGAGACGATTAATTTGCGATATGCTGGACCCATATCTTACTAATATTTGTTGTTCCTACCCGTCTCCATGATTTACATCCGCAATAAATTGCTAACGGGAGCGGCCGCTTGATAGGAAGTTATTCGAAACATGATAATTAGCGACAGCGCGAGTATGTTAATGAGTACGTTTCTCGAATACCTACCACTATGCGTGTATGATTATTTCTGTCTCGCTGATAATTGTCTGCGACATTTCTTCCGACGGATTCTTCTCTCGCTACTTACTTACTTGCCTGGTTTGTGTCTCCGTGCGTTCGGTTGGCGCACGATTTCTTGGATATCGTCGGTGTATTTATAGATATACATAAACCTTCCTGGAAAATCTGGAACGGATGATGTTGGGCACGGCGACGCACGACTGCCAGGATTTACTGGCATCGGGCGTTGAAATTAAATAGCCGAGCGCCACCGTAGTGGCTGGCCCCATAGTACTTTCTCATCGAGCAATAGAAGGTACAAGAATTAATTACAATTAAGATTAATGGTTTACATAACTGTCCTGCATCCGCGCGATTTGTATCGGGTCACTCGGCACTCTTGTCTCGAGAATGTGGACTAATGATAATCGAGACAACTCAATACGAATTATCGAATCCCGTAATCTCAATGCCTCGAAAGATCTATCACGGAGTGTGTAGTAGTGCTGTGGGAATGTAGCCGCTCCCTTTCTAGACGTCTATGTAGTCAGGGAATTCGCGTCTGCGTTAATTTCGGAGTTGACAAGATTAAACAGCTACACGAACAATCGTTCATACACGCGATGCCAACTCTACGATTCAAACCCAAGCGTTCTCTCTTACACACTCACACGAGTCAGTTGATGCGTTGAGGCGCTATACGATTATCCGGGACTTAAGCCTAATTTAACCTGTAGCATCTCGAATATTTCATCGACCAGTACGCACGCTTAACGCGGCCAGATCGATATTACGTAATTTATTATTTCATTACCGGCTCGGGTTCGTTGCAGCTGTGAAACATTCATTATAAGTCATACAAACACCGGATACATTTCCAAATTGATCTTGAACGTTGTGCCATGAGGAATCACGCATATACAATACTATTAGTCAGACTTGCAAAAAGTCTCTCCCTTTATGTAACCAGCCCCGGGAGTACAATGTCGAGATACTATATTTCACGCGTAGTGTTTTTCAACGTTTCGTTATCACAATGCGTTATATGCGGTACGTCACGCGATTGTCTATTAGCAATAGGCTATTATCACTTAAGCAGGATTACATAAAAGAAGCGTATTCCAATACATACATATAAGATACGATTAAAAAGTGGAATACGAGAGGGTTTTTAGCCCAGGAGTAGCGAGGAAGAAGAGCACGTGGCCCAGAGGCAGTAAGAGCAGCAGCAGCAGGCCGCCGCCTCACCACGACGCGTAACTGCTCCACGGGCCGAATCTATCTGCCCGTAGAGATCGGCCGACCGATTATGTAACGATAGATTTATATAAATGGTTACGTTGACACTAGATCTCCGGCCGTAGTTGCCTCGGCCATCGCTATATTATCTAACGAGAAGCACCGCATAGGTATGCCCAACCACGCACCTCAACCACAAAAATTATACCTCAACCGGCTACCTTGCAACGACTCTCTATATCCACTACCATCATCGCCACCTCAATCTTTTTTCCCGTGCATTCCGCGGATCTTACAGATCTTCGTATTACCGTTCATGATCTTTTGAAAAATTGCATTTCAACGCTTTTCTGGATACGTGACACTTTCGCTCGACCCCGCACGCAGGCGCGAGTAGCGCAGGGTCGACGTTTCTGTCAATTACATAATAAAAAGAGCGTTATGTAAGGACGAGCGCTACGCATAAACGTCCGACCAGTGCGCGGTGTTGCTCGCACGAAATTAATCATTCGATTTTCGGATGGAAGACTCTTGACGCCATCGACATTCAAAGAGTCATTCAGGTTTACTCTCAAGAGCAGTGATGTATTTCTGAATCAGACTACTGACGGGAAAATTGTTAATGAGTACTATGTAGCTTCAATTCTGATTCATCGAGTATCCGTGGAATAAACGGTTGAGGCGAGATATGAGTTTGTTTGGGAAGTCCACTTGACTTCACGTCAAAAAAGCGGAATCTTGTAGCGCTATCAGCCGATTATGTCACGGGCACTTTACGTTTCGTGGAATTTTTAATTACATCACGAAGAATCGATATGCTTAATAGATACGTATATTACAGTGCAAAAAGACTCTTCTTCCAATATGCTATAATATATATATTAAGATACGATTAATTTTGAAAGCCCAGTTGAATGAATTGAGTCTGAAAAATTAGAATCTTGCAGCGTTATCTATTGATTATG
Source organism: Trypoxylon attenuatum (assembly GCA_963989405.1). NCBI lineage: Eukaryota > Metazoa > Arthropoda > Insecta > Hymenoptera > Crabronidae > Trypoxylon > Trypoxylon attenuatum. The sequence goes on along the minus strand of OZ022490.1, from coordinate 13,731,061 downwards.
TCACGACAACTCGATTTTATGTGGAAATTTTAATTGCACTGCGGAAACTCCGCGATACATTTATTGTTGACACATATGTACATATATTTCAATGTAAAAAAATGTTCCGTGCTAGATGATATATACATAACATTGTTGCGTTGTCTGGCCAGTAGATATTAACCAGGATCATTACAATACGTTCTCGCGTAGAGTTACGTGATTTCAAGGAGAGCTCATCGTTGCCTTTCGCAGCCGGGCCGTACTGACTCGGGCTCCACTAATTGTAAGTTAAGGCGTAAGGTCTCACCGACTTCCGTTCGAGTTCGCGCGTTTGCCTTATCCGCGAGAAATTGAGAAAGCCGCGACGATGTTGGTCGCGTGGCATTATCGCGAGGTGGGACCACCGCAGTGGCCTCATTGCATTCGCGTTATAGCCGCGAAGCAGCAGCAGCAACAGCAGTAGCGTGGCAAGGTGAGACAAGGCGCGACGAACGATCGAGGCGCAAGCACACGGGGGCACTCTCTCGCAAGCCGGTGAACACCAGGCGACTTGGAGTGGTGGTGTAAGTAAGTGTAAGTACGTCAAGGAGCCGGAGAGCAGGAGAGTAGGTCAGAGACAGCCAGGAAACTCGATCGAACGGAAGCATCAGCGGGCCGGCACTTGACCGTGAAAAGCCGCTCGCTTGCTCGCGTATTCATACATATTCTTACTACACTCACTCACATATATCTCTTGACAGGTATATGTGCAGCTAGCCAGCGGGAAACCTCCCGCGATCACCGCTTTCCTCACCAGGAGAAAGCGGAGTAATTTCCCTCGTTGCGTTTTTACCGTACGCCAAAATAGGACAGTGATATTCTAATTAACTATGCACTGAGCTCTCGCGAATAAATCCCTCGGTGGAATGATCCTTTTGACAGTGAGAATATAGGAGAATTGTAAATTATTGCGGGAGATTTTAATGAAAATGATTTTCTCCCTGATAACTGGAGATGTGCTAGGATTAAAGGTAGATGAAGCGTAGCTCCGATTATACTGGTACACTTATAATTAGCATCGTAGTTATAACTTCGATGCTATATTAAATAGAGGATTAAATATTCCGGGATGAAATTCCCCAAGCGCGCCCACATCGATGTAAGGCAATTTCCAGTTTGCGAGTCCCCGTATACATACAATATGTATGTATGTATATGTATCGTATAAAGTGAATAATCGAGGCGAACCTCTGTATTACTGATTATATACATATACCTGTAGAGTGCCGTTACATAATGTTACCGTTTACGACAATCTGAACACGCTGACGAAACGTGTTGACTGGTTGTAAACAATGATATCCGTGCTCTTCGCATCTCTCAACGGATTATGCGTAGGTACCATTCGTCGTCGCGACCATCGCCGATTTTCTCCTCGCTAAACTCACGCCCACTGAAAATATCAACCTACTGATTTATCGGACGGGTTTTGCCTGCCGAAATCAGCCGTGCTTATGCACCCGGCAACCTTCTTTTAATACTTCATGATTCATTAGGGACGGTCAGCGTGTACCACATTCAAGCAGCATTTCGTCTCTTGAGCAAATTGTTCGTAGAGTTCCTCTGACTGTGTGATGCAAAGTGCTAGGAATTATTCATCGCTCTAATAATTTAATCTTTTGACGATTTGCATGAAAAAGCAACGTGTACTTTATTAGAATAGAAATTTTGTAATTGAAACGCTTTCTGCGGCCATACACGTTGCAACTGTGCTTTTGTAGAATGGCTATTCTATTAATTCCTTCTCGAGTCTACGTCGAAACTAATTATTGAGTAATTAAAACTAAGTATTGATATGAGTTAATAAAAACTAAGTATTGAGTAATTGAAAGAGAATTTCAGTCGAAATAAATCTTGAAATAATTTCGGAGAAAATATTCTCTATGATTGTTATTCTTCTGCAAACTTAATTAGCATAGATTTAACCGGATATTTTGTTCATTCGATCGAAATATATCCGGTGCGAATAATTCTACTCAGCTACTTGGAAAACGCTCATAAAGTTGACGATACGAAGAATAAATTGACGGACGTGCCAGAGGAATTAGAATGGAATTGCCGGCTCGAAGATGCCAGGCAAGTGTGGAGGAAGTGTCCAAGAAAAGGTGCGCCGTACCGGTGCTCGCGTCGTAATCGCGGCCCAAGCACGATGCATACCGTGTAATGCTTGATTTCCGCGAATGATGCAAAGCCGCACGTACGGAAGGAAACACCTCGCGGCGTATTTTGGCGAGTGGCGTGTCAAGGGACGCTGCTGCGATCCCCGGCGCGGCGCGGCGCACGTTCCACCGGGCGACACGTGGGGCATTATTGATCGTTGCCAGAATAGAAGGACAGCATATAAGTCGACTGCACGGGCGCACGCCGCCGCTGCCACCGTTCCACACACCGTGTTGATACATGCTACGCCTCCGCACTTGACAAATCATCCTTATTACCCACCCCACGATGTGCTTTTTGCACGCGAGCGAGCGCTCGCCGATGATCCCACTGTTCTTAAAGTGAATTCGCTCAAACATCGAACTACACTTGGAACTTTCTGCTATGTATAAACTTGTCTTTGATATAATCCCGCCTCAGGATCTTCTACCACGATCTTCTAATATTCCCTTTAAGAATCCTTCCGAAATTCCAATGCACTGCTATTCATACCGGCTTCACATCAATATTTTGTTAAGCGATAGTTTATACTGTTCTTAGCATATCTGTGCGGGTACTTGACTCATCAACGAGTTAACTTCATCGTTTGATTAAAAAAGAAGCATTTGGAGCGAGTGGCTCGAAGTCACCTTGTCGGAAATGAGAATTTGTAATTCGAAGGGGATAAACACCCCCGTGGTACCTGGCGCCAGAATTCCATTAGGCTTCTAAGAGTAGAGAGAGAGAGAGATTGACGGTTCTCAGTGGCGTGGCGTGTCTGAACACGGCGGTGCAGCTGCATCGGTCGACGCATCGTCGTTGGATCGAGTGGACGTCAGCCGTCCCGGCGCAAACAGCCAGGCGTTACGTAAAGGTCGGTCACCCGGCCGCGTACTTCATCGCCACTCCGCTCTGCCGTTCCTCCTGCTGCTTCTGCCGCCACCGCTGCCGCTTCTGCTGCACTTTACCGCTGACGCTGGACTCCACGGTGCTCGACGTTCCAGTGAATTCCACATCAATGTGAACTTGAGGAAGCATACCGTGCCTTCTGCATACCCAGACGTACCTTCTAACATTGAATTTCGTTACGTAACGGTACATTCCTCGCGTTTTCGGAGTTAGCTTCGATCTGCACTGTTTCCCTGTATTAAGCTGATTAACGACCACTCCTCACGTTTGGATACACGGACGAGGATACGTAGAATTCCAAGAAAGTCATTTTGAGCTTTCCGGTTATGAAGTTAAACGATTAACAGTTTGACTGCCAGTTAGTGGTACCCCATTAGAGTAAATGGTAGTCTTGTATTCGTCTTTGAGATTGATACCATGCTCCGTTAACTCGCCTTCCGAACTCACCACTTATCTCTTTCTCACGCCTCCTCCTGGGAGAGTTCTCCATCGGAGAACATTGTGCATGTGCTACTTGGTGAGCTGTTTCGCTGCTGCTTCGCTGCTGCTTGATAGGAGAGATGCAACCACGAGACGCTTTCTCGGGATGCGATGTTTAGTGCCCTTACGGGTGAACCAGAATAGCGCTACGCTCTCTATATCTGTATCTTTCTTTCTATTTCTGCCAAACTGCGCCGTCTGTGTTTACGCGTTTGTTTCTCTATATCCCTACGTGTGGCCGCGACAAGTCCTTTCTGTTCTCAGCTTCTCTCTCTCTCTTTGAATCGTAACTTTCGCGCGACTTCTTGGCCCTCCTCCACTAGTCTCTTTAAAAGACGACAAACTTTTTAGTGAATCCTGCATCCTGCTGATACCAGATTTTTATCAAACTTCTTAGCTATGTTTTGCTAACCGTATTTCGGAGTAGAAAGATTCTCTACTGGTTTACTGTTCTCGGAAGAGCTTCTTCTCAGATTCATCTTCTCTCGTTTCACTTCAGGCTATCTTGCTGTTGATCCTTTTTACCGGTTCAACGAAGGCTACCATTGAAGGCTAGCTCGCTTCGAACTCTACACATTGCACTGTTAGTGACAAATGAGATCATCCAGTTCTGCTTCTATGATGCTTGCTGAATTTAACTTGCCATTATGTACGTGCCTCTAATTATTTATTAATCCGCAGTATATCTATCTCTTTAGTCGAACGACACTGCTCTGTAATAATCACTCGCCTCGTGATTCTTTTCAGGATTATCGCGGTTTTTGTTCGTACGTTTTTCAATTCCGACCGCAGTATTTTCACTTTGCCGGACGACCTCGTTTCGCGGGCAAGCGAACAATATACCCCTTTTCCACTCTACTTATCCGTTTAATATTCTATATCTGCAGGAACAAATGCCAGTGACGCGAAACTCTATACTTCGGTGGGTTGCGCCTGATTGCACAAGGCATCGTATCTTAAACATCGTTACAACCAGTCGCGAGAACCGCTCCGCGAGAGACCCACACAGGTGACAAATGCTGGAGAGACAAAACTGGAGCACTCCCAGAGCTGGCAGAATCGATCAATATATAATTTGTAGAAGCACCCGTGAACATCGAGCGAGCGCTTAAAGGCACAGGAAGATTGCGTTAGAACCGGAGTTGAGAAACATAACTCAATGTCGTAATCTAATTTCTAAACACTACCGTCTTATAGGTAACGTGGTCCCACTGCATGAAAGTCTCTTGGCAAGTTACCGCCTACTATTTACATAAATTAACTGACCGAGGCTCTCTGTTTACAGTATTCGCCAACCTGACATTAATTGCCCAGCGTCAAACATCAAAGTTGCGAATTGTCTATTGTCCCCCGCCTTACGTGGCTATGTATAGAAACTTTAAAGTCTGCAGGTGATAAATCTTAGCACAGTACAGAGACAGTAGTGTGACTGTGACAGGCATTTTGGCAAAAGCCAAACTGACCTATCACAGGTCACTGGATTAGAAGGGTGAAATATAATTGAAGAGATCTTTTGTCACATTATGGTTAAATATGTACTTTAATAGGCGTCATAATGTCGTTATAAATAATTAGAATCCAGCGATAGAGATCGGCGAGATTACGTAACTCAATTGAAGGCTTCAACGAGGAAGACCCCCCAAATTAAGAGGAACGCTCTACGTAACAAACTATATAAAATGGGAACGGAGTTCCGAACAGGTTATATAAAACTACACAGCCATATATAAAAAATATAATAGAAATCTCTGTTTCAATCGATTTCTGTTGGGCACGCCTATCTTTGGCAAAGATCGAGCATACATTGCACGATGCGATTCTCAAGTACCATGGCTTCGCATCTTTATCGTGTACTTGGATGTACTTGACCTCGACGATTCGTTTCTTTCCTCTTTAGACGCGTGAGTTTCCGATGCGACAGGAAAATCTATTTGTTTGAAGTGGAACGCAGAAAAGAAATATCTACTTAAACCTAGTAAGCGATTAAACACATTGAACTTTTTCTCTGGTCTCCAGGAAGACACGAATGTATCATTGTGTGTGTGTACCGTAATTCCAATCTGTGCGAAAGCACAGTACTGTACTACTGTTTGTAATCCGTTCCTCGAACAAACTGTGAGAGTTCTTTCAGTTGTACTTGTCTTCATCGTTTTGTTGCAAGTCGGTAGTGGATCTGAAAAGCTTGCAGGTTTTTCCTTGTTTAATGTTGTTTCTTTGTCTATTTCACCCAATATTCTGCCAGACATCATTCTCCTCCCTTTCTTGGAACCTTAAATTGCAATTCCACGAGACACATTATTCTATCTATTACGTGACGTCCGCCGGTAATGCGCAGGGATGAATGAAAGTTTGATTGCGAGGGCGATGTTGGAGTTTTATTGAGAGATGAGACTATTCCGAGAAGCTACGCTCACAGAACAAACATCGCAATGGAAATTGCCTTCAATTTTAATACTACTCGGCGAGATGAAAGGGTGAAGTATAATCTCTAGTTCCAGGAGTTCATGTATTTGATCAAATGCACAGAATAGTTTGGAGCCGCTGATGACAAAGTAGCATCGAATTATCTTCAAATATGTAATTTGTGCTGATTCCAAATGTAATAGGCTCATTCTACTTATAGGTTTGACGCGCTAAATACATACATCTTTAGTAGTGCAACTCAAAGATTTTTTAATATACGTAACATACATAAAAAATGCGAAATAGTAATTATTCCTACTGAACTTCAATTTCAAATTTATTGAGTTTCGAAATTAGATTCGCAGACGTTCATCTAGATGTAGTTTACTTTAATCGCTTGGTCTGAGTCGCACTGTCCACTTCTACTTGCGGTCATATACTAGCACCGTGCGGTTGATACTCTTGAATTATTCTTCCTCGATTATTTTTAACCTCGGTAAATTCAAAATGAAGTATAGTGTAAATCATAGTAATCTATATTTTTACTTAATTTCGCGCTTAAAGTCGACAGTTTTCTGACTGAATTACCAACTGACAGAAACACTTGTTTAGGAGAAACACGGCTGAAAAAAAATCGTTTGAGCAACGTTCTCCCCAGGCTGGCGTGCAAATGCACGACATGGTGGATGCACCAGCAGCCGCCGTTTCCCGTGACTCCTCGTATATTCCCGTTTCTCGAGCATCCGTGCTGGAAATGCGATATCGATCCGCTGGTATGCCTGGTAAAATATTCGCCTCCGAGTACCGCGTTATCTCTCGCATCGCAAAAACACCATTACCGTGAATAACCTATCCATTTTTCAGAATCCAGCTGCGAATACCTTTCCGAACACTAGTACACGCCCGTCTACTAACGCGCTAACTAGTGAACAGACATAAAATTTCACAAAGTATGCATTATTGCAGCTACGATATTGATCTCAAAATTTAATCTAGTGCTGCTATTAACAATTTCTCACTATGAAAAATTCTTATAGAGTTTGCAAAAATCTCATAACTGTATATCGCGGGTTCTAAGTAAATTGTAGAGTTCTTTTAATTGTAGTAGAAAAATTGTTACCCCATTATAGGTGACCTAGTAGACAACGTATTAAAACTTTCTACCAGGTGCACGGCATCTTCGAGTTGTTATATACAGATATTTATGGCACTCGAAGAAAAGTTTCAATGGCATTAACACTAGAATTGCCAAATAGGTCAAACTGGTTCATTTAGAATTTCCCCTTGAAAACTCATCGTACAAAATCTAAGTTCGATAAAACACGACATTTAGGTTGCTTCTAAAGAAAACTCATTCATTCGAAGTGTACCATAAATATGATAATACCAAGATACATTTCCATTGCGGATCTATTAATCATTTTCTCCATGTAGTTATTGAATTACTCCAAAATGATTCGGTTGGTTAATGGAGCGTGGAAACATTATTTCGGAGTCAACATTATGTCTCAGCGTCGAAAAGGCGTGAAGATTCAGGAAAGTATCTTAACAAGACCTAAGGTGATTTACGACACTGCGATCTCGACACGCCATGACGAAAAGAGACAGCGCGGTGCGGTGTTCGTATTCACTGTACTTTGGCTTGGCACTGGTGACGATCGTGCGTGCCGGAAATTCGTCCTCGACCAAGCAAGGGACTCTAGCTACGGAGGCAATGACATTGCTCACAATGCCAGGATGCACTCCCGCTCGGCCGATGCCACTACCTCTGCCTTTCGCCCTTCACCCTCCTCCTCCTCCTCCTCCTACTCAGCGACACTGGTCGCGACCAGCCCAAATCACACTTTCTACCATCGCACTCAACGTGCATTGTATCTCGCCAATATTTTTTCCTCTACTCGTCATCTTTGGACCGCACTAGTTACAAATTAATCTTCAGAACATTTTCAACGCGAACATACTTTTGAAAACTATTTTTAATTTGGGCTATAGACATTTTTGGAGAATTTTCATTATTCTCCTAAGGCTGCTGCACTGTATAGACACCCCTTGTATGTGCACTATGAATATTCTCTTGTATAATACTGTGGCGTTATATAAATGGAGAAGTTGCTGTTACGTCTGTTTTTGAATTATACCAAGTGTTCCTTTAATTATGTAAGTAACATTGGAACGCTCTGCGAAAATAGTTTATTTGAAACATATACAAAGTAATGATATAATTAACAATTTGAATGCCAAACTATGTTCAAATTGAAAATGTGTCGATAAAACTGATGATATTAATGTAGAATTCGTTGAATATCGGATCCGCATTATTTAAATATCGTTTTATGTCAGGGTTAGCTATTCAATGAAAATGCACTGATATTCAATTGTCAGTTGGCGCACGTAACACTAGGATACAATGTTTAAGATATGTTCATTATTTGCAGTGGTAAACTTCATCCAACAAGAAAATTGAAGAATGTATTAATGATTTCTAATGTGCTTTACGTAACATAGGCGAGGATGTTTGTGTGGTTAACAGTGTACTCTTAATGAAGTTATTTTGCAATGTTTCATTCATGTAACTTGTAGATCACAATTGTGTGATTTGCGCCCGACTCAGCGCTCGCTGAGAGAGCCACGAGTCATTTTAAGTCGTGGATACTCGACCAAGCTGAAGGTCGAATCAGTAAAAATGTTATTCGATGGCTGTTCCGTCTTAAAAAGGACTAAATTTTATGAGGTTGAAAACTGTGCTAACACGCCCACGTTCCCATAAATCATACGCTAATTGCGCTACCCTGTTAAGCCAGAGTAATTTTCGGCAGTATATATTACACTTCTTAAAAACTGTTGCTTTAATTAAAATTATGGAGTGATCCATGTGTTTCAAATGGATGGCGACAGTATGGACCTGGTAATTAAAAAGACATTCTTAGCAATTACTCGAATTAATTTCGTAAAAACTGGATTATCGGATAACCAAATATCTAGATGTATGTAGTTACATAAAGCAAAACTGTTATACGGTTCGCAATACCGCAATATCCGTTTCAGTATTAAGATTGCGAATCATTACATACCATGTAAACTATCGCACCAATTTAGTTATTTAACGACTGAGCAAATATTATTAACAGGATATTTACCATTCTATTTTGACGTTTTTGCTTGGAGACACCAGAATAATTGTGATTCTATCCAGGATTACCACTGGATTTCCCAGGAATATATCGCATTGACAAACGAGTTATATAATTTCGTGTCTCACAGTTAGTAGGATATTTTGTCGTCTTGCCGGTATAAAGTATCGATCTCGATTATTTATACGAACACAATTTTCTATCGCAAGCAAGGCCTGTGGTTTTCTGCTGAAGTTTAAATCGCATCGCAGAACTTCAAGCAGACATTTGCCCCATCGCGAATTTACAAGCGATTCGAAACAATTGACGACTAATGGCACATTATACACTTGATTACGCGAAATTAGCTAAATATGATCTTTTTTCTGTATTGCAAGAAGGATCGGGAATGAAAGGTTAATTGTAGAAACGTTATAAACGCATAAGTTCACTTTTGTCTAAGTGAAAACAAAATAGAGCTTGAGGTGAATTATACTAAAGTTTCAAATGAGTTCTAATAGAAATTTCCATGGCGAGCAAGTTGGAACAATGCCGAGAGATTTGTTTGTGACAAATCTCATGCGTCGAATTTCAATATCGCTGGACGCAGGCTCGAGCACGGTCAAGAGCGATTGAATAAATACATCGGGATTACCCCTCGCACCCCGTGGCATTCGCGTCGTTTCGAGGGTCATTTTTCCTCACTAAAGAATTTCCAGAGCCACGGCTGTGTCCGTGGAAATAGCATTCGATAAACGGCACGCTTTACGACCTTGTTTCTCCTGTTTCAGCGCCAAACAGCCCACTCCATCTTAGCAACAGGGCTCACGTCTTGCTCCTACTGAACAGGCCTCAAGCCTCCCTCACGGACGCTGATCATACAGTTAAGCTACGACCAGACTGGGGCAAGGTGAGAGTAACTTTCATGACGAAAATTTATTTTTATTATTCGCAGTTTCCACTATTTTACAAGACATCATTATTGTCTTTGACAAGCTCATTTTTTTTAATACTACAGATATACGAATTTCTGGAAATAAAAAATTTTCTCTTTTCTCTTCCGTGTCCACAGGGTCACTATAGGAGAGGAGTCGCACTTTCGGCTTTAGGTAGACACGAGGAAGCCCTTTTCGCCCTTTGCATCAGCGTAGCAATCGACAAGAATCCGCAAACCGTTCGCCATGAATTTACAAAGGTCAGTAACGTAAAGTAATTATCTCGAAAAGCAGGATACTGATAGTTCGAAAGACGAAACGCAAGTACGGTGCACTCGAATAAAGCCGATAACATTTCATAAATCGGTATCTCTGCGCAAGTCAGAGGCCGCAAAGAGGGATTGTCCGGCGCGCGGTATGGGTTAAATCTAGATCAAGATGCGCTATCGAGTACGAGAGACCGTCACAGACACAAAAGAAGTGGACGTCTATACGACACGGTATTTCCGGTACGCGCGACACTGGTGTAGCTTAATGACTCGGTACGATAGTTGAGTCAGGTGAGTGACCCGTGGCGTGGGTAATGATAACTGCTCACGACTAGGTACACCGTTTCTTCGTTCGCTACGTGTCACTTCCTTTTCGCTAGTTCAAGTCGCTTTTTTCTTTCATCGGGTAATATTTCACTAGAAGATTTTCTATATTGTAAAATGCATATGATTATACCAATCGGTAACCTTGAGAATATCAAGGACGAAAAGATGGCATTGATAGTAATTATTCGCCTACTAGTAAAGTACAGTTCTACGTGTTAAATTCTGACACATCGATAACAATATTTTTTGTTATATAAGACGTCCATGAATAGTCAATTGCGAACTGAAACATTTTCTATGATAATTACTTATATATCCCAATTCTCTGTCTTACTGTTTAAATACCTCCTTTGTCTCTCTAGCTTTGGGTGAGATATTTATTAAAAATTCTAAACCGACGATAGAAGTATGAATACGAGGGTAGTTAGATAATTAGTTACGTACACGCACCTTGAATAACTATCTTAAATAAAGTTGCATTTCGCAACTGTTGTTGTGTAAACGGCCGAGGACCTTCCGTAATGCTCCATTGTTATTATGTACCAACCCCTGCCAGTGAATTTAGGGCAAATTTCAAATCTATGTGTCACAATCCAAAAACCCACCGAGTAAAACATACGGTAAATCGATTTTCGAATGGTCATTACATAACGGAGTGCCTGGCGGAATCATTGACGCAAGCTGCACCAGTACTTATGTAAGATCGAGGAATCATTCTTTTCGCGTATGTACCAACCATCAAACTTGCGGGGCGAATGGTACAAAGCTGGTATTCCTCGTGGCCCGCTATATGCATTACCATAATTTTCCTCAAAGACAAATATACAATGCACGAAGCATCTGGCAGGATGCTTACAAAATTTTGTGATCACTATCGAATCTCGTAATCATCACCCTTTGCTATCATTCGTAACGATCGGGATCCAGAATTTAATTGACCTTGGTCTCGTATTTTTTTGTTTTATTTTCAAAGCGAAAACTTAACTTTTAAGTCGCTTATTACAGTAAAAACATTTCAGGCTACTAAGTTAAAACAGTGCATATCTAATGAATTAGGTATACGCGGTTTCATAAGTGTTTCGTAACAGCAGATTTCTTTAAAAATAGATTCAACACGCGAAGTTCAGCGAAGAATGCGCAGTGTTAAGAATGTTGGTGGGCAGAATAATGAGAGATTGTGTATTTGGAATTGTTCGCAGGTATTGCACAAGGTATTGTTGTCTGGGCATCGGCGATCAAGCACCGTTCCTGTGTCCTCACGCACCCCTTACAATTTGACAGAGGGTGGTTCGCGTAGCCGCTCGCGTCATCAGCTGTCAAGCACAAAGCGAAATCGCCGATTCGTGTTGAATGGCTCGGACTGCGAGGATAATAATAGCAGTAGCGAAGAGGAATTCTCCCAGGTAATAATTTTACATCCTTCGATGGACCGTAAAATATAACAATTGTGTCGATCAATTCAAAAGAATCTTTTTACGCTTCGAATCTATATAAGAATTGCAAGTTTGATTTAATCAAAGAAATTTGAAGGTATACGTAACCGCAAATTAGCATCTGGTTTCAGTAAGTAAGCGCAGTTTACGTAATTGCATTGGCTGCTAATGAAAGCAACGTCTTAATACTCAGGCTTTAAGTATCTCGATGAATAATCTTGTTGCGAGTGACATCATCGGCTTATTTGTCACGATGCTTTTCTTCGTCTACCGTTTTGTAACTCGGGGAAATTCGGTAGTGTTACGAATTTTAATCGTCAGTACAGCTTTCCTACGATCTCTACACGACTACTTATGAAACTGTTAAAATTCAAGCTACTTTGTGCTCGGTATTAATTAGCCACAGTGCGCATGCACCATCTTAATATAGTCTGCTCTCGAAACTTTTTGTGACTATTATATAAAACTGGCATTAGAGGAGCAGCCGAATAAACGTACAGAGCACGTTTAACCAATGCAATTATTCCATAAAACCATTAGATATCCGAACGATCTTGAGTGCAAAATGCTCATAGAATGAAGAAGGTGTTAAATAGTTCGCTGGAGCATTGCACAATCGTAGGGTCTCGATAAATCTTACGCAATCTCATGATATCCCTCGTCAAATAAAGATGAATTGTATTTTAAAGAACGGAAGCTAATCGTGTCAATCCTAATAATTGGAGATTAAAGTTCGCCGCTTAATCCTATTATGCTCGTTGATTCATTGCAGACAGTTAGCAGAAGACTCCTCTCGAGCGCAGCCCCGCAAAACAACATCAAGCTTCAAGTGGGTTTAGATAGAGCATACCAAGACATTGAGAAATTAAAAAGTAAGATTTTCGATCCAATCGTTTACTTTATATTCTCACTATGTGCATTGGTAATATTTGGAAACTCTCGGTTATCTTTTATCAGGACTGGAAGCCAGGCCAGCAGAAATTCTATTACCACCATTGTCTGGTTCGACTGTTGGGGAGTTGGATTGCATTTTGTGCTGTCGCCTTTTGTGGAGACCAGTAACAACACCCTGTGGTCATACGTACTGTTGGATGTGTTTGGATCGCTGTTTGGACTATTCCTCTGCCTGCCCCTTGTGTGTTACATCCCTCGCAGACGTAAGGAAACTTATCTCACCTTTTGCAAATCTACATTTGAATCCGGGATTTCTTTGCCCCGCGCTACGAATCTCTCTGTATCGGCCGTATTCGGAGAAAAGCTGTTGCAGAAAGGGAGGAAGATAAGGATTTCTGTGTGCACAGTGATAAATTTCGAAGCCGGCTGAAGCACATCTATTTTCAACCTGTGTTTTTTCGTGCTTTTAATGTTCTACAATTTATCTTCTGCTTATATAAGGACCACTTTAGTACAGGCCATTACGAGACTTTTATAAAAGCTGATTTTATTTTTGTCCGGGGTTGAAATCATTTTCTAGAGATTGAATCTCGTTACTGATCAGTTGATCGCAATGCAACATCATTTGGAGTGTTTTATTTGAGTCATATCAAAAGTATATAGATATTCAGTCGGTGGTAGAGATAATAATTTAATCTACAAAATTTACATTTGGTTTTCTTATTCTCGCTGTATTTTCCCTTTTGTTTGGCGAATTGTTCGATCTCCGCATCTGAAATTCGCAGTTAAATTTCGCAATAGTTACTTATTAGTCACGAAACGTTAATTCTTAAAGGTTGCCTCGAAAAGATCACAAAGGATCTCCGTGAATCGTCGAGCATCTGCAACACCTGTCCGTAAATGAGACGTAATGCTTCCTAGCGGTTAACGATCCTGCAGATTGAAATGATTATTGTTTGCGGTTGCCGTGGTTGCCGCTGCATACTTCCGCGTTCGTGAGATCATTAGCGATTGTCTATGCGACCATCAGCCGTAATAATAGCAAACAAAATGTGCAGCGTATCCCTTTGTTCTATTTTTACAATTTCAACCCCTAATGCGATACACTTTATAAGTCCTATTTCAAGAAGAATTTCAACGAAAACATTAAAGGAGCTAAATATAAGATAGTCTTAGCAATTTCTATTTTGCATTCGATATTAACTGAGACAAACATGAAACATGGAAAGGGGGTCGGGTTCGCCAAGTGAAGCGCAAACGCGTGCAAGGGAGCATTACGAACGATGGACGAACTTCTGGTCGATTTACGAAAGTGTTCTTTACTTATAGTATTTGGCTAGCAGCCAGAAGACGGTGACAGACTTCGTGGAGAAGGCTCTGAAGACTGTGGCTCCTGCGGAGTACGCCTCCAGGGCGGCAAGCCACCGACTCGAACTCGTCCAAGGGCTTGGTCTCTTGGGCAGCGAACAAATTGCAGTGTTTATCTGCACGACAGCCTTCCCTTGTGTCGCGTGTCCACTGTTCGTTTATGAACCACGGTACAGGCTAATGGTCAGAAGGTGCGTGGAAAGCGGTGTCAAACAATTTGGAATTGCCGCGTGTCTCAACCGAGAAGCTACAGGAGTAAAAAGGTAATTTTCCTTATAAATTTTTTACCCAAACTTTATCGTTTGATTGATAAACTTTTCTACGTCAAGTTTCATAAATCATGGTATACGTATAATATTATTCTGAAAGTATACTTGATTTTGATTGATTGCTCGAAGAATAGCTAATGGATCCCAAAGATTAATGTGGCGTTCTCCCTATATTTAGATACGC